>CM067224.1:76978842-78178842 GCA_034190945.1 Octodonta nipae | reverse complement strand
TCAATAATTAATAAATGACATTTGTTTAATGGTCGGAATTAGTTGTAGTATTTAAAACTTGAAACCATAGTATCTAAACATCTATTAAAACAAATTTAATGTCAAAATGTATTGAACTTTTAGCACTCGAAACAGACTTCTTGGATTTCGCTCCTTGGGGAATCAAGAGTGCCATACTAGAGTAGCCAGTAGCCAGGTATTGCCTTATTACTTTCTGTTAACACTAGCCCATTCGAGGAATTGTTCTATTTTTTTCATGAAATGCAATTTTAACGACAAACTTTTGCTGACCCAAATTGTTATGTGTTCCTTTAGAATAAGAACCAGAAATACCATTGAATATCTCTATTGTTTTTTTTAGGATATTAATTGGGTAGAATACATTATTATAGCACTTTCTATAAGCAGCCTACTATTCACCGTTGCTGAAAAGATCTAAAAAATTGACAAGTATTATGTCAACAAAATATATACACCCTTACTGAACTGCCTTTAGCTATTGAAATACCTTTTCACAAGTTTGCTCTATAATTTCCCATAGGGTGAGCTTTAATAATTAGCATGGCTCCTAATTACTGTTAATATCTCCATTAATATAGAAAGGAAACCGATGTAACGGGATTAATGAATATATTATGTGTAATAATAGGACTGTTATGCCCTACATCATGTAATAACTTTGTACAAACCTACGAAATTTTATATTATTAGAAACTAAACGTATTGTGTTCAGTCGAGAAATCTACGATATTTGGTAAATTTATGTAGTAATTCTCTGCAACATTCTAACTACCATTTGCCTGTGATTCTAGATGCATAAAAAATAATGTTAAGTTGTTTTCCAGTAATGCTTGAACAAAAAAATATATTTTACATGGTTTTTCTGTGCAGATATTTGATTATTTCTTAATAATATAAAAAAAAACATAGAACATGTTCAAAATGGTCTACGCGAATGTCTTGGCAACATGCTAATCTGGTATAGAAATGTCTTCTAACGTTACTCAACATCTCAGGCGTGACTGATCTAAGGCTAAGAGTGATTCGTCTTTTTAGGTCATCTAAGATAAGGGGTTTAGTTTTGTATACAGTACTTTGGACATATCCCCACAAAAAGTAGTCCGATGGCGTCAAATTGGGAGATAGTGCTGGCCATTCTATCGATCCACCGATTTGGAAAAATTTGGTTCAGGTACTGCCGGGCATTGATTCCGTAATGGGGCGGTGCTTCATCTTGCTGAAACCAAATTGTATTGGCAAGAACTTGTGGGATTACTGAATCAGGATATAAGTTTGTCAAAGTTGGCACGACATTATTTTGGAGCAGTTCTAAATATTTATCTCCATTCAAGTTGGCATCAATGAAAAAGGGACCTATGATATGATTTCCAACAATTCCTGCCCAATCATTAACTTTTTCAGGAAACAAAACATCTTCTAATTGGATCACATTGTCATCTAACCTTACCATCATTTGTTCAGAGAAATACATTCTCCTATCGAAATCGTCTTTGATGGGCTTCTCAGTCGACATAAGTTTGTAGGAGTGCATTTTACTTTCCTTTAATACTCGAAAAATTGATGTGTGGCTAAAATTGAACACTGGGGCGGGTTTACGACCAGAATTATGTGAGTTTTCTTGAAACTCAATCATAATATCCAATTTCGTAATATCATTGCCAGCTATTTTTTATCTGTCTTACATGACTAAGCTTGCGAAACTTCCATTTATGTCCGTGTGTTATCTCCATAACACAGCCCCACAAAAAAAATTAAGTTTTGTGCTTCTGACCGGACCTATGTAGGTTTATGTTTTTGGGGTCGCTGAATCCGAATCCGGGGTCGATTAGACCTCATCAGGTCAGGTTCAAGGTCAAACCAAGGTCAAATCCCCAAAATCTAATCAAAAAACTGAAAAAAATCGTATAAATGTTTTGGGGTCGCTGAATTCGAATCCAGGGTCGATTTGACCCCATCAGGTCAGGTTCCAGATTCGGATTTAGCTACCCAAAAACATGTGTATGAATTTTTTTCGGATTTTTTGATTAGACTTTGGGGATTTGACCTTGGCTTGACCTTAAACTTGACCTGGTGAGGTCAAACCGACCCCGAATTCGGATTCAGCGACCCCAAAAACACTTATGGATTTTTTCAGGTTTTTTGATTATATTTTGTGGATTTGACCTTGGCTTGACCTTGAACTTGACCTAATGAGGTCAAACCGATCCCGAATTCGGATTTAGCGACCCCAAAAACATAAACCTACATAGGTCCGGTCCGATGCACAAAACTTTATTTTTTTTTGTGGGGCTGTGTAATCAATCATTTGCAGAATGGTTATTTTGTGCATTTCTGTTAAATGAACCATTTTTCTGATATTATTACGTACATTCAACGAAATTCAAACGACAATAGCACTGACACTGATCACCACTGTCATGCAGGCAGACAACAAGATGATAAGGCTATGAGTTTTGACGAAAATAAACAAAAATGTTTTTTTTTCAAATGAGTAAAAATGTTTTTTTTTTAATTTTGATTTTTGTAATAAATCTGAAAACACTTAATATTTCCGAAACAGTTGAAGATAGGTGTATGACATTGTACATGAATTATGTCTAGAATTTTCTGGAGAATCCAAAAAATAAATAATATACAGGGATTTAAAATTAGAAAGTTGATATTGGCCACTGTTACATGGCACAAACTATATATTTTTTGTTGAAAAAATGGGCATTTAAAATACAAATCGACGTGTCCAAGCGTTTTTCCCTACAAGCCCTCGTTTATTTGTTATGGAATTTAATTCCATTTGGCTGTTCCACACTCTATATTAATAAATCCTAAATCTAAATAGCTACTTTAACTTACCTGTTTTATAGTGGCAATTATGTGGGAGTAACTAAATACGATGATCCCTAGCGGCACGACCAGCCCAAAGAAAAAGAGATAAATTATGTAGGACATTGCTTTCCGAGAATGCTGTTCCCAATTTACAGAGCAGCTGAAATAAAACTCCAGCATTAATTCAATTATTGCTTCGAGTTTTGAGAGAATGCAACTAAAATTAAATTAAAAAACAGTTCACTATTCGGTTTAAACTGAACACGTTCTTTCACAAAGAATATATATGAACAAACGTCAGTTTTGTGCTTTACTTTATCGATGTTGAAATATTATTTCATTTGCTGAATGATGATAGAAGCAGCGCACAGAATATACATCATCTTGTTATGTTTCAGCCTGTAACTAATTAAACAATTAAAAATATACGTACTTATTGTTCTTAAAATTGTCTTTGAGAACTTTTTAAATAGGGACGACAGATAACGTTTTGTCATAAAATTTAATTGATGAAACACGTTTTAAACAAAAAATAGGAATAGTTTTTGTGGGAATTAACCATTTAATCACTTAAAATCATACCCATATTTTCAAAAAACTTTCTGGAAATGATGCGGTTTGAAAGAGTTAATAACGCATTTATTTCTCATTTTTCTCCCAAGAAAGGAACACTCTTAACTTTCCTAGAGGATTTTGCGGTACCCGTCGTTATGTTAAATAACCTGCACAACTTCACACCTTTATTTGGACAATAGTCCATTGAAATTTTGGGTTCATCATTATCCTGTTATTCATTGGTTAACTAAAACCTACCAAAGAAATTGAAATACTACATGTTTTTCAATCCATTGAATGCAAGAAAATATAGTGTTTTTCCTGAAACTCCTGCATGTCGAAATTCATGTCGCGACAAATTATTAAATTCAGTGTACCTAACACATGTTAATTATCCGATATTTCAGTAAGTTGGGTGGAGCGCAACTTTTTGAGTACAGTGTTGCGTTCAATTGATAGTAAAATCTAGAAGAGATAGTACCATAATTTCTTTGATACGTTTAACCAATCTCAGGAAAACGGCGTAACAAGATAGCAACTCCCGAAATGTCTAAATTATATTGCTTGTAAATGGTATTCAGATTGTTAAAGCAATCTTCTACTACTTAGACAAATCGATTAAGAGATAAAGATTGGTAAATAAAAACAATATTTCTCCCACCTATTATAACAAAACTCTATGTATATTCTAATACCTACCTATTTCTAACAAAAATTTTAACGATTAATGTTAAGTTAAAAGTAAATCTATGGTGTCCATCAATATAATGTAGAACAAATTTAACACTTTACGGATTATTATCCCAATTACATGTTTTAGAGCTTTATACGGCATAAACAATGGGACCGAACAAAGCAGTTCATTTGAACAAATATAGCTTATTCACAAACCTCATTGTGGCCAATACTCCCCCAAAGAACATATAATGTCTAAATATACGTAACTACTGTTAATAATAACATTCGCCAACACAAGCAAAGCATAAAATACCATTTTTGTCTCCAACATGTGAACAAAATACAACCGTGTATTGGCTATTATCTGCTTTGTTCATAAACATGCCCACGAGCTTAACATTCATGGTTTACTTGCGTTGTTAATTCGAATATACACAATATCTCGGAACAATTAGGGAGAGTGGGTATGGAATTGAAACCTACTCATTTTATTTTGAGACAATTTGTAAAAATTCATTACAAAATAAATTGGTGGAGTAGAAATATTGGATGTGGAAACTTGCATGCTTCTTCTGGTAAAGTATTTTAAAAGGAAGCTTAGAACGATGTTCCTTTCGCCATATAATTTGTTTAGTTTTTCGATTCATTTTCTTCGATACTCTTTTTGACGTTAAACATATGAGCAGGGATTCCCCACTTGGTCGTAGGAAAATGTTCAAAGTCTCCCCTTATTAGAGATTAGAGGTCGTGGGTGGTAGGGAATCTCCTGTATGGGTTGAGGTCATTGGTCCTTCGGCTTGACAGTGGGGAGCCGTCAGGTGGAGAGCTGAAGGTTGACGTCATCGATATTCTGCGTTGCAGATCGTCCGTTGGTATTGTTGCTTGGCGCCGCCATCTTGTGACTAAGAAAAAAAGTCCCTCCCGGGTTTAGAACCCGGCATTGTTGATTCAAAGCTAAGGATTCAGTCGTGTAGGCTAATGAAATTTAAAAAAATTGTCTGGAGATTGTTGGGTATTTGATTTTTCGGTGATGATCGTGTTTTAACTATAAATGTCACGTGTTCTGTGCTGCAAAGTTCTTGTTGCATGGAACTAGTTAACGAGAGGTGATGGGGCTGAGTGAATAGGTTGTGTAATGGTGCCGAGTGGTGTATGTTGGTAGGTGATTCGTGGGGTCCGTTCATGGTTGGCATTATGTGTTTTGTTGGTGACAGGTTGTAATCTTGTCTGTCGTGTGTTCCATTAGTTTCTTGTTCCGTGGTTGACGTTCTGTTTTGTGGGATGACAGGTTGTAATGTCATTTGTCGTGTGTTTTGTGAGTTTAGTGTTGCATGGATAACGTTGTGTGTTTTAATAATGTCGTGTCCTGTGTGCTACAAAGTTGCTGAGTGGGACTGTGTTAGTTAACATGTGTTTTTGTGGGAAAAGGTATGGTTATGTTGTTTAATGAATATCAGTGTTCAGATTTAATAAAATTTTGCTTTAAATAATAGCAAAACTTCTAAATAGTCACCTTTATATTGGTCTTTTTTAAAAATCATTAAATTCTATCATGCCGATTCTAGTTTTATAGTCTTTCAGCTGTAGAAGTCAAAATAAGGTTATTTTCTGTGATACATAAAAGCAAAATTTGTAAGGATTCCACGATAATTTGTTTTGTTAACAAAATGAATCTATCACATTGGTTCTAGTTTGAATATTTTACAAATTTAATATTAAAACAACATTCAAAACAAGAAATACACTGAAATCAATTATATCAAAAACTAAACCAAATAACTTAAAACAAAACTCAAAAAATTGGATTTATAAAATTTCTTGCGAATTTAACAAATTTTATATTGGACATATAACTTCGACTACAATTATTTTTAATGTTGTTAGTTACTTCAGACTTTAATTCTTTCTATGATACCCATTGATTATTTTATAAATTAAATAATTCAAAATTGATTTTTCTTATTCCCAAAGTATAAAAATCAAAAAGTCCTAAATTGTTGAATAGGGAATTTAAGACTTTTTGGAACGTGTTTGTACACGATATCCCGTCTTCTTTTAATTTTTTTTAGGGGCAGTAATTAACGATAGGGGACTAAAGACGCCTGTGTATAAATTTATTTAAAAAGTGTAGTTTCGTATATAAAAATTGACATGTTTAAGCATTTTTTATTTACCGGGAACAGTTAAAGGTTCCTGCGAAATAGTCATTTAGATAAATAGTTAAGTATATTCCAGCATGTAGAGTGTACACTGCCACACGGTTTTGTCGATAAGGAAAGTGTTGGGTTAAGCGTTTCAAGCTCATCTGTCTATTTTCGACATAATTTATGTTTCAGAAAAAAAGGTATAGTAGATGTCAAAAAGGTAAAAGAATTTAGATATTGAAATCAGTATTCAAACTGAATAAACAAAATCATATAATCATATAAACGCCCTGAGTACTTATATTTATATATCACATATAAAACATAAATAGATACTTTTCTTTGAATAAAAACGAAAGTAATACATAAATAAAAACCTACTAAAGAAAAATTCAACTTTATATCAAATCTCATGTACTTAATCACCATATGTCAATTGAGTAACTTGGAATAAAAAAAAATTGTTCTCTTACTGTTTCATTAACACATGAACAAAATTGGAACACTTCTTTAAGGCCACCTGCGCACAGTTCCTTTTGAATAAGGAAATAAGATGAGAACAAATTTCCATTTTGTCAGTTCGGTAAACCGTCGAACACTTATACTTGGTCAATTCAATTTAAAGAAAAAGAATGAAGAAACTTTGTTTTCATGAAATCATTCGCTTCAGATTGTATTTGTCGTACTCGAGTATTGTACCAAGAGGTTTCACAAAATTTCAAGACGTTTTGAGCCATTCTAGCTTAATGTTAACATTTTATGAATTTATGTGTTATAGTAACCTGAAAATTTGGGTTTAGATAGCTATTACAAGGAACAGTTGTGTAAAAAACACTTTATAGAAAGGACCAGACACCTTTCTTATGGAAAAATGGACTTGAAATTTTGGTATGTTGGAGAAGTTGACTTTCTGACAAAAAGAGTCCATAAGCTCAAACAGATTCTATGACTAGTTTTCGAGATACAGAGTGTTAAAAATCGAAAATGCCGCATTTTTGAAATCGGATTTCCAATGATAGACGTACTTTATTGCAGGTTATTGAAGAAACTGTGATTTGTACATTATTGGACATAATATTTCACAAAAAATTATCATGAATTTTGCTGGATTACACGGTATTTCAACAATACGTAACATGTGCTTTTGGAAAAAATCATTTTTTTTTATTAGAACGTTGAAAACATAAGAAGATGTTTTTGAACAATTAGAATCTCATTAAAGTAATCATTTCTTGGGTATGCCTCATATAATATACAGTGTGAGCCATAAATATAGCTAGAGAAGGCATATATTGTTTTTCCTATTAATCAGTCATCCTGTACGAACCATTCGTACAGATATTTTAATAAGATAATAAACAGATATATGAGCCGTCTCTTGATACTCAACAGTATATTTATATAGTTATAATAAAAAATGAGTTTTCTAAATAAACATTTTACGTATATCGGAAACACCCTGTAATAAAAAATAATTAATAGCATTTTTTGTGCAGTATGTATGTTAAACAATATGCAAACCACGTTTTCTGTAATAAACAGAAATAAAACATATCTATTATGACATATCTGATATGATAAAGGTGCCATTTCCGAAGTTTAACACTCTATATCTCGAAAACTGGTCATACAATTTTAATAATATTCTGCTCAGTAAAACACTGAACATTTGTTAACGTAAAAATGTAATAACATACAGAGTTGACGGAGAGAATTTAAAACGACGGGGTAGTATAAAAAAATACATGTTTTCAATATGTATGGTTTTTGCAATCAATTTAACATCCCGTCGAATATAAAGAGGGGGATAATAAATCTGTTTAATGTCTTATGAAAATTGCAGCACGAATGGTTCTTACAGGGTGACTCATTAATAGGAAAAAATAAGATATGTCTTCTCTAGCTATATTTATGACTCACACTGTATATTATATGAAGCACATCCAAGAAATTATTACTTCAACGAGATATTAATTGTGCAATAACATCTTGTTATGTCTTCAACGTTGTAATAAAAAAAGATTTTTTCCAAAATCACATGTTACGTTTTTTTTAAATACCCTGTAATCCATCAAAACTTATGGCAATTGTTTTGTGAAATATTTATCCCAATAATGTACAAACCACAATTTCTCGAATTTCCGGAAATAAAGCACGTCTATCATTGGAAATCTGATATCAAAAATGAGGCATTTTCTCTGTATCTCGAAAACTAGTCATAGAATCTGTTTGAGCCCATGGACTCTTTTTGTCAGAATGTCAACTTCTACAACATACGAAAATTTCAAACAATTTGACGGAAGTCCATTTTTCCATAAGAAAGGTGCCTGGTCCTTTCAATGGAATTAATAAACACAATAAAACACAAATAGCATTAGAAAGCCTTTGAGCTGAGTTGAGAAATCGGGCTAAGGAGAACAAAGAGCCCACAATTAAGTTATCATTTGATTGCAATGACGGAAATTATTATACGCTTAGTCAGTCGATGGTGGAACACACCATGAAGTAATTAAGGAATTAAATGGAGTTGTGAAAGTAAAAGGGTCTGGTGCTATTCTCCACATACATATAAAGAGAATGCAATTCGACGGATATTAGGCTAATATCCCTATGGAATATAAGAAATGTGTGACCGATCATTTATTTCCTGACCTATCTTGATATTTAAATTTGTAGATTTATGTAGCAAATTTATGTGACATTTTCTTTGACAGTTTTTCCAATTATCTGAAACACGGTGGGTTATACCTCAAAAAATGTATTCTACTTTAATAGATTTTAATTTGAAACATTCAAATTTCAGTGAAGTCAGTGGAGATTTCGTGAAGGTATTCTCTAAAAAAAAAACACATTTTTTCGATTTTCTGGAAAACTAAAAATCATGGTAGGGTCAACCGGGGCTAATGTAAACGATATTTACCAAGTCAACTCTAAGTGTATATATCTATGATTGTAAGGCATATATAATGTTTTATTTTTATTGGATAATTCTTTGTGGTAAATTGAATCTGTGCACCGAAAATGAATACAAAAAATTAAATAAAAAAAAACAATGTTTACATTTCCCCGGCCCAAAACGTTTTTTCCCATTATATTGGGGTAATAGTAAAAATATAAATTCGTTTGTATTTAATGATACAAATGTTTAAATGGGGTAATTATAAACGACCAAAAATTTGGCAACATATGAATTTCAAGAAACGTCTTGAATGAGATGTTTACGATTACCCCACGAGTCTATGACAAGAAGTGAAAAATACTAAATATTTAACAAAACCTTATTAGTTTATAGTTTTATGCTTAACATAAATAAAAACTTAATTACATATTTTTTATATTTTTGGTATTAAAAAAACAAAATTAAAAAAAAACAAAAACATTAAAATATAATTTATGGCTTCTCAAAAATTTCCACCATTCCTGGAAATGAATATATAATTTTTCGTTTTATGAACTTTGTCACTGGGTCCGCAAGAATTGCCCCTATCATGTCCATTTGTATATAAAATATTTGTGTTTTTAACAACACAGACGTATTTGTAGTAAGTCTCATTCTTTGTCCCTCCTTTGAATTTGAATAAAAGAAAACAATCTTCTTTGATATCTTCCCATTTGACTTCTTGTCACTGGTTTTCGAATAAGAAAGCGGTAATTCATCTTCGTCTAAACCATGTTCAATCAAACCAATGAAGTGTTCACCACAACTGTCCGGATTCTCATAGGAATTGTTCTTTTTAGGCTTCTAATTCTTTCTTTTTACTCTTAGGCGTTTTAGCGGACTTCACTTTGTTTTTTTATTTATCTTGACCCAGTTTAATCTGCTTATCCTTTGTTTTTCTCCACAGCTTCATGAATTCTTTTCAAAACCTTTGAATTTGTCAATACTTCCTCATAAGTAAATTGTTTCAAACGAGTCCATATTTTTGGATAACACACAATGACGACCCCCATTTGTTATTTCCAATGGAGTATTTCTTTCCTTTATAGGGTGAAAAGTCACGGCAATTTTAACATTGTAGCTAGTTTGGGCTTGCCTATATGTGCTTTTACTATTCTGAACATCATTAACAGTATTAACTAAATCAAGTTCCGAGTATCTTTGGGCAACTGGTCTCTTTTTTACGTAATTCCGAACTATTTTATAAAAAATATGTATAAGTAAGAGGTTCACATTTACCCCAATAATGTGTTTACATTTGCCCCTGTTTGATAAAAACCGGGGGTAAATGTAAACACCGATATTATAGCCTAATTCAACTTAACCTATAGCTTTCAGACACTCATGTTTACTGTAAATACTTATAAAAACTACATCAGAATTTGAAAATCATCTTATCTACTATTTCCACTTTGTAAATCAAGATCACTGTTCCAGAATGAGAATAAAAAATAATGACAAGGGGTCACAATATCCCGTCCACAAAGAGTTAGAGATCAACAGGTTGATTTCTTTACGCGGTACTGTACAGAAAACGTTCAAGAGTGTCTTACACAATACCAACCAAATATATTACCCGCCAAATTTAAAAATAAATGATGAGTTTACAATTACCCCATGTTTACTATTACCATAACTGACCCTATGTGAAATTATGCTACTTTACCTTACTTCTTAATACAATGCAGTTTAAACTATTGAAATTCGTTAAGCCATTTTGGGGTAATGTATGAACGTATAAAAAAATACATTTCATTCTTTTTGAATTTCGTTCCAAATATACAACATTTTTAGAAATCAAAACTGGTGCATGGAGTATTCAGTTAAAATATACCTACTCTACAAGCTTAATTGACACAGGTTTGGAGTTGTTCAATTTTGTTGGAGAGATCACAATAGGTAAATAACCGTTAAACTTCCACTATTCAAGATAACTCAATGGAAATATATTTAGAAATCTACGAAATTGTAAAAATGTACATTACCTATATTCATTCTATGTGTAATTACAAAATATATTACCTTATGTTTGCAGCCTCGCTGACATATTCGCCCCAGCCAAGTAAAGGGGGAACGGTAAGCATTAAGGAATATAACCATATTCCAAGGACAATGCCAACCGCGTTTTTCTTAGTGATACCGTGGCTTCGAAATGGCCGTGATACTATTAAATATCTTTCAAATGCCAATACTGCTAATGATGTTATAGAGGTAATTCCTGGAAAAAACATAATGGAGTTGAAAATCTAGTGCTGTGGTCAATAATTTACATATAAGTGTTAGCCACAACATGTTTAAAAGTTGTAACTAATTTTCTATGTTTTGAAATATTTAACGTTATTAAAACTTTAATAGGTTATGTCATCCTAAAGATGATACTTATTAGTTCATGCCTACAAATGAGTCTTTACTTCTCCTTCTAGATCAGACTATGTTTACAATTGGAATGCATCTTTTAATCAGGGAAAACTTTTAACACCGAGTATTTACTCTTCTATATGTATTTTCGGCTATTTTCCGATATAAAGTCAGTGCTGAAAGCTGACGCAGTTCACTGACCATAAAAACAGAACGTGGTGACTTGTAACAATTTAAGCACAACCCAGCAACACTGACTTTTACTTACGCAATCTTCAAATTTACCAATTTATCAAGTGTTGAGCCTTGAATCGTACAAAGTTTGAAACTTTTATTTTTATTCGTTATTTGTCAGAAAACACTTATAATATTTTCGCCAAACCTCTATTTTCCCCTATACACAATAATGTATTTCCTACAGATATGTAAGTCGTTCCAATGACCTACTGTCATTGTTTCGATCACAATCACTTCAGAAATTATTTGTGCACACAAGTTGTGCAGAATAATTGCTTGCAATGCAATTTATCGCTCTGTTATCACACTAACTTTTACACAATGTACTACTTAGGTAAGGGCTCTTCTTCGAACACCGTTCGAATAATATCACTCTATACTATTCGTGTTGTTCCCTGGCTTCACGATTAAGTGCTCCATGGGTTCAAGAATAAAGTTTAAATGTTGCTAGGCTTCGCTGTTAACTATCCCTGTGGTCATAATCCGTTTTTATGCAGCTTATCTAAGAATTACTTCGAGTTTATTTTAACCATTTTAAAAGGAACACAGTTCTGATCGGCCCTAATAGATACATCATCACCTACATAATGGGCCAGACAAACCAGATGGACAACTTTCATCTTTTTCTGTTTGCGGGTACGTTACCTATATAGCAACACTTATCCTCTTGGTAACCTCGTCGATTCCATCTCATGTATGTGACAACTTCGGCTACAGCACTACCATTTGTGGAGTGTACAGACAAACCTTATCACCTTACTGGAATCAGGTCAAATTTGTTTTTAAATCATATCGGATTTTCTTGTCCTGGCATTTGTAGCCCGTTGTTGCCAAATAATGTGCAGCGAATAATCTTTCCCGTAATTGATCTACATGATCATTAATTTCCATAGAGTATTCTTATACGTCACAAAAGCCAGGTCACATGGAAGTCTTATTTTGTTTCTGAACAAAACATTAGCTGGTGTTAACCAGGAGCTTTCATGTACAGCTTATCTATATGCAAGTAGGAACAGATGTATGAACGTGCTCATCTCAATCCGATTTGTTACTGTGGATCACTATGGAGAGATGCGTTTCTAGAGTTTCTAGAGCGAACGGGCTTGGCATAGCGGTAAAGCTCTAAGTTACCAATCAAATTGTCTTGAGTTCAGATCCCAACCGGCGTCCCTTTATTGTTAAATAAATAACTAAACATGAAATCCTTAAAATAAGCAATAAATTAAGTAAAATATTTCATACTCTCTTCGAGGTGTCATTCTTTTGTTCGCAAGACAATATATATTGTTTTTGGTGCGGGAACCTTCATCAGTTGCGCTTCCCACATTGAATGTCCTCTCGAACACTTCATGTATTTGATACATATCGTTAAATTTGAAGATGCGAGATGTAAAGACCGACATCTAGGAATATTAGGGAATATGATATATGAGATATAATAAGGTAATGAATATCTTAGGGAATTAGCATTATATCAATGTAGGGAAAAAGAACGTAGGGAATTAAAACAGAATTTAAATATCTGCATAAGATATGAACATCTGTAATCGTTAAGGTTAAAAAAATGTTTTCCTAATTCATTAACTAACAAAGGTTTGAGAGTCGAAATGGGCGAAGTGAAATTTATTTTAAAAATGTATTTTATTGATTTATGATTTTTCAACAATATTACTGTGCTATAATATATTGTATTTTTTAAAATTACTAAAGTGTTTTCAGTTTTTAACTAGATAAGTATGAAGTCCACTAAATTATGGTGTGTTAACTATACTCAGAATATTGTGAATATTTCACTTTCTCAAACTTTTCTAACTTACAGCTTTTATGCATCTGCCGTCAACTTTTCTTTGCATAGTTTATGAACTTTAGCTCCTTCAAATTTTGTCTCTGAAACTTTCGTTTAATCCCTAGCAGCGTGTTAGGTTTTTCATTATTTACTGAAAACCGGCATCAAGGAGTCGTTAGCATATTGGAAAATTATTAGCTTTCATTAAGAAGTTGTATTTTGCAGTTTTACGGAACATTATATTAAAATTATAAAATGAAGACAAACTTTTGTAAAATGGGTCCGAGAATTAATTGTAATTTACTGTGCTAATATAATATTATTACATTCGCTTTACGCTGCCAAAAAAGACCAGAAACCATTCTTATGAAAAAATGGACTCCCGTTAAATTTTCTGAAAGTACAACGCACGTTTCTTATGAACCAATTTTATGGAACCTTTTCAGAATAATAGTTCTCAAGAGGCCCGAAGCTCTAAAACCAAAACCAACCCCAACCCCCCAAAACCATCCTTAAGGATGAGAGAAACGCGTAACAGATTATATTAATGGATTGCCTATCCGAAATATTTTACTAGTGTGGTGGAATCTATAACTACCGAACCCAATATTATGCTCGAGGCTTTCATTCTCTACCACTCCCTCTTACTCCCCCCACCCCTTCATCCTCACTCACATACCAATAAAGCAAAGAATTCTGTGAGATAAAATACACCACAAAAAGGATTTGTAACCCATAGAAGATTGGGGGGGGGTTACTTGGGCTCACTTATACTTGCACATATGTGAGAGGCAAAGGGATTGACGTAAAATAATCCGTAAAATGGCAGCAATTCTTTACTTCGCGGCCTTTAGCAAAATGGGGGAGATTTGAAGAGGCATGCAAGATAATGGACCAAGTGACTATAAGCAAAGTGCACAACGAAGTAGACTACAACTAGTAAGAACTAATAAGCTTTGTAGCTCGCATTTGCGTGATGGCCTCAAATATGTTATATGAAACCAGCTCCTCGAAAAATTCTCGTATATCTATTTTCAGACAAATACTCCCAGTAGTTTTCTATATTCCTATCTTTATGCATACATCCTGTCTTGCATGCGCAGAAGCTACTGCCCACAGGTGGGTAAGGCAGACTAATGATTAACCACTCATGTATACTATCTATCTCAGTTGTGAATTTAATGTTGTATTGTAGCCCAACTCAAAAACTTTCGATTTAGTGAAAAAAAAATGAAAGGTTATCGGGACTGCTTTTGCATTGATTTGCAATAATTTTTTGATTTGCATAATTTTTTGACCTTTTTTTTGCATTTCATCTTTTTTTCAAAAGTTAAGAAAACGTTAACACTTGGTTTTGAAATGTTGTTGATAGACAGTATTCTTGTCCGTCGAATAAGCCTATTTTTATCTCAGTAAGACCAAAACTTTAAGAGATATGAACGTTTTTGTTCACACTTAGAGAATAGGTTATCAAAAAACAAAATGGCTGCTATATGGCCGGGTGGGGTATTGAGCCCTAGTATATGGTGTATTTGTATATTAAAATAGTTGCTTTACATGTATATATATATATATATATATATATATATATATATTATCGCTAGTTCATAACCGGACACCCTGTATATCAAAGTTGAAAATTAGATTCATTTCCTATATAACACTAAGATTAAGTGATCAACTACCTCAAACCTTTTCAACTGACGAACTTTAAAAAGTAACAAACACAAAGCTTTCCTATATTGTTAAAACGGATAACGTATGGGCTGTCAAATTACACTACAACAAAAGTATACCACAACTATTAGACTTGCTTCAGTATATTCAGGGATAATTGCGTTTTACATCCTATGAATATGACACTCAAGTTTATAAATGTGTTTAACGTACAACATCTGACTTCAGCATAAAATGCAAGCTGTGGATATAAAGCTGTAATAAAGATGCAGAAATTTTTATTGACATGGAAATTTTCGAATTCATCGTATTCAGAAATATTGGAGCATAGATAATTTTTTCACCAGATAACTGAAAAATTTTCCCGTTACCGCTTTTCAACCTGTTTCATAAAGGAGGTGTTTTGTGTTACCGGCATGTCGTTAACGAGACAAATATCATGTAAAGAAACCTCTGGTGGATTTTCTCATATAATACAGTTATTTTGAAGACCAGCCTACAATACGTTTTCAGTGATGTCGGTTCCAATAACAAAAGATTTGTCAAGCAACACAAAATTATGTGGGTATTTATATATGTGGGATCAGTTAGGACGCAGTATTAAGAACCAAAAGTGACATCTTTTGGTCGTGATAATCTGAATTTGTCAAACAATTGTAGTTGATTGTTAAATAATTATAAATAGAAAAACAGAATTACAGCATTTGGTATAGGTTCTACCTCCCTGCGAAGTACAGATCCCACTTCATCTTAGATTAATTAAATTAAATCTTCAGTTAATAAATATCTCTTATTAACTCTGCTTGTCCTTCGCGGTTACAATCAAGGGTCCAGAATAGAGCATTATTTCAGGATACTACTATAATAATAATATTATGTATGTTCTTCCATTTGGCGCTAATACATACAATAGTACAGTGGCGGATTCAGACTCCCTGATGAGTAAAATTATTAATAATTAATAATCCGAGAGATATTGTTCAACAGTTAGTCAGGAAACCAATAACTTAATAAAACACAGGACCTTAGTTTTAAGTATAAAAACTAGGTTAACGTACTGTATTATCAGAATATTTATCTTGTGCCCCCTCCTCAAGAAACTCCTAGATCCGGCCCTGCAATAGTAGCAAATTAATGTTGATAATAAATCAGTGTGGAATAAATCGAAAACATGCAGCTCTGATATCTATTAGTGTGATAAAATAAAGCCGTATGACGTAGTAAAATTTGCTCAGCGTCATCCATCTATCGAATGGTTGAAGTACTTTAGTAAAATTTAGGTTTTTATGTGATTTCACTGCATAATACCGAACATTTCCGTAAATTAAGCATAAACCGATAGAGCTGAACTAGTTGAATGTAATCACTTTAAGAGAGATTGTTACAAAACATTTTTGAAAAAGAACATCAAAATTCAAAAGAAAAAAATACGCGGCGAATTGATAACCTCCTATTTTCTGAAAACCCCTTAAAAATTCGAGTCGATGCGTTCCTTCAGATTTGTAAAACTTGGGAGATATCGATGTAGACAAAATTCGTCTTCGCAGTTTGAAAATTTGAGCAAGATACTTCTAGAACCAAAACGATAAATTAATATCAAATTAGCCCTTTGTTTTCTTCGCCAAACTGATGAGACCCTGAAAGGTCGAAAGCTGACCGTAACGAAATGAGATCAACACAACGCAAAGTTATGCTGAAACCTTAGCAATGGACCAAGTTTCAAATGTCCAGATCAAAAGTCAAATGTTAAAGCATGGGTAACGGATTCACAAACATCAAATTTGGTGGTAACCGATCCTTTATGCAAAAGCAAGAGACAAGATATCAAAACGAATCGAAAATTGTTCATGACTACAAAACAAGTCAAGTATCGTTTTCAGATAATTGGCTTGTTTCGACTTCAGTTTGTCATCTTCAGTCAGGGAAGTACCCTAAGACAAGTTGGAATTTTTGTTCTGAGAAGTGAATCTACAGAACATTTTTGAAAAAGAACAAACGTCAAAACTCACAATTCGAGTCGATGCGGTAGTCCAGATTTGTAGAACCTGGCAGATGTTGGTGAAGACAAAATTCGTCTTCGCACTTTGACAATTTGAGCAAACTTCACTCTTTGCTTTGAAAACTACGTCTTGAACCAACACGATAAATAAATATTTTAACTTTTTGGCTTCTTCGCCAAACTGATGCGACCTTCTGTAGATTCTCTTTTCAAAAAGAAAATTCCAACTTGTTTCAGGGTACTTCCCTGACTGAAGATGACAACCTAAATTCGAAACAAGCCAATTCTCCGAAAACGACATTTGACTGGTTTTCTAGCCATGAACACTTTTCGTTTCATTTTGATCTCTTGTCTTTTGCTTGTCCATAAAGGTTACCACCATCGAAATTTGATGTTTTTGGATCCCATGCTTTTGCATTTGACTTTTGATCTGGGCGTTCGAAACTGGGTCCAATCCTAAGGTTTCACTATAACCTTGCGTTATGTGTCGATCCCCTTTCAGGGTCTCATCATTTTGGCGAAGAAGCCAAAGAGCTAATTTGGTACTAGATTTTTAGAATACTATTTTTCTATATGAACTTTGCTACCCCCATTTCACTCCCCTTTAAGGAGTAGTTAAAAAATAAATATTTAAATCTTATTATTATTATTTCTCCAAAATTTCAACCGCATTAGATGTTGTCACCAAAAGTTTTATACAAAATTCAGTCTACCTGCTCCCACCATATTCGGCATTAGTTAGACACAGAAAGTGTATGTCTTGCGATAATAATGGGTATGACACATATCGTTTTTATGTCGATACTGAATCAATCAATCAACACAAAAGTACTAAGTAGTACAATAAGTGATATAATTACAAAGTATGTAATTTTGTTCATAGTATTGAATATTAAATAAAATTGTTACTTACCAAGCAAGGACATAAAGAACCCATACATAATGCACATTGTTTGACCAAATATCCACCTATAAGAAATTGCGGATATTAATGTCCATGGATTACCCAAGACAGATACTGCGAAGTCACTGCAGACCAAGTTGAACAATATTATGTTGAGTGGTGACCATAACTGAAACAATAAAGACACATCAAACTGTAGGCTTATTCACAATCCAATCGATGTTTACCATACGATACACCGGATTGATTCGATGTTTTGACAAAGATCTTTTCCATTTGAAAAAAAAAACTAACTCTCTGACTAACAATGAAATAGAACATTATAAATATATTATAATATTAGTTCATTTATTCAAAAACTTTAAACTCAGGCTTGTTAAACATATAATAGGTTTCGTTTTAAATATCCAATTGAATTATTCTTTACTTTTTAGTGTCATTATTGTTAGTATGTATTGAAGTCGGTGATTTTTTTTAAAAGCTATTTATTGTGTGCTTTTTAATGATATAACAGCGTAACTGGACGCATGTTTCAATTGTTACTAAGTTTGTTTTATAACATTTTTTATAGACAAAACACCATATCTTTCAACTATCATATGTAACCAACTGTTTGTGGGTTTCACGAAATAATTTTTTTTCTAACCAACTTATATAACTAAAATTTCTCTCCACTCCATTCTATATTCTTTGTATATGCAACAGCTTATATGCCACCCAACAAAACATTTAGTTTCTAACGTATTTTAACCATGAATTATAATTCTAAATCACCCTATATTTCAACGTGTGCTGCAAATTAACATGTGACTAGGATTTGGACCGCGTCATTTTTCCGAATTAGTTTATTTATATACCTAAACCGGGATATAAACAAAGTTTTCCAACGTTTCGCCCATACTTATAAGGGGCTTTTTCAAGGATGAGACAAAAAACAAAACAAATGTTGCTTACCTTGCGGCTACTCCATTCATTTCATCTTTTTCTCACGAACACTTCAAAACCTCACTTTTTATTCAACTTGTCACAATGATGTACAAATTCTAAAAGAGTAGTAGGTACGAAGAAATAATAATTTTCAGGTATAAGAAGGGTAGGTGGTACTTAATGGGATTATTTTATGATTGAGATGAAATTTCGTATATGTTCCTGGAATTTTATTAGTGGATAATGTAAGTGATTTATTTTGTGGAAATGTTGATGCAAGATTGCCAGATGGACGAAAGTTCAAATCCCTTGTCTCGGTTGAAATTCTTGGAATTTTTGGCGATTTCAACGGCCCCACGGAATTTTCTGGTGAAATAATACGGAGATTTGGCCACGACAGAGGAGCTGTCGAAGAGGATTTGGTGGCCTGTTTCGTGATGATGCTCAGCTATAGCAGAATTTTAAAGCAGACCCGTTTTCAAACAAAGCTTGTGCTCACCCAGACAAGTGTTTATAGATTGACCTGTTTCACCGAATAAACACCTTTAGATGAAAGAGGATTTTGTTCATCCTTTGGAGAGGGTAATATTTGTGAGATTTTGGATAGTGGTTTGTAGACTGTTTTTACCTCGTGCTTATGCAGAGTGGCCCAGGCGACCATTTGGCAACCGTGAAACCAACACTCTAGGAAGGGCAGGGATACCCCCATGGGTTCGCCGCTATCACCGGTAGTGGCAAATATCTTTATGGAAGCCTTTGAAGCAGTGGCTCTGGAGTCTGCAAGCCACAAACCCAAAATTTGGTTGAGATATGTTGATGACACTTTTGTCATCTGGCCACATGGACAAGAGGCTCTCCAATTGTTCTTTAACCACAATAACACCCAACATTCAAACATCAAATTCACTATGGAAATTGAGTCCCTACCCTACGTAGAGGTGTTGGTTTCACGGTTGCCAAATGGTCGTGTGGGCCACTCTGTATACAGACAACCAGCACATACCGACAGATATTTGCACGTCCGGTCCTATCATCACCCATCTCAGAAACGGTCAGTCGTGAACTCCCTGGTGCATCGAGCTATATCCATTTCCGAAGTCAAAAGGGTGAGAAGGGAATTAGCTTGAATTGAGGGTAGTCTACTAAACAACGGCTACAGCAAACGAGAGATTCGCAATTCCATTTCACGTCACCAACATCCCCTTCCTAAGAAAGAATTGTCACCTAATAAATTAGTTTGGGAAGTTTCTCCATAAGCACGAGGTGAAAACAGTCTACAAATCACTATCCAAAATCTCACAAATGTTACCCTCTCCAAAGGATATACAAAATCCTCTTCCATGCTCGTGTGGGGCAGTATACATCCGTGAAACAGGTCGATCTATAAACACTCGTCTGGGTGAGCACAAGCGTTGTTTGAAAACGGGCCTGCTTTCAAACTCTGCTGTAGCTGAACATCATCACGAAACGGGCCACCAAATCCTCTTCGACAGCTCCTCTGTCGTGGCCAAATCTCCGTATTATTTCACCAGAAAATTCCGTGAGGCCGTTGAAATCGCCAAAAATCCCAAGAATTTCAACCGAGACAAGGGTTTTGAACTTTCGTTCATCTGGCAATCTTGCATCAACATTTCCACAAAATAAATCACTTACATTACCCACTAATAAAATTCCAGGAAGGTATACGAAATTTCATCACAATCATAAAATAATCCCATTAAGTGCCTCCTACCCTTCTTTTATTTGAAAATTTCGGGGGGCCAATTATTATTTTTTCTTACCTATTACTCATTTAGAATTGGTACGTCATTGTGACAAGTTGAATAAAAAGTGTTCGTAAGAAAAAGATGAATTGAATGGAGTAGCCGCAAGGTAAGTAACATTTGTTTTGTTTTTTGTCTCATCCTTGAAAAAGCCCCTTATAAGTGTGGGCGAAACGTCGGAAAACTTTGTTTATATCCCGGTTTAGGTATACAAATAAACTAATTCGAAAATGACGCGGTCCAAATCCGGAAAAAGCAGAATCAGCTCGTATACAGTTATTAATAAAAGTAACCTTTGATTATTTCGGTTTAAATTTTCAATACTATTGAATTTTTTCTATAGAGACCAACTTATTATTTAGTAAATATTATTAATAAGAAATTTTTCAATACTATTCTTACTTAAGTGCACCCTATATATATGCAGACAAATTAAAAACATTCATTGGGAAATAATTTTGTGAAATTTCATTTTCAATTAATTTTATCCTAGAATTCCAATACGAATAACTAAAATGGTTTAAAACCAGCGCATTCACCATATATTATGATATATAAAAAGTAGGTTACAATATATTCCCTTTTTTTTTTGCAAAATGGACCATTCCATGTCATTGATGATGAAATTTTAATCTCTTGTCAATTAATTTCATTCTAGCTTTCGCATAGCAATAACTAAAATGTTTTAAAACCAGCGTATTCACCATATACTCGTATTATGTTATATATTAAGAGATCGGTTACAAGATTTTTCCGATTTTTTGCAAAATAGACCATTACATGTCATGAAAAGAATGATCAAAATCGGTTCATAGTTGCCGAAGTACTGAGGTAACAAAGTCTAAAAAAAAAACATACAACCGAATTAAAAACCTCCTCCTTTTTTGAAGTCGGTTAAAAATAAATATTCCCAACAATCGATACTACGACGTTCAACTGAACCACGATAAAGACTTATTTATACAACAGAAAATTACTTGACTGTGATCTATGATTCAAACGAGGTTGATCTGATTTTTATACAATCGGGCCTAAGCTGCTCAAAAGTATTCAATTACTTGTAAAAACGTCCATGCTTTAAATTCCAGTCACTATGCAGATTAGGAAATGCGAAAAATGCTGAATATTTAACCCTTGGTGAGCGTGTAGAATTTGGAATAAATCAATATCGAAAATTATGAAAAAGTGCTCTGTGCTGAATTCTTTAGTCAGCATAATTTAGTAGGTACACATATTTCTAATTCCAACACTGCCATAAAGCAATTTTATTTTGATTTACAGCATACTCATTTCAAATTGAATTCAATAAAAAATTTTAATGAGACGCAGTAATTTCTTTCAGGTTATATTTTTATTGATATTACAGTTCTGTTGATTTCGACAAAAGTCAGGCAATTCTACTTTTGATTTAGTTGCAAAATTTGAATACTAATATTACTTACACGAATGTGATAAAAGATACTAACATTTTTTGAGAAAGAATCTATCAAAATATGTAAAAATGTAAGTCACTATTTTTTTTAATATACTGGCGAAAAAGAGTTTTTAATATTGGTCGCAACAATTGTAAAGGGTAGATGAAAATAATACTGCGTTTGAAAGTGGTAATTCTTCTGATTTGCTATGGAAATAAAATTTAACCATTGATGTATTTTTAATCAGAATAATTTGAATTAGCTGGAACTGTCTTTGTCAACTGAATGGCTTCCCAATAATACATCTGATTCAAGAGAAGCTCGTTTTTTACTTACAGTTAGTAAATTCACTTACATACTATTTTCTCGATTACCTCTGTTACTTCAAAGATGAATCACTTGGTATATGAGCCAACAAGGTTAATTGATTTAAAGTTCCTAGCAGTTCATAGTATGTTGAATGAAATATGTGTAAGACCGTCAAAACGTTATAATTTCTCTCAGCAGCTTCCGTCGTTGCTCTCGTGGTTGACAGAAAGTCAGTGTGAGGCGTTACACCATAGAGAACCTACCAACAACATAACGTCAAAAAAACGTGTACTCTTTGAGTATCGCTTTGAATTGAACTGATTTCAGCTTTTACCTGTCGTTGGATGGAATCGATGTCATCTACTTTGGTTTCAAGATTATCCACAGTATTTTTTAGGAACTTGTCATCGTTTATTTTTTTATGTCTGATTCTATAGTCACAATTTTCTGGTAAACTGCTTCATTATCTTACATTACTAATTGTATTATTGTTCCAATTGTTTCTTTTGCACCTTAGAGTCATCTTGGCATATTAATTCAGACTTCGCAAATAACTCTTTTTTTGTTTTTTTTTCCATGGCAGTTACAAGATTTTGTTGTCTTTCATCTATATTAGTTACAGGGTTTCTGTAAGGCTATTTTACGGTTTTCATGAAAATATTTCACTAACCTTTGTTGGATTTATTCTTGATTTTGTGTCTCCTTTTTGTGACGCTTTTCCAGGATTTGAGTTATTTTTTCGTTTAGTTTATCAGTAACCTGTTTGAATATTTTTTGTTACTCGCATCTATTTTTGCCATACTTGGAGTTGTAGGCATAAATCAATTTAAAATATTAACTACACTTAATCCCAGACTTCAGTCGCCAAATGCAATAGATTGTGTGGGTTCAAAATTCAAAGACTTTATTTTTAACAAAATAAACAAATGAACTCTCTGAAAAATACAATGAACAATACTATCAGCTGGTGTCGTACACGCTGTCTCAAAAATAAACTGCCTCGCCTAAAGTAGGCGCCTTTATATATCAAATTCAATCGTCCGAAAACTTCTGTAGTCTTCTCCATTGCCAGTCTGGTAGATATTCGAAATCGAAACCACGTCAACCTTAGCGTTTTTACAGTTACCGAAATTTCGAGATCGCCATTGTTGATGTCTTTTTTTATAATCAGCCGGTTCTGTTTCATAGTGGCAATGTTTTTATCAGAACGATTAATTTAGAAGGAATTTTATAACAATATAAATTTCACTGTTCATGCTGTCACAATGTGATTATATTGGCCTACAGGAAATGGTATACAATAAAAAAATAAACGCTCCATCAGTTCTTACTCTTGGGTGGTGTAGAAATGAACTCCTTAAGGTTCATTTAACAAGTTGATAAATTCAAAGCTGCAAAAGGACCAATTAGAACAACTAATGCAATTAGTAATGTAAGGTAATGAAGCAGTTAACCTGGAATTGGTGAATATGGAAACAGATATAAATACATAAACGATAACACACTGACTATACTAGCAGGGTCCTGTTGGTTCTCCATACTAGACCTAAAGAGTGGTTCTGGCAGGTTGGACTTAAATCAAATCTACAGAGAAAAGACGCATTCTCCACCAGTATAGGGCTGTTTAGGTTCACGGTCATGCTCTTTGTGTTATGTAATGTTCCCGCTATATTTACCACCTTTGCTGCATCTCTACATCGAGAGACCCCTGAAAAAGAGACCTTCTGTTGAAATCAGCAAACCGGTTTGGGGGGCGTCCTATTCCAGGTGCAAGATGGTGAAGAGAGGGTGATTGAGACTACAGTCGGGGATTCTCGAAACCGGACAGGAATTATTGTTTCTCCAGAAAAGAATTTCTTGCAACATGCAAGGCTGCAGACCATTTCCACAGATATCTCTATGGTGGTAATTTCTTAATCATGTGCCAGCAATGGTCTTTGGACACGAATGAAAACTGGCCAGGTGGATGGAGCAATTACAGCAATACGATTTCAAGGTTGAAGCAGTGCCGGAATCCAAGGAATGAGATGAGGGTGCTCCATTTGGATCGATTCGCTGAATATAGAAAGCATCAACAACGGTAGTCCCAAACACTCGGTTCATGAAACAGAAAGGTTGACATGGTGCCGATATTGAATACCACCTAAACTGGCAGACCAGAGTCGAATGGAAAAATCTTCGAACGAATGAATCGTATATAAGAAACTGATGCTTGGTGCGTGGCAATTTGATTTGGAAGGAGTGTGTAGCAAAGCAGCTGATGTTAATAGTCAGTGTGTTTTGTAAATAAGATTATTTTGGTAAAAGTAAAGACCTTTGAATTCAGGGGAATTTTTATGGAATTGAACCCACGGAATCTATCACAATATTTTCAATGTCGAAATTTTAAGTAGTCACTTTATTTTTAGCTTAGCCGCTTTGGAACATACGATAAACAATAAAGAGTAAAATATGACCTTTATGATAAAAAATTAAACAGTTACGGAGTTTAAGAAAAAAATGTTACTTCAACAATATTTATTTGACTCCTAAGTTATTCGTTTTAAACATCACTTTTCATTCTTACTTTATATTTTATTATAAATATGCACTGAACATTATTTGACTGTTAAAACAGACAGTACATTTACAATTCAAAAGGGACATTAGGAGTTTCATGTAACCAAGTAGGCCGTGTCGTTCTGTTTATAGAGATATGTTGATTATTTTCTGATTCTCATGCGGACAGCTTTAGCAATAAATGAATATTACATGCTCTTATATGTTGAGCTATAAGAATAAATTTGAATCTTATTCACGTTTTTTCAATTTAATATTTTCCATGCAACGTGACGTTGAAGTTACGTTAGCGATAAACGTCTTTTACAGGAATTGTTATTTTAGGCGAATTTAACTCACAAATTTCAGATATTTACCAGTCGGTTATCAAGGATATATAAATAAGAAATTTAAAGGGAGAGGAGCAAGACAAGCGATTTATTTATTCCTAAGAAGCTACAATAAATATTATTGGAGTTTCTCTAACTTTTTTAAACTGATCGTTGAAGCAATATTCTCTGTAAATAAATTTAAATTTAAATAGACATAATAACACAATTTAAGTTTTACTAAATAAGAGGTTATGTTTAATAGTCTATTCACAATATGTTGAAATTGTACCAATACTTGTGAAACTCATTATCTGAGTTGGCATTATGCTCACCAACAATAGTTTCCCATTGAAGTGTAGCTAAAATTCGTTTATTCTGATATTTTTCAACTAATTTGTCATATGCCGCTGTATAATTTGCAGGAGAAACTTCAAAATTCTTAATTTCCACTAAAGCCGAACCTGAAATTAACGAGAGTAGATATTGAAACTTATCCACCGGTGATAAGTGATCATTTGAATGAATGAGTGAATTATATAAGCTAATAAATCGTGACCAATCTTTTATGTATCCTGTAAACAAAGAAATATTTAACGTCGGAACCTTTAGTTTCTTGTAGAGAACAAGCTGATACTTCCAACCCAACTATTTCCAATTAAGTGCATCTAACTGAGTAATATTTCTGATCGATATCTTTTCTGATATCATTTTCTTCCGAAACGTCAGGATTTACTAAGAGTGCATAATTACTTTGCATGTTTAGAATTAAACTCCGAGTAGAGATCTAACAAATGTTCATGACGATTTTTAAAGTAGCGTAGAATTTGACCTTTTCCTCTAAACTAAAGTGTTCCGAAATTCTTTCAACTAATAAATCCCGGAGTGCTAGGCTTGATCAATTCTTTTTTGTGCAGTCGCCGCTATCTTATTTACTTAAATGAGAAGCGAAACCTAATTTTTTACACTTTGTGTTGTAAAAAATCGAAAACAACAATAACAGAAAATGGGAAGCAGAAAAATTGAGTTAACTTTACAAATTCGATGCAACCGCTTTTGAATACTTTATTGCCACCCAAGAAGAAGAGAAAGAAAGAGCAATAACCACTGAGAGAATAAAATAAAATATTGCAGCAAATTTCTCCTATATTTCTACTTCTACTTCTAGAGAGTTGAAAAATCTGATCAATCGAATACAATTTAACAATAATTAAGTAAAAACAAAACTATATCCACTCTATGGTAATGACAAAATATTAAATTTTCCACAAAAATGAGCGCGAAACAACTCTCGAAATCAAAAATAAAATAATCTGTTTTGTAGCAACTGTAATGAAACGTGGTGTACCTTCAGGATGTTTAGAATTTAGAGCGCAAAAAAGAGTAGAGTTTTAAAAACGAGTATCTGAGTTTTACATACATTTTACTTAATTTGGGCAGTGCAAATCCGGCTCGAAGGACCAAAAAATTGTGTCAAGAAACGATCATGCCAGAGTACTTACATGCCTTGCTCTGCTGACTGCTTCCTAGGATGTGTACTGTATGTTTGAGAGAGACTTGACACGCAGTGCCCTTTGTGCTTTATGTGTCTATTTCACGACCGGCGGATTTTTCCACACCAAAACTACAACAACAATGAAGAACTAGGGAGTAATAGTCCTGCGAGCGAGCGAGGATATTGTTCAACCATTCACTACGGTAACTTAAGCATCTCAGGCACTAGTGTGCGCATAGAAATAAACAAAAAAAAAACCAAAAATAAAGAGTCGGATTCCACTGCTCAACGAAACTCTTGCCCAAAATAAATGTATACTAATTTACAACTAAAATGCTAATGGATCCTCAACAACATATGTGCAATAATAACCTAGGTCTTGATCGAGATATAAAATATAACAATCATCGAGTCATCTTTGAAACTTATATTGTGAAAATATTTATTACAGTTAATGTTTTAGTTTTTGTGGTACATGACAGTTCCGAGGGCTGCCTTTTATATTTCGGGATTAGAGAACAAAAACAAATATTAATCATCGAAAATCGCTTTATTCTTTTTCAAAATATTCCCCATTAAGATCTATACACTTTTGCATGCGTTTGAACCAATTGTCGAAGCACTTTTTCCACTCTGATTGAGGTATCTCCAAAACATGCATTCTAAACGCAGCAACCGCTTCTTCAGGTGTCGAAAAACGTTGACCTCTCAGTTTATTTTTTACGTACGGGAATAAAAATAAGTCATTTGGTGACAAGTCAGGACTATACGGCGGATGACTCAAATCGATGTTTTGAGTGGTCAAAAATGCAGTTGTTTGAGCCGATGTGTGAGAGCTAGCATTCTCGTGGTGAAGAGCGATCCGTCTTCGGCGGTTGGTTTTCCTCATTTCTTGCAAGACAACTGGCAAACAAATGGTTGTGTACTACTCAGAATTGACTGTTCTGCGTTGTTCTAGTGGTACGGTTGCGACATATCCAGTTTTTCCGAAAAAACAGGCGATCATTTGCTTGGAAGTGCTTCGTGCGCGAACAACTTTTGTTGGATTCGGCTCATCTTGAAACACCCATACAGTCGACTGCTGTTTACTTTCGGCCTCATACGCGAACAAATTTTTTTGACATTTAAATGTTTATGCAATATTGAATGTATGCTGGTCCCACTAATGAGTAAGGCTGACTCAATCTCACGATAGGTCACATGACTATCTTGCAATATCAGTTCGCGCACAGCATCAATGGTTTCCGGAACAACAACTGTTTTTGGACGACCTTCATGAAATTAGTCTTGGAGTAAACTACGCCCTCGATTGAATTCACCGTACCATCGATAAACAGTGCTTAAATTAAGTTCATCCTTGCACACTTGCTGACTTAATCCACGTCTAAAGTTGTAAAAAATAATCGCACGAAAATTTTCACGATTTAATTCCATTTTCTGGCCGAGATGATTCCTTTAAGTTACTGTAAACAACACAGAGCGCTCGTATGTCAAAACGTTCTGAGTAAGTATAACCTCAAAAATCTCAAACTTTACGATAGAGCTGTCAGTTGTCAGATTGCAGCACTTGGGTTGTCCAATCCCGAAATATAAAAGGCAGCCCTCGTATTCAACATTTTCCTGCTGCATCAAAGACAAGCAGTTTTTGTAATCACAAATAAATTACCTCTTCTTTCTTATTAGCATTATTTCTAGTTTTATTTTTTAATCTTTATATATATATATATATATATATATATATATATATAACTAAAGATAACGCACTGGAACGAATTTATTCATTATTCCAATATTCTACCGAATATACCGAAATAACTGGAGCGGTTTGAGAGTAACCGTAATTATAAAAATACGGAAAACATCAAATAGCAGGTGGAGTTGTCTATAGCATTTAGACTGGCAAATTCAATTACGACCATCTTATTTTATTTATTTCAGATTCAAATTGAATAGCAGAAAATCTTTATGAACCAAAATAATTCTTTGAGTTCTGAAGGTAGAAGAGTTCTTTCACATTTCTGTTCTTTACAAAAAAATGTATATTGATGGTCTGAAAAGGGACTCTACATATATAGCCATCACAAAAAGAAACGTATAATTTTAAAAATTGTTGAGTATTCTGAAATGGTGGAACAAATCTCCTTATATTTTATTTTTAAATAACCCAACCTCGGACATATTTTTCAACTTAGAGCAACAAACAGGACTCAAAACGACCAATTTGGCATCAGAATGACCAGGTTAATTTGGGAATTTAAATGAAGGTAGCAGTTTTCAGTCACATGTAGTCGACATTTCGAGTATCAATTACTCTGGCGTGTTATCTCAAGATTAAAAACATATACAGAATCTGCAGATTACAATCAAATACCAGTTACAAAATGCTGAAGTCGTATAATTCCCGCCGTTATTGTCTTGCACGGCAACGAAGAAGAATCCTCTCCATAGTGAGGATCGCCCGCTGAAGCATTAGTTTGGTTAGAAGTAGATTTCGAACAATTATGGTTTGGGTTAAGATACCTCTTTCTGCAGGTTTTTTTCCAGGTTACAACTGGTGGTAAGTCTGACATTCGCTAATAACCGCTAATGGTACTTGTACTGTATTGCGATTTCCAAACGGAAAGTAGAGTCATTTGCAACATCAACACGGGAGAAATTACTTATTTTTTGAAAACCAGTCTGTCGAAATTTTGGTACTGATCATTGATTGCAAACATGATGTACATATAATTAAACAAACTTGCCACTAATTGTTTATAAAATAAAGTTCAATAATTTTCACTTGTTTCTTCAAAAAGAAAAATATCTTTACAGTCCCGAATTATGCAAAGCAAAAGAATTAATAATTGTTACTTTAGAAATATTTTTTTCACATACCTAAGCCTATTTTTTCAAGATTTTCAGTAAAAAGCTAGGAATTCGTTGCTCAGTATTATTAACTCAATTGAAACGTGATTGTAATTTTTAATATTAAGGATTTATCTTAACAGCACTTTCGTATAAAAAATAATACACATTACAGTGATCACTTGACACTAAGATCTACATTTTTTGTTCTATGTTTAGGTTTTTCCATCACCGGTTTTTTATATTCTTTAAAATTTCTAAGCTAAGCGATATAAAAATTAGTTTTTGGAGCAAGTAATACAATAAGATCTATTCTCACACACACGAAGTCTTTTAACGCAAGTTAAAATTCCAAATATTGTGTGTGCAAAGTACATTGTGTTTTTTTTTAGTTCAGAGACACCATAGGTAAGAGTACATGGTTAGTAAAAATGTTTGCAGTTCAAGCAGAGCGTATATAAGTACGCATGAAGAACTGCATCACACCTATTTCTTGATGTATCTTGGCACCTCAAGTAGAAAACTTCTGAAGAAAATTTATATTTCAGGATGTTTCAGGTTTGCTTTCCCTGGGCCAAATTTTATCCTAAATCAAAATTTGGATATAGAAGTAATTTAGAGTTTTTAAGTTTGGTGAGTGTGACAGTGACAAAATTAAAGAACTTTGATTGGCAAAGGTTTATAAACTACAGATGTTAATTTAGATATATAGCTAGTTTTTAGCGGCCCTGTATAACAATACTTTTAGTCTGCCCTGTATGTCAGCTATCATTAATTTCCAGCTGCTTATGGGGTACCTTATAACATTATTTTTTCTCGCTTTTTTCTAACTATAGTATAATTTCATTTAACGCTATATTTTACCCATCCTGCATAGCAACTCTTATGGACCATCTAACATATTTTGAATAACCCGGTATAATTACAATTTTACACCACTAATTCATATTATATGCATCAAATTAACATGCGAAATCATGAGATCTTAGTCATCCTACCGTGCCAATTTTTTTCACCTTGAAAACTTGAAATATCTAGCTATAAAATTATAATGCTCGGAAAATATGACACAGGCATAAAATAGTTACATGTTCGGAAGATACAAATACAATTTGTATTGAAAGAATGTTTACAAGAACAGTTTCACTCTCAAATAGATCACACTCAGTCTCACTCTCACGTAGGTTACCAAATCACCCTGTATTGAACACCTTGAATTTACAAAGCAGCGGATTGTCACAAATTGTCAATAATTTTTTTAATAATTTAATTTCTCAGTAAAACGATTTTTCCCAAACCAAAGATGAGACCCTCACCAATCCATCGAAACTTCTAAATCAGGAGAATGTCACTAAAATTATTAGAGCCGTTTTCCAGAACTCAACTACATATATATACAAACAAAACATTGCTCGTATTAGATGAAGACTTAACCACATTTCACTTCATTACAATATTAATTTATCGGTTTTATTGTGGAGATACTGATTAAACAACCGCTGCCAAATCATAGATAGCTTTTTATTAGATTTAGTATTTATCAAAGAAGTAATCCAACACATCATTAAAAGAAAAATCTCCTTGCTTAATAGTTCACAGTTATGGAAGAGCTTTATTTTGAGTGTAATTAGTTTGGAGTCATAAAAAGCTTTGAAAGTAATTTGGAGAAATAATCTGTTCTGCCAACAGTGAAACACATTTGAGACCAATGGATTAAAACTTTTTTCATATAGTCGTCCAGTTTCGAAAAGTTATTAACGACCCTCATGGGATTACCTTAAAAGTGCTATTGCCATTTTCAGCTTCTTTATTAGGCATATTTCTCATAAAAACGTTGAAGCTGAACCATATGAACACTCAGCTTTTTAATAAAAAAAAAACATGAAATACATAAAGGGTGCTTTATTTTAGAGGTATAGAACTTTAAGTTGGCAACACTCTTTTAACCGGCGGCCATCTTGTCAGCTGTCAAGTGATTTATGTTTAGTTTGGTTTAAAATGTTATCATGAATAGACTGACGCCTGAACAACGTTTCCAAATTGTGCAAATTTATTTTGAAAATCATGGTTCTGTTCAAAATACGTACCGCGCACTACGTCCATTTTACGGTCAATATAATCGTCCATCAGAGCAATTAATTCGATTAACTATGCAACGTTTTCTCACTACATGATAATACGCATCTACAGAGATGGAAAACCTGAATCAGTCCATCGTGCACAGGAATTGGAAAGGTGTCCATCCAAGATTTTGCGGAAAGATCTTGGTTTGCGTGTTTACAAAATTCAACTCGTGCAACAATTGAAGCCACACGATCACCTAGCAAGGCGTACATTCGGTGAATGGACCCAAAACAAGATTGCCGTTGATCCCGATTTTCATAAGCGAATTTTGTTTAGCGAGGAAGCCCACTTTTGGTGACGATACGTCAATAAACAAAACTGCTGTATTTGGAGTGATGACAAACCTCAAGTTCATGTTGAGACACCGTTACATCCAGAATAACTAACTGTTTGGTGTGATTTATGGGCTGGTGGAATAATTGGTCCGTACTTCTTTAAAAACGATGCTGGCCAGAACATTACAGTCAATGGTAAACGCTATAGAGCCATGATTACTAACTTTTTCGTTCATCAATTGAACAATCATGATGCACACGAGCTGTGCTTTCAACAAGAGGGGGCAACATGTCACACAGCTCGTGCCACAATTGATTTATTGAAAGAAACGTTTGGTAACCGCATTGTTTCACGTGTTGGACCAGTGAATTGGCTTTCAAGATCGTGCAATTTAACGCCGCTTGACTATTTTCTGTAGGGATACGTGAAGTCGCTAGTCTACACCGATAGGCCCGAAACGATTGACCACTTGGAGGACAACTTTCACCGCGTTATTGCCGATATACGGCCACAAATGTTGGAAAAAGTCATCGAAAATTAGTTCGAATAAAGTAAGTTTCATATCAATTTAAAAAATATATATATCCTTGATTTATTTCATTTCAAAGTTCTATACTTCAGAAAAAGCACCCGTTAACATAATGAATATTTTAGGAATACCAAACAATAAAACAAACACAGTGTTGTAATTCTTAATTCTAATTCTAGGAATTAAATGTAACCAGAAACAATATATATTATATATATAGTCTTGCGTACAAAAGAATGACACCTCAAAGCGAGTATTAAATATAATGAAATAGAAAAAATCTCAAAATATTTACGTCTCGTAATCTACTTTAGACCCAGTTTTCGTTTGTAACTGTAAACTAGAACATGCCACTATTTGGTGAGAAACAAGTAAGGAACAGAGACAAATTTGGATAATGACTATATTTAGCTATATAACAGTAAGGAAAAGAGGACAAAGGAATGATCTTAGTTGTAAATTACTATGCTACAGATTTTAAATTATTAAAGATATTTATAATATTAGCAGCAGTTTAAGTCAAAACTCGTAAGGACCATATGGTTTTCAAATCTTTTACAGGCTATGCTAATAAAATAAATCAAGACATTTTAATTTCCAACTAGGCAAAGAAGTATTTTCTACAACCGGATATATTAAAGCAAATGTAACTCACTCACCTGTTTGTCTTTCCACATGAGAACAATGACACTTATGTTCAAGAAAAATCCAAAGAATCCAATTAAAAATAATGTTACAGCAGCTGCAATGTAACCACCAGCAGGCATTAACATGTCACCATCGTCGTTGGCCAATCCGCTATTCACCGTTACATTTTGAATTGTTTCTGTCATTCGGCCAACTAGCAAATATTTTTAACTCATGTCAAAATCACGGTTGTTCCTCATCGCTCTTTTCTTGACCTGAAAAAATAATATTGAATTTTATGTATCGGATACTGTGGCATGAAATGGATATTCATGTTTACTCAACATGTTATGTCCAACATTAAAAACTGGGCAAATTTGATGTTGAATTTGAAAAACATATGACTTTAAACAGCGAAGTCAGATATTATTAAATCTTTCGTAAAACAATAAAATGTATGTTGATGCCAGATGTAATGTACGACATCTAGGATATTCGTGATAACTAGCACACGTTCCAAATTTTGGAGTCATTTCATGACATTGCTGTTATCGCGTAATACTAGCCTTAGGAATTACAAGATTTAATACCATTCAACATAATTACTTGATCACAAATCCAGGATAGGAAAGTTGCTTTTAAGTTAGACAATAAATCAAACAAACTATCAAAAATATTTCTAAAATAATGATCTTGCCATCAGGTCCAAGCATCCGACACAAATAAATCAGAAGCTTATTCGAACAAATTGTAATCTTTACAGCTTCGTGAGCTCTTTTAGTTAATGAACAAGTTCTAAAAATGGAATTAGAGAACTCTCTTTGTAAAATTCGAGTGAACATTCCTGGACAGAATAAGATGAGAACTGGTTTTTGAGGATCTAATATCAGCAGATGAAGAAGGTAAAAACTAAAGTTGTTTTTCGTTAAGATCAGCTTTTAAAGTGAGAATTTTCAGAATATCTCGTCTTTTCGTCCTCATTAATGCAGTAAATATGTAATATGTATTAAACGTGTGTGAATTCTCCTGCTTTCTTCCTTATGTGAAGAAGTTGAGCAATTGGACAAAAGGCTCTCCAATTTTTCTATAACCACATTAATACCCAACATTCAGACATCAAATTCACGATGGAAATTGAGTCCAATGGATCCCTGCCCTTCCTGGACGTGTTGGTTTCACAAATGCCAACTGGTCGCCTGGGCCACTCCGTATACAGAAAACCAAAACACACCGACAGATATCTTCACGTCTGGTCTCATCATCACCCATTTCTCAGGTCCGTCGTGAACTCCCTGGTGCATCGAGTTATATCAGTTTCCCAACCCTAAAGTTGGAGAAAAGAATTAGCTTGTGTTGAGAGTAGCCTACAAAACAAGGGCTACAGTAAACGAGAGATTCGCAATTCCATTTCGCTTCAGCAAAATCCCCTTCCTAAGAAAGAATTGTTACCTAATAAATCAGTAGCATATTTGCCATATATCAGCAAGGTCGCGGATAGGATTGGGAAGCTTCTCTATAAGCACGAGGTGAAAACAGTCTACACCACTATCCAAATTCTCACAAGTGTTACCCTCTCCAAAGCATAAACAAAATAGTCTTTCATCCATCCCATGCTTGTGTGGGGTAGTATACATCGGTGAAACAGGTCGATCTATATACACCCGTCTATGTGACCCCAAACGTTTGAAAACGGGCTTTCTTTCAAACTCTGATGTACCTGAACATCATCACGAAATGGGCCACCAAATCCTCTTCCTCTGTCGTGGCCAAATCTCCGTAATATTTCACTAGAAAATTTTGAGGCCGTTGAAATCGCCAAAAATCCCAAGAATTTCAATTGAGACGAAGGTTCTGAACTTTCGCCAATTTGGCAACCCTGCATTCACACTTTAACACAAATCTCATCAACAAAATAAATCACTTACATTACTTACTAATAAAATTCGAGGAATGTATTCAAAAATATCATCACAACCATAAAACAATCCAAAATAATACCTTTAAATACCTCCTAACTTTCGTTTACCTAAAATTTAAGGGGGGCCAATTATTATTTCATCATTTGATAGATGTACTAGTCATTTATAATTTGTGCTTCAGTGTGACAAGTTTAATAAAGTGAAGTTTCAAATTGTGTTTGTGAGAAAAAGACTGTTTTCGCCGTAAGGCAAGTAACATTTGTCTTTTTTCACCCTTGAAAAAGCCCCCTTTAAGTGTAATTATAAATCGGGTAAAGTTCTCAATTCACAATGTGAATGTACAGCTCCACCGCAGACCATTTGCCACTTTATTGGGGAATCTGATTTAAGGTGCATCGACGGAAGTTTTAATGAGTTCCTGTATGCGACAGAAAGTGCTTTAAACTACAGTAGAACAGTAGATATTTATTTGTTTGTGTTTTATGACGTGTCCTTTAATGACAAATCTTAGTTAAAGATGTGTTCGATGATACACGCTAAATAAATACATTAGAATGCCGGTGTATTTCAAATACTCAAATTTTGGAGTCACTGCAAATAAAACACAACGGAATTGAAGAAGTAAACATTTCTGAAACCTCAATTTACTCAAGAGCCCCAGCTTTGCAATTTCTACAAAAACTATTCCAAAATGTCACATTGTCAGTTCTACAGAACAAATTGCAAAAAACTAAAATTGATACTCTCTTCGAGGTGTCATTCCTTTGTACGCAAGACAATATATATTATATATAACATATACTGTTTGTGGTCAGGAAACCTTTATCAGTTGCGCTTCCCACAATTGAATGTTCTCTCAGTTTCATGTCTTTATTGTCAGAGTTAAATTTTTACAAATTTCTTACTCCTAGTCCATATTTTTTATACTTATTTCCCTAATTTGTTTTCTATGTCCTCTCGAAAACTTCTTTATGTATTGGATACATATACAAGACGCGAGATGTAAGACCGACATCTAGGATTTCCGAGAGAATTAGCACACAAAGGTTCCGAATCTGGAGCCGTTCCGTGTAATTGCTGTTCTCCCTTAACTCCCAGGAGTTACAGCAATTACATGGAACGGCTCCAGATTCGGAACCTCTATGTGCTAATTCTCTCGAAAATCCTAGATGTCGGTCTTACATCTCGCGTCTTCAAACTAAAATTGATCTTGAAAACTGATACACATCTAAAATTATCTTTCTAAAAATAAAATACTTGCAATTAAAGTTAACTCCCGCCAATATCACACTAATTTTAAATAAACATTAATATGATGTCAACATTCAGAACATAATTGTTGAATTTAGTGTACGACAGTAAGATCCAAAGAATTCTGTAGAATACAAAACATATGGCTTATTATTTAATAACAAGAATGCAAACCTCCATATTATTCTGAGTCACCATATTTTGTATGGTTAACCTAAAACTCATAAACACAATATTTCTTCTATACATTCTCTTTAAAGTAAACTATCAAAACTACATACAAAGATCATTTTTCCACTTATAGGTAATTCCAATTCTCATGTTAAAATAAAGTATCCCCCGTGCACATTTCTTAGACAAATTATCCCCTATACAATAGAAAAATAGTTTCACCCTAGTAAGTTTTGAAATTACTGCAAATGTATACAATAATGTCTCTGCTAAAAGAAAACGCTTTCTTTTATCCTTACATATTTTCATTGCAATGGGTATTTTTGTGTCCCCTGCCTTAAGTAATATTTTCCTGAACTAATTTGAAAAACAAATAGTTGTTAAAAAACAGAATGATAATTTTGTTTTGGTGGCGTTATGTTGAAGTTATACTCACTATTTGGGAACACTCGCTTAAAGACTTACATGCAGTATTAAACGACATCAACAACAAAGAGCCAACTGTATAATTCACATTGAAAATTGAGCAGAAACTACCTTTTTCATATTTTGTTATGCTAAAATCTTCATTCTAATTCATTATAATTATCAAAAGAGCCTAAAATGGGCATCACTAAATCTTGATATGATACAGCAAAAACCAACTGTTCTAATATTAATAAATTTCATTAAGCAAAAATATGTATAAACATTATGCTATATGCTAATTATTATTTTTAAATCATTATCAATAATGAATTAGACATAATTGAACACAAAACAATAACTATATAAGACCTAGCTGCTCCAAACAAAATTACGACAACCATACCATAAGTTCTTCCAGTTTGAAAGAAGCATTTGTTATTTCACAGATCTTTAGAATTTTTTATGCGCTACCCTGTATATAGCAAATTAATAGTGAATTCTTTTAGTTAGTTTTAATTTATATTGTCAAACATATTAATGTAAAATTGTGAATGCTAAAATTGTCTTTGTGAACTATTTAATTTTGTATTGCCATTGAAAACCGGGTCGGTTATAGACCCAAAAAAAAATTAGAGTACTTCAAATATACAGACTTTCTAAAAAACAAATAGGAAATGCTTATCTAGGCTTGGTACTAATATATTCTGTATGTTTACGATAATAGTACTAGTAAACTTTATTTAATGCAAGTTTTGTCTAGTAAAGTATTAAAAATAGGTCTCCTCTATGGAAATTTCTAAACAAGCTGCCAAGAGTATCGGAAAGGGACAAATCTCCACCAGAACAATTTGTATAGCCTTATATTCCTATAATAACAAAATAATAAACATGCAAAAGAAATTGAATGATATTTAGCCCACCTATATTAATATTTATTGACTTTTATCAGTAAAAAGGCAAATAAAGAAAAATCTTATGAAGTGAACAATGATGTCAAAATCAGTTACCAATATAGTGAAAATTTTAAAGCGTTTGTTATAAATGTTTAGTTGTGTAACTTAACCAGATTTTGTCAGGAAATGACATAGATATCTGGCTTCTATTACGTTTTCAGAAGAGCCTCTGCAAATTCTTTCGACTCGGTTTAGAATCCTAATAAGTAGTTGAGTCACACCATCAACGAAGTCCCAATTTAAAAAGAATTCAATGAACAGGAAATCCGAGCTTCGCTGGTATGTTTACAGACTTTACAGAAGATTCTGCAGCACAATCCGTGTAACAGGAAATCGATATTTAGAGGAAATTTGGAAACAATACGAGGGATAGAGAAGTTTATTAATTGTTTAATGCTTTTTGAGATTTTGGAATATGTTTGCAGCAAGGAAATAAATTTAATATTATTAAACAAGCAAAAGATTGCTTGTTTAATAATATGTAGTGTATGGATCTCCAGACTTTGTCACAAATTGTTGTAACTATTTCGACGAAATTTTCGCATTTTGGTGTTTCGATGTCTAGAAATAGATTGGGCAGGGTCTCATCCTTCGAAAAATTTATAATATAACTTAACAGTTCAGTTACCTAGTGACTCTTGGGGAATAGGCAGATTGAAGCCCCGAGTTTGATCTAGACTCTGAAACTCTTTTTCACTTTTGTCTCTTGATAATGGCTCCAAAGCAGGAGTCGAAACGTCGAGCATTTAATAAATTCAGACGCGGTTCTCACCCGGAACCTAGTTTAGTTCATATGTATATATATGGTACTTCGGATGCTTTCACGAGCATGAAATGTATGTCATTGAAGGTTCTCGGGATTCTCGTGTGTATGGTTTAGTTGTCTTAGAGAAAACAGTTTGACGTTTCGATGAGATCTCACTCATCTTCCTCGGAATAATCGATGTTGTCACGCTGTGGTATGACCACATCTTCCTTCCTATTTATCAGAACAACAAGGAATGGCAGTTGATTGTTCACTTCAACCCCCATGGTAAATTTTATTTTGTGCTGGATGCCATTAAGGTGGTCTAAAAATGACAATTTTAGACCACCTTAATGGAAGACCCTTGGTCATAGAGTATATAGGAAAGCAACTCACACCAGATACCTTCATGCTTAATCTCATCACCACCCAGCCCAACTACAAGCCGTCGTCAAGACTTTAGTAACCAGATCACAAAGACTAGCTGACCAGGATAACATCAAATAGGAAATGGACAGTTTAAAAACAGCTCTGAGACAAACCGGATTTACAGACCGAAATATACAAAGAGCCCTAAAGCCAAAACCGAGACAAACAGACGAGAAGCATGAGACACCAATAACCAAGGCTTATTTACCGTATGTCAAGGGTACCACGGACAGTATTGCAAGAATTCTATGGAGACACAATATCGATACTATTTTCAATACAGATAGAAAAATAAGCACGGAACAACAGGTAGTGTTCGAGATTCCATGTGCAGACTGTCATAAAACCTATGTGGGGTAAACTAACAGAAGAATTCAAGCTAGACGTGATGAACACCAGAACGCCATAAGAAAGCAGGAAAAAACAACATCCATTGCGGAACACGACACCACGACGTCACACGGAATAGACTTTGAGAACACCAGAGTACTGGCAAATATAGAACACCCGAAATCAAGACTCATAAGAGAGGCAATTGAAATACCGAAGAGGCCTCACAGTCTAAACGCACGCAATAAAATCCAGAACTCGGAATTGTTGGAAAATTTTATTAAACACCGTATCGGTCCGGACCTGTCCTATAACAGCTCAACCGGAAATAACCAATCAGAAAGCGGGAAGCCTGGTCACTGAGCGCCAAGGGCCAATCACACGCAGCCGTTCACGGTGGCAACCGATAGGCGCGCCGCGGCTATATAACAGCGCGCGCGCTCCTGATAATCTTAGTATTCGAGTAACTAGAAGCGAAAGCTACGAGAATTATGCAAACCGACCTGAAGAGGGCAGATGTGATTCTGCCGAAACGTCGTCATTTTACCATCGATCCCGGCAGGGATCAGTTATCAACTACGCGGATGAATTCCCGGAAACCATCTAATACATTTAAAGCCCGCGAAAACTTAAAAACAAATATATATATATATATATATATATATATATAATGATTTTTTAATAATAAGGTATAAAAGTTCATATGAAATGGTCTGGAAATTAGGAAAAAAAATAAAACAGAAACCTTAGGCTACTCAGATGTTATATAGGCTACAAAATATAGAACATGAGACTACCCATCCGCTTTCTACGTTTGTCGAACCTTCTACAAAACACCCTGTATATATAATACCTGATCCTGTGAAAATACTGGGAGGCATTAAGTGCATTAAGTTTTGTGATTTAGGAATATCTAACTAGACAACTAATACCGACTTTTATCTCATATCATATAAGTTTGACAACACTTAAGCACCATATTCTGATTTGAATAAGCCATATTTATTCTCTTACTGTGTTGTTATAAAAAATTTCTGCATTCTTTCCTCTTTGATATGTTTATTCTTAGTCGCTAAATGATATCTACTTCCATATCTTTTCTGGATTTATGGGTTTCCTCCTGAACTTTAACTAGTAGCAGATGCCTTGTTTGTAACTAACAGTTTCTTTCTAAAACCATATTGAATCACCTCAAAAACTGATTCTATTTATCCCGTTGGTTTTCAACGATACTTTATTGTCTGCAACCAACAAAGACCTAAAGATTTTACTTCAGATACACCCAACATTTAGGTGTACTCTAAGTATATTCCAACTACGCTTTCTATCGTTCCCTACAATTGATTCAATTTCGTATTGCTTCCTGGTAGACTCACCATTACTAAATTAATCCGATACAACTTCCTGCCATGACTGAAATCTCTAATGTGTATCTCCGAGATATTTGCATTTACTATCCCTTGTAGATTATACTTGTCATTTTACTGGATCAATATATTTTTATGATATAGTTATTACTTACAATTATATATATTATAGTGCACTTTTGGACAAAATATTAAAAATAAGTAAACAATAACTCGCAAAAATTCCCTTTACCAAATCCAAAATCTAATAACCAAATAATTAGTATATCATTATTCTTGTTACGTATTTGCAGATATGGATATATCAGAACACGCGATACAAAATATTATAATTTCTGAACTGTAGCTTATAAGTTCCCCTAAAGACAGACAACAGAGTTTGATTACTTCTTGTATAAAATAAATGCAATATGTCCAGTTCAAGAGGTCGCTGCTTCTCTTTATTAGATACCCGAGAAGGTTCAAATACTTTATATGAAAAGCTTCTCTCATACTAGCTTGCTGTTAAGATATGAGTTATAAGAGATTTAATATTGTACACCAAATTGAAAATCCGCCAAAGTAAAACAAAAGAGCAGATATTGCTCGTATTACAGAAATGCTATATAAAAGAATAAGTACTCGAAACATTTTTTAATAATCATCGCATTATAAGTCTGGCTCAATATTTTCAACAATCAAATATAGTCCTATTTTCTATTCGAACGAAGTGACTTACACATAAGCCTGAACTGTATTTTGAGGGTGTCTATTCAACCGTCGACTTTTTATCGCGTAACTTCTCACGTATAATTGATCTATGGTAGCAGCATTACACTTAGAAAATCACCAATTAGTGTCTGCTGATGGCTCATGTCTTGAATCTTGTCGATATAGCAATTCAATTAATTCTATATTGTCAATAACAGCAATACTAGCTCACAGAGATTGCAAATCGGGAGTCGTCCTGTATTTAAGGCCGTTTCCCTGTTATTTCTAGAATAGAAAGATTCGTAGATTAACTAAAATCTAAGATAAAGAGAACCTTCATCAGTTGCGCTCCCTTCAATTGATTGAAATTTTGAATCGTCATTTATCCCTTTAGGACATTTAACCGATTTTAATATTTTATCATGAAATGAATTTCAACATCTAGGAATTTTAGGAAAATCTACCTCACAGTAGTTCACAGAGACTTAAAATCGGAAGTCGTACTATGTGTATTTAATTGAGTTATATACTACTCATTACTTGGAATTTCGTCGAAGTTTTATTTATTTACCTAACTTCTTCATCGCAAGGTTTTTTTATATAGGGCACTAGCATCGATTATGAATAGATTTCACAGTGTTTCTTTTGTCAATTTAATTGACAATATTCTAATTTTGTGACTCGACCAGTTTACACCTCCTGTCCAGAGGTTTCAATTTCGCAGTGAAACCAAAAATTATCCCAAATGAAAGAATTATTTCTCAGGTTGTGTTATCTATGGTTGAAGTAACAGATATTAAGGCTTAAGATACTCGTCATTGCTAGTGTACTCCGCACATCAAAGCTACCAAAATCAACCAACTAAAGACATGCGTTAAAATAACTACGTGACAACGATGACATAACTGTTCCTCCTGCCGACAAAGGAAGATTTCTAATTTAAAACCTATACACCATCACCCTGCTCAATTTCTGATAAATATGTTAAGTTACATAACTTTTAATGTTAATTCCTTTGCTTTTTCCCATTTTGCTAGATCTGTACAAACAAAGAAAATAGCTTGTTTTAAATCAAATTAAGTCCTCAGCTGGCCCTGAGCTAAACGAGGGTGTCACACAATCGCTGTTTTTGCTTGCTACAATAATTGAGCGGGCCTTTTCCCGTTTCAGGTGGGCCGTTCGCAATAAATTCAAATACACAAAAAATCCTGGAAAACGTAGTATATCCGGTATAATTTTTGCTTATAACGACAAAGTTGCCTTGAAACAATTTGTGTCTGTACTATTAATATCCAATTGTGTTGTTGACAAGTATTGTATTACATATTCAAACCTAATTAAATTTATAGGTTTAAGAAACAATTCCAGCTTATTAATTTTCTTTCGACTTGTTGCCCTACGGCTGTTTTATCTAGAGATGCTTCCTTTCAGGATACATATATTTTGTAGGAAGTGTATTGCTGGGAATAATTTAAATGGTGGTGTATGCCTTACGGCATAATAAGGGAATAATTCTTCTTGTATTCAATGGTCTCCGCCTTTATGTTGGTTTGAGATTTGTCTTTTCGCTGAAGCGGATTGAAACTAAATAAAGAAACGTACATGGAATAAAAAACAGGAGATTGTACCTACAGGTAGTTTGGATAAACGTAACACTATTAGTACCAGATTATATAGGTATAAAGAACTGCGAACTGTGAACATAGAATTCATTTCATTAATTTGTAAAATGTTTCTGGGGTTGGTATTTGGAATGGATTCTAAAATGCAAAGCATACAGAGCCCGTTAGATCAGAGTAAATTTGTATTGCAACTTAATTCGCTGCTATTCTTCAACCCTATATTCAATCGCACTAACTTTATAGTGGAGTTCCTCATGTCTAAATGGAAATGAATAGCTTTAATTTGTGGATTTATCTAAGTTTGAAGCAGGAGCTATATTGGTAGGCATAACTTGTTTACAACAACTAGTTCTATAATCCCATTTTAAATAGTATTTGGCAATTCCATACCAAACTTATTGGTATATTATGTTTATCTACACATTCAACATTAAGCTGTGGTTAGATGACTGTTTCCTCCTGTTGTTATGATTTCTTGAATTCATAATTCTATTACGGTGGGATAAATGAATTACTTTACAATCGTCGTCTATGTAAGTCAAAATAAATGTCAGTTAACATACTTCAAGATGGAGGTTCTCAATCCGTCTCGACATACAGTGTGCTCGAATCACATCGAAAACTTTCTGGAATGATAATATTTTGAAAAAAGTTATTCTTTATAAAAAAATTGTGCATAATCTGAAACCTATCCTAAATTCATCACATGACACTTTATCAAAGATATCCGAGGTTTGTCAAAATATATAAATTTTGAGTTAAACTGAAATACCCTTATTTTTGATGTTAATATCTAAAATTGTTATCAAACAAAAGTAATTACAATTCACAACTGCATCTAATTAGATGTTCTATTATTCGATTATGGAAGATCTCGAAGTGATATTTTTTTCAGTGACATGGCTCATACCGTATTTTTGTTATGAAAATCGGCAACAACTTGTTTTTAAATAGAAAACTTTGGCGAATGCGGTGGTCGTAAGAAAGAAAGCCATTGTGGCTATTCGAAACCTGGGGTGTTATAAATTAAAAACAGATTGATATTAAATTGAAATAAATACCAGTTAACCAACTTCATGCGCTCTTATGAATAAAATGAAAAAAAGTTATTTTTCATAAAAAGATTTTTTCAACTGTATACTTGTATACTTATTTTTGATTCTGTAATATGACGATGTTTCATTTTACCATCGATCCCGGCAGGGATAAGTTATCAACTACGCGGATGAATTCCCGGAAACCACCTATATACAGGGTGTAAATAGTTTGAGTGCATATATTTTAGGTGGAGGTAGTATACACCAAATTAAACAAAAAACTCTTATACCACTATAGTCAGTAGGCCTTAATAACCAAGAAAATCTCTAAAACATATTAAGTAAATTATTGTCAATCCGGCAACGTCGCTCGCGTTCGAAGCAGATTCACTCTTAGCGCGAATAATAAAGGAATGACTACGCCGACAAAAAAATAAACACCTGTGTTTTTGTATTGACTGATGATATTGACCTTAGAATTAAATAAAAATGTATGAAATATTTTGTTGAAAATATTTACGTTTTTAAATTTACGTTTTTAATACAAGGTATTACAATTAGAATTTGTATTTGGCGGTTTCTTTTATGCAATTATACAAAGTTGGGTAAATATGATATTCAACTCAAGAGATCTGCATATGTAGTTTTTTACCAGTTAAATTATTCGAAGAGTCATTATTACTGATTTAATTAATATTATTTATATTAGACAAGTAAATATGTAATCCTACTTACCGAATTTATTATAATGATAAAACTGAGTTGAAACAACGGATTATTCACAGCAAATGTTCAAAATGCCCACCATTACTATCGACACAAGCACGACACCGGTTAATCTATTTTGCACGTATGCGAGAAAAAATTCCTGGAATATTTCGGATTTCGTAAGCAGCGTCAAAAATGAGTTGTCTAAGGTCATTCTCGTCAATAATTGGAGTCGTGTAAACCTTACTTTTCATGTGTCCCCATAAGTAGAAATCTAAAGGATTGAGATCAGGAGATCTTGCTGGCCAACGTATATGTCCGTTTCGACCAATCCAACGACGGGGAAATGTTCTATTTAAGAAGACGACAACTAGATGACTTGCGTGGGCAGGTGCTCCGTCATGTAAGTACCACATATTGGAACGTGTTTGTAGGTTCACTTCATCTAACAAATCTGGTACCGTGTTGTTCAAAAAATAAAGGTAATTCTCACCTGTCAAACGTGCAGGCAGTATAAATGGCCCAACCAAGTATTCACCAACTATTCCAGCCCACACGTTAACTGAGAATTGGAGTTGAAATACTGACTGGCGTATTTCGTGAGGATTTACCTCAGACCACGAATGCGTATTATGAAAATTTATTATACCATTCCTATTAAAGCTTGCTTCATCCGTTGTTAAAATATTGTTCACAAAATTAGGAAATTGTCGATGTTTTCTGAGGAACCAAAGACAGAAATTGAGTCTTGGTTGAATATCATCAATTGAAAGCCCTTGAATCCGCTGCATGTGATATGGATAGAACAATTGTTCCCGTAATGTTCTATGAACAACAGTGTGAGAAATTTGCCGCTCACTTCCAATACTCCGTGTGCTACGATATAGGTTGATGTCGATAAGGTCTAGTATTTGATCCTCAGCAGCTAAGATACGATTATGTCGCTGTGGTCCGCGATTGTTTATTTGTGGTATTACACTACCTGTTTCCAGAAGCCTCTGCGAAACAGCTACGAATGTCCTAGCATTGGGCAGGCGTCTGTTTGGAAACCTTTCCCTGTATAATATTCTTGCTATTCTGCAATTACGTCAGCTTTCCCCATAAATTAAGAGCATGTCATGTCTTTCCCTAATTGTATAATCGGCCATAATTTATCACAAATAAATACTGTCGCACTATTCTTAATTTTCGAACTTACACACTAATCACAACCGATTTTATATATTTAAAAAATATATTAAATGGAAAGCAAACCACGAAGTCTACATCAAATAGATATCATTCAAATCACTTTACCGTTTATCTATTCTTATTTACAAGAATCGAAATCGCAAAAAACAATCGTAACTCTCAGTCGTCGTTAAAGTAAAAAATGTAGTAAATCAGTTGGTCTGTATACCACGTTGCCATATCTATTCAGAGAAACTTACACTAAATTATAAAAGCATATTTCGAGTTTAAATAATCAATTTTCATTTTTAATGTGGCTATTAAAGATGTATAAGCTATTGAGTATTTACATATTTCGATTTACCGGCATTTAGAAATCGAAATTATTGTATTATTCACTGTAGCAAGGGCTACATAAAATCTAACTTTATGTGTTCTTTTTGGCAAAACTATAGTTTATTTTAGAAAATGTTATAAAGCTTTTTGATTTGTTTTTGCCTGAAGTATTGTTCTTCAAAATCTTTGCACTCAAACCGTTTACACCCTATATATATATATATATATATATATATATATATATATATACTAACAGAAGAGTTCAAGCTGGATCTGATGAACACCAGAACGCCATAAGAGAGCAGGAAAAAACAACATCCAATGCGGAACACGCCACTACGACGTCACACACCGAATAGACTTTGAGAACACCAGAGTACTGGCAAATATAGAACACCCGAAATCAAGGCCTGGACCCGTCCGATAACAACTCAACCGGAAATAACCAATCGGCAAGCGGAAGGCGTGACCACTGAGCGCTAAGGACCAAACACACGTAGCCGTTCACGGTGCCAATCGATAGGCGCCGAGCCGCGACAACATAACAGCGAATGCTACTGAAAATCTTAGTATTCGAGTAACAAGAAGCAAAAGCAGAAGGCTACAGAGTTAGGCGAATCGAACTGAAGAGGCCAGATGTGACTCTGCCGAAACGTCGTCATTTTACCATGGATCCCGGCAGGGATCAGTTATCAACTACGCGGATGAATTCCCGGAAACCACCTGCAACATATGTAAATATCTATATATATATATATATATATATATATATATATATATATATATATATATAACTATATCAAAAACCATTCATAATAAAATTTCTAACGAGTGTTGCCACTTTCACACACTAATTGCAGTTTGCAAATAGATCCAGCAATTATTATCAAAACAAGCCAAGTTGCACAAATAAATGTCGACCTTTCAACTTGAAAGCTTGATGCTTCTTGCAATTAGGAATCTGAACTGAATTATTAAGCTCTAAATTTTAAAATAAAATTATAATTTTGTTGAAATAGAACACGCAACGAAAGAGAATCTTATATTTCTCTATTAATTGCGGAATTTGCGAAGAAGTAAAATAATCGGTACTTTACAGACTAGAAATTAACAGGGATCCCTGTTTCGGGAAGATAATTAAGGAAGAACGGAATTTTATTTTAAGTTTTAATTGTACTAGAACATTTTTAAAGGCTAGAGTGATATAAATGTACTATTGATTAAAGTTAAATCTTAATATTGGCTCTATGCACGTTTTAGCATGAATAAAAAAGAAGTATAGACAAACACAGGGAAGATGTTTATCTATATCAGTTTTAGATTATCTTGAACTATAAGCAGTGCAGTTTTATTATCCTATTCCTTTATAAAGTTGTATCTTCCTGTCACCGATACTCGAAGAAAAAAGCAATAGGTGCATTTGAAATATAGGGCGTAGTACAATTACATGTGGGTTCAAAAAATCTTAAGGTAAATGATGATGATATTGGGTAGTTGCATATACACAGTGAGTTTTTTTTGTGATGATCAGTATAGGGATCTCGGAAACTAGCGGAAATAGAGCAATGGTTAAATTGGGAAAGATTTGCAGTTTTACTGGCCCAATTTAATGACATTTTCGGATTTTTGTAAAAAGTCATGGCTTACTAGATATTTTGAAAAAACGAAATTCTGTCGATTTAGTGAAATCCCTCTAGCTCCTTTGTTTTTGATTTTATATAAAAAGTGTAAATATCAAAATTGGAGGGAATTGTATCCCGAATATGATTGTCATGTCCTCGTTTGCGTGACAACTCTCGTTCTCGAGATATGACACAAACTTATCTTTTTTTGAATGGAAACCATAGTTGGCTATGACCTCAAAAAATCGGACATTTTTAGAGCTTTTCAACGATATATACTTGATATAGTTATTCATAAAAATAACGGAGTTATGGATACTTTTCTCTCTTATTTTCACTTTTAACAGGTAGCCATAAAAAAGATTGTTTCCTCATATGAGAGTAATTCCATTAGTAGTGCTGACCTGACAGTCGATATTGACAAGCTTTCGTGATAAAATGGAATATTCTAACGAAGAAAAACTGAATATGGTGGAATGTTATATCATATGCCATAAAAATTCAGTTCGTGCAGCTGAGGAATACTTTCATAGATATTTTAATCGTCGTCAACCTGCTCTATGTACATTTAAGAGGCTTTACGATTGTTTATACGCAGATATGGATCTTTTGTTACACCACCAAAGTAACGTAATCAAATTAACGAAGCAGTATCATTAAATGTTTTGGCAATGGTAAATCAAAATCCATCTACATCAACTCGTGAGATTGCGGCAGAAGCTGGCACATCTCAACGAACTGTAGTTAAGGTACTGAAAGCGCACAAGTTCCACCCGTACAAACTTTCAGTTTCTCAAAGTTTTCATACTGGTGACGAACATCGACGTATTTTGTTTTGTACATGGTTTAGAGACATGTGCCTTGACAATCCACAGTTTCCATTAAAGGTGTTATGGTCAGATGAAACTAGATTTACTAAAATAAAACCCTTTCCATGTAGAACAAAGATTAATCCTAATACACGGCGGCTGCAACATTGTGTGGAGTTGAATTATAATTATACAGGGTGGTTCAGAAAATGATAGACAAATAATTTATATTGGGTGATCAATGCATGTACTGGGTGCTTGCAACATAGGGTAAATTAGAGTTACACTTATAGAAACTGGCCCAAATAATAAAATGAATAAAAAAGTTAATATATGTAGAAAATATACAACAAAATTACAAATTGGAGAGAAATAAGAATACGCTAAAATAATCCATAGAACTGTATCTTAAATCAGATAAAAAAAGAATATGTGTCAGAAGATAGTGACTGATTGCAAATAAAAACAGTTTATTTTATTTTTTTTTTAATATAAATTATGCTTAATCTTTTTATGATAACTAAACATTGCACAATTTTTTGTATATTCCAACATCATTTCCACAAACTTAACACACGCTCAAGTCATTTTAACGTCGATTTTAGTTGAACATGAGCGATGGTCGTCATAACTTTATATATAATGTTAGCAAAACCATCGTTACAAAATAAAAACTTGTATCGGCATTTTTTTTTCTTCCGCGGCAAATTTTTAATTTTAGCTAATCTTCATGCGTGATGTGGAATTTAATTGAAAATGAGCGATGGTCGAGCTAACTACAATGTGCGGTAAAGACGGTCGATATTTCATATACCGTTTGCATAAAAAAATCGCTGGGAGCCTTCCACTTTTATATCTCGGGGGACAGATTTTAGACATATCATCAGCTTCGTCCTTTCAACCCACAGCCCAAACCAGAATATTTACGTTGAGTTTATTTCAAATTAGTATCTCGCAGGGTTTTGTCTCTTACTAAACTTTATTTTCATGAAAAATGATTTATCCTACTCCAGAAAGTAAAAAATCTAAACATTAAAAAGTGCTCATTCGGTACAAATTAATTACATACCAATCTAGTATATTTTTGAAGTCGGTTCCAAGAAAATCTAAAATCCTGCATTGCGTACTTATATACAACTTCATCAAACTCGATTGTTGCTTGGCACCGACTTCAAAAATATACTAGATTGGTAGGTAATTAATTTGTACAGAATGAGCACCTTTTAATGTTTACATTTTTTACTTCCTGGGTAGGTACCTAACAACATTGAATTTGTTATTTATTTGCTAGAGTTGTATTATGTTATAATTATTTTCAGCTTTTATAGGTGGAAGTCGGTTACATATATTTTTTTAAATAATATTCAGGAATAAAACTACATTTACAGGAAGTCTGTATATTTTAAATATTTCAAACGTGACAGGGTCTAATGCATACTTTTGTTCCTAGAATAAGGGAATACGAGGGCTGCCTTTTATATTTCGGGATTGGACAACCCTTGTATTGCAATATGACAACTGACAGCTCTATCGTAAAGTTTGACATTTTTAAGTTTATATGTACCCAGAATGTTTTGACATACGAGCGCTATGTGTTGTTTATAGTAACTTAAAGGACTCATCTCGGCCAGAAAAACATTTTCGTGCGATTATTTTTTACAAATTTCGACGTGGATTAAGTCAGCAAGAGTGCATGGATGAACTTAATTTAATTTTTGGCGATGAAACTTCATCAAGGACACTGTTTATCGATGGTATGGTGAATTCAATCGAGGTCGTAGTTCACTCCAAGACGAATTTCGTGAAGGTCGTCCAAAAACAGTTGTAGTTCCGGAAACCATTGATGCTGTGCGCGAACTGATATTGCAAGATCGTCATGTGACCTATCGTGAGATTGAGTCAACCTTACACATTAGTGGGACCAGCATACATTCAATATTGCATAAACATTTGAATGTCAAAAAAATTGTTCGCGTTGGATCCCACACAATTTGTCAATCGTTCAAAAAAAGGCTCGTGTCGATTGGTCGAAAGAAAAGCTCAAAAAATACGATCGCGGTGCTTCAAAACACGTTTATGACATAGTAACAGGTGATGAATCGTGGATTTACACGTATGCGTCCGAAAGTAAACAGCAGTCAACTGTATGAGTGTTTCAAGATGAGCCGAATCCAACAAAAGTTGTTCGCGCACGAAGCACTTCCAAGCAAATGATTTTCTGTTTTTTCTGAAAAACTGGACATGTCGCAACCGTACCACTAGAACAACGCACAGTCAATTCTGAGTGGTACACAACCATTTGTTTGCCAGTTTTCTTCCAAGAAATGAGGGTCAAACAACTGCATTTTTGACCACTCTAAACATCGATTTGATAAGTCATCCGCCGTATAGTCTTGACTTGTCACCAAATGACTTCTTTTTATTCCCGTACGTAAAAAACAAACTGAGAGGTCAACGTTTTTCGACATCTGAAGAAGCGGTTGCTGCGTTTAGAATGCATGTTTTGGAGATACCTCAATCAGAGTGGAAAAAGTGATTCGACAATTGATTCAAAGGCATGCAAAAGTGTATAGATCTTCATGGGGAATATTTTGAAAAACAATAAAGCGATAATTAATATTTGTTTTTGTTCTCTAATCCCGAAATATAAAAGGCAGCCCTCGTATGTAATGACAGTTTTGACTTAACTTACCTGTTGAAATTCAATTCCAGTATGTTCTGCAACTCGCGCACACAAATAAACAGCAAACGGAAGACCACCAAATAATAACGGTGCCTTTGAACATTGAAGTTTCGTTTGTTATTAAGATACATTAGGTTACTACGAACGTTTTAATTAACGACATGAATACAAATTTGCTCGTTATATGTTTATCGCCTTCTCATATTTCTGTCCTTAAATAAAACACTTGTTTGCATAATATTATATGAAGCAGATTATTATTTAAATCATGCGGAAGGTTTCCAACATATAAAACTATAATTGAAGAAACCAATAAAATGAAAATGAGTATACCTATTTCTATGATCAGGCTGAAAAGAAAACGGAGGACAACATATTATCGTCATATTCAGCTAGAGTCATATATTAATGGTGAATAATTTCCCATATGTATATGGAAATTTAAAAACTGTTGAATGTAAGATCGTAAGAGAAGAACACGGAGAACTGTGTAAAGTCTTTAAAAAAATAAAATAATTGCAATAAAGAAAATAAGATCAGGAAAAACAGAACCATGAAACACGTTCAATAACTTTTTATCCTTACTTCCATTTTTTTATATTAATTCTGTAACTGACATCCAATATAAATATGATTGATCGCTGGTCCACAGAAACTCCCAGGACGAAATAAAGTGATTATAGCACCTTACAGTTGTCTTGGCCTCACTTTAATCAGGCCTGAACTGCAAGTATGAACCAAGCCGGAAAAGCCGATATACGAGACATTAAAGGACTAAATATCAATATACTAGGATGCAACAACGTCAGAAGGTCAGGTGGAGAAATTATTATAATTGTCATTCAAAGGGTTAACAATGAACACCGTTAGGCTTACATATAAATTGACATTAATTGTTAGTTAGCATGTAGGGCATTAAAATATACGTAGGATACTACGGTTTAGACAGGAACCGTACATAATAAACTATATAACACATATTAATAATATACCTCTTAACATAGGTCATTGTCCCCCGAGCCAAAAGCAGTGAATTCAAGCACTTAAGACCAATTAGTCTTTATGTTTCTTCTCAAAAGTTTGAGAAAAAGCTGTATACAAACAGTTAGTTAACTACTTCACAACACAAAATCATTTCCCAACTATTAATCAGGGTTTCGTAGAGGCTATAGCACACTAAAGCTTTATTAAATTTAACAGATAACATCATACGTGATCTAGACAACCACATGAGCACTATACTGGCTATTATCGACCTCGCGAAATCATTCGATATGGTAAACCATAGTATTTTAATAAGCAAGTTAAAGTGTTGTGGATTATCTGATATCCCGTTGAGTTTCTTTACATCATAACTTGCAGAGAGGAAGCAAACAGTCAAAACGTCTCAAGGTATTTCTAGTATAGGGTATCTACCATTTGGAGTACTACAAGGATCGGTTCTGGGTCCGTTACGGTTCCTTGTACATACTTTTGGTTTACATACATGCTTGGAACACTGTACGGTACAAACATATGCCGACGATATACAACTATATTACTTCTTTGATGTAGCTCATCTGAAAGAAGTTTCATATAAAGTAAATGTGGATTTAATCCTCACAACTACTTCAGAATGCATGGTCTGGAAATTAATCCTAACAAGAGCGCAACTATCTATCCCATTTGCTCAGAATAATTTATATGACAAAGCTGTCAGGAACATCAAACTGAAAATAAAGAATTCCATCATCTCTTTAATAGATAATATCAATCGATTCAAAATTAACACTAAAAAAACATAATAAAATCCACATTTATCAGACTAAAGCAACTGTATAGAAGTCGGGATATAGTGAACTTCAAAACCCGGAAAAAGCTGGCAGAAAATTTAGTTTTATCCTTAACAAATTATTCTTTAGTTCTTTACCACCCCTGTCTTGACCAGAGATCAACAACTAAATTACAAAAAAGAACAATTGTTGTAGATTCTTCTTTGGTCTACGTAAATATAGTCACGTAACCAGCAAAATAAAATAACTAGATTGGCTCAAATGTAATAACCAATTCAGCTCACCTACTCAATTTAGTGCATAAAATTGCTACAACGTCCATTTATTCATACTTAAAAGAAAAACTTATTCCGGGAGGAAATGGTAGGTGCCTAGACTCTTAGACAGCACCATCGACTAACAATGCCTCGCCATAGAACAGACTTCTGTCAAAGAAGCTTCACTTACAATGCAATTAAGTCAACAAAGAAAAAGCAATACTATATTCAAAAAAATACTGAAAAGACCGCTGGTGGACTAGTCTAGATATTAATGTAAGAATATATATGTAGAAATGGGGAAGAATATTTCGTAAGAAGCTTTCGCTTCCATCGTTCAGTCGCAAATGACTGCCGCTCTTTTCATTCTTCTTTTGAACAATTGAATTCTACTAGATGGTTTGTTTTTTCAAATAACTGACATGATTAACCTATAAGCCATTACTAAAATGACTTTTATTAACTTCATAAGTTTATATAAAATATTTCTTGTTTTTCCAGTGTCCACTTCAATTGTTGGGGAGATTTTTATTAAATTGATCTAAGCTCTTTACGCGAGAATAATAATTTCGCGGGAGGTAGCGATCCTTTTCTACAGACTATACTAAGTAAAAATTAATTAATTAAAACAGTACGATGACAACGAAATAAGCTTTGTGCTCTATAATTTCAAAATCAAATGTCAGCAGCACAAAGCTTCAGTTATATACTATATCATAACTACACGAACATATAGCTTACAAGAAGCTGCACCTTTACAGTAAATGGCGTTTAGGAGAAATTCTATAGAAGTAATTTCCCCTTTTAGGTGAAATTCTATTTCTGACATAAAATAGCGAACTTTCTTGAAGATTTTACTATGTCGAACTGTTGGTAATATTAACTAGAAATAAATAAATCAATAATATGCATCTAATAAATACATGCCTTCTTGGTAATGAAACAAACTTTAATGGACTTGCAGATACATTCCCAACACAACTCTTTTTAGGTGAGTGCTGGATCATTTTCACTAAAAATTAGAGATACACTAAAAAAACTGTAAAAATACATCGTCTAATATAAACACTGGGGGTACTTAACAGCTAAAATATTGTCAAATTCGGGGTCTGCCTAACCTAATCACCTACTAAAACAACTAGTCCGGACGGGAATTGGTTTGGATTAGCTTTTTTCTTCAGACTTAATTGTTATTGCTGAAATACTCAAGGATTGATATTAGAAATAATAATTTTGATATAGATAACTTAAAATTAATACTTATGAAAAATTAAAACGTTAAAAATGGTATAAGAGATTTCGTTTTTCGGTTATACTTTGGAGAAGAATTCATTCGATGTAAAATATTAATATTCCAAATGTCAATCAAATTGAATTAACGTTAAACGCTGCAAGAAATAACCTTGTGAATTAACAAAAACTAACAAAAAAATAAGATTCCTGCAATTTAATGTTTTCAAAACACTTAAATTGTCCCTAGGATCTTGATATTCCACTAAAAAATATAATAAATTGGTCACAATCGATTAGTTAGTTTTCCCAGAAATGTTTTATAATTCAATTCTAACTTAAAAGATCGAAAATTTTATATAGCCTGAAGTTTCTTTGGAGCTGTAAATGATTTCTGCTTACACACAAATTAAATTTATCTGGATAAATTTAATTTAACAATTTAGTAAGGCAATGAATCCACAAATGGGCTGATAGAAATTTAGGTTTGGGACCACCTAAAGTCGAATTACCCATGGTTTGACTAGAATTTCAAATAATAATTAGGTGTCATACATGCGTCGCTGTTAACACAAATGATAGTAAAGGGAACAATATGTATTGTTGTCCTGCTCAGAATTTTGACTGATAGGTATCGTTCAACAATATGGTCCGGTTATTGCTCTGTTGAAGGGTGACGTAGAAAGAGAATCATAGTCTCCACTATAAAAAACAAACAAAAATTACTTAATGTTTGTTTTAAGATACCACCATAGTTTAATCATCATCATATGCAGCTATATTCAACAAATTTTTCATGGTGTAGCCTCCCTGAAGAACGTAATATTCTTAGAATTAGAATTAGGGGATATGAAGCATACCTTACCACGCTGCCTGCGGGTTGGTAAGGGGCAAATGTCTATTTCCCTGATTTTTGCCATTTACGTCAGAGACGACTGTATCCCCCAGAATTTTTCACAATTTTTTTATTAATGAAAAAAACCTTGACTTGGCTGGGAATCGATCCCGGGTCCGGTCCGCTATATCAAGCTCCAATTTTTATTCAATTGTGTGAGCTGACGGACTTTCCCACTAGGCCACCGAGGGGACCACCATAATTTATTGATTAATGTATGACAATGATTTTCTGTTAATGACAGCCAGCAAGAAATTTTTCAAAGGATCCCGCACAGTCCTTATGGTAAGTCGACCCCGGTGGATTTGGCAGACATTTTCATATGTTTTTGTAGATCTCAACGAAATGAATAAATGTCTTCGTGGTCGCAAAGTCCGATGACTGATGGTTTTCAAGTTACGGCTAATTTTATATTGATGGTCAGGGTATAACACCATGAGCTGAGTGGATATATATATGAGAAACTACTAGGAGTTACTAGTTTTCAAGGAGCTCGTTTCTGTTCAAAGATTACATAGAATGAGAACTTAAAAATTTTTAAATTGATGTTACCGTTGAATATATAATAATTTATTGTTTAGTATAAATATTATGTGTTTGTAATGATTTTAGCTAACAACAAAACAAACGTTTCTTTGACTCTTGTCTCCAAACACTTATTCAGATAAACAAAACTATTTTCAAACACTTACTCAGTGTATAAACTTATATTTCTTTGTAGATATATTTAATTTAAGAATTAAATTAGGATTAAAACTGAATTTAACTTAAATGTCATAAATCAAACTTTCAACTTGCAATTTGCATTTTCAATGCATATTTTAAAGCCATTGACAACGAAGTCAGAATCGGCTTTGAAACGTTTGGTTTTTCTTCCAATATACAGCTTTTTATTTCCATTGTGGTGTTATTCCCAAGAAAACATAAAAATAATTAATGAGTGGCCTGATGTTTACAATACATTTCTACACAAATCAACAAAGAAAACTAAATGAACGCAACATGATAATTGAAACACCTTATAAACATAAATATGCTTTAAGTTGCACAAATTAAAAATATCTGAAATAATTTCTTAGAACGGCTATAATTTTCATAGTCATTTGGTTTTGTTAATTAATTAAAATAATGTCATAATTTAATTATAATAATTTAAGTTTGATTCTTTAGGAATCTAGAGGTTGGTAAACGGCCTCAGAGGTCCCGTAAGAAAGCTGATTTTTATCAAAGTACATATATTCTTTATTCTGTATATTAAGATAAGCTTAGGATTTTCTTATATTTTCTTTGATCTTTTTCAAACTATGAGTTTTAAAATCATGCAAATATACCTTTCATTTCTCACAAAGCGCCTTTGCGTTTGATTTGCTACATGATGTGCTTGATTTTTATAAAAATGTTTATTTACTTTTTTAATTTTATCTTTATCCTATTTTTTATATTAAGTTGTTTCGGAGATAAGCGGGGGAATTGGGGGAACTATTATTATTTTAGAAATAGGGGTAAATTGTTTGTATTTCTTATGACGAGCCCTTTCAGTCGAAAATTAAAGATGCCTTTAAAAAATAAAGTATTATTTTTCATTCGATTTTATAATGTGCTCCTCAAAATTATTATTGGAAGTTTCAGTTTTCTTTTCCTGTTAACTTTTATTGAGGCTCTCAGTTTTTTACGCTCAGTAGGTAAATGAGAGAATAGAGGAATGATTCAATTTTCGTTTATTTTCTTTTAATGCCGTTTAAACAAACTATTTCCAAAATATTGAAATAATGTATATAATATAAAAAAAATATTTTTTTAATTTTCATTTAACATTGCCCCCACAATTAGTCTTAGGTTTATGGCTTTATTTTTCCTGTAAAGTTTATATGAGTAGTTATATTTGTATTTTTATAATAATTTTAGGTCTATAGTTTCAGCGATTCATTTGATATATTACATGATTTTATTTTTTATTTCTCATTTATATATTTTATAATTTATCTTCTAATATTAACATACTTTACTTCTCCTGTACAGTTCAAGTGAGGTCCTAATTTAATTTTTTTCTCTAGATGTTATAGTTTCGCAGATAAAGAAGGGGGGATTCAGTCAATTTTTATAAATTTTTGGTAATATCTTTTACTTTCAACAAATTATATAAAAATATGAAACAAATATATTTGTTGTTTTTATAACGAGCCCGATTTTATGATACATTACAAAATGCGTTTGAAAAAAACATAACTTTTTATTTTTCATTTTACTCTATAGTGCCCCCTAACTGTTAGAACTTTTGCTTTATTTCTCCTATAAAATTTTATACTCACTGTTTTCTCAAAATTCAAGACTTGATAGTTTTGGAGATTGTCAAATTTTGTAATGAGACAGATTCATCAAAATAAATTATATGTTAAATGTTTCAATTGCATCTTATGGGGTTCATGTCTTCTGTGTTTTCTTATATATTGTGTACATATAGTCAAATTACACGTTAATGTTTTACTTCAAGTTAAAAAGCGGTAGTTGTGAAATGGAATTGTTATACACTAAGGGTAATTGTAAAAATCAAATTATGAATTAATATATTATATTCACCTAATTGTCACCTAAATTTGGAAAACTCATCGTAGTACATATAGTGTAAATTACTAGGTTCATTTAAATTTGTAAACTTGTATTCAAAAAATTAAAAACTCACAATTTATTCGCTCTGTACTGTGTAAGTATATACAAAACAATAGTCGGGCGTTTAAGAAAAAAGTTAAAGTTGTGAAAATATACGAGCACAGAATTCTAAATGGAGAACGATAATCTGCCGCAAATTGTTAATATTAAATTCTTGAGGCGTTTTGAAGTTAGCACAAGGTGTAATAACTGCCTTGCTAACTTATATCACTTCTCTTACTCCTAAAGCTGTAAATTTAGAGAATTTCATTGTTTAAAAATCTGTGTTCTTGAGAGGCAGTTTAAGAAAAGTTGAAGTACCTCACACAAAAGTTTAAGAATTTGCACTTGAGAATCTTCAAGGAAAAAAATTTGGCCGGATTATTTCAAAGTGAAAGCGAATGTTTGCCACTCCCAATTGTTAATCATTTCCCTTGTTCCGGAAATCTTCTAAAGACAGATCACGCAAGGAAACACTAATGTATATCAATGCGCTTTTGTCAGAATCATTAGAGATTAAGAAGGATTCCTTTTATATTGAATTACTAGGGTATTTGAGAGAGGGGTTCTTTCAATAGTAAGTTTTAAGGGGAGTTACACAATATTGAATAAGTATAGAATATGCCCTATATATATATATATATATAATATATATATATATATATATATATATATATATATATATATATATATAAACTCTGAACCAAAAACTGGAACGATCTTCGAACCAAGATGTTGGGAGCCTTAGCGGAAATAAGTATTAGTTGTATTAGTTGATTATAGAGGAAATTAAACTTGCCGCACAAATGTACCTAATGTTTCGAGAATTATTTGCCTTTGTTTAACCCAGAATCCACAATATTTTCAAAATTTCTCAATTTATCGCAATTTTTCGACTTAGTTGAACAAAAAGCTAATAGATCATTATCTAGAAATTGAATGCGATTGTGATGCTCTAACTAAGCTAATGTTATTTTCAATACAAAGGTGAGTGTGTAGCTTTAAGTGCATTTTTTCAGTGAATAATATTTTTCCTAATACGTAAGTTACAATTATGTAGATATTTAAATATTTATATGTTAAACGTTAAACTTCAGCTATATGTTTGTTTTCTAAAAATAAATATATGAAGACAATAGGAGAAAATTAGAATCTCGAGACCTCTCTACATGTTTTGTTTGACTGAAACAATGTAAAATAATTTTAATTACTTGCTAATTTATTTTCACTGAGCAATTAAATTGGGATTTTGTCATGATAATTAAGTTATATAATTCGATTTATTTTCTCAACAACAATTAGAAAATAATGAAAACTAAGTAGTAAGTGACAATGATTTTGAAAATGTCAATATGTGTGTGTGTTTGTTCTTATTGTTTCACGGATGGAGCTATGTGGTCAAAGTTTTCTTCCGATGTACATCCGTTCCTCTGTTGAATTTCGCTGAATTCCTGCTTGACGTTTCGCCAAAATCTTATCTGTCATTTTAGATAATAGCTGTTGAAAATGCCAGATAAGATTTTGACAGGAATTCAGCGGAATTCAACAGACGAACGAAACAAAACTCCTCAATCGTTTGATAGACTTTCTTCTAAAAGACAAGACAATATGTGATGTAATAATACGAAATCAGAGATATTACTATTATATCTCGGGGTGCTTCAAGGGTCAGTGGTAGGCCTCAAATTATTTAATATATGTTAAGGATGCGCCAAATAGTATTCCGAATACTCTAATTGTAACAAATTATAGCATACAGATGACATAATTACACATGATAAATACATTAAAAAATGTTATGGACTAGTTTTCAATCACTGAACTAAGACTGAATGTTTAAAAAACTAAAACAATGAATTTTTGTGAATGATGGGATAGCAAATAAAGATGGAACATTTTCTATATTGGGAGTTGGGTGAGTAGAGTATCTGAACAGATAATTTGACCTGTCTGATATATGTCAACGGAAATCTTAACAGCTATAGTAAGGGCCGTGATACACATAATTATTCAACACGAAATAAAGAGAATTTATGTCCTACATATCATAGACAATGAATGCGGTGTCATATTATGGTCCCTATTTTATAATTTTATACTTTTTAACAGCAAGATAGCTACTGGTAAGAAAAGTCAGTATTTATATATCTCAAAAGTAAAGCATTTTATAATTTTCAACAATGTTTAATAATAATTCCCGAGATTGGGCTGTTGAGGTGTAGTACCGTTTATTCCCTAGTAAGTTTTCCTTGTACCCCTGCATTAACTTGTGAAAATACCTTGTAAAATTCACCAATACATTTATTATGATTTATGTTTTTTTGGGCAATAACACCACAATGGAAATAAAACGACGTATATTGAAGGAAAACCAAACGTTTCAAAGTCTATTCTGACTTCGTTGTCAATGGATTTATTTTTAAATAAATATAAGTTCGTTGACAACGAAGTCAGAATATACTTTGAAACGTTTGGTTTTGCTTCAATATACGTCGTTTTATTTCGATTGTGGTGTTATTGCCCCAAAAAACATAAAAGTAATCAAGAATATGCCACAAACAACATTTAGAAGACATTTATTATGATTCATTTTATTTGATCCAAAAATAGTATACAAACTACCATTTAAATTTTGAAAAAAGGCTAAAAAATTAAAGATCTGGAAATGGTATTTTTTTCCATTTGGTCGAATTATCATATATTAAAAATTGAACACATGACTGAAATATGCTTATAATTAGTGAAATGAGACAAATGCTGTAAAGCTGTCCTTTGCAATTTTTAGATTTTTTAACTGACAAATTAATTTTTGTTTACGCTATGCCCCAGTACAGGGGATGATTAACACTATTACATATCTGTCGTTTTTGAGAGTTTGGATAAAATGGGGATAAACCTTCAGCATCAAACTTTAAATAAAATAATTCTACATATCTTGAAAATCTCAACATTTTCCAAAATTTGTGTTTCTAATAACTTCTATTTAGAACATTTTTTCTACCCTCAATAGGAACGATAGCACGACGAAAAGAACAGAAAAGGACATTTTTTGATTTTATTTGTTTATAAAAAGTTGCCCACAACTTTCTGCAATGCCGCACATAGACAAATTTATTCTACATATCCTATTTCTGTAAAAACAGGTGTATTTTGCAAGAAATTATGCTATTTCGGTCGGGCTAATTAGAATTATGTATTAAAAGTACTCGATTTTTGAGATTATTGAAACCCAAGAACTTCAAGATTATGCGAAATAATATAGATCGGAATTTCAGTGGTGTTTTCAAATAATGTTGAACTATGAACTAGGAACAAAAAGATGTCTATCAAGAATATGAACTAACCTTTTTACTTAAATTCCTTCAGCTCAGAATTCCTTTATTCACATATATTTAATTTTCTTCATATTTCACATACTTAAATTTTCAAAAACTTCAGCTTCAACTTTAACGCACTTTGGGAAAGCCTGCCATGAAATTTTCACGTTTTGCGTGTAGTTTATACGCGACAGAGCAACTTGCCTAATGCTACTCGCGTTTATCTTTATGAAGACTAACTGCAGAGTAACGTACGTTTGATTTTTATCTTTGGGGATGATTCGCGAGTCGGCGCCAAGCTTTCCTCAACAACTTGTTGATTCCATGATGATAAGCGCTCAACATTGTAAGTAGTATAGCGGGGTAATTGTTTCATACTTATTTCATGACGTATAAAGAACTACCTAGTTATTAGTTTTTTTTTCATTACATCTACATGCGGATATAGAGTCGAGTAACTTCTTAAGTTGTCACCGGCAAACAGACAAACATGGCGCGAAGCTCGGCTCGTGAAACCTCCCAAGATGATTTTCGACCCTTTCTTGAAATGCAAAGACATCCCAGATGTTTTTCCCTTATAACTGCATATATCCTTTGTATATTCTCCGGTACCGACAAAAAATTCATTTGATAAACAATACGGCTTACCGATTTATAGGACAAAAAATTCGTAATTTATTGGTATAGCCATATTTTTTTGGGTTTATTTTCCTTAAAGGTGCGAATTGGAGAGGACAGTCTATTATCGGAAGCGCATCATCAGTTGATGAAGGTTCCTGACCAGAAACAACATATATCATATATATTGTCTTACGTACAAAAGAATGACACCTCGAAGAGAGTATTCAATACCTATGACAGGTGAAGTAAGCTGAAAACTTTATCGTGCCATTCTGTCCTAGGAGTTAAGGGAGAACAGCAATTACACAGAACGGCTCCAGATTCGGAAGCTCTGTGTGCTAGTTTCAACGAAAATCCTAAATGTCGGTGTTACATCTCGCGTCTACAAACTTACTGCTATGTATCAAACACATAAATAAGTACTCTCTTCGAGGTGTCATTCCTTTGTACGCAAGACAATATATATAATATATATTGGTTCTGGTAAGGAACCTTCATCAGTTGCGCTTCCCACAATTGAATGTCCTCTTGAACACTTCTTTATGTATTTGATACATTTCGTTAAATTTGAAGACGCGAGATGTAAGACCGACATCTAAGATTTTCGAGAGAAGTAGCACACAGAGGTTCCTAATCTAGCCGTTCCGTGTAATTGCTGTTCTTCCTTAACTCCTAGGACAGAATGTCACGATAAAATTTTTAGGTTACTTTACCTGTCCGAGATATTGAATACTCTCTTCGAGGTGTCATTCCTTAGTAAGCGTACAAAGGAATGACACCTCGAAGAGAGTATTCAATATCTCTGACTGGTGAAGTAACCTAAAAAAATTTTTCGTGACATTTTGTCCTAGGAGTCTGAGAACACATTCTATTGTGGGAAGTGCAACTGATGAAGGTTCCTGACCAGAAACAATATATATCATATATATTGTCTTGCGTACAAAAGAATGACACCTCCAAAAGAGTATAAGAATACGATACTATGTTGCACTTAAAAGTTAATAACAGACTATTAAGCATTTAATATTTTTAGAAATAAAAAAATAGAAACTTTTGCAAAATCGATTATGATGTGGTTTACGATGAATCAATTAATTTAGAAGACTCAAATATTATCATTTTTAATATCATTTTAATTTTTTTTGTGAGTGGGATATAAACAATCGCTTTCAAAAACTGCAGACGGCTTTGGGAATCAATTACAGAAAAAAAATGCCTTGAGCGACAGGTTTCTTAAATTGATTTTTATATGAAAATTGATTAACTCTAGTGGAGCATCGGATTAATTTGTTTCATATTCTTAACAGTTCAGATTCTTCTCTTGAATTTAGAGTTTCAAGAAACTTTCTGCAATGGAAACAAAAAACACACGTTGTGATATGTTACGTATTTTTAATCAAAATAAAAAAAACCCTAGTCATGTGTCTAACTTACTTTGTATTCTCAAACTTGTGGAATTTGTTAAAGAGCTATTCTGGCAAATTTATTACACTTTATGCGACCATAATCTATTTTTTTTAATTACAGAAATAAATGTAATTCAGATATTCAGTTAATAGGGAAGAAATAGATCAGAACTTTATTGTTAATAATTATTAAGGAAATATTATCCGAATATTTACTACACTAATTATTTTATAAAAAAGAATTCAGGAACTAAAATAAATTAATATCTACTTTGAAATTTCAAAATATCCATGCAGTTAGTATAACTGTATTTTTAATTGCCATTAATGCTATATATAGTAATTATGTGAGTGCTGTATACATACTCAGTACTAACATTAAGAGGATTTAAGTTCTGTCTTTTAACAAGATATACACTAACATTATCACTTCGAAACACACTATCACGTACTATTATGGTTGTAGCTGTAAGTTAACATAAAAACATGGGCAATTTATATTGTATCGATTCCATTTGTTGTGTTATTATACAAAGTACAAGAAAATGTAATTTATTACCTGGTTAATTGGGTTGATTATCAATTAAGTTTGAGTAATTAATGAACTTGCTTAAACCGTGGGACTTAGTGAAGATATTATTATTTGCCAGGGTTACTTGAACATTATGATGCTCTAGATGTTGATAATAACTATAACTGTTTTACATATCCGCCAAAATTGAACAGCTAATTTGGGACTAAAAAGATTATAATATATATTTCCTCCAACGTATATCCTATATTTGAGCCCGATCTTTTACCGATAAGGGAATTTACTGTTATTTGTAAACCATTATAAATTATCAATAATGTTGTAACAAACTGTAATATATATTTTTTAAAATTTAAATAAAAACGCGTAAACGCTACTTTTTTTTATTTTTGACGTAACCAACGAGTCCTGTATTTCATTACATTTTTCTGTGACAAGTGCTTAGAGCATAGACTTCTGGTGGTAGCCTCAGATGCAAAATTAGCGTGACGAAACTAGAAAGAGAAGGTAATAGAGATAGAAGTTATTGCAGTCACTTAGGAGCTGTTTCCACAAATTATTGGCAGCTTCCACCCGCCAAGTCACATAACATGTTGCTCTCCAGAAGTATAAGATCTAAACTTTGAGCCTAGACATAAACAGCTATGCACACAATCGTGGCAACGCTAGGAAGAGAGGGCAATAGAAACAGTAACAGGCTATTTCACTTGGTGGATGGAAGCAGCCAATGAACAACATGCTGAACTTATTTCGTTGAAAGCAGCTCCCAACCGAGTGAAATACCATCTTGCCCTCTCTCTTTTTAGTCGTACCACAATATTTGTACATTTCAGGCTAACTCTAGAAGTATATACTCTAAGACCTCCATATAATACAAGCTCTAAGATAACATTGGTGATTTGTTTTTTCAAAATGGCTCGAAAGTCATCAGCGAGGCAAAGGAAAATAAAATCTGTAAAAAAAACAATTTTATCCGTTGTAATTGACGTATGTAGTGAAAAAATCACGGTGTAAAAAATTAAGAAGCCACGAATGCTGGTGGGTTGATTTTTGGCTACTGAAGAGACGTACAGAAGCCTAATCATTCATTTAGAGTGTCTAATTCAACAATATCGTTCTTTGTACCAAATATGTGTCAAGCAATTTATGATAAAAATACGACAGATACAGGTCGTATTTTAATCATATAATCATATACGAAGGTGAATCAAATATGAACCGGACTTTTCTGTTTCTCGCCCCGTAGGTAATTCGAGCGGCGTGACGTCTCGACATATGTTAGGTAGGGATGTTAAGAAGAGGGGAGTTCGTCGGTTTGGCGAGGCGTAGTCGATGCGCTGTTAGTAGCATCATGTCAGAGCAAGAGGTGCATACGTCTGTTGCGCAACGTGTTGTTATCAAATTATTTTTGGCGCGGGAGGGCGTTAGACCGTCTGAATATTTGCGTCGACTATCTGCACAGTTCGGCAATGAAACACTTTCAAGGACCCAAGTGTACGACTGGCACAAAAAGTTTTCAGATGGCCGAGAGACAGTGGAAAATGAGCCTCATGCACGCCGTCCCACGACAAGCATCAATGAGGCGAATATCTACGCAATTCGTGAGCTGATTGAAGGTGACCACCATCTTACAGTATTGGCAATTGCTGAACAAGTTGGAATATCATACGGGAGTGCTCAATCAACCATTTCAGATGAATTGGGTTACCGAAAAGTGTGTGCAAGATGGGTTCCTCGCCTTCTAAGGGAAGATCAGAAAGCAAACCGCCTTGCCGTATGTGAAAGGCTGTTAGCAAGATATCGAGCAAAGGGGGATGAGTTTTTGAGACATATTGTCACCTGTGATGAGACATGGGTGCATCATTATACCCCGGAGTCCAAACGTGCAAGCATGGAGTGGCGAACACCTGGAGAGGCAGCACCGCGGAAAGCCAAGACCCGTCTTTCTGCAGGGAAAATTCTTGCAACAGTTTTTTGGGATTCGAAAGGCGTACTGCTGATCGATTTTTTGCACGAACGCCGTACAATTAATGCTGAGTATTACTGCGAACTACTCCAACAAGTGAAACTGGCCTATCGGCAAAAGAGGAGGGATATGTATAACCGAAGTGTGATTCTGTTGCATGACAACGCTCGGTCATATACAGCTGCATTGACTCAAGGAAAATTGAACAAAATGCATTGGGAAACCCTTGAACACCCGCCTTACAGTCCTGATTTGTCGCCATGTGACTACCACATATTTGGGCCACTTAAAGAAGAACTGGGAGGCCACCACTTTGAGGACAACGAAGGTGTAGAAACGTTTGTGCGCAATTCTTTGAGAAAGGTATTAAAAAACTTCCGATTCGGTGAGAAAAATGTATACATAAGAGAGGAGACTATGTAGAAAAATAATATGTATTAAAATTTGTATTGATCGTACCAATAAAATTTTTAAAACAAAAGTCCGGTTCATATTTGATTCACCCTCGTATATAATTAAATTATATTTGGGTCATTTCGAGGTACCAGCTACTGCAGCTGATTGGCTAAATATTACGCAAGAATTCCTAAATCGTTGGAATATTCCTAATACGATTGGTGCATTAGATGGCACTTATAGTATTTTGATACTAGCACTTGTGGATGCTAACTATAACCTTACATAATAGATGTTGGTATAAATGGTAGAGTATCAGATGGTGGAGTATTTTCCAGAAGTTCATTGTACTGAATATACCAGAGGACAAGCCCTTGCTTAACACAAAAATATCACATGGTATTATAGTAGATGCAGCATTCCCAGTATTGAATTCCTCTCTTTCCCAGTCTGTTGGTTCTTGATATTTGGCATGGGGAATATAGCGTCCAATCTTTAGAAACACGTAGTGTTGGTAATTTCCTGTAAGTCTCGGACGCAAATCTATAATTATTGTGGGATGTATATTTTTGTTGGTCAGTACGTGGTCTATTTCCGATCTGAGTTCTCTGTGTGTGTAGAAGGTATTGTTGATTTGTAATTCATTTTGGGCACAGAAGTTAAGTAACATGTCACCGATCAGTGATGACTTCCTCGTTAAATTGATGTATTATGACAATAATTGTGTTGTTTCCTACTTTCGTGTTGAACTTACCGAGGACTATTAGCTTTAGATTTAGTATAATATCTAAGCATATCTATTTTTCATTCTGATACAGAGTTATGCCTCTGCAAATATGCATATTACGTGAGTTTTTTTGCCTGGTGTAGATTAATGTTGCTTAGAGTATCTACTCTGTCATTCATAAATGTTATATCCAGGCATTATCTTTAAAATTCTACATCAGTAGACTGACATCAGGTTTATATCTCTTCCGCAGTAAGAAGTACTTGTTGATTTTTATGCTACCTTTGCTTTTCTTTTTTTTGTTTGTGGGAAAGCACATACGTCCATTTTTTTTCTTTGGTTGTTACATAGATATATTTGTGATACATACTGCTACAGTATTTAAAAAAAATTATTTTAGTGTTTTTACACTTACACTGTATTGGTGTTATAGTTTTGATCTTTTAACTTCCACTTAACATATTTTACTTGATTACTTTGTATCTAACATATTGATAGCTTTTACAATATATTATACCGTAGTTTAGTGCCATAAGCTAAAATTAAAAAATAAATAAATAAAAGCAAGCAACCGCAAACGACTAACTACTGACTTCGGCTTGACCAATTAAAGCAACACCGGCTGGCCCCATCCGAACCAGTCCGAATACAGATGTTGACGACCAGTGATCGGATGAAGATATGTTACGATCTAAAAGTTAATTGGCCTGGGTTTCAATTAAGGGACAAGGTCTGGGTATATAACACTCGGGGACGTAAACGAAAGTGTCCAAACTCTACACCAGCTTGAGTGGGACCGTACGAAGTTGTCAACAGGATCATAGTTGTCTATTACTGTATTCGCCAGTATCCGAGAGCCAAGTTAGAGGTAGTCCAAGTAGGCCAACTAGTTCTCTATTAAGGAGAGTGTTTCTGAATCATTAAATTGTCTTTTGAAGAACGAGTGTAAATAGAGTGTGTATATTTTGGAATTTAAATTATATTGAGCCGACCCGCACGGTACCATATAAAAGAGAAATGTCATTATTTTGGAAATCAGGCCTTAAATAGACGTTGTCAGTACAGTACCTCGCTAATGCTGGATAATCTCATTTACTTCTCTAATTTGATATTTTCGAATCTATTGTGACCAAAACAATATTCATCAAGTGGCTCAGGAAAGTACATGACGGGCTGGCTCGCCAGTAGTTTATATGTGTTTAATCATCAATATCAGTACAAAAGTTTTATTTATTGATTATAATTACATTGTACAAAATAATTTAAAATGTCAACATAAACACTAATATTGTAACAAACGATATATACAATAAACTTAAAACTAAAAAGATTGTCAATATTTACGATGCTACTGTGGCAACAACTTGTGGTGCCTTTTGTGTGTTGAATGGGCTTGTGATTAACTTCGCAACATTTTGAAGAACGTTAATTGGAATCTGAAAAAAATAAATGCAATTAGTTCCCAGAACATTTAGCAAATTATGAAACTTCAAAAGAAGATATACAATGTTTTTAAAGAAAAAGTAGTAAGATAAACTAAATATACCATACTAAATGCTAATTGAATTAATTCATTATTAACATAATTAGGAAACGTGAGCCCTGTTGTTATCCATATTGTTGCTGTGTAAAATATGTTTCGTTTAGAACCAATAATGATTTATACAAAGTGACAATTTCCAATGACTATATCTAATAACCGGAAAAAAATATTACAGAATGAGCACATTACTTTGACTAATATTGAGGGGGAGTAAAATGATGTATTAACTAATCAGTCATGACATATCCAACAACCCCAACTCAGTTATCAACAGCAACACGTTACTTGTGATACATTATCTTAAAGCTCCCATAAAATGATTTTTAGTGATACCCTATGAAGAAGCTACTATAGATCTGGAATTCTTGAGTTAATTAAGAAATGTTTAATGGAAATTATTACTTAGTTATTATTTGTGTATATCCCCGACTATCAATGTATGGCTGCACACTCCCTCTAAGACACACATTGCAAGGAAAATGCTCTAAACCCCAGGTATCCTAGATATCAAAAGGGTTTAGCTCTGTGGAACCCCTTGATAGATTTTCAGGCCAGTGGTTGGAGTCGTAGCGGCAGTTTCCCTCGAATATCCTGATCGGCCAGGTTGTTCCTAAAAGGACGGCTTTTTGCATTTGTTGGTAAAGATGTTCGTCCAGACCGAGGTATTTTAAATTGTTTAACAGATTTTTTGGGACTAGTCCTGTCGTTGACGTAATAATTGGTACAGTTCGTGTGTTGTTCATGTCCCACTGAATCTTTATTTGAAATTCTAAATACCTATATTTGGTTATTTTCTCAGCCTGCTTGATATTTATATTATTGTTGTTAGAAGTTGCTATGTCAATTAAAGTTGTTTTCCGAGAGACTTTATCAACCAAAACTATATCTAGTTTATTATGAGCAACAGTCCGATTAGTTAGTATCGTGTGGTCCCAGTACAGCTTGTAGTTGTTATTTTATAAAACAGATTCTGGTTTGTATTTATAGTATGGTAATCTCATCGACTGTGAGAGTTCACGTTTCACTACTAGTTCCTGGTGCAGTATTTTTGCAACAGCATCGTGTCGATCTTTGTATTCAGTTGCAGCGAACGCTTGACAACCTTCTGTGATATGCTGGATAGATTCAGATGTTTGGCAATCGTACCTGCATCTGTCGTTGTTAATAGAAAGGTCTTTAACGATGTACTTTAGATAGTTCTTCGTTGGATTTACTTGATCTTGGATTGCCAATAAAAAGCCTTCCGTTTCAGGAGACATATTACAAGAGATCAACCAGTAGTTCGAGGCTGTACTGTCGACATAATCTTGGTTGATGTCATTTATATGTCTTCCATAAAGGGACTTCTCTTTCCATTTCAGCAGTTTCTGATCAGTTGTCTGGTGGTGAAATTGGACGTGTTGCTGTGTCAGTCGCAGTGGTGTTGAGTCTTCAATCTGACACATGACTCTGTGTAGATCAGAATTTCTGCGAGTTTCTGAAAATGACTACACAAAATAGAATTTTGTTGATCTAATAGCTTGCTTAGATCTGCTAATCCTCTTCCTCCTTCATACCGTGGCAAAGTTGTACGTTCGACTCTTTGGATGGTGATTTATAAGCTTTTGTTAGTAAAACTCGAACTTTTCGTTGTAATCGTTCAATGTCAGTGTTGCACCAATTAACTATACCGAAAGAGTAACTGATCACTGAACAAGTATAGGTGTTAATAGCCTGAAACAGATTTTGACTGTTTAGGGGCCTGAAAGAAACAGAGACCAGCTAAAATACATTATGAGTTTCTTCTTTTATAGAATATCAATAATATATAGGAAATAAACTAATATTGGTGCGTTCCCGCAATTTGTTTAGTGTATTGTTTTCAATTTGATTGAATTACTTCATTGATTTTTAAACTTCTGCACCTTTTCTAAAACATTCCGTCGCGCTAATGCTAATTGTAAGTGTGTTTTTGCGTGTAAAATATAGACAGTGTTGTGATTCGTGTTTTGGATCCCAAGCTATTAGGACGCTTGGGGATTCGTGGTTCGCATCCCGAGCTATTAGGACGCTTAGGAAGCTTCGTGTTTGTGCTCCGAACTATTCGGACACCTTTTTTGATTCCGTCTGTAGAGACGCCGCTTATTGTTGTTTTTTTGCGTTACGAGTCGCGAGTTAGTAGCTCCGTATGTAACGACCGCTAAACCGCTTTCATTTTGTTTCTTTTGTGTTTACAAAAGCGCATCATTTGTTGTTAAACCCGCATTTTGTGTATGCTCAATCAATGAACACTACGTCGCTATTTTTTGTGTAACGTGTTGTCCAGATGAAGCTCTAAGAAACTGTTCCTGTTCACAGGGCTAGCCTCTGAAGAAAGAAGAACCAAGAAAACACCCTTTGCAGAGCTTCGACGTAAAAGGTCAGTGATTAACTTTTATTTGGTGAATTACTTTACGTGTTTATTGATTGTTCCGCTAAAGGTCCTTCGTCAATTATATACTTGCATTGAACCAGCATTGAACTAAAACCGCAACATCTAATTCATACATTTTTTGAATATTCTCTATTATTCTATATGTAATGTTTATCGAACACATTACAAATATAACATCCAATTAATATAGAAAACCTGCACAAAATTTGCTTTTGATAAAAGATAAAATCATGTTTATACATAAATATATCAGAATCTCGTAAATATCATGAAAATAATAAGAATTAGATATATCACGTCTTTAGGGCAATCCTATGTTTTGAATCGAATCAAAAAAACACAATAATACATACACTCTTTGGTTACAGTACCCTCAAAAACGCAGTATATGACAGATTTAGGTAACTATGCGAAGCTGACCTAAATCTTGTAACGGTCCAGCGTCGTAATAAACCCCCTATATTTTCTTTCTTTTGTACACTTAATATTTTTTCCGTTACTGAGGAAAATATCGATGAAAGAGCTTCAGAATATTTTTTGTTAGCCATTCTTATTGTTTACCAATTCTCTTTTCAGCAAGAAAAATATTTACAAATATACTCGTAGGAACTTACTTGGAAACGGGAAGCATGCCAAAGCAGATAATAATGTTTCTTTGTGTGTTATTAAGTGACTCAAAGACATTGATGAGGTAAAGTAAAAAACACTCTTGACTATTTAGCAAGAAGTCACTAAGGAGGCTGTCACAAACAGGGTACTTTGTAAAATATCATTATACCAGCAGAATAAGTTTACTTTAAGTAGGGTATTGCAGATGACATTATATTAGCTAATTAATTTCCAAACATAGAAGACTCGCTATAATTAAATACTTTTTATAAAGTCAGTGCCAAACGAATGTGAAACTATTTTGGGAAGTACATTGATGAGTTCTACTTCGCTGTTCAAATTGGCCCTTCAGAAAAATAGCAATGTTTTTTAGTTAATTCTCTTTTGAAGTCGGTCTTCGTTTTTTAAAATATGTGTTTATTTTACAATTTTTTGTGGGGCAAAGTCTTAATTGGATGCAGTTTTCAAATCTCATTAACTTTTTCGATATTAATATATAACATAAGGTATTTTAGTCTGAAGTTGGTAGACAAATGTAACTCGTTCCTCGAAGTTTCCTTGGACTTCCATCGTCTTAAAGTGATGACGATAGCAGATATACAGCTATTGAAACGTTGTGAGATCAACCACTTCAAGACGATGGAAGTCCAATGAAACTTCGAGGAATAACGTATTTTACTTTCATTTATTAGCTTGACCAATTACTGTTGAATAGAATAACTTATTTTGTAGATATGTATATGTATTAAGTAAATTTTTTATAATTCTAACTTAGGTAGATCCACTATAATGTAGACGACCTGAGTTCATCATTCATTACGTCTGTTAATAATACTGACATTCATTTAATAGCCTCCCCTCCACAGGAATTGTCTATATAACGCCTCGAACAACAACGGATGATATGAATGACACCATTAGAGGAGCTTTCCAAAGCATAGGCGTCGATGTGTTTGCAAATGTTGCTTAAAGTTTTGAAAAATGGATACATTTATGTTTAGAGTCAGACGGACGACAAATCGAACAGTTATTATGAACCGATATTGTTGTTTTAAACCCACTATTATTTCATGAATTACAGAGCAACTATTTTTAATAAAATGTTTTGGCCTCAAACCTGTCATTTCTTGGTTTCCTGGAAAAAAATAATTCTCATAGCTATCTTGTTAAATATTAAATAAGTTAAAATTCATCTGTATTCTGTGAATGTGCGTTTTTCATGGGAACGTGAATAGTTAGGTATAGGCAAACGTTATACTGTCGCACAGAAAATAAAATTTTACTATTGTTGGTGACATCAAATACAGGGTGTTTCATTAAACTTATAGAAGTAATTCTCATTTGAAATTTTGGTTAGTTAATTGGTATTTATTTCATACCTTGTGTATAATATTGGATTTTTCACAAGTGAAACACAAAATATTATCCTTCAGGAACACTCAGTCGGAATTTGGTTGGAAACAAGGAAAGAGTATGCTGAGACACTAACCCTTTAAATGATTACTATATTTTGATAAAATAGTGAATATTACAGAAACTATGGGGTTTAGTTATAGTAAACTTTTATGAAACACCTTATTTTAATTGTAGATACTGAAAATGTAATAATATACAGGGCATTCAATTTAAAAAAAACAACTTTGATACTTTTCAGATTTCTGTCTAAAACGAAAATAACAAAATATTCTTTTGAAGGATATATGTCAACATAAAAAAAGTTCCTCTAAAAGGAGTATCTTAGTCTTAATATTCCATATGGTAATACGTGAATAACCCTGTATAACATCACGTTTATCTGAGATGTGGTATATCCCTAGTAATTTTAAAGGGTTTTTTACCTGGAAAATGTCATCTATAAATCTTGCAAACATCGATCCAACTCTTTGTGGTTTAAATGGAGTCTCTTGGTTTGGCAGTGACGGAATAGGAGCATTTGCTCCAGTCGTGATGCCAGTAATTTGAACTGTTGATACTGGAGCTGATGATGCTGCGGCTGGTTCACTAGCAGGTGTAACGATTACTTTAGTTTCTTCAGAAACTGAGTTTGCTGACACATCGTTAACAGTCGCCTGAAAAGAATGTATAGTGTAATGGAAACATATTATTTACGACTACATTACAGGTTATGATTAATTTGGATGCTACTATAATATATTGTGTTTGTACAATAATTAATATTACTAAATAAAGCCATTATTTCAATCTACAGATATTTAAGAAAATAATCCAAATATTTTCTTCTAATAGAAGGGCTGCAAAGAAGTAGTTCAAGCTATTTCCTCTAACGGAATAAAAATATATACATGTCAGGTAAATATTATATCAACAAAGTGTTAAACAGACTTTTTCCGTAATCAGGCAATACAATTTTATTAACCATTTTTTTGATCAATTATTTTTTGAACAAATGATTTTCATAGAGAATTAATAGATTTAAAACTCATATTTACTTTCCAAGTTTCCAAAATTCTTTTCACATTTTTTTCAACATTTTAAAGATATAACGTACGAAATATTATTGCGATTGATCAATCTATCTAGTCTAATTTCCTTTAAAATCCTATAAAAATGAAAGAGCTGATCAAATAAGTATACAATATTATATATACTTTATAATTGCATAAATATCTTTTGTAAATAGCATTTAAAGTTCATAATTGAATAGCACGAGTAACAGATGAGCATCAGCTTACTTTAGAACACTTTCTGGCGAACTATATGGTCGCTTTATTTGTAACATTTTCATTAGCACTATAATTGAAGTGACGATCAAAATGATTGCAGGAACAAATGCGATGTGAGATGTTCCAGTTTCAAATGATATATTTATGTCAAATATTTTGGAACAGTTCGATGATATAGAACAGTGAATGGTATCACTAGAGGTCTACACACATCTATTCAAAACTATTATTCAAACTCGACATCAAATGTGGACTACACCTAAGTTATTCTTTAAATAAAGTGACTAAAGTTGCAATTAGTTTATTAAGAAAAAAATATAAGCTATATGCAGCATTGTTAATTAAGAAAGTAAAGAATTACAGGCATTACTTGATGAATTTGTCACACTATAGGAATTAACACTTATTGCTTAAATCAGTTAAATATGAAGTAAGATTACAAATATATTTGAGAGGTTTCTTCCATCTACCCAGTGAGGTATAACTCTATTTTCTTATTATCATAAGAACCAAACAGATATCGAAACAAAACTTTTTTCCGGCAGAAAAATGCAATTAGTTTACAATTATACTTGATAATTGCTTATAATTTAACGCATCGCCTCACTAAATGCTTATAAAAAGTACAAAATTGAACCGATTGGCATCATGCGACTATTGTAATTAAAGGGTCTGAGATTGTTTCCGACAATTGTAAATGTTCCTATTAAAATTTTTCTGCTTTAAATTATATAACCAACTGCACCATTTCTTCTAACTAGTAATAGACCAAAGCTATCACCATAGTCCTGCAAAATATAATTGCCAACGAAATTTTGACATTTGCAAATTATATTTAAGAAAACCATAAAAAAATGGGGACCCGTTAGATACAGGAAAGGTGCCTGTGTTCTTGCTTATTAAAAAATGGTACCTTCTGGTATCGAAGTATCTCCAGATAAAATATTACATAGACAAGCTACACTAGATGAAGCATTAACTAATTCACATAGTGTTCTCTTCAACGATGTAGACTTCCTCCTTGGCCCTATTTCTATCTAAGCCATATATTTTGCTGTGACCACATATTATCCACTATTTTACGTCCTAACTTGTATTTGTGTGTCTTTCATGTACTAACTCACTTTGGATTCTATGATGAGTTTAGTTTCTAATTCTCATTTCAACGACTCTTTTCTATACCTGTGATGTACTAAATGGAGCTTAGTTCCTATTCGCCTTATTCTCTTTCAATATCTCCTGGTAGTTCTCAACATGCATCTTTTCGTAGAACTTCCAACTTACCTATATATATGTTAATTCTAACAGAACGCTTTAATTATGTGGTAGGTTTGTTTATCTTCGTTTTAAGGATATCTATTTTTAACATTGCATTTAGTGTTATTACTTGTTTACAAACTTGGTGTGAGCTTTGGGAATTCATTCTTCACGTTCTAGTCTAACTTGTGAATTGCACTTTGTGATGTGGGATGTTTTATTTATTATATTACAATTTTGCCTTTGTCTGTTTTATATGATATGTCCATGGTTTCCTGCCCACTGTTTATCCACACCTTGCTCACTAATTGTTCAACATTTATGGGGGACAATAATCCAAAGTCTCTTAAACAAATTGCAGTAGAGTGTAAAACTGATATATGTCTAGCTTATGTAACGTTTATCTGTACAGCCAACTCCAAAATATTATTGTTAGGAGAATAGAACTGTATAATAATAGTACTTTCGACGACTAATCAGAACTGCTGAAACGGAAACCATAGAAATGACGTCAACCGAGATTATGTCGACAGTGCAGTGTCGAATTACTGGTTGATCTCTGGTCATTTATTTCCTGAAACGGAATGCTTTATATTGGCAATTCAAGATCAAGTAATACCAACCAAGAACAATCTAAAGTACATCGTTAAAGACCCTTCTATCAATAACGACAGATGCAGATATGGTTGCCAAACATCTGAAGCTATCCAGCATATCACAGGAGGTTGCCAACCGTTCGCTGCAACTGAATACAAGGAACGACACGGTGCTGTGGCAAAAACGCTGCACCAGGAACTAGGAGTGAAACTTGAACTATTACAGTCGGTAAGAACACCATACTATATATACAAACCAGAATCTGTTTGAGAAAATAACAGCTACAAGCTGTACTGGGAACTCACGATAGTGACTGATTGGACTGTTGCTGACAATAGACTAGATATAGTTTTGGTAGATCAAGTCTCTCGGAAAACTTTAGTTGACATAGCAATCCCCAACAACTATAATATAAATATCAAGCAGGCTGAGAAAATAGCCAAATACACGTATTTGGAATTTCAAATAACGACACAGTGGGACATCAACAACACACGAACTGACGAACTGTACCAATTGTTATGTTATTGTTATTTCAAGACGATGGGTGTTCAAGAAAACATCGAAAAATCCATTAAACAATTTAAAATACTTCGGTCTGAACGAAAATCTTTACGAACTATTGCAAAAAGCTGTCGTGTTAGAAACAGCTCGAACGGTCAGAAAGTTCATCGGAAACTATAGCTACGACGCCAACCATGGGCTTGATAACCTGATAAGGGTTCTCACAGAGCTAAATCCTTTTGATATCTAGTATATCTGGGGTTTAGTGAATTTTCCCCTAAAGACAGGCTATGCGTGCCTTAGAGGCAGTATGTATGCCATACATTGCACGGTCAAGTCGGGAACATTTGGGCAAGTGCGAGACTGACATAGTAAGTGAATAAATACGCCGGAATAAGCCCAAAATTGTCAATTTTACATGTAAATTCTCTAATATTAGAGAGAATTTAAGATCCGAAAATTACGACAATTGGCCATTTTACCCCCTCCAGTCCCACTTCGCTGGTGTGATGTCATATGCCACGCCCCACTGAAGCGATCTCATTTGTCCATTCCCCACTTCACGGGTGTGACGTCATAAGTCACGCCCCATTGAAGCGCTCTCATTGGTCCATTGCCACTTCGCTTGTGTGACGTCATAAGTCGAGCCCCATTAAATGGTTCTTATTGGTCCACTCCCACTTCGCTGTAGTGGCGTCATAAGCCACGCCTCCAATGAGAGCACTTCAGTGGAGGCGTTGCAGGATTGACCAATGAGAGTGCTTCAATCTATATTTCCGGAAATGTATGACCTATTTAAATACGTTAAGGTATTTTTCATTTATACATTATACACTTTGTTTATTTAATTGACCCAGCCTTATATAAATATTTGAGTAACAATTTGTGCTAGCAGTGCAGGTTGGGGGCTTATTAAAAAATAACTTTACTTTAACACACAATAAAACAGGCAACCGACATACAATGTGAAGTAATTTTAAATTATATTTAAGAAGTTAGAATATCACTTATTAATCTAAACGAAATACCAAATTTCATGCACAATGGGGAATATACCTGTTTTGGCAGAAACGTGACAATATGTAATATGTACAATAATTGTATCTATGTGCGCCTTATCAGAAAAACAAATAAATATTTAAAAATGAATTTTTGCAGTTGTTTCCTTACATGTTTAGGAACGAAGATAGCTTTAAGAAAACGTTTCTGAATAAAACCTATTTGAAATGAAATTTTCTACAACCTGTATGACATAGAATTTTGGAAACTGCCGAGATTTTCTCGAATAAATAAAATTTTGAAAATATGTGAAAGTTTTATTTTTAATATTTAATGCAGCAGATTTACTCCTAATTTATTGAGAATCCGGATATGGAAGATTTTTAATAGTAGTTACTTTTCTCCCATGTCAGTGCATTACGAGGATAACAATTAATTTGTTGATTAAAAAAAATAAAATGACACGAGGTGCCAAATCTGAAATAACAAATGCAGTTATTTGAAATTATTTGTCCATACAAATTTTTTTAAATGTACAAAGGTTGAATTTAGATTTGTTTCGTTACACAGATAAAAACCTTGTAAAAAACCAATACGTGGTAAGTTTTTAGAATATTTTAATTCCATAAAATAGAAAAGAAAGAACTTTCCCAGGCCTTTAATTTCCACTTTTGGAAATCCATTTTATAGAATAAAACCATTTTAAAAATGCTCTTAGAATATGAAGACTGTTTGACAAATAAATAAATAAAGAAAAGCACATAAATATTTAAAAAATCCATTTTGACAATTGTACAGATTCAAGGTAGGTACCATAACTTTGTGCAGACCCATTCTCCGGAGGATTAACTGTTTAAAGAAAATATGTTTTTTTCAGAATAAAGACAATATTGTATAAACCATTTGAACGAAATTATATTTTAAAAGGATCACATTTCTTCGCAAAAGTCAAAATTTATGAGAAAGTGGCGTCAACGTTCTAGCAAATTCTATTCTAAATTCTAACCACCTTTTGTCAAGATTTGTTTTCTGTAGCCGATAGCAACGAGGTTATAGCAAAAAATGAAAAAATGTCAATTTTTAAACCTGTAATTGTTTATGAATATTATTCCGCAATTATATAGATATACATAAATTATAGATATTGTCAAGAACTCATTCTTACAAAAAACAGTATCGCAACTCTTCTACAAATATAAAACATTAATTGCTTTTCATAAGATACTAGTTACACAAACTTGGTGGCTAGATATGATCTGATGATTCAATTTCGTTTAGCAGATACAATAAAAACAACATTTTCTCTTTGTGAAATTTTATATCAAAACATTTCTTTCAGATAGGTAAACAAAGTTGATTGCGGAAAATTTAAAGGAAATTCAATTATTTGTCGAACACGCTGAAATCGATACATTGTTGGCATTGTACGTTCTCATTTTAAGGTTCTGTATACTCTCATATGGTCACACGACCCCAAATGAAATTGGTACTCGTTTCCCCGAAATATTTACGTGTGTACTGTTTCATATAAACTACAAATAAATCAAAACAAACTGTTTGTATTTCATGTAATTCAATCACTTAGCTCAATTGCTATTAAAATATTTGTTTTAAAATTCTCTTTTTATTTGTTTCAATTTCATTTGGAAAATTGATTGATTAAAGTATATTGCATTGTTTTGATTAGCAGATGTGCCCGATGTTTCTTTAATGGTATTATATAGGAATTTTATCCAAAAGATTTGTAATTAATATTCCGCCAAACACTATTGTTGCAATTAATAAAATATGCTCAATGATGCCGATAGCATTTTTGATAGACTTTGGGGAATATCAATAAAGTAAAGAGATTAACTAGCTCACTACTACATAATTAGAATAATTTATATTTAAAAAAGAACTGACTTCATCTGATTTAAAATAAAACTGTAATTATTCTGCGTCTTATATACCCAACTACTTATGTGCCAGCTAATACAATATTTTTAGAACCACCCTGTATAACTAATTCAATTCCAACTTATATTTCAACCATCATATATATACAAGTTCTTATACACAACCTAATATTACACGCACGCACTTATCTACAATGTATACCATATAGAAGAGTTCGCCGACATAACAAATTTACGTTTCGACAAACTAATGGAATATTTTCTGCCATTTCTCGCAACTATAAGTTCCTTAATTTAACTTCGTCTCTAAAAAAAACATATCTTGATATTTAAACTAGATATTTATGATGGAAATTTGACATTTACCAAGATGCTTACGGTTTTTTTCATATTTTTTTCCCATTTAATATTATATATCTTCGCTGGTGACGCCGCAGGTAACAACTTGTAATTGACACCCACAAATTTTGAACCAAATACATTTTAGTACAATTTTTCATTACTCAATATAAAAAAAAATCTGTTTAACAATTTGTGCGGCTATAAGGAAAATAATGAGAGTACCTTATCAAGATAATATCCTAACTTCCGATAGGTTTTAATTGTTTCCTTATCGATAACTGTTCCAGATTTGTATTTTGTACCCTGAAATTGGTATTCCTTTGAGGTAGTAAAGTTCAGGATAATTCCTTAATTTAATCAAAAATATTAATCATTTTAATTTTCTTTGAATAAAAGTCGAAATAAACATCATCATTTAATTTATATATTATGTTTAAATAGCATTATGAATTACTAATATTTTTAGTGAACAAATATCATGTTTTATAACTTTTAAGCCAACAAAATAGCTATTATAAAACACTTTGTATATCTCAATACATTATTTTTTAAATTTTATAAGTATGACCCCGTCGGTAAGAATCTTTTTTTTTTTTGTTTATTTTTTTGTGATGTAATATAAGTTTCAAGTTAGAAAAACGGATGCTGGGTACCGAACTCAGTATAAGATACGTATGTACGTTTAGAAAGATTTACCTCAATTTCAGGGTTAGGGTGTATTGTATATAAATCCCACTGATCAGTATAAGTTCGAGAATCAGCTGTTTGCTTACATAACACAGATCGTAAAGAATTGACCACTAGATTGGACAGTATGGTTCAAGTTCCGTAATAAAAATTATAATACTAGTAAATAGGATTGGATATTGTACAATGGGCAGTACGTAACATTTATTCGAGCAAAACTTTGATTATGGGCTTTTAATTATTATATTATAATAAACCCATATTAGTTTCCGGGAAGTACTCTCCTCTCCACATGTAATATTACACTAGGACATCTAAAAGTGTCAAATTTAGTGGTATTTAAAATTAGGTCAAGATCTCAGCATATACCCCACATATATAAGTTTTTAGCTGAATAGATGTTCATAATAGGGTAATAAATATTACGAAATATTGTCACTGATTGATTAAAAGGCACAGAGTTTACTTACTATACTTATCAATCATACATTAAAGAATTTAACAAGTCTTCGTATCGCTTGCTTTGATTATAAATGACAAATAAATAAATAATCATCATTAAAAGTGTCAAACATAAAAAGCAGTTTCGGTATAGACTATACCAATATAAATGTATTTAAAGTAACTTATCAATGTTTTAGATTTATCTAATCAACAACGTTTTAATGGATTTATTTCAGAAATTGTGTGTTAATTGGAATTTTTATAGGGGACATTCTAGTTTTACTACATTTTACACTAAATAACAACATTTGTTACTACAATTGAGAATTTCGAACTGATTCTTTTTTAGTATATTCGAAGGTGAAACTCGTCTAATATTTGAATGAAATTGTAAACGTTTTTCGCTATCGTAAGCAGTGTTTTTGGGCAGAAACGGTTGAATTTAAAAATAAATTTATCAGAAACAGCTATTATAATTCGACAGCTATAATGGAACACAAGCAGATGGTTAGACATTAGTAATATAAGACTATAAGTCTTCTGAATACGCTGTGTGACTCACTAGCTTTAAACTGCTTTGAGTACGTAATATACTGATTTTTCCGGTAACCATAAAATTGATTTAGCTGATTTCGTTGTTTAGATGTTTAAAAACCAAATTCCTAGGAATATTGAAATTGATTATTGTTTATAATGTCTATAGACCATTTTCAACAATAGTGAAAAATCTCTATATGGCGATTAGTTCCTTTAAATGTCATTCTATAATCAATAAAGTTAGTAAATCTGTTCGTAATAAATCAGGTTTAAGAATGCTTATGCATAAGATGTTATATTTTGTTAACCTATATATAAAAAGCCTATTCCTTGCAGGTAAAGAATTAACTATTTAGTAAATTGGTTACGACCTCTTTGGGTAGTCAATTAACTGTGACAAATAATCACTTGTTAAAGAAAATGTTATCATTATTTACAATTTTAAAATCGACATTTAAAACGAGTTAGATTGAATAAAGAACAACAACCTTTAGTAATTTGCTTGCCCTTGGACACTGCAGAACACAATACTAAGTGATATATTTAGAACATATTGTCGTATATATACCTACAGTTTCATAGTAAAGTGCTATTAAAAAACCAAAAATAGAATTGACATTTTTTTCTTTCTTAAGGGTGTTTTTCAATCACGTATTAAGCTAGAAGGTGATCGGTACCTCAAAGAATGAAGATTACACAGGCACACAAAATAAAAAAACGTTCAATCCCACAGGCCAAACCATATTTTCCATAGGTTTTTAGGCTTTTTTTGGCCAACATGAAAGCATCACAAGAACATTTAATATCTATTCTTAATTATGTTTTATAGCCGTTAGTTTCATCAAACTCATTCTTCCAGCTGTTATTGATCTAATTATTTGCTAGTTGTTTTGTTTCTTCACATCGTAACAATCTTGCTGAATAATACTATTCTAACTTGCTCTCTGATTTTGAGCTGTTTTCAACTGCAGAGGAATTTTTCGCTTTCCCAATTACTTGTAGCAAATCTGTAACTTAGCACTGTGCTCGTTTGGGTATCAAGAACACATTTTCGCTGTTACAAGTTTGGTCCTAAACCATCATCTAACCTATCTACTGAAGAGCTGGAACTGCTTGTTCTATTTTTTTCTTGTTATACTTTCATGTTGGCCAAAACAGTACTAAAATTCACCGCGAAGTGACTTTTAAAGAAATCCTGCGGGGTATGACGTAACTGACCCCAGATTCAGACACAGAGACCCAAACAACCTAATCAAAATATGGGTTGATGAGTGGGACCGTTTTTTTTATATTTTATTTGTCTGTATTATCCATGCAAGCAAGATTCTGCAGTTCCAACAATCAAGTGGTCAAATGAAGTCGCTCTGCCATTTATTGATGAATATTGCGCTAGGCCCGTATTGTGTGAGGACGTAGTTAAATATTTTGTAATAGTTACTTTTTAAAAACGACTCTTGTCCACCATTTTTGCTTAAGTCTTCTTTTCTTATGTTTTAATAACTTCTGAATGATTATAAATGGACCACAATGACTAACTTATCATCACTCAGAACAGGCGTTGTTGTTTTTAAATGAGCCTAATGGATCCATAATCGTCCGATAGTACTCGGATCAGCTACGTACTAGAATGTAATGTTTGGTTGAGACGACACGTGATCAGAAGCTTGCAAGTGAAAGCACTCATTTGCTAGGGCAACAGAGATTACGCCATCTGGCAGTGGTAGTAAGAATATTGATCAAAAAACATAAGTTACTATCTCTCCTTAGCCAACGGACCTTATTCACTTATATTGGCGCAAACTCGAGCAGTCCATATATATAAAAAAAAAATTTAACATACCCTGAGATTGAAAAAACCTATTACCTGGTTTTAAAGGATTTTTGATATTTTTTTTTATCCTGTTGTCAAATCTACATCGTTGTATTCTAAATGTTATTTGTGGTATGTTTTTGATTATTTTTTTAGGGATAACACCACCATTTAAACGAAAAGCTGTATATTGAAAGAAAATACCAAACAATTCGATTCTGAGTTCGTTGTCAATGGCTTTAAATTATGTATTGACATTGTAAATTTAATGCCATTGTATTTTCTTTCAATATACAGCTTTTCGTTTCAATTGTGGTGCTAGATGGTTGTATTTCGAGAAATGGCAGTTTGTAGAAATTTGGGATAGGGCTTTGAGTGATTTCGTTATTGATGGGAATGGTAAAACTATATAGTTGATAGATTAGTGGAGTCAAGCCAATTTCAAAACGTCCAAAGTTATAAAAATTAAGAGTATTTGTTTGTAATAAATTTTTCATTGTTTTCTGAAGGATACTTGTGGCATCTTTTTCAATATCTAAGTGTTTATTGGGAAATAACACCATACTTTAAAGGAAATTTCTGTATATTCCAAACGTTTCGGGGTCTAGATCAGACCCCGTTGTCAATGGCTAAGAAACTACGGATTAAAAAGGTACAATTGCAAGATGTAAATTTAAATATTTGACAATGATTATTATTTGATTTTTGACGTAACTAAGAGAATTTTATTTGTAATATACAGGGTAGCACAGAAATTTCTAAAGATCATATAATTATACAGTTCCTTTCAAATTGGAAGAATTTGAAAGGGAGATCTTCAGAACTTTATGTGGCGCTCCTAGGTGCGACTTTCTTATAAGATAGTGCATTCGCCAAAAATGCGACCAAAGAACTTTTTTGATTCAGTGATCCCATTAAAATCATAAGGGAAAACCTAGGAAAAACCTTATGAACTATCCCGATATTGGGTTAGTCACAAGGACATGACCATTAGCAATTTCTTCCTTAATCATCGGCAACCAGGAACGACTGAATTCTACGGAGGTAGTAGCGATACAATCGTTTTCATTTAACAAAATTAAAGCAGACTCTTTTAGTTTTCTTTTGGTTTTGTGTTCTTCTTTGTGTAATATAACTGAATTTTGAAACTGTATTTTATGACCAAGGTCCCAAGCATGTTCACAAATTTTAGATTTTTCAAATTGTCGTTTTTTTATGTAATTTTTGTGTTCATTTATTCGAACATTCAGAGGTCTAGAGGTTTCTCCAATATAGAATTTATTACATTCACACGGGATTTTATAAATGCAATTTTTTGTATTTTGAGTTGTGTTATTTGGTTTGGTTTTTGATATAATTGATTTTAGTGTATTTCTTGTTTTAAATGATGTTTTGATATTATATCTGTTTCCCACTCTTTTTAGTCTTTCTGATAGACCTTGTATGTATGGTATAGTTATTGTATTAATGTGATTACCTTGGGAGTCAGTGGTGCTTGGTGAAGTTTGATGTTGGTTGTTAGGGATTGTTTGGCATTCCATTTTGTTTAACTCGTTCTTAATAAATTTATTTGGGTAATGATTGGCAGAAAGTATATTTTTTATAAACGTTTTTTCTTCATTGAATTTATTGATATTAGAACAGTTGGTTTTTGCTCTGTCATATAGAGATTTAATGATACCTCTTTTTACTGAACTTGGATGATTAGACTTAAAGTCGAGATACCTGTTAGTATGAGTTGGTTTTCTGTAAACTTCTGTTTCAAATGTCGATTGTGTTTTGGTTATTAAAATGTCTAAGTATGGTAATTTGTTATTCTGTTCAAGCTCGAGTGTAAACTGAATAGTTTGTTCTGTGTTGTTTATGTCGTTAAGTAATGCATGTAAATCCTCAAGATTATGTTCCCAAATAACGAATATGTCATCAACATAACGCCACCAAACCAAAGGTTTAATCTGTTTTGAGAAAATTGTTTGTTCTTCAAATTTTTCCATAAAAATGTTGCTTAAAGCGGGAGACAAACAGGAACCCATTGCCATGGCAAAATCTTGTTGGTAGAAGTCATCATTTAGTTGAAAATATGTTGTCTTTGTACAAAATGTTAGTAGTTCCATTATTGTATTAATGGACAATTGAGTACGTTGATTTAGTAAAGAATCTTGTTCTAATCGTTCCTTTACTATGGGAAGTGTTCTGATGACCGGAACATTATTGTATAGATTCACAATGTCAAAACTTGCTAGTGTGAAAGAATTTTTATATTGTACATGTGATAATTTTTCTAAGAAATGTGCGCTGTTTTTAAGATGAGAATTAGACTTACCAGTAAGTGGTGAAATAATTGTTAAAAGGAATTTTGAGAGCTCACTGCATGGAGAATTTATGGAGCTGACAATTGGTCTTAATGGAATGTTGGGTTTATGAATTTTAGGTAACCCGTATAAATGGGGGGGTTTAGAATAGTGTGGAGTAAGATGTTTACGTTGTTGTTCTGTAAATTCATGTTTGTGATTGTAAAGTAAGCGGTATATTTTGTTTTCTATAGAAGTTGTTGGATCTTTGTTTAATTTTGTATATTGTCCTTGGTTTATTATGTTTTGAATTTTGGATTCGTAGTCAATTTTATTTAAAATAACCGTAGCATTGCCTTTATCTACAGGTAAAATCTTAATAGTGCTGTCGAAAAATGAATTACATTCAATTAAAGTTTTAAAAAATGACAGCACTATTAAGATTTTACCTGCAGATAAAGGCAATGCTACGGTTATTTTAAATAAAATTGACTACGAATCCAAAATTCAAAACATAATAAACCAAGGACAATATACAAAATTAAACAAAGATCCAACAACTTCTATAGAAAACAAAATATACCGCTTACTTTACAATCACAAACATGAATTTACAGAACAACAACGTAAACATCTTACTCCACACTATTCTAAACCCCCCCATTTATACGGGTTACCTAAAATTCATAAACCCAACATTCCATTAAGACCAATTGTCAGCTCCATAAATTCTCCATGCAGTGAGCTCTCAAAATTCCTTTTAACAATTATTTCACCACTTACTGGTAAGTCTAATTCTCATCTTAAAAACAGCGCACATTTCTTAGAAAAATTATCACATGTACAATATAAAAATTCTTTCACACTAGCAAGTTTTGACATTGTGAATCTATACAATAACGTTCCGGTCACCAAAACACTTCCCATAGTAAAAGAACGATTAGAACAAGATTCTTTACTAAATCAACGTACTCAATTGTCCATTAATACAATAATGGAACTACTAACATTTTGTACAAAGACAACATATTTTCAACTTAATGATGACTTCTACCAACAAGATTTTGCCATGGCAATGGGTTCCTGTTTGTCTCCAGCTTTAAGCAACATTTTTATGGAAAAATTTGAAGAACAAACAATTTTCTCAAAACAGATTAAACCTTTGGTTTGGTGGCGTTATGTTGATGACATATTCGTTATTTGGGAACATAATCTTGAGGATTTACATGCATTACTTAACGACATAAACAACACAGAACAAACTATTCAGTTTACACTCGAGCTTGAACAGAATAACAAATTACCATACTTAGACATTTTAATAACCAAAACACAATCGACATTTGAAACAGAAGTTTACAGAAAACCAACTCATACTAACAGGTATCTCGACTTTAAGTCTAATCATCCAAGTTCAGTAAAAAGAGGTATCATTAAATCTCTATATGACAGAGCAAAAACCAACTGTTCTAATATCAATAAATTCAATGAAGAAAAAACGTTTATAAAAAATATACTTTCTGCCAATCATTACCCAAATAAATTTATTAAGAACGAGTTAAACAAAATGGAATGCCAAACAATCCCTAACAACCAACATCAAACTTCACCAAGCACCACTGACTCCCAAGGTAATCACATTAATACAATAACTATACCATACATACAAGGTCTATCAGAAAGACTAAAAAGAGTGGGAAACAGATATAATATCAAAACATCATTTAAAACAAGAAATACACTAAAATCAATTATATCAAAAACCAAACCAAATAACACAACTCAAAATACAAAAAATTGCATTTATAAAATCCCGTGTGAATGTAATAAATTCTATATTGGAGAAACCTCTAGACCTCTGAATGTTCGAATAAACGAACACAAAAATTACATAAAAAAACGACAATTTGAAAAATCTAAAATTTGCGAACATGCTTGGGACCTTGGTCATAAAATACAGTTTCAAAATTCAGTTATATTACACAAAGAAGAACACAACACCAAAAGAAAACTAAAAGAGTCTGCTTTAATTTTGTTAAATGAAAACGATTGTATCGCTACTACCTCCGTAGAATTCAGTTGTTCCTGGTTGCCGATGATTAAGGAAGAAATTGCTAATGGTCATGTCCTTGTGAACAACCCAATATCGGGATAGTTCATAAGGTTTTTCCTAGGTTTTCCCTTATGATTTTAATGGGATCACTGAATCAAAAAAGTTCTTTGGTCGCATTTTTGGCGAATGCACGATCTTATAAGAAAGTCGCACCTAGGAGCGCCACATAAAGTTCTGAAGATCTCCCTTTCAAATTCTTCCAATTTGAAAGGAACTTTATGATTATATGATCTTTAGCAATTTCTGTGCTACCCTGTATATTACAAATAAAATTCTCTTAGTTACGTCAAAAATCAAATAATAATCATTGTCAAATATTTAAATTTACATCTTGCAATTGTACCTTTTTAATCCGTAGTTTCTTAGCCATTGACAACGGGGTCTGATCTAGACCCCGAAACGTTTGGAATATACAGAAATTTCCTTTAAAGTGTGGTGTTATTTCCCAATAAACACTTAGATATTAAATTTTTCATTCCCCCGATTCTCACTATCTGTTACCAAACAGAATAGAACCAAATTTTTGTAACAAAATAGATATGGAAGCTTTCGAAAATTACTATTTTTTGGACTCAATACCTTACCTTTATGTACTGTTGTGGTAGTCGAAATTTTATGTAGTAGGTGAAGAAGTTTTTAGCTTAGAATGGAACGAAAGAATGCAAAAGCAATTGCAACAGATAGCGAAGTTACATACATTCAATACTGTTGTCAAACAATCACTTCATGTGATAATCCACCGGATTTAAATATCAAATTTTTCCTAAATGAAAATACATATAGGCTAAGCCAAATAGTGAAATAATTATTATTTGTTTTCTCAGTACTTTGATTATTATGTCTATTATGTGTTTAAAACGAGCACAACTCCATCATTAAGAAATATGTTACCTCATTAGAGCAATTTAACGAATGTAAATAGCCCCATATGTATTCTAGTAGAAACGTTGTAACTAAATTCTGTTATTTGCAGCAGCCGGTCTCTTTAAATGGTGCTTTTGTTGACAATTTCTTGCTTCCTTGTAACTTATAATTTTCAGCAATTTGTAAACAGCAACAAAATTAATATTTAAATAGCACCTGAAATTCTTCCAGTTATTAAGTACCAAACGTGAAAGTTGGTATTTATTCATTGCAAGATAATTAATAAGTTGATCCTTTTGTTTAAATGAATAGAGGCATTATTCGTCATTTTGTCAATTTTGAGTTTATGGAGGGGATGGGAACTGAAAAGTGCCAACTATCTGATAAATAGCAGGTAATATCAAAAAATATCATAAGCCTCAAAAAGTTTCAAATATTAAATATGCCAAACACCACAAAAATATAAAAACTATGCTGTCAGAAACCTATATTGAGAAAAAAAACTTAAAAATAAAAATGTACAATACTAAAAATTTTGTCACCGTAAAACTGAAGCAAAATCAAATGGCAAATATATCAATATAGTACTAAATGTGAAAAACATCAAAATCGAAAAACCTGAAATGAAAAATAGGAAAACTACAATATCAAAAATCCCAAACACGTCAGATATATCTACCTGTTCATTTAACCCCAAAATGATGTATTTTTAGAAGGGGTTGTGCCAAATAAATTTCGCTCATGAATGATGATGTGAAAATAGTTTCCCCAAAATTTAAATATTTACGGGATCTGAAAAAAATTAATACAGATAACTCTTTCTTTCTTTAACATCAATATGATGAAATTCGAGAAATGCTAAAGTTGGATATCATTTGCGCATTGAAATTTGGAATTGGATATTTGTTAGTGGGTGCTTCTGTTGGTACTGTAACGTTTTATTTGCACACTTGGATTCAGTTCAGTGCTTGGATTTATTTAAAAACATAATCCAACTAACTATAATTTATTTTCACAATTTCAATTTATATTCACAGAACTATTTAAAATTTATCTAGGACCCCTAATCTGTACTATAAGACAATCGAATACTGAATGAATCCGTCCGTCAACTCTCCGTGTATATTTATATATTTGATCTCAGAACTTTACAGAAGGTCAAAGAGCCACTGAGAGATTTCCTTCATGGACTAGAATTCTTCAAGAACTTCATCAAAACAAGCCGCCGACGTCGATGCGCCAGACGAACAATATGTCTGATTCCTTGAAATATGGGATGAATTCGCGTCACAGTTCGATCGATGTTGCTTTGTCGACTACGAGTACAACGAATTTTTTCCTCAATTTTTGTTTGGCCACTATTTTGGTCCCATGGTTAGAAAGGCTGTCTAAGGCCCCAGTTGAACTTGTTGTGAAGGATTTCGGATATTCATGAGTTGTAAAAACTGACAAAATATATGCTCAATGTCGCTCAGTTAATACTTCTTTGGTGTCCGTTCGAAATATTTTAATGAATTAAGTATGGGGAATCCGATGCTGTTATTCCTTTCTGCGGTACTAGTTAAAAAATTCATTGAACAAATCAAGAGTAAAGACTTAAATTAGTCCACTTCACAAGTACAGATGGCAAAAAATCCCTTGTAGAATACGTTATTAGTCAAAATTTTTGTTACAAGAAAATATTTCCGAGAGAATTACGCAGTTTTCCATGCATTTAATGGAGCTGGAACTTTACTGAAATATATTAACCCGTAGGGTTGTTGAATACATATATTAATAGGATAATTAATTATCAATGAAGCCTTTTGAAGAACTGTCTTTAACGAAAAATCTGCAATGATATAAACATAATTTGTTTCTCATCAAGAACGCTTTAATTAATACCTACGTTTTCTTTCAAAATTGTAATTTTAGAAATGTTGGTATTTTGTGGCATGAAATTGAGGAAATATTAACTTATAAAACAAACATGAGCAAACTACTGTAATGGAAATAATGGTGAACGAAATCAATTAAAGCTTTGTGTCGATTTTTTTACCATAAATATTATGTTACCAAATAATTTCACTTGGATATTTTTCTCTTTTGGTACCTCAGCTTTTTATTTTACTTTACATTAGGTACGTTTGAAAGTATTAACCCATATCTTCTTAAAGTATTAAGTGGGGAGCACGAATACTCGTTATTTAAGATGCAAAACCTTAAATTGTGTTGTGAGTTTATTGATAAATCTACCGACAATATTTCAGGTTCTATATATATTTCTTTGAATTATATTTAAAATGCCCCAATCCATGATTTTCCAAGTAAGTTTTTTACAAGAAATGCTTGCCAAGGCTTTATCAAAAATTTTTTTCTCATAACTCAAACTTCATATTCTGGTCATTGACGATTGTTAGGCGACTCTCAAGACAGATTATTACCTACGTACTAGAAGGATTGAACCTCACTAAGAATCTTGATGCCAAATATTAAGTTAGATACCCAATTATGTTAGAGGAAATATGTGCATCTACTGAATCATGTGCACAATTATTAGATGAAACTTATAAGTTAAAAGATCAATAAATGTTGACAGTCACATACCCGTTTGAAAACCTCATTTCCGTATTTTATTAAAGAATTGCCATTATACAAGTATTGTATGAGAGGATCCGCCCAACTGACCTTGACAACCTTCACAATATATAAAACTGCAGTCAGTAAGTTAACATAATTGTTTATTCATAATAGGCACTTAAGAGCGCTACTATTCTATAACATTTTAAAATTATTTTGTATTACAGATATAGCTTACCTTGTCCAATTGGTCATTATTAGCAGGAGCTGCTAATGCGACAGCTACTGCTACGCAGAGTACAATTGTTGTTTGCGAAATCATATCTGAAACAGTACATGCAAAGTTAAAATTGACAAAATAGATTGTATTCCGACACATGAGAAAGGATATGGATAATGAGTAATAAGCAATTTTTTTGTCATTAGGTGCACAACTTTTATCTGGAGTTGATTTACCATAACATAATTAGAATAATGGTATAATTTAAATACGTTTGTTTCTAAGGTAGCAATCAGCCGATGCCATTGCAGTTGTAGCAAATATATTGCTTCCAAATATGTGTGCAAAAATCATTATATACATTCTAATTACTCTATCCCCATTTTTCTTATTTATTAGCTCAGGTAATTTTACAGAGAAAACTACCGTTTGGTGACAGAATTAATAGTAGACTGAAACTAACAACACCATGTTCTAAAGATAAAACAAAAAAACTCACAAAATCGGTAACAATTTAGTTTTTTACCTTTTACAAAAAATCTACCCGAAAAATCAAGTTTGCTACACTGGGCAATGTTGTAGGGAAATGAAAAACCTATATATTTTAAAAAGTCATTTTAAATATTTGAAAAAAAATATATTTATATTCGTCATAATGAGCCCTTCGATTTGATATATTACATGATGCAATAGAAATAATTTTAATTTTATATTTTCCATTTAATGTTGTAATTTGCCCCCTAAAATTAATATTAGGGGTTTCTTGTTATTTATCCATTTCAGGTGAGCTCCTATATCCCTAGTTTTTTTTTTAATTTTTACGTCTTATAGTTTCGGAGATAAGGTGGGGGTAAATGGTATAATTTTATATATTTTTATTAATATCTTTTGCATAATTTATTATACAAATATGAAAAACATCTATATCTCTATTTTTTTCTAAATTTTACGTCTTATAGTTTCGGAGATAAGCGGTGATGGTCCCCCTAAAATCAAAATTTATTTATTTACGATATGTACTCCTGATCGGGTCACCAAACTATAGACTGGTACCAAATTTCAACCATTTCCGTCCAGGAGTTTAGGAGAAAATTGATGTGATGTGAAAGAGGAAGAAATTCGGAGTGATATTATAAGGGTATGCGTATATTATATGTACGGAAACCTAAAAAGCCTACCACTCAGATGACTTGGGGGCTTCAGCCCCTAAGCCGCCCTGGATCCGCCAGTTTGTAGAATATTCTAGTTTCTTTATTTGGGAAAATGAATTTGAAATTAAATTGTCAAATTTATAGTTTATATATTGTAGCTCATTATATATAGTGAATGTGCATCTAAAAATATCAGTTTTAATTTCATGTACAGGTTCCATTTTGGCACCTCAAGTGGCGTAATGCACAGAAGACCAATTTGTATTTTCCGAACAGATTTAGAAGCCTCTCAAAAGATAGAAAAACAACAGTTGCAAATATGGATTTGTTATCAACTGAATTTGACTTGGTTAAAATTTTAAAATACCCGGTTGTACACTGATAGAGGAAAGTAGAGCCAGTTGGAAAAACATGTTTGGCCACTTGGTGTAGATACTTATAAGGTTAGATAAAAATTTAAATGGGTCGGTAATAGTATATGGTAGATGCAAATTTGTGCAAGTCTTCTTTAGTCATTTTTTTGAAGTTTTTATTGTAATTTAGAGAACTTGTAAATTATCTAATTAAGTGAATATATATTATACGACTATTTATAGTTTTTATTTTCTGGTTCATTGGGAATAACACCAAATAATCTTGAAAGTCTGTATATTTCAAAAAACGACTATTTATAGAATAGATTATTACTAAAAAAAGAATATAAATTATAACCGTTTCAATACATAATTAATTCTGTGCTTTCCTGTGCCCTATTTCGCAAAATAAAACCTCTGGATAACATATTTTATGAATTATGGGTGATTATCTTAGTTAGCAGTATTTTTTTGGAGCAGCGTGATGTTGATTGGTTTTGTAAGCAATTTTGTCTAAATTTTATTCAATGAAATATTTAGGATAATTGTTCACAGAAAGTACAGTTTTACTGTAATTGGATTATTAAAGCGATAGTTGAGGTATTTGTTACTGTCTGTTTTCTGTAGATTTATACATGAAATGATGATTGTGGTTTTGTTATTAAAACATCTAAAAAAGGTAGTTTGTTATTCAGCTCAATTTCTAACGTGAAACGCATATTCGATTGTTTGTTATTGTTGTCGTTTAATAATGTTCCCAAATGGTGAATATGTTGTTATAAAATTCATTTTACGCCGCCAAGAATTAAGATATCGAACTCGATAATGTAAAAACATAAGGTGGACGTGATTCCGAAATCGAATATCATCTAGACTGACAGACCAGAGACAACGGGAAAAATTTTCGAACTAATGAATCCTACATGAGACACGAATTCTTGGTGCGAGGCAGTTTGAGTTGGAAACACCATGTAGAACACCAGCTGATAGTTTTAGTTACGGTGTTTTGCAAATAAGAGATTTTCTTTTACTAAAACGATTAAAGTGTGTGTGAATATTTGCCAATTTGCACCCACGAAATCTAGTACAATGTCATCAAGATAGCGCCACCAAACTAAATGTTCATTCATTTTTGATAAAATTATTTGTTTTTCAAATTTATTCTGGTAACTATTGCTTAAGGCTGGAGACTGACTAGAACCCATGGCCATGTCAAAATCAAAAGTAAAAAAAAAACGATTAGAACATTATTACTTGCTACATCAATCTACACATTTATCCATTGACACAATACTAGAATTAATAATATTTAATCAGATAATTTTAGAAATTGGGCTTCTAAGTAGAGTAATACTGAAGTTTAGGATAAAGTTTATTTAGAACATTACATTAAATGGTTTTCTCTCATAAAAACCAACCGGTCTCGTGTTTTTTCATATTCTTATCTAATACATTAATCAATAATTGAATTAAATTGGTAATATCACTAACCTACATCAGTTTTCTTTTTTCTGTTTTTATATAACCTAAATGCCCCAATCACCAGCAAATTTATAAAATTTGATGCCATATAAGGTTATTAAACTCTCAGAAATTGAAAATAGTTGTCATGAGATTACCGTATTCTAATTTTATGCATGAAAAATGAAGTACTTTATATTGTTATGTAATTCAACTTTCTACTGACACACAGTAAATACCAAGTCGAGAATGACGCAGGATTTTATTGAAGCGATAGTAACTCTCTTAAGATGAATACGTATTTCGTTTCGAATTAAGTTTCAAGAACAATAGTATAGAAGCTGTATATTTCTTAAGAATTTAATTACATACCTTTGATGTCATTGTCCCCTTTACCAATAACACTAGTTTGTAAAGAGGACACATTTAATAAAAAGCTGAATTGATGGTATTCTTCGCTAGATAATTTTTGAACGACGTTTTTGAAAGGAAATAAAACATTTGAAAAGTACAGTTTAATTACGCACATTTAGTGATTGAGATAAATGATCTTTAAAATACAGTTTTAATTAAAAATGCAGTTACATATAATGCGAAACTGGTGTCATTATTTTACTGACATTAAGAGTACATAATTCATTTTCAGTCTCTGCTACGAAAGATTTTCTAGCATGGTATATCCACTAGGAAGGTTTAAGCCAATATCTTGGTAAAATTCGTGGTTAAAGTTAGAGCGATAAAAATATTATCGAGTACATCCGTATATAGAGCAAAGTCAAGAGCTTTTTGACATAATATTTAACAGCAGTTAGCTATGAGGCAGCTATAGGAATCCTAGAACTAAAGAGAGCAAAAATAGAAACCAAAAATAGCTTAGCACCGAGAATGATGGGGCCAAAGAAACATGTGCATTAAAAAACAAACAAACAGAAAATTACAAAATACAAAATTTTGAAAGATTTAAAAAATGCGGTTGGAGCACATATGGCGGTATATCATTTAATTACAATGAAATGTTTGGTTATTCAGAAGTTTGGTTTTAACTCCTGCTGTGCAATTTCAAAAGTCATTGTTAGTTATTAACATTTTCTAGATCTTAAGGTGTTAACTCTTGTAAATGTTTTTTAGGGTGACCCAAAGTAACACTTTTTTCTTGGATTGAGTTGTAATTGTTATAAAATGTAAAAATCCAGAGGAAACTGTCTCACACATTAATTAGGCATTAAGCGTAACGGTTAAAATTTGACAATTTCCGAAATATTCGATTTTTCGTTCAAAATAGTTTTTCATTTGAGGTATAGTCGCCTTAGTCATTTCTTCGTCACTTTATGTTAGATTTGCATCCTCAATTCACAAATTAATCAAAAAACATATATATTATCGATTTTTTCCTTGCAAAAAGTACTTATGAATAAATAATAACGTTAAGTAAAAAGTAATTCATTAATAGCTCTGAATTTCTACCAGCATTACTTTGTCCCATTATAATTCTGAGAAACAAAAAAACATCTGGGGGTCCTGAGATATTGGTCCAATTTTAGTTACTTATATAAATCCCATGTTAAACCGAAACTCATTTTTCAGTCACTGGAAACTTTGTTACTTATGTTGTTACTTTTATGTTTTTTGGGCAATAACACCACAATAGAAATAAAACGACGTATATTGCAGGAATACCAAACGTTTCACAGTCTATTCTGACTTCGTTGTCAATGGCTTTATATTTATTGATGTATATAATATAAAGCCATTGACAACGAAGTCAGAATAGACTTTGAAACGTTTGGTATTCCTGCAATATACGTCGTTTTATTTCTATTGTGGTGTTATTGCCCAAAAAAACATAAAAGTAATCAAAAATATGCCACAAAAAACGTTTAGAAGACACTTATGTTGTTGTTTCATTTACGAAGAGAAATAGGAATGATTGTCTTAAATTACATTAATAAATAAGTAATTTCGAAAAGATTGTTGAGGAGGTCTTGAATTATTTTGTCTATTCATGGGTTTTCTCTCCTCCAAATTTTGTCAGTGTCAAATTTTTTGACAAACAATAAATTCAAAATCAAAGCGAAAATTTTTTAGAAAAAAGCCTCGAAAACAACACTAAACGATTGACAACGACTCCAGACTCGGAGTTGAAACGTCTCCATACACAGATAAGTATTACATAATATACAATACATTACTTATATACAGGAATACTGGTTGATCATTTTATAGACATCTCTTTCTCTCAGAAAAACTGTGAGGAAGAATCTCTGTACAGACAACCAGTAATCCGGGCAATTTTACGAAATTGCCTTACTACACTTTGTTCTACATATACAATTTTTTAAATACTTATCTGTTACAGGAAAAAATTTGGAGGAGAGAAAACCCATGAATAGACAAAATAATACATTAATAAAGCTCAAAGTGAAGAAAACATTTATAAATAAATAAATAAATAAATAATATTGCCGATTACTTTGACATTGTGGATAACAGAGATAACAGCTTTTAATGTTGTTTATATATTTACTAAGGTATAGATACATTTTTGGCATCTATGTGAACATAACAAAGAAAACTACAGGTAATATTCTATTTTACTACTCACTATATATACAAGTAAATACAATATTTGTTGGTATAGTAAATAAATCTTTTAAAAACTATTTCCTGCTACATACGTGCATATTAAGATTCCAATTTTGCAGAAATATCTAATAAATCAGTCAATATGTATTTATAATAATATCACAGTTGTAATTGCAGTCAGGGGAGGACCCTGTTTGGAAAAGCCAGTCCCCACTGTCATGTTGACAATAAATGCTAACTGACTGTTTTGGAAAGAATAACTACTCTTGTTACTTTGTTAGGTTAATTTTATATTTAATAAATTTTGTGTTTTTTTAAGGATTCTGGACTAGGTCGTCACTTATTTCGGGTGTCAAATCTGTATAAAGAAGTATTCGGAACTCAGTTCAATATCATGTTCAGCTTAGTTTTGACAAACTCATCATGGTTTAGTGTTTATTAGTTGGACCACCAGTGTAATACGCTTTAGTAACTATAATATAACAAGAAATTCGCGTTAGAGGTTTGCTGCAAAATGATCCAGAATTGTCGTTGAAAATGTCAACTCTGAGGAAAACGTCTTTTTTCAGTCCGTCCGATCGTTTGTGGGTGGATTTAAAAGAATTAATATCTTGACCTGTGAAGTAAACTATAACAAAGTTAATTGAATATTAATATCATTAGCCAGATACGACCTTGTTAGGTTAACCTCGAATGCAACTAACACGAATAGATATTTATTTTATTTCGAGGTAAAAGAACTTAAACATTTTAATTCTCCCAGTGCAGTTCATTCTATTCTATTTTCTATTTCTAGATATTATTTTACTAAGGACCATATTCTTTATACACTGTAATATATGATATTTTCGTGCAGGGTAATATTAAATATTTACTATACAAAGTTAAACATTCTGAACAATGATGCTCCGGGAAAACTGAATTTTATCTAAAAGAGCAATTTTTTTCAATTACAGCACAACTATAAGGTTCAAAGGAATAATAGCAGCTGAATGTGTCCAATAATTGACACCAAAAGTTGTAGTTAAAATGTTAAAAATTAAATTGTATGTATGTCTGGTTACAGTCTATTGTATTCACATGTCCAAAAATACATTAACAATATCACCTAAATTTGCACATTTGGCATAATTTCTCCATTATTATCTTGAGGGTTTATAGAACTTAGAAACAGTAGCAAACACGGTTTTAATAAAATCGCTTTATCATAAACGACACATTTAAGCAAATTACAATAATTCAGCCGACCATTTCATCATTAAATTACACGGCTGATAATGGTTACATAAGATACATGTTGTGTTTTATGTTAATTGAAGCAACGATGGTATATTTTAGGCTATGTTTTTTTGTTGTGAAATATAGTTCACCTGTGATATTTTTCAACAGTTTAGAATAAAAAAATAATCTATACTATTATAAGATTGTAGTTTGTTCGTTTGTTTGTTCGGGCATCACGTAAGAACTTCTGAACTCATTTTTGCTATAGTTTGACTTAAAATCTTGGAAACATTTTATCTCCCTGCATTGGCAGAATCGGTAGATTTAGTGAAAAAACTACTACGATGTAGGGTAACACAGAATTATACTATTGGTTTCACCGCACGCACTACATATAAGATACTTGCATTAGCTTAGTTTTTATTCAAAATTTGGAATAGGTCAATTACACCAGTCAATAGAGATTTTTAGTGGCATACAATTTAACAGCAAACCGCATGAGCCGTCACGTAAATAATAATTTTAACAGCAAACTCGTACAAGTAATTTATTTGAGCTTTAAAAACTCCCAAAAATAGTGGGTACTTTCGTTTTTTGCTTATAGTGTGAAAAATATGGATCTGCTCATATTGCCGTCAATAGAAAAAAAAACGTATAGAATCAAAAAAGCTGAAAAAACAGATGTAAAGTAAGTGATATGTCCTTTACATTTACAGATTTCTTCGTAACCTCAAAATTTCCGTCATTAACAGATCAAACGATCTCATAAATAGAGATGACAAACAACCAATGAAATCTCTAATGTTTAGTGTATTTTCTATTGTCTTCTGATTGATGATTTGTTACACAACACCTTCGGACTATTGTGGAAAAAATATTATCTTAATGACATAATTATAATCACAACAAAAATATACAACAGTTAATTTATTAAGAAAGTTGTCCGAAAAGTCAATACTGATCTACAACACTGACTGTTTTCCTATTGATCTATAGGCAAGTCTAGACACGGAACAGAAAAAGATGGTCCTCTCCTGAAAGAGCATTGCCATGTGTAATCATTTGAGAACCAATCTAGCATATATAGTGTGCCTCATAACTAATGGATAATACGATAACTGCAGTTAGAGGTGAAAATATACCGATTATCACAAAGAGACCTTAGTCAAATGTTTGTAGTAAACAATATACAGAATCCTAAAAATGTAACGGGTAACAGCAATTACATGGAACGACTCCAGATTCGGAACTTCTATGTGCTAGTTTCCCCAAAAATCCTATCGCGTCTTCAAATTTAACGAAATGTATCAAATACATAAAGAAGTTCCTCGAAGTTTCCTTGGACTTCCATCGTTTTGAAGTAGATGATCTCACAACGTTTCAATACCTGTGTATCTGCTATCATCATTCACCTGATGACGATAGCAGATATACAGCTATTGAAACGTTGTGAGATCAACCACTTCAAGATGATGGAAGTCCAAGGAAACTTCGAGGAACGAGTTACATTTTCTACCAATTTCAGACTAACATAAAGAAGTGTTCGACAGGACATTCAATTGTGGAAAGCGCAACTGATGAAGGTTCCCTAACCAGGAACAATATAATATATATATTGTCTTGCGTACAAAAGAATGACACCTCGAAGGGAGTATTCAATATTAAAAGTTGATGAAATAATTTATAGTTTGTTTTCTGAAAAATTTAGCCTCACGATATTTCTTAATTTCTTCATTCTTATTCTTTCTTGGGCCTCTACGGATAGAAGGCCTATGGGAACTATTGACTCTGTATTATAATATGTCCATAAATTAATTTTCTGTGAATGGTAGTCGGTATATTACACCATGGATACTAGATGACTGCAATTTTCAGAGTTTATTTTAAGAATTTTTCATCACTTATTTTGTAGTGGCAGAGGTGGCAGTAGGAATCATAGAGGACGACGAAGCGGTAGTGGTAGAGGACGTAGTCGTGGAAAGAAAGACTAGAAGAAGATATTGCCATCAAAATTATCGATATTCTTTATATTCGATTGATATTTATGCCTGTTATTTTTGCAGATATTTCGTACTTACTAAACAATCATTCAGCTGAATTCTCACCATCTGTACTTTGTTAACGATGTTTAAGCTGATCTACTAAGATATTCAGTTTAGCTGTAAATTCATGTTGAACCTACTCTATTTTCCAATTCTGCTTTAGAGTTATCTTCCGTTTGTCTCGTTTACCTCTTATATAGTCTCAGATTGTACCAGCTCACCATCCAGATAAAATCTCATTCAGCAATGGGGTGATGAGAGACCTACTAGTAATCCCTAACTAAATGGTGTTTAATTTGTTCATTTTTCACACAGATTACCACGTTTCTACTAATTAGTCTTTTAGTCTTAATTTACTCTTTTATTTCAGTCACTTCATGTCGTTTTATGGGTCTGCAATATAGCGTTGATAAAGATCGTTGATTTTGCCAGATTATTTCCTGTGTATCACGGGTATTTCCACAAGGTACCAAAGATGAAACAAAAAAAGCATCAGATACATTTTCATCTTCAAATAACTCCTTACATTCCGCCTGTCCAGAAGTGTATAAAATTAAACACCTCTTGTGTGACATGATTTAGAGATTGGTCTTCACACTTTGTTGTTTCTGTAACTTTGGTAACTAAGCTTGAAATCAAGCCTTGTGCTTATTAAATTACCCGTTAAGTAACACTTAATACCTCGAAGTTTCCATGGACTTCCATCGTCTTGAAGTTGTTGGTGTCACAAGGCTTCAATAGCTGTGTATCTGCTATCGTCATCGTAATTCACCTGATAAAGATAGCAGATAAACAGCTATTGAAACGTTGTGAGATCAACCACTTCAAGACGAAGAAAGTCCATGGAAACTTCGAGAAACGAGTTACATTGTCTACCAACTTCAGACTAAACACTCAATAGTTTCCTTCGGCTAAATGAAATTCTGTACTGGGAACTGCCTAAAAATGACTAAGAATATTTTTGCATCTCGTATACATGGTTCAATTCTGTTTTCTGTTTCATTATGTAACAGTTTCTTTGGGGGCCGTATATACAAGCAGCTAAATTTAGTATTTTATGAAACCTACAGACATTATGATATCAGATATATTTTAACAAAGGGTTGAGTACGATTGAGTATAAACTTTTTCACTCTAAAAAAACCTACAAAGTATAATATTTTGTTTAAAACTATATATCTTTATAATGGCATGTAATGTAAACATTCCAGTTATTAGGTAAAAATAAAATTTACCACAAGATATTGAATTCATAATGAAGATGATTTAAAAAATTGTTCAAAATTGTTATAAATTAGTCCATATGCAATCACTGACTAGTTCTATTCTGTGGGTAATGAAATAGCAATTGTCAAACTTGATACTGATGATTAATAAGTGGGGCCATAGGTCTTGTTGCTACTTTGCCACTTTTTAATCAGAGTAACTTCATTTTTATCAATTTTGGCCATAATTTGTGTAATTTCACCTCTGTGCCCCGTCCCGAAAGGAACAATCTTAGAAGAAGAAAAAGAATGAGCAGCATAGCATATTGAAGTTTTCTTTCCCAGTATATAATAACTCATGTGATAACACTTTCTTAAAGGCTTAAAGAAAATACTGCCTGTTTTATTAAATCTCAAAATTACTTTCATATTCTTTCCCTCAATACATTTTTTATTCATTACAACCGTATACACAATTAATTTTTTTCCCAGTCCAATTCGTTCGGCAAATCCGGGTTAGTAAAGCAAAACGACGGGCTGAAGTAAAGAAAGATGTAAAGGTGCATTAAAGCAACCAAACCGTGAAATAATAGATTAGCAATATTGCATTTCACGATCAGTTTAAAGGTAATTACAATATGTCAGATATTTCAATTGAGACGTTCTCAAGTAACAGAAATACCTATTCATATGAACACTGTTTACGTAACTGTTTAAGAACACCGGATGTTACATTTTTAATCATTTCCACTCCACCTAAAAGAACGTCTAGTGGAAATTTAGTTAGCATATTTAAGCTTGATCCTATGTCTAAATTGATTTGTTTGGGCCGTGGGCCAATCTAATAAAACGTACTAGATGTCGCCCAGTGGTCGAAATTCGACCAATTGTGTCAATATCTCTGGCAGGTTAAGTAACCTGAAAATTTTATCGTGACATTCTATCCTAGGACTTTAGGGAGAACAGCAATTACACGGAACGGATCCAAATTCGGAACATCTGTGTGATAGTTTCCTCGAAAATCCTAGATGTCGGTCTAACATTTCGCTTCTACAAATAAGTAACGAAATTCAAGTTTTTTCAGATATAATTCATAGGACTTTATTTGTGTTCAAGTTCGTAATTCTTAATTTAATATGACAACAATTCAACCGCGAATGGGCTACCATACATATTTATTTTTTCTAACCTCCCTGTATAACTATAATTGCACTCAATTCTCTAACAATTATTAAAATCCTCATTATAATAATTCCATCTCATTATATATTTCCACCACCTTGTATATGCAACTGCTCATGGACCTCGCATAGTATTTTTTAACATTTTTGAACCACCCGGTAAACCATCCTGTATATGACACTGCCTATGGGTCACCGTATTTACTCTTTTTGTTTATGAAATTTTTACCTATCTTCTGTAACTATAATTCTACTCCGACCTATATTTCAATCATCATATATATGGAACTCTTCGTGGGCTACTCTATAAATCATTTCCTTTTCTAACATTTTTTTATCATCATCCTGTATATCTATAATTCCTGTCACCCTATATTTCATCTTCCCCATATATACAACTGCTGATGGGTTACGAAATGTTGCATTTCCATTTCCGCCACCCTGTATATGCATCTATGTATAACATCTTTGCACCACCCTGTATAACTGTAATTCTACTGCACCTTCTATTCCAAGAACCCTGTAAATTCAACCACTAATGGGCTTCCCTATATAATTAAGTTATTAGTTATAATTGTACTCTACTCTATATTTTAAACACCCTATATATGCAACTGCTTATGTGCCATCCACGAAAAAAATGATTTCTAACATATCTAGAATCGCCCTGTATAATTATAATATACAACGATTACTTTACCACTAAACAATAACAACGCTTGCATGCCACTTCCAGAAGTACATGCTCTAAGTATATGACAGCATTGGTCCGTCTATACATAATTACTCAATGTTTTGAGTCTGGCGGCGGCGACATATTCAGTTGTTTGGCGTTGACATTTTGGACGTAAATAAGAAGTTTTTATTATATTTTATTTAATGAATGAACCAATATTATAAATTAATATTAGCATTCTGCACTGAAGATCGTCAGTAGCTACTAAACAAAACAAAAATGAAGAAAATCGGTTGAGAGACAGAGGAGAAAATGGTACCTAATCGTTTTGTCTTTGCCTATTTATATATAGATATGATTTATCGAAGTTGAGTAAAGATAGAGCTATAAGAATTTTTCTACTTTATTTATTCATTTCATTAATTCATTGTTTCAGAAAATTTTATAAAATTGGTCCAAATAAGGTACGGGAAGTTCTAGAAATTAATACCAATTTCAACATTTGTAGTTTAATTTAATCATATTTACTTGACTTTTAAAAAAATACCTGCATAGCAGGTAATAAGGACAGTAAAAAATAAAAAATAATTCGATTGAGTAATTAAATTGAGAACGTAGGTTTTATCGGCCAGAGTCATAGCTGATTCTAAATTTTCCGAATTTGGACAGCGTCATTTTTTTCGAATTAATTTATTTATATATCTGAAACCAGCATATAAACATAACCTTATTCTTTTATAAACCATATAAAAAATTGAACTGAGGTATGATGACAATTTTCCTCTCCATATCTCATAATTACTAGACGATTTATTCAAAATGAGTGTTAACTTAAGCATATGACTTTCGGCTAAGAAGGCGGAACAGCCACATGTACATACCCAGAAACATGTATGTGACGGTTAAGACGATTTTCAAAATGGGACAAGTAATCAATTCAATTGGTCTCATCTCTTTCTTATATACTCAGCCATGACGCGAAAATGGACTGAGAAATTTTGAGGATATAATAACCGGCATTGTGTTATGGAATATTCAGGAAATGTATCATATAATTTCCTATAACGTGAAATGTATAGTTTTCCAGAAATTCGGAAAACCTCTTGTTACTGGATTGCACTTTCATGAATCTATAATGAATCCTCGAAAACGGCTGGAAAATAAAAAATAAGTTCAGTTTTGAGTCCGTTTAATAATTCTCATTATCCTTTGGAATAATGAAAACATCGGGTTTTTGCACTTATCTGGCTAATAAGATCGACGACCGAGGTCAGTCCTGTCCCTAGAACCCTCAAAGAAGGAGACAAACTTGAACATCACGCTTTTATAAAAGTATTTATTGAAGAAAATTGTGGATGTATGAAGTCGTATTTACTTTAATGTAATTGATGAAGTTTCTGACATGTTTTAGAACTTTTGCGAATCTATTCTAAAAGGGTTAAAACTGTTTCTACATGTAAGGACTGATATAATATCTACTTAAAGGTGTCAACAATGTTAAGATGTGTGTAACGAACAAAGAACTTTTGTTTTTGCACGGGATACTGAAAATATTAGTTAGGATGACCAAAAACGTCAAAATTTAATGTTCGGAAATACTTATTAAATATTCTAAAATCATTTAAAGGCTATACTTTTTCAGCAATTTCTTAATATATTTAGAAAATTATAGAATAAATAGACTTCTTGACGATTATGCAGATAATTCTAAATTAATTCAGTGCAAATAATTTAAAGAACATTTTATTTTTAACCGACTTTTTTTTGTTTATATGTTACTTGATTTCTTCCCCTGTTGTGAACCGTTTTGAATGAATATGGTCTTTTTTAATTGATTATATAGATCCGGATTGGTGAAACTTCTATTTTCGGAAAAGAATTCTATTGGTAAAGTGATGAAAATTGTCAATGAACACATGCTTGCATGGAAATCGACCAATATCCCCAACATACTGGTCGATTTTCAAAAACCTCTTATGGATATGCATAGTTTTTTAACGTGTATTCTATTAAGGAAGATCCCTAGGTGCTCTCATATACATTTCTTATCAAAAATTTCATCGAAGTGACTTAACGGACATTTCCTCAGAAATATTTTATTTCCAACGTAATAGTGCGGGAATTGTTGTCACTGGAAGTTTGGATGGCGAATTTGAAAATTTTCTATGTACATCTCAAGCATAAGGTAGTAAAACATAGTATCTTCGGCTCCATATATCAATGAGTAGGTACCAAAGCTCGTTTTGTTTTTAAACCAGCAAATACCTATTTAATGAAAATTTTTCCATTCAAGTTTGATGATGTTTTAGATTTGCTTGGCACTGACTTCAAAAATATACTAGATTGTTAGGTAATTAATTTGTACAGAATGAGCACATTTTAATGTTTACATTTTTTACTTTCTGGGTAGGTACCTGACAACATTGAATGTGTTATTTATTTGCTAGAGTTGTATTTTGTTATAATTATTTTCAGCTTTTTAGTTATAGGTGGAAATTGGTTCTATTAAAAAAAAGATTTATTTCGCTCTAATTTTATGCTGCTAGATAAACAAACAAAATAAAATTGTACAACTATGGCTGATAGAACCAACTCTAAAAGTTGTCAAAAGAGCTGTCCAACATAACTTGACAGTACCATCTAACACTTAATTTCATAGAGGTGGTAATGGTGGCGATAGGAGTATCACAAGCCGGCTAAAAGAACACAGAAATAATATTTTAAACAGCACTTCACTATCTAAGGATGAGACATCAATTGCAGTGGGGAATGTTGACATCAGCGCAAGCAACATACTAACTGTGTCCGCAATTATCTATTGATATTTATTGAGAAAAAATGGATTTGTTCCGCCAATAAATATAGATAACTTCTCTATAGAAATAGATCATATATCCACCTATATACCCAAATAAACAAACAAAAAATAAAGGGTAAGTTAATGCTCTGGTTCTAAATAGGAATCTAACGAATCACTATCCCCTAAATCTGGCATATGGGAATCGCACCACATAGTAAATATGCAGCAATTATATTATTGACCAAAATATCTAAAGCCTATTTGTTAGGAAAATAAGAGTAAGTAGTAGTTAAATTGATAAAAGCAATTTCACTTCGTATTTTTTTAAATGATCCATTATTGACAAACATTAAAGCAGGTGGTAGTTGCGAGTCTTACGATTTGTCCTTCCGGTAGAACTGATAAATTGACTTTCAATTTTGTATCAACACATTTCTATTATTTTAGGGTTATTAGAATAAAAATACTCTTAAAACTAACTTTATCATGAATAATTTCTAGTAAGAACTTAAAAACTTTAATAATTCTACCCTTCATTATTTCAATAATTCGCTCCAATATTTTCGATAATGGTTTCACAATACTGCCAAAGTGGTAAAATTATTAAAAATTATTATTTCGTTAGTATTTCATTTTCTTCATAAGTTTCTAAGAGTCGAAACATCATTTCTGAATATTAGTCATAATTATAAATCAGTCATTTTAAACGTAAATGTGTGAAATCATATAAATTCCCAAGATGCATTATTACGCTAGTCAACGTTATTTAATGGACGTTATAAAAACTTACCTACTTTAAAACTTTCCAATATTAGCCACAATAACTGAGAAGAATATTACATCCACTGTAATTCTTTCACTCAACTGTCTGGTGTAGAGAGTTACGGTATTGACCAAGCATTGAAGTTTCTCCTACCAGTAATGCCGGAACAAATACAGTGACCAATAGTTCGGGTGATTGACTAATTTATATATTTCATAACAAATGATCTTGGTCTTTGAAATAACGTACAGCGGAAACACGGTATAATGATGTCTTAATTACTAGTTTTTGTGAGATATTATAATGCTTACAGGGTAAATAAGGCGGAAACAAATGTGAAATGTTGGTTAATCCAACACAATATTTTTTTCGTAACAAACAATAAGCTGAACAGCTAGTAAATTCAAATTTTAATGGCCTACTATTTAGGACGGGTAACATCTATTTCATTCTGAAAATAAATATGAACTGGAATGATTTTGAACAGACCCCGGAACAAAAGCAGATTTTTATTTCGATTCACATTTTTTATTACTTATAATGATTGATACCGATTTTTTAAAGTAATCATGGCAATAATAGAATTCTATAATTTATAACAATTTGTTCTTGTGTGTTTTAATGAATAACACCCCACAAAGTCTGAAAACTCTGTATATTTCAAATACTCCAAACGCTTCAGCAACTCAGCAGTTCTGTAACTTGGCATGTACATAACGTTTCGATATCAGTATCGTCTGTTTTCAAGTGCTGATTTTGACCAAAAGTATCAAATAAGTAAACTTTTTTGCTCATGTTGAAACACACATGTATTACCATTTTTTCCAATTTGTTTATGTTACATTTTCAAATATACATTTTCACACAATATTCAAAATATAAAGATAAAAATTGTGAGAATATTTCCCTTTTACAATAACAATTTTACAATTTTTTTTTTAAATTTTACCCCAATAAACAAGCATGTTAATAAATTATATTAATCTAAACCATCTAAATTTTATAATTTATCAGAGTGAATCGAATTTATTACTATATTAAAAAATATATTAAAACTAATATTTCAAATTAATTCTGATGATTGTAGCCAAACTGTTAATTCTGTAGCCAAAGCATGATTACAACTGTCTATGACATGATGCTAAACAGGGGCAAATATGTAATCATTGAAATCTAAATATATATTATTTAAGACTGATTTCTCATATCCACACCGTATTTGAAATTTTGGTAACGAACTTGCTTCACTATCACATTCGACATTAGATACCAGATCAACATCTTAACTTACTCTACATGCTAACTGTCATATAGTTTATTAAAAAATCGATTTATATTTGAATTTTTTGTATCACATTATCACATTTTGTATCACATTATCACATTTGACATTATTCGACCAACTTATTTCCTTATTAAAGAAACCTATTTTATTTTCAGTTCTGATATTATACATAGTTTGTAAAACATACTTCCTTGTAGATAAGTTAGAAAGATACTAATGAAAAATGTTTGACATTTTTCATCTGTACTGGAAGAAAATAAATTGTGTGTTGTTTTAAATTATACGTTTGAAATTACATGTATTCCATATAAGTTATATCAGTAAATTGTAAATATGTCTTACCGTTGGATTTTCTTTTATGTATTTATTTGGCAATATTTAAAAAAATACTTCCCATAGATGCAAGCTTCTCCTTATTGTTTTCATTACTTGAATATATGTATGACCTAAAACAATTTGTGCAAATAAGTTGACTTTTTCTGTTTATTTATTTCTCAGTTACTTCTGAAACTCCATTAAAGTATTTTCTATTGCCCAGGCTAGCAATTTTTATGTGTTATTGTTTTGATTTTCTTTCTGATACTAGGCAATGTAATGTATTACAAAGGGTGCCGGAATGCGTAGGGCACAACAGATGACATCCTATATCTCTCGCTTAATGGCGCGCCTTAAATAATCAAGGGGACAGGATATTAGGATGTAACCCACTCAAGCAAAGCTCTCGGGGTATAGTGCGGCTCGGCACGCGCTACCTTTTAGTTACAGAAGATCGTATCCATCCTTGCAATAACAATTGAACTTTAGTTTTTAAATTTTAATTGAACCCACGGAGTATATAACAGTATTGTCACATACTTATCTGACTCCAGCTCGACGGAAATCAATTTAATTAACAATCATTAAAACTTTTCTAGAATCCAATAACCGCAAATGAACTCATTCGAAACAAATGTGAATGAAAATTATTTATAATTCCAAATGTCAAGGTTGGTAAAGATTTTCATTGTTCTACTTTCATATAATTCCTGAATGAAATAATATACTTTATTACGTTTGCTTTAACTCCTGAATCATACGTAAACAATACTAATGTTTTATATTTTCATTTATGTACACGAAGAAACGTAATATTATAATTGAGAAGTTTATAGCATTAAAAAGAAAAACGTTTATGTATTTCTTTACTTATTTATTATCAATTTATATTGCATGCATTTTTTTGTTAGCATATCCTATTGAGTTAGAAACAGCTAACTGTTCGGAAGGTTTGCAGTCATGTTTAGTAGGTTATAACAATAACACATTTTGTTTGTTGTCATTTAACTAAATACTATTTTTATTTAGTGCTTGCAGTTACATGCGCTTCACTCCGCATGGCCAATAATATTACCCGAATATAGATCAAATGAGGACTCAGCTTCTATTGGTTGGACGTGGTATTCTAATATTTTCGGCTCCTGTCATCGAAGCCACAAAAAATAATTACCAGACTTTAAGTATAACACAGCCCCACACAAAACAAAGTATGCTCTAAGATCTATAGTAATCAGGGGTTTGACCTTATAAGATCAGAGTCAAGGTCATTTGAAGGTCAAATCGAGAAAACCCTTAAAAAAATCTGGAAAAATTCACATGTGGAAAAGTGTTAAAGTTTTGAACAAAATTAGGCGTATAGGGCATCACCTAAACTGTAGCGGAAAAATTCGGAGAAATCCCTAATATTAATTTTGGGGGGCAAATTACAGAATTAAACGAAAAATAAAAAAATATTTTTTAAACGCATCAAATGAAAGGGTTAATTTTGTTGATTACAAATTTATAATTTTTGTATTTTAAAATCATTTGTCTAAAAAATATCGACAAAATATAAGAAAAACACTCATTCCTCTTTTATTTCAGATCTTTAATACCTAACATCTTGGAAAAAAATACGTCTGACTTCAACTATACAGGATAAATAAGCAGATACCCCTAATATTAATTTAGGGGGCAAATTATTGAATTAAACGAAAATAGTAATAAAAAAATTTAAATGCATCATGCAATACAGCAAATAAAAGGGCTGATTCTAAGGAATACAAATATACTTTATTCATATTTAGTTAAAATTAATTGTTTACAAGACATTAACAAAATATAAACAAATTCTCATTTTGCCCTTTACTTCCGAAACAACTCCACCCAAAATTTTGAAAATAATTAGGGGTTCAAGGCCTCATTTAAACTTTATAAGAAAAATTAGTAGAAAACTCTAATATTAATTTTGGGGAGCAAATTATAGAATAAAATTGAATATAATAAATTATTTCTTTTCAAAGGCATAATGCATTATATCGAATAAAAGGGCTCATTATGAGAAATGCAAATATTACATGTTTTTCATATTTGTTAAATTATTTGTTTAAAACTTAATATGTAAAAAATTAAACATCGAGTTAATTCCTCCTTTTTATCAGAAAGTACCCTATCTAAAACTTTGAAAAATATGTTTTATTTGTTTTTTTTATATTTTGTCTAAAAGATTTAATAATTTATTATTTAGTACTTGCCCCATTTCCCCCTTTATTTTACAATCTACCAATCTACTGAGTCTAAAATGCAAACAGCAGAGTATATGACTTCACAGAAAGTAACTTAAAAGACTTAGTTTAAAATATATTAGGGTAAATATAAGAAAATACAATCATTTTAGAAAAATATATACTTTCATCCACTTACAAATTTTAAGCGATCTGATTTCATAAACTATAGTACTATGTAACTTATTACTATATAGCTGGTATATGTATTTTAGAAAAATCATGTAAAAATTTTTCAGCAATTTATATTTAACCACGACGAAGAATCCTTTTAGACAGGTATAAGTATTACTCCGTAACATGTTACTGTGCCAATACAAAATATTAGCCCATTATCAGCATTCAATATTTAAGTGCATATTTTTTTAGAAAGTTCTACCGGTTAAATAGGTACTTTCCGATAATGAAATTGATTTCTCAGAAAACGACACTCTTTTTCAAGTTATTATTTACTTTAGTCGGTAATATACTATTGCTTATGTAAGTGCCTACTTTCTAATTATGTCGCAGTAGATAATGAGTCAGTAACATGATGCATTTTTGTCAAAATAAAATGAGGGTCATTAGGTTAATGTACCCTCCTTACATCATCTAATACTCCATAATGGGGTGTTCCAAATATTTTTACAAAGCTATCAAATACGACTCAATAGTTAATAGACAAAATAATTTGACATTTATTAATTATTGGAACTATATTTCCTGATAATAGTAATAAACCTGTTGGGCTAGTCAAAATAAGTCACGGCCTATATTTCTTATACGGCTTGTTTTATAAAGAATCGCTGGGAACTATCGATTTTTATATTCCGAGGGAAAACATTAACGTTGTTACGTCAAACAGATAAAAACAAAAGTTAGGAAAATGATTGATATCTATTACATTTTATTAATTAAAGAAATTAAGAGAAATCTAATTTTTTCGTGAGAAGAAAACAGTAGTAAGTAAGTAGTAAGCTCTAGTCATTTTGCAATCTTTAAATTTTTTTCTGTTGTGGAATTCTGTTTGTGGAAAGTCGAATATTTTCATTAAATTTGTTTAACTTTATTATCTCGTTTGGTTTAGTCTCTTACTGAACTTTATTTGCATCCAAAATTCTTTAGTCTACTGTAGAAAGTGTATCCCTAATTGAATTCTATTATGAAAATGGTGGGTGTGCTCATATTGCAGATATTTAATGAAGTGGATCAAAATCCAGATAATTGAGCTGGTCACAAACTTTAGGGGGGACAGGATCTGGGACGAACAGAAAACCAATCGCTCCAAATCATAGTAGTGGATGTTGTTGTTTTAAGTCGCGTCAGAATGGATCCTTCATTAAGCACCAGGCAACTATTTCTAGTGTGTGGCATATTCATGTAGTATGAGTATTCGCAAGATTTTAGAGACTCCTAAATTTCACTCTTGAAAAAATTCATCTTGTACAACATTTCAAGATTAATGTTTAAGTGCTTCTTGGAAAATAACACCACATTTTAAAGAAAATTGCTGTATATTCCAAACGTTTCGGTGACTAGATCAGACCCCGTTGTCATTAATACAATAATGGAACTACTAACATTTTGTACAAAGACAACATATTTTCAATTTAATGATGACTTCTACCAACAAGATTTTGGAATGGCAATGGGTTCCTGTTTGTCTCCCGCTTTCAGCAACATTTTTATGCAAAAATTTGAAGAACAAACAATTTTCTCAAAACAGATTAAACCTTTGGTTTGGTGGCGTTATGTTGATGACATATTCGTTATTTGGGAACATAATCTTGAGGATTTACATGCATTACTTAACGACATAAACAACACAGAACAAACTATTCAGTTTACACTAGAGCTTGAACAGAATAACAAATTACCATTCTTAGACATTTTAATAACCAAAACAGAATCGACATTTGAAACAGAAGTTTACAGAAAACCGACTCATACTTAACAGGTATCTCAACTTTAACTCTAATCATCCAAGTTCAGTAAAAAGAGGTATCATTAAATCTCTATATGACAGAGCAAAAACCAACTGTTCTAATATTAATAAATTCAATGAGGAAAAAAGTTTATAAAAAATGTACTTTCTGCCAATCATTACCCAAATAAATTTATTAATAACGAGTTAAACAAAATGAAATACTAAACAATCCCTAACAACCAACATCAAACTTCACCAAGCAACACTAACCCTCAATATAATACAATAACTTTACCATACATACAGGGTCTATCAGAAAGACTAAAAAGAGTGGGAAACAGATATAATATCAAAACATCATTTAAAACAAGAAATACACTACAATCAATTATATCAAAAACCAAACCAAATAACACAACTCAAAATACAAAAAATTGCATTTATAAAATCCCGTGTGAATGTAATAAATTCTATATTGGAGAAAACTGTAGACCTCTGAATGTTCGAATAAACGAACACAAAAATTACATAAAAAAACGACAATTTGAAAAATCCAAAATTTGTGAACATGCTTGGGACCTTGGTCATAAAATACAGTTTCAAAATTCAGTTATATTACACAAAGAAGAACACAACACCAAAAGAAAACTAAAAGAGTCTGCTTTAATTTTGTTAAATGAAAACGCTCCTACCTCCGTAGAATTCAGTCGTTCTTGGTTGCCGATGATTAAGGAAGAAATTGCTAATGGTCATGTCCTTATGAACAACCCAATATCGGGATAGTTCATAAGGTTTTTCCTAGGTTTACCCTTATGACTTTAATGGGATCAGTGAATCAACAAAGTTCTTTGGTCGCATTTTTGGCGAATGCACTATCTTATAACAAAGTCGCACCTAGGAGCGCCACATAAAATTCTGAAGATCTCCCTTTCAAATTCTTCCAATTTGAAAGGAACTTTATGATTATATGATCTTTAGAAATTTCTGTGCTACCCTGTATATTACAAATAAAATTCTATTAGTTACGTCAAAAATCAAATAATACACATTGTCAAATATTTTAATTTACATCTTAGAATTGTGCCTTTTTAATTCGTAGTTTCTTAACCATTGACAACGGGGTCTGATCTAGACCACGAAACGTTTGGAATATACAGCAATTTTCTTTAAACTGTGGTGTTATTTCCCAAGAAGCACTTAGACATTGAAAAGTATGCCACAAGTATCATTCAGAAAACAAATTTAAAGATTGGTTTGACAGTCGTTTGGAATGTTGTGAGATTATGACTAAACGAACAGTAAATAACCCGAATGTAATGGTCGACATTGACGACATTGATCAAACGAAAATCCACATTTTTTCCATGTGTATAGGTCGCAATCAATCCTACACTTGGAAATAATAACAAATACTGTGCCGAAATGTTGACATAGCGACAAGATGGTGCACGTCTTAGTTATACCATTGATGTTAGGTAATATTTAAATAGGAGGTATCCGAGCATTTACTAGGGTAAATGCTCGGTCGATGAGCACAAATAGTATGGACCTGATTTGACCCCGTTGGTTTTTTTTTCTATGGGCTTACTTAAAATGTAAGATGTATAAACTCAGCCACAATCATTAAACGAAATAATTCAGCGGATAATTGAATAATAATAATAATAAATAAACAAAATTTACAATTTGTGTTTTATCCATACTACTTTCAATAAGTATTATTTATTCCAGCAAAACAACGTCATTATTTTTATGTTTTTTTTGGGAAATAATACCATAAGCGTAATAAAAAGCTGTATATTGAAAGAAAATACCAAACGTTTTAAAGTCGATTCTGACTTTGTTGGCTTTCAAATATGTATTGAAACTGTAAATTAGCAATTTTAAAGTTTTGGTTAGAAAATTTATTTTAGTTAGATTTTTCTCTCAGATTCCAACATTCTGTATATACAAATTTACATACATTATAATTATAAGGCCAGTCGACCAACTAATGAAAAATTGATGATGCATATTCGGATATCAACTGTAATTGATCACAATTATGATTTATGGAAACACGGCTTTCTTGTAATCGTTTTCCAGGATTACAATTTATTAAGGTTGTATTAGCCACAGGTGATTATATTAGCAAACCAACCAACCACAAATCTGAATGAGGACAATCAGATTTCCGAAAGAAATACTGCGATGAAATTTAAATTTAGATTATAAAGTAAATTGCCTGTTTAAAATCATTTGCTGAAGTCCTCCTGCATCTAAAACTGCCGTTGTGTACAATCGATCCTTAACAACCCATCTACTTCTAAATAGAAAACAATTTCAGAGTGGGATTATTTTTTGATTGCAAGCTTTATAGACTAAGATCCGACCGCATGACTATTACTTCCACCAGTATTTTAATTAAATTGCTATTTGAATAGATAAGTGTTTCTATAGGGTTTTATATCAAAATATTATTCTCGCCTAAATTTTTTAACTATTCTTTGGTCGTAGTTTTTTGAATTTCGTTCATTTGCATTTTTAGAGAATAATAACTTAGTTGAAAGTTCTATCTGTAACTAACTTAGAAAATTTGTCTTATCATCTTTTGTTTGGCCACGAAATTTCGTCAATCTGGATTATAATATTCCAGAAGAAAGTGTTTAATTTTAATATTCTTTTGATAAAATATAGATGCTATAGTAAGAAGTAAATGATAAAAATTTGACTAAAAAATACAAAGGAGTTTATTTTTTTTACTAAGTTTGTTCTTGTCTTAGAACCGTCAAAATCCGTGCGAGCTGGGGTAAATTTTCTACACATCATATCCCAAACACGTTCTATAGGTGGCAGATCGGGGTATGTGAGCGGCCAAGCTAACAGATTCACATGAGTCTCTTCAAAATATTTAAACCAACTGGAGCAAATTGAGGCCGAGCTTTATCTTGTTAAAATATGGGATCCACGAACCGATTAATGTAAGGGAGTACTAATGGCGACCTACTTCCATGTGCAATAACAGCCCATACCTAGTGCGCAGGGCATTTAAAACCCTTCAATAAACTTAAATAAATGTGAACAGACTTCAAATAAGAACTCTAATGTTGATGAAAAGATGCATCTAAAACACAATAGCACATATGGACTTATGCAGGTAGGTATCTAACTAGTATCCCTATATGAAACAAACTCAAGAACTAATCGCACATAGTTAAGTACCTACACATCTTCATTACTACCTTACCTTGTCTACTCCTGAACAGAAGCCTTTTTTGATCCAAAAGACTACATAATAATATGCAGTCTTTTCGATCTTGTGAATTTAGTACCCCACTCCCATTGACTTTACATCATCACTCTATTTTGTGGGAGGCTGAATCTGGTCTTTGCGTCATTGCATGATTCATTTGTCCATTGGTCATTTCTTATTATAGCTACGTGACCAGCCTATTGATCCATTTTCCTCAAGTATGAGCAGTGCTAGTAATCTCATTCATGTAAAATTAGACATCCAAAAATATTTTGCCAGAAGCCAACGTTCTAAGAACAATATCAAAATTTTCAAATATATAGAAAATAAAATTAATATACAGGTCAGCAAGCAGGGTTTAGTTATTATACCACGAAGGAGAGTGGTTACCTGTTACTCAAAAAATATCGATATTAAAATTCTGAAAAATTGGTAACGTAGGCAAACCGATAGCTTCTATGTATCTAAAATATTTTCATAACTTTGACACGTCTAGAAAAATAACTGGCTGCTACGAAATTTCACTCAGATTTTCAATATTGCCAATAATGCATGCATGCATCAATCGCTCTAATGAAGATTACTTCTATATGTTTATGATTTATGGAGAAAGTAAAAAGTAGTCACGAACTTGTGAAACATTTGCTGCTAGATATCCGGAGAAGCAGAGATCATCAGAGAAAACAATTAAACGAATAATAGACAATTTTAAGAATTTCGGTTCAGTCAAACCAACAATTAAGATAAGCCTGTTGTCGATGACGCTAATAGTGAAATTTTAACTTTCAACTCACTTTCAACTGTATCAGAAAGCAAGTATTAGGCAAGCAGTATTAGAATTGGGATTTTGTAAAAGTGATGATTGTGTCTGTCTTCACAAGATGAAAATTCATTTTTAAGGTTACTTAAAAACACAAACATTGCTTAAGTTTTCACTATTTATTTATTTTTATTTCACATATATTTTGCCAAGTCTGGCTTCTTCAGACTAAAGTGTAAAGTTTCCCGAAATCCCCCAACCGTATCATACCTAAGGTTACATTGTTAGTACTACCTTTTTTAGACATATCAAATGAAAGATACATTGATTTTCAGTATATTTTTTTAAGCCCTGCTGATAATTTGATAAATTCTGAACCGTTACCCGTGCCCTATCTGCCTTGTCAATTTATATATGTATGTGTATCATAGTTACTGATGTATAAACTCATTGTAAATATATAAATATTTATATTTCAGACAATAGAAATACTTGGAATTGTTTCAACTCCCCCCTCATAGCAATTGCATCAATTTCTCGGAGACCGGGGGTTTTAATTAGTTTTGCCATCGTTCCGGGCCATCGATAGGCATAGTCTCTAAATGAATAAAAAATTATTACAATTAATGCCTTAAAGTTATACCTTTGAAACCTATTTTTTCAGTATTTCATTCAGCATCCTTCAAAGCCCGATTCCTTCACAAATTTATTCCAATCATTTCTAGTTAGGACTTATTTATTTTATTCCCAAAGAACTTAGAAAAAATAAAAACCAGAGATGCCACAATTATCACGCAGAAAACAATTTATCTCTATTTTTATTGCATAGCTCTATTAAACATACTATAAACTAAATTGTCTATATATGTTCCTGCATAGTGACAATTATAATAACACCTATGTTAGATAATGTAAAATTTAACAAATTTTCAACAAAATCAGTTTGTTATCTGAGACTATTATTGGAGAGGGTTTCATTCATAAGTAAATAATTTCTCGGGACAGACAAATATCGGAAACGTATTTAAAAAAATAGTAAATAGTCTAATACTTCAACAATCTTGTTTTAGGATTCAGATTCCAAAAATTTACTAGATAATTACGTAATTAATTAGTGCATAATAAGGAATTGTACTTATGGTGTTGGGTTAACTTTTTGTTAATGACTTTGAACATTTTAGTCCTTTTTTGAAGTTGTTTTTACTTTTTTTGATATCCTTAATTTTGTATTATATTCTACAATTCGTTGATTGGAATTTCAAAAATAGAGAACTGAGATCTCCTCACGACTAATGTCTTTCATAAAACTTTGTGATTAACAATTATCTAAAAATTAGATATCAACATACTACATATTTTATAATTGATCAATAAGTCATTGTTCTTGTGTAAGGATCTAGAACAATATTTGGTTAATGTATGACCTCTTAAATAATCAGCGAACCCAAATGAAAGATAATTTTTTGTTCTGAAACTTTCAATTATTACAGTCAAATTTCTATGAAATTAACACGGATTAAGTATATTTGGTAACATAATTGGCACAATAGCCAACAATAGAAAATATCTGCATTTAATCAACATATATGCTAGCATTTTATTTAATATTTAACAAAACTGAATAGTAATTTATATAATAAAATTGTAACACAACCATTAAATTAATTCTAACATGGGCAGACAAACAATACATATTTGACGGAGAAATATTGCAAGATTTCATGTGTTATGGAACTTGACCTAGAACTTAATTCAGTAAACGGTTAATTTTTAATTACATTATTGCACTTTACGAGATATGCAATCTGTGAATTCATTAATTTCACAATTTGAATTACAAAATACTTTTTCGCGGTGTTTTTATAAGGATTTATCAAAAGTGTGAGATTACTACGTTCATTTGTTAAAAAATTAAAATATAGTTTTAATAAATGATAACTAATAGACAACAAGTGATTTTTTTTTTAATTCTCTGATAATATATTTTTGAATTATTTTTCTATTACACTCAAAATATGTTTTAATCTTTAATCACATATAAAATTCAATTTTTTCTCCATACGACGAAATACCTAAATATAAGTTTTTGAATTTTTTGTTGCAAGAGGTACATCAGAAAATAAGAATATCTATTGATCTAGAAAGTGAAACTACCTTAATTGCAAATTCTCAAATCTTCATTAGAAAAAGTTCAGTGCTAATAACTTATTTTTACAGTTGATGGCTGGACTGTATTCAAGTTATGTTTTGTGTGTTTGACTTGCTGTAGGGTCTAGCTGATATACAGCTGGGGACTATCGTCTACATACTTTACCTTGTTCTTAAGTGTCCTTCAACAACTCTTACGTATACTTTACCTAAGGTAACCCGTGTTTGCAGTCACTTTCATATATTCTCTCTCCTAATTTGATTGCAAATCTACCACTCCTCTGTACGTCTGCTCTCTCTGTAATCTCACTCCAAATCTGCTTACTATTCACCTATAATCCCTCTCGAATACCTGATTGATTTTCAACAATACACAATGTAAAAAATGTAAACATTAAAAGGTGCTATTTCTGTATAAAATAATTACCTACCTCTCTAGTATATGTTTGAAGTCGGTGCCAAACTACAATTTTGATGAAGTAGTACGCAATGCAAGATTTTAGATTTGCTTGGCATCGACTTAAAAATAAACTAGTAAATAATTAATTTGTACAGAATGTGCAGTTTTTAATGGTTTTTATCTTTTTCTGTATGTTCCTAACAACATTTAGTTTGTTATCTATTGTCTAGAGTTTTATTTTGATATAATTATCTTCAACATTTTAGATATGGAACTCGGTTAATATTTTTATTAAAAAAATATATATTTTATCCACAAAAAAAACTTAAAAAAGAAGAATATTTGTAACTTGTATGAAAGCTTGTTTGACGCTACGTGGACAATAAGCCGTAGTGACGTTTAACCAATGTAATTGCAACATTTCAGAGTAAGAAGTTTTAGTATGTTATCTACAATATAAAAACCGTTGCTGATAAAAGCACGTTTACGATAATTTGAAAAATTAATTTGAGAGTCAAATAATTTTTTAATAGCAACGTTTGTGAGATACAAATGGTAGTTTTTACCTAGAAAATCATGTTTAGAAAAAAATTAATCTACAAAATTAACATAAGTTTGATACAACAAGTTGTTATATTATTTTGTCTCTCATATTAATTTGTTTATTTAACGTAAACATATTTTTATTAATTTAGTTTTTAGATTATATTATATTCTAGAAAACATACCAGCTTTCTTCCTCTGAAATGTTACAATTTTATTGTTTAAGCCTCCTCTACAATAACTTTTCTCATATTTTATTACACATTTTTTTTAGAACTTTGTGTAAAATTTACAATTGAATTAATGAAGAAAATGAAAGATTCCGGAAGCTTTTCATAAGTTAAATGAGTACATTGTTATCCAGTTTTTATTTACTTCTCATCAACCACGTTAAAAATTTGTTGAATGCCCAAGTTTGTAATTATTCTCAAATATACATATAGATTTAAATATTTAAAATTATTTGCTATATATATGTAGACGTCTAGTGTTATTTCTCTAAGGGATCATAAAATTTGCACAGTGATTTGACATCAACTCCCCATAGATTCACAACGAATATTTCAATAATTTGGTTTTGATTGTTCTGGCAGTTTGGATGTTGGGATAACGAATTAAGCAGTCAGTATGTTAAATAATCAGTGCGATGTTTGACTGTTACATTGAGATACCATAAATTCATGAGCTCTTGTAAGGAATTCTCTTGTAAGAATTTCTTGAGATAGCTATTTATAACTATACCAGACTAACCTCAGGCTAGATATTTAAACCCCATTTTACATCTTATACAGAAGATGAAAGTAATATAATTATAAACATTAGACTGGGAAGTAAATGATTTTTTAAATTCTTAATAAATGCCTACTAGGAAAATTTTTATAGAACAACTGTATCACTAGTAAAAGGCAACATGATCATTTGTAATACATATAAAGCCTTATAGAGATAAGAATAGAATTTAGTTTTAAATGAGGATATAGAAAATACCTTAAAATAATATTTTTAAAGCAGAATTTGTGTTCTATGGCCTAAAGTTTTTTCGTCCGTTTTTAGCATATCGTATGTCGATAAACGAGTGGGCTGTTTCTTACTTAAAATACTGGGTGTATTCAACCAGTTATAGAATTAGAGCACTGAAGCTCTACAACGCTTTGCTCTCGCTGAATGAAGACTTTTTCCTAGTTACACTTACTATTTATGATTATTTGCTGGCAATTCTTTTGTATATTGCGTAATATTAACACATTATTGTAATCGTGGATACGACTCTATATGTTAATTATGTCAAAGTGTTCATATATGTTACGATATTAGATGTCCGCCACAGATTTACAAAAATGTATTTAATTTTTTTTACAAAAAAAAAACATTTACCTAGGTATTCATGCAAATAATTGTAGCTGCCTTGGGATCAATGCTGCCACATAACCGAAATAAAAATCCGTAGAATGTATAAGATATATTTTTAACTTATTTTTGAGAGCTTTCGAAATTATTTTATTTTATCGTCAGTCAATAGACTACAAATAACACAAATATTAACAATTTAGAAGTAAAAAACTAATCACTTACGTTAGTCGAGGTTGTGTAAGCAGAAAAACATTTATTAACTTTAGAATATTCTTACTTTTTGGCAATTCAACTAACAAAATTGTCACGTTGGCATATTTGATTTGAAGACATGTGATATATATTTTTTAAAGTACGGGTAAACTATATTTATTCTTTGTAACTTACTGATAAATTGAAATATTATTAAGGAAAGAAAAATTGATAAGGTAGCAAAAATGTTGAAATTTATTTAATCAATCTGATAAATCTGTATTATATTCAGATTGATTATGAGTCTTTGAAAACTTATTCTCCATTACCAGTAAGTTACAATAAATCACATTTAAATTTTGTAAATCTGTCCTTTTAGTTATGGTATTAGACTGACTGTTAATGAAGACCATCTCCAAGAAGCTATGTTTAAAACTGTTAAGTTCAATGGCCAGAACTTGCGGATTTTCAAAGGAAGGAGAATGGTTATGTTGTAAACAGTGGGTGGCTAAAGCACAACTTTCTTTTTTTAGTTTTATATCTTGTGTAAGGTCATTCGGTGTTTCAAATTTCTTGACGTCTGACCAATATAGGAAGCAGGGCAGTTGCTACAGTCAATTTTATATATAACGTTGGATTTAAGATCATTAGGAATTTTATCTTTTGTTCTGCTAAATAGATGATTAACTGTAGATTTATGAGCAAATTTTATACTAGTTTCGTTTTTGAAGATCTTCAATAATTTTGGAGTTAGTTCTTTGATATATGGTATAGAGGCATGGCAGTAATTTGCGTTAGAAGTTTCTTGGTTAATATTATTTACATGAAAATTATTCTGACTTGTTGACATGGAAGTGTTAATATTGTTATGATGTTTAAAACTATCTCTCAACATACTTGGGGTATTAAATAACATTTTGTTAAGTAATTTATAACGATAAGAATTATTTAGGAATAATGTTAACAAAACTTGTAGGCTCTTATCTTTGAACGATGGATGGCAAATTTTAAGAACTCTATTTTTCATGCTACTAACCAAGTTTATTTTCATTTTAAGTGAATGAATTGAGTGAAAATTCATATATCTTCCTGAACTGCTAGGTTTCCTATACCAATCTAATTTTAGAATATTGTCAGTGTCCCTAAATATTCGTGTGTTCAAAAAGGGAATACTATGTGATTCATCTTCTTCTTCAATAGTGACCGGCAAAAATCTATTATAAGTGTTAAAAATGTTTAAAAGTTCATCTTTGATACCAACAGGAACACTACAGACAATATCATCTACGTATTTTTTTAAAAATGGAATAGAATATTAAAACTAAGTTTAGGTATACATTCAGTGACCAGATCGCCCATAACGTACTGAGCAATAATAGGAGAAAGCTTAGAACCCATTGGTGAGCCAAAAACCTGCTTATAAAACTTTCCATCAAACGAAAAAACAGGGTTAGTGAAAACAAATTTAATTAGTCCAAGGAAGTTATTTTTACTAATATTTGTGTGAGGGGAAATTGAAACCCAATTTCTATCAATGATAAGTTCTACCAAATTTAAGGGAATGTTTGTGAAGAGTGATTTTACATCAAGACTAACTAAAACGTAATTTTGAGGTAACGAATAATTATTATAGGTATTGGAAAAAGCAAAAGAGTCTTCAACATAGAACTCATTGTCTTTATTGTATGCCCTTGTAAGGACATCTAACAAAAGTGCGGCAATACCTGAATATATATATTCTGAAAGGTTTCTATGAACAAGGTTAGGTTCCGGGTGAGAATCGCGTCTGATTGTATTATATACTCGACGTTTCGACTCCTGCTTTGGAGCCATTATCAAGAGTCAAGAAGTGAAAAAAGAGTTTCAGAGTTTAGATCGAACCCGGGGCCTCAATCTGGGGCCTCTGCCCTAGAGTCACTAGGAAACTGAACGGAATGTGAATCTGCCCTGCTTCCCTTATTTATAGATATCGGTCGACTAGTACGGGATTTCACATGTTCAAGGGGCTGTGTGTTGATCGGTTGGGTGCTGGTGGGCATGTCTGGTTTGTGTAATCTGGCAATTACGGAGGTCCATACTGTAGGAAGGCGGAAACTCGAAAAATTAACTAATGCAGTTTAAGGGCCAGTTTGTTCGGCCTGAAAGTAGCATCTTAGGAGCTCCGACGAAAAACCCCACTAACAACAAATTCAAAACTAAGTTTCTATACTAAACTATACTTATTTTGAATGTTCATGTGGGTTTCCACCCCTCACAATGGTTTATGAAAAAACACAGATAAGTAAAGTAATTGAAAAAAAAGTGTAGTATCTGAGAGCAGTTTCTGGAAACTGCCCGGAACACTAGAAAGTACTAAACTACGTGGAAATCAATTTAGAATTTCAAATAGATTTTTTGGACCTATAAATTCAAGAGAAAAGTAGCTATCTATAATACCATAGATTTTGGAGCGAAAGAGATTTTTCGTACCCTTTCACACCGATAAACGCGTTGACAAATTGCATTTTACGCTGCCAAAAATTAAGGAGACTTCAAGTCATGAATCACTCTAAATAAAAACTAACTTGCAAATACAATAAAAAAACGGCTGAGTATAAAAAAAACAACAACAACGTGAGTTTCGAACAATTCGACTGAAGAAAGAACTGAGTTCGACGTGATTCCATATACCCTGGCAGACCAGAGATGACCAGCAAATTCTCCAACTAGTAAAGAAACATATATAAAAGGCGATTGCCTTATGGTTGAGTAGTTTAAGTTGAAAGCAGCGTGTAGCACATCTGTTTCAATATTAGTCCCCTATTGTTTTATACATTTTGGTCAAATAAAGAGGTTCAAAGTACGTGTAAAAATTTAATAATTGAACCCACGGTGTCTGTAAACATATTTATCATTATGATTATGATTTTAGCAGATTTTCACTTTGTGATATATTTCTAACTTATATCTAATCCTTAAAAAAATAATACTCTCAAATAAATTTCGGTTGAAACGCAATATTAAAAAAAATAGTTTTATTTAAAAATCCTAAATATAAAAAACTCTCTAATAGGTTGAAAAAGATTTTGATACTGCAACGGATCCGCTAGTACCTCCTGCAATCCCGCTAACCAATTTGCTAACTGCTCCTAACGTCGATATTGGGATCTGGAAACAAAGTTTACATTAGCAACGTTTCGTAAAGATTTATTTATATTTGCACATATAGGAATATGTATACACAAATTGTGTTGTTTGTGGAAATTTGTTTTACAATGATTCGATGATTTCTGGCAACACCTCCGTTAATTTCTGACACTTTGGTGAGAGTGCTGTCCAGCCTAGTATCATCAAATCATTTCTAAATGTTGATTAACATGGTATAAAAATATTGATGATGATATATTTATAGAGAGAGAAATAGCGAAACGACCCCTCTGTCTAAACCGACGCGATGACAGCTCCCGCCTTCCTACATCATGGACCTCTGTAATTGCCAGATTAAACAAACCTGACACGCTCACCAGCACCTAACCGATCACAACACAGCCCCTTCATCACGTGACATCCCCTTCTAAGCGATAACTGTGAATAGAAGAAGCAGATAAGATTCACATTCAGTTCAGTTACCTAGTGATTCTTGGTGAGTAGGCAGATTGAGGCCCCGAGTTCGATCTAGACTCTGAAATTCTTTTTTACTTTTGTCTCTTGATAATGGCTCCTACGCAGGAGTCGAAACGTCGAGTATTTAATAAGTTCAGGCACGGTTCTCAGCGGAAACCTAGCCTAATTCACAACAGTGACTGCGGAAGCCTCTCAGAACATATATATATATATATATATATATATATATATATATATATATATATATATATACAGGGTGAGTATTTTGATGATCAGTATGAGGATCTCGGAAACTAGGGGAAAATTGGGACAGATTTGCAGTTTTACTGGCCCAATTTAATGACAATTTCGGATTTTTGTAAAAAGTCGTGGCTTACTAGATATTTTGAAAAACGAAATTCTGTCGATTTAATCAAATCCCTCTAGATCCTCTGTTTTTGATTTTATAAAAAAAGTGTAAATATCAAAATTGAACAGAATTGTATCCCGAATATGATTGTCATGTCATCGTTTGCGTGACAGCTCTCGTTTTCGAGATATGACACAAACTTATCTTTTTTTGAATGGAAACCATAGTTGGCTATGATCTCAAAAAATCGAATATTTTTAGAGCTTTTCAACGATATGTACTCGATATAGTTATTCATAAAAATAACGGAGATATAGATGCTTTTCTCTCTAATTTTCACTTTTAAAGTAGGTAGCCATGAAAAAGATTGTTTTCACTTTGACTTTTCCTCATTTGAGAGTAATCCCATTAGTAGTGCTGAACTGACAGTAGATATTGACAAGTTTTTGTGATAAAATGGAATTCTAAGGAAGAAAAACTGAATATGGTGGAAAGTTATATCATATGCCATAAAAATTCAGTTCGTGCAGCTGAGGAATACCTTCAACGTCAACCTGCTGTATGTACATTTAAGAGGCTTTACGATAGTTTACGCAGATATGGATCTTTTACTAAACCACGAACGAAACGTAATCAAATTAAAGAAGCAGCACAAATAAATGTTTTGGCAATGTAAATCAAAATCCATCTAAATCAACTCGTGAGATTGCGGCAGAAGCTGGCACATCTCTACGAACTGTAGTTAAGGTACTGAAAGCGCAGAAGTTCCACCCGTACAATCTTTCAGTTTCTCAAACTTTGCATGCTGGTGACGAACATCGACGTATTTTGTTTTGTACATGGTTTAGAGACATGTGCCCTGACAATCAACAATTTCCATTAAAGGTGTTATGGTCAGATGAAACTAGATTTACTAACTGCGGTATGTTCAATAGACACAATGAGCATATCTGGGCTAAAGAAAACCCTTTCCATATAGAACAAAGACGACCCCAGATAAAATTTGGTTTTAATGTTTGGTGTGGTATCATAGCGTCTACTATTCTGGGGCCTGTTATCTATGACGAATCACTTACTGGGAAGCACTACTTGCATTTCTTGAAATAAAGTTTTCAAGACATGTTGCATAATTTGAATTTGAGAACTCGTTTAGTAATTGAGTGGTTCCAAGATGATGGAGCACCTGCTCATAACTCGTTATTAGTAAGACAACACTTAGATAATATCTATTCAAACTCTTGGATAGGAAGAAATGGCCCACACGAATGGCCACCCCGGTCTACCGATTTGGCAGTTATAGACTTCCATTTATGGAGTGCGCTAAAAAACAAAGTATACAAAAGAAATTATTCGACAGTTGGTGACCTAAGGGAGGCGGTATTACAAGCAATTGAAGAAATTGATAGGCGCTCTGTGAGGAAACCTGTAATGTCAATCTTAAAAAGATGCAATTTTCGTCTAAATAACAATGGTGGACTTTTCGAATATAAATTGTTACCATTATTATATACTTTAGTTTCTTAAGTTTTTAGTAAGTACCTAATTATTTAGTTTTTTCGTTATATCTGATATACCTAATAAAAAAATCGTTCAATGTTTTTTGGAATAGTTATTAATAAATCAATCTATTTCATGACTAACTACGTTAAAAGTGAAAATAAGAGAGAAAAACATCCACAACTCCGTTATTTTTATGAATAACTATATCGAGTATTATATAGTTGAAAACCTCTAAAAATGTCCGAATTTTTGAGGTCATAGCCAACTATGATTTCCATTTAAAAAGAGATAAGTTTGTATCATATCTCGAAAACGAGAGCTGTCAGGCAAACGCAGACATGACAATCATATTCGGGATACAATTCCCTTCAATTTTGGTATTTACACTTTTTTTATAAAATCAAAAACAAAGGAGCTAGACGGATTTGACTAAATCAACAGAATTTCGTTGTTCAAAATATCTAGTAAGCCATGACTTTTTACAAAAATCCGAAAGTGGCAATAAATTGGGCCAGTAAAACAGCAAATCTTTCCCAAAATTACCATTGAAATCAAAATTTAGGAACCTCAAAGCTTCGACCAGTCAAAAGACTATTTGCAGATATAATTTTGATCTTCGTTTGTTATTTATCGCCAGTTAAATTGAGAAAATATAAATGCAAGTCTCATAATTTTTAATTCATATCTTCTTGAGTTATCTCCTTCCTCTTCTACTTCTCCTTTTATTAGGCATTTATGCCTTTTTTTAAATACTTTGTGTTATTATGTTAGGTTGTCCTTCCTAGATGTAATATGTTCCTCTGATGCCAGTTATCTTGTCTATATAAATTTGGTTTCACAATACTACAGTTAAAGTAAGTCTCATATCTAACAAATAAAAACAAATTCCAACCAGTATTATATACTATTTGTAAAATTAAAAAAATATATTTGCCCGTACATTAAAAATGTCTTGGAACAGCTGTGGATTGGCTGTCTTTTGAACAACAACAGAATTAGTTCCAGTGATGCCTCCTTCGCTGTAGCCTCCACCACCGTATCCTGATCCGTAACCCCCTACATAGCTGTGTGACAAAAAAATACAGAAATGTTAGTGACAGTGCCAATAAAATCTTATATAATATTAGTAAAACCAATATGTTCAACGTATAAAGACATATTAGGTACACATTCTAAAACATATGTTACGGTGAAATTGAAGAATGATCAATAAATTTAATCATAATTCATAATTAAAATGATAGTTTATAAAAAAAGTTAGAATATTTGAAAAAGTCATTTCGATAATTATTTTATTTATGTGAAAAGATATCACAATGGTCATTATTGTGTGAACCAATTACTAATCACTTTAAAGGCTCTACCATGGCATGATTAAATATTTTCATAGATGTTGATCAATAATTTTCGGATCGTGTTTGTATGAAATATTCTTTATTTATAGAGATTGTACTAAATTTCCATAATTCCTTTTACCCAAATGTCGTATTTAATTCATTAAAATAATATTTTGATTTCTCATTCGGGCTGTTCCTCCTCACTTCTTTTCTGTAATAGATAAGTATTAAAAAGTTATTGTGGTGAAAGTTAGGTAGCAGCAATTTCGAAAAGTCTGGTTGGTTCTTACAGAAAGTCATCTACTCTGGAGTCGTTGCAAATATAAAATCCTGCATTGCATACTTATCTGCTACTCCACCAAACTTGATTGCTGCTTGGCACCGACTTCAAAAATATACTAGATTGGTAGGTAATTAATTTGTACAGAATGAGCCCTTTTAATGTTTATATTTTTTACTTCCTGGGTAGGTACCTAACAACATTGAATGTGTTATTTATTTGCTAGAGTTATATTTTGTTATAATTAGTTTCAGCTTTTTATATTTTTTTAAAAATGTTTTATTTTCAACTTTTTAGTTTTTTTCAGGTAGCTTTAATTTTTTATTTTTTATTTTGTATGTATAACTTTAATAGACAGGACCAGGTAACATTTTTATTTAAATTGACAAAATTGAACAAAATGTACTAGTACGCCTTGACTTAATAGGCCCAAAATATATTTATGCCTTATGGACCACACCATGTAACCCTTTTTTACTTTTTTGACAACTATATATAACTATAGATAATTCCACTCCACCCTATGAACCAACCATCCTGTACATACAACTGCCCACGGACAAGCACAAATTTGTTAGCTGCCTTCTGTAAATTATAGGACAGAGTAGAATCCATTCCATATTTACAGAGTCAAATCCGTCCCATATTTCAACCATCGTATATAACTCCTTGTGGGCTATTTCAATTTTAACATTTTATATTATTGTCCTGTGTAACATTAATTCCTCTCCACATTTTATGCAACTTCTTACGGGCTATAAATTAAGTAATTTTTAAATCACACTGTACAAATATAATTCAACTTCAGCATATATTTGAACCACTCTTTATATGATTTGTTTACGTCCACATCATATAAAAGTTTTTTCATCACCCTATATAATTTTAATTTCACATTTTTTCAACATTTTTATGCTAACAAACGTCCACTCCACCCTATATTCCAACCATCTTGTATATACGGGTGCCTATGGACCACTATCATTCTACTCCGACCTATATTTCAATCATCATATAAATACAGCTCCATCTATCACTTTACTTTGTGATTTTGTTTGCTTTAACTAAACACCCTGTGTATAAACGCAGCAAATAGCAGTTTAGAGTCTGACATGTGTTGTCACTGAATTTTCTATTATGCCGGGAGAATGTGACAACCCAAAGCACTGTCTTCGCAAAATGGAAAAATTTTCATTTAAATAGGTATTTGCTTGGTATACAAACAAAGCGAGCTTGGTACTCATTGATTTAAAGAGCCGCAAATACTATGCTTTACTACCTATATACTCGAGATGTACATAGAAAATTCGCTATTAAAACTTCCAGTGCCTACAATTCCCGCACTATTACGTTGGAATTAAAATATTTATGAGGAAATGTCCGTTATGTCATTTCGATGAAATTTTTGTTAAGAATATTGTAATTTTCGGCAATTTTCTATACAACTGTAAGTTGCATGTCGCAGAAAAGTATATGAGATCACCTAGGAATCTTCCTTAATAGATTAAACGTTAAAAAACTATACACTCTATAAAGAGTTTTCAAACAATCGACCAATATGTTAGGGATATTGGACGATTTCCATGCACGCGTTTGTTCATTCACAAATTTCATCACTTTACCAACTGAATTCGTTTCCCAAATTTGAAGTTTCATCAATCCGGATATATAATCTATTAAACAAGATCATATTCATTCAAAACGGTTCAACAGTGGAGAAGAAATCAGGTAACATACATACAAAAAAAAACGCGACGAATTGATAACCTCCTTCTTTATGGAAGTTGGTTAATAAATAAAACACTAAATACGTATTAATTGCATATGTTGATTATGAACTTTGAACATTTCTGGTGTGTGAAAGTACAAATATTATTAGTACTTACAAGTGCCTGTGGTGGTGTGGGTGGCTATGATATTTCCTGTGATGTATGGTAGTTACTGGTGCATGTTCTACTACATTTATTTTACTAAAACATAGAGTGATCATTAAGCAACACTGCTATAGTAAATGGTTAAATTATTTATTTTATGTGGAAACACATTTGATGAATATTATATTGTGAGTGACCCATACCTTGTTTCGAAATTGACTTCTGATGGAGGTACATCAACGGTTTTCTCTATAACGGTTGGAGCAGCTGGAACTTTTACTTTTTGTTCTACAACTGTAGGAACCCTGACAGTTTTTTCTACATACGATGGCACATAAATTGTCTTTTCTTCGTAATTTGGAATCACAGTTCTTTCTATATAGGTCTTTTGAGGTTTGGATTCGACGACAGTTACTTTTTCTGAAATCGTAATTCTGTCCAGTTTACATTTTTACAATGTTCAGCAAGCTAGCAATGGATTGCTCACATGCGAAGTGACATGTAGGCATGGAAGCAAAGAGAAAGAACAATGCGGCAAGTACACAGAGAAAGATTAGAAAAACTTCACCCATACATTTGAGAGTATAATGACATTAGGACTAAAGTTTGGAGTCACCAAGGATAAAATGAAAACACAGAATGTACAGAAGACAAAAATAGAGTGCATGTTACAATTTTTTAGGCGACATTACAAAGAAATAATGGAAACCCCAATTTATTTTAATCCTAACTTAGGGTTTTCGTGATCGTATAACCCTAACATACAGGCCCACTGAACTGTAATTAATATTTTGACATATTTTCTGCATGTTATTGGACTTGTAATTGCTATCATATCATTTCGCCTGTATGTCTTTAGGCTTAACTTGTTCCTTATGCGCAGCATTGCATATTGGCAGGGTTATAGCTTAAAATGTTATTTAAATAATTTTTATTCGTTTTCTGTCATTGAATTGAAATTCTTTATCCAATATTGTGTTTTCGGTACTACTGGCCTACTGAGAATATACAATATACTAAAAATGTGAATCAAATTCACTTCTGATTGGACTGAATTGTACTGAGCAAATAACTTACTGTTTTTTAAACAAAATTAAAGATACCTAATTATGGCACATTTATATTCTTTAAACAGAGTAAAGAGCATGATTTAAATGAAAATTTTGTCGTGTCATTAACCATTTGGTTCCTCAGTGTATTTTCGTGAAACAGTGTTTACTGCAGGTTAAAGCTCAAGCTACAGTTTGTGTTTCACAAATGATTGCGCCTATCGAACTGTTATTTGAATGCACAGAACTCTTTGGAGACAAAATGGAGAAGAACATGAATCAGGTTCTAGTGTGGCTAAAGCCTGATTTAGAAATTCAGGGGTTTCAGATAGATTTCGGCGTCTGAATCTCCTAGTCGCCTTAAAAGACTAATTGAAGTGAGTTTTAGAGTCTACATGGAACACGGGGTTAGTGGGTGTATCTGATTTGTTTAGTCTAGCTATGACGAAGCTCCATGCTATAGGAAGGCTGGGGGTATCACCGCGTCAATTAAGAATAGTGGATGGTTTATATATTACTGTAGATTTATTGCTTAGCGAATAGCAGATGCTGTTGTCCTCGAAATTGATAGATTGTCCTGTTTGGATGTAATGATGTATCAGAGCTCTAGCCGGTATTTTTTCGAACTGACAAAAAGTGCTTTTATACTCGATGGTTGACTCGTCTGTTAGTACGACCAATGTAGTGTTGTGGGCAATCGCGACATGGAATTACGTAAGCTCCTGGGTTGTCGTTCGGTACTTTTGTTATTTGGGGTTTCCGCTGAGTTTATAATTTATTTGATGTTGGTGCAAAATCCTAACTATTTTGTCAGTGACCACTGGAATGTACGAAACAAAGGCTTGTAATTGGTCTGTTTCTGACGGAGTTGGTGTATTTGGGTGTAGTTGAAATCCATGAATTTGGCGCGCAGTGTGGTTCGGTTGTTAAAAGGTTTACCTAAGATTTTGTTCAATATTATTAAAGTCGTTTTTTTCTATTGTTAATTTCTATAATTGTACTAGATAATATAAATTGACATCAGAATTACTAAAGTAGCCTTTATGATGCGCTACTATTTGTGTGTTGATTTTTTTTATAAAACAGATTTATTGACAATTACTTCTTATTTACTCGTTTTTAAACCAACAAACTACTCCAATCCTATTCCAATCATTTCATTCATACATTCGCTTTAACTTGCTCCTATGTTTTCTTTGCACATATATTCTAATGGGCAGTCATTTTGAGCCTATGTAAAATGTGTATATCCGAATCAACATACATATATGATGCTCCGAATGATTGCATTTGATACCATAATTGAGTATAACATTGTTGCAACAAACAGTGATAATTGATAAGATGGCAGGCGGTTCAGTTGTTTATGGATATCATAATTTTGATTGTCATGTGTCTTTAGCAATATGAAATTGTAGTAAATTTTTAGTAGTATACTTTTAAGCAATTTTCTCACCTTAGAAATAAACGAACAATATAATTTAGTATAGCATGCTTCTAATTTACTCAATTTATTTCCACATTTTTAAGTATGACAAAAAATATATTTATTACTATTGTTAGTTTGTAAGTCAACATGAAAATATAGAAAATGTTAGCCAATAAAATATACTTCGGATTGTGATACGTCGGAAGTAATGAAAAACATCTGTTTAATTACAATGTGGAATACACAGAGACTTAATTATAGGCAAAAGTGAATAAGGACATTAATAAAAAGAATACTAACCTAACCATTTTAACTTATGATAACTTATGAGTTCTAAAATTTATAAAATAATTTCAGGTTTTCATCAAATTTACTTTAATTACCTCAGACATATTTCAATACAGATACACTATCATATATTTTAAGAGTGACGAGACACATTGAAAATCTACACATAATTACTAATTTGCTACACTAAAGTACCTATCCACATATAATTCTTTTAAAGATTAAGGGTAGTAAAACATTTAATAACAAGCAAACGAAACACATTGCAAAATAAATAATCCGATGCCTGATAAAACAAAACACAAAAGTACTTAACCGAACGAAAGACATATGGTGTTAACACAATATCTTATTACTAATCCAACACCGAAGATTTATTTATAGGTGTTAGTTTGATTTTCCACCCTTGCTCAAAGGAGATTTCTTAAACTGTTTAAAATTATTAAATATGTAAATTTAGATTAATTTACGCATTTGTTTTATAATAAGTATTTTTAATACATGCGTGTCCTATATTCACATTGTAAAATATTTTTAAATTTCTCACACAAAGTTTCACACAATTTGTGTCTGGATAATTCAAGGACGTAATTACGATATACTTTTAATAATAGCTATATCCTCCAAAGAGGTGTAACTAATAACAGGTAAAACGTTTTAAGGTCATTATACTCACACGCTCTTCAGGATTTCGGTTAGAAAATATCGTCACCTAAGCGCTAGATGAATCTACCATGAATTCTAAATATTTGAACAATTATAACAGTTGCAATCTCCTGTGTGCATAAGGGCTTCCAGAGAAATTGAAAAGAGTATGTATTAGCAACAGACAAGAATTACATAATTGTTTAGCAGTACAGTTTAATCAAACACGATGGGCTGTGGCTATGTCAAATAATAATTTTCTGATTTTACCTGGAGCAACTTGTACTTCTTGTACTGGAGCGACGGTCTTAATTTTAGTTGTTTCCTTGTATAATCCTCCGGCGGAAGATCCAGCATAAGATATACCATGCGATTCTTCCTTGTCTAAGGTACCAGCTAATCCCGCTCCAGCGGCTACTCCACCTCCAGCTGTAGCATCTGCATAAAGTCCACCCACAGATTTACCTATAATATTTTCAAAAAGTTTACTACTAATTAGAATTTTAAAACCTTAGGAAAAAATACTAGGAAGTATATATCATAAATATTCAGAGATAGAGCAATGGTTAAATTTCGAATTTTTGTGTAAAAAGTCATGGCTTACTAGATATTTTGAAGAAACGAAATTCTGTCGATTTAGTCAAAAACAGTTCAAATATCAAAATTGAAGGAAATTGTATCCCGAATATGATTGTCATGTCCTCGTTTGCGTGACAGCTCTCATTTTCGAGATATGACATAAACTTATCTTTTTTTGAATGGAAACCATAGCTGGCTATGACCTCAAAAAAAACGGACATTTTTAGAGCTTTTCAACGATATAATACTCGATATAGTTGTTCATAAAAATAACGGAGTTATGGATTCTTTTCTCTCTTATTCTCACTTTTAACTTAGGTAGCCATGAAAAAGATTGTTTTCACTTTGACGTTTCCTCATTTGAGAGTAATTCAATTAGTAGTGCTGAACTGACAGTAGATATTGACAAGTTTTCGTGATAAAATGGAATATTCTAACGAAGAAAAACTGAATATGGTGGAATGTTATGTCATATGGCATAAAAATTCAGTTCATGCAGCTGAGGAATACTTTCATAGATATTTTAATCGTCGTCAACCTGCTCTATGTTCATTTAAGAGGCAGATATGGATCTTTTACTAAACCACCAAAGGAACGTAATCAAATTAACGAAGCAGCACAAATAAACGTTTTGGCAATGGTAAATCAAAATCCATCTACATCAACTCGTGAGATTGCGGCAGAAGCTGGCACATCTGAACGAACTGTAGTTAAGGTACTGAAAGCGCACAAGTTTCACCCGTACAAACTTTCAGTTTCTCAAACCTTGCATGCTGGTGACAAACATCGACGTATTTTGTTTTGTACATGGTTTAGAGACATGTGCCTTGACAATCCACAGTTTCCATTAAAGGTGTTATGGTCAGATGAAACTAGATTTACTTACTGCAGTATGTTCAATAGACACAATGAGCATATCTGGGCTAAGAAAAACCCTTTCAATGTAGAACAAAGACGACCCCAGATAAAATTTGGTTTTAATGGTTGGTGTGGTATCATAGGGTCTACTATTCTGGGGCCTTTTATCTATGACGAATCACTTAACTGGGGAGCGCTATTTGCTTTTCTTGCAATACACTTTTCAAGACATACTGCATAATTTGAATTTGAGAACTAGTTTAAAAATTGAGTGGTTCCAACATGATGAAGCACCTGCTCATAACTCGTTATCAATAAGACAACACTTAGGTAATATCTATCCAAACTCTTGGATAGGATGAAGTGACCCACGCGAATGGCCACCCCGGTCTCCCGATTTGGCAGTTATAGACTTCTATTTATGGGGTGCGCTACAAAACAAAGTATACAAAAGAAAGTATGAAACAGTTGGTGACCTAAGTGAGGCGGTATTACAAGCAATTGAAGAAATTGATAGGCTATTTGTGAGGAAAGCAGTAATGTCAATCTTAAAAAGATGCAATTTTTATCTAAATAACAATGGTGGACTTCTCGAACATAAATTGTAACCATTATTATGTACTTTAATTTCTTAAGTTTTTAGTAAGTACCTACTTATTTAGTTTTTTCGTTATATCTGATATGCCTAATAAAAATATCGTTCAATGTTCCCTTCAATTTTGATATTTACACTTTTTTTATAAAATCAAAAACAAAGAAGCTACAGGGATTTGACTAACTCGACAGAATTTCGTTTTTTCAAAATATCTAGTAAGCCATAACTTTTTACAAAAATCCGAAAGTGTCTTTAAATTGGGCCAGTAAAACTGCAAATCTTTCCTAATTTAACCATTGCTCTATCTTCGCTACTTTCCGAGATCCACATACTGATCATCAAAAAAAAAACTCACTCTGTTTAATTTAATTTTTTTAAGGAAGTTCATGAGAGAAATTGGTGTCAGTTTATTGCAATTTTTTTCACGATTTTCTAATATATGGTATGTTTTACGTCTTAGAGAAATATATACCGATGAACTTTTCATAAGAGTACTTCCTCGGGTTTATTTGGCCCTACCACTGGTTTCTTCTCTGGTGCCTTTTATACCACAACATGAGACGACACAGTTCCTTGTCTTGTCCTTGTTGTTGTTACATCTGAAGCTTTGACGATAAATACAACCGCATTCATCTAATTTTTGGCAGCCTGAATCAATGACTTCCCACTATTCAAACCTGATACGATTATTTCCTTTTTGTCTCCAAATCTTTTAACTATACTGGTACTAGTTTTAAAAAATTCCAGAATTTTAATTGAAGATATGTTATAGTTCTATTACTTAAAGATAACTTTTGCGAGTAAGTATGTTTAAATATACCAGAGAATATTTACCTTTTCCATTCATGCTCCCTGCCAAACCGGCTTGTGCTGCCTGGCCAAATGGAGTAGAGGCATGAGCATGCAAGCCACCATGAGCTGCATTTCCCGTTAATAATCCACCTAAACCAGCAGCTGCTTGAAATCCTAAGAAATTAACTCCTACGTTTCCATTTTCGAATGTGAACAAGCTTGGGACCTAAAAACAGGTTGTAAGGTTAGATATTTACTCACAAAAGTTCTTATAAAATTATTATACTGCAACCACAACTCACTATTATATAACGTCATCAAAACTAAGCGTTGTGTTGTGTTTAGCCAAAACTAAATTCAGTGCATAGAATCTAAAAATTGTTTCTATTATTAGAATATCTTGAATCTATGTAGAAACTAGAACCAGCCAATATCTGTTCGCTTCTAGTTATTCGAGTAACTAGAAGCGAAAGCAGAAGGCTACGAGAATTATGCGAACCGACGTGAAGAGGGCAGATGTGACTCTGCCAAAACGTCGTCATTTTACTATCGATATATACAGTGTGTCCGGTTATGGACTAGCGATAATCTAAATACATGTAAAGCAACTATTTTAATACACAAATACACCATATACTAGGGCTCAATACCCCACCCCTCCATATGGCAACCATATTTTTTTTGATGACTTCTACGTGTGAACAAAAACGTTCATATCACTTAAAGTTTTGGTCTTACTAAAATAAAAATAGGCTTATTCGACGGACAATAATACTGTCTATCAACAACATTTCAAAACAAAGTGTTAACGTTTTCTTAACTTTTGAAAAAAACAAGAAATACAAAAAAAAAGGTCAAAAATTATGCAAATCAACAAATTATTGCAAATCAATGCAAAAGCAGTCCCTTTCATTTTTTTTCACTAAATCGAAAGTTTTTGAGTTAAGCTACAATACCACATTAAATTCACAACTGTATGTTTATTATTTTAGGAGTTATTGTTGTTTGAACATAGCCTATGCGCAAGCACAAAAGAGAGTTACTTTATACCGTCAACATATGTGGTTGCAGCTATATGGTGCACCCGCGCACTATTCTCGAGAATATTTGAACAATAACCATGCACCGTGGATCGGTCGCGTTGGTGTAGTAGCGTGGCCAGCTCGCTCGCCCGATTTGACCCCCTTGGACTATTTTTTGTGGGGTGATATGAAGCAAAAGGTGTATTATACAGTTCCAAACACCAGAGACTCGTTGCTAAAATTATGGCAGTCGCCGAAGAATTAAGATCAGACCTAAAATTAATTAAGCGCTCAACTGCCCAGATACCACACTGGCACTAACTGGTCTACAAGCTGGAAGTGGGCACATTGAACAACTGCTGTAGGATAAAATTTAATTTGTATAAAAGATTGTAAAAGTATCAAATAAAAATTAATAAGAATTTTATGTGGTTTTAGTGTTAAATAATTTCTAAATTAATAAACATACAGTTGTGTATTTAATGTTGTATTGTAGCTTAATTCAAAAACTTTCGATTTAGTAAAAAAAATGAAAGGTTATCGGGACTGCTTTTGCATTGATTTGCATTAATTTGTTGATTTGCATAATTTTTTTACCCTTTTTTGCATTTCATCTTTTTTCAAAAGTTAAGAAAACGTTGACACTTTGTTTTGAAATGTTATTGACAGACAGTATTAAGTCCGTCGAATAAGCCTATTTTTATCTCAGTAAGACCAAAACTTTAAGAGATATGAACGTTTTTGTTCACACGTAGAGAATAGGTTATCAAAAAAACAAAATGGTTGCCATATGGAGGGGTGGGGTATTGAGCCCTAGTATATGGTGTAGTTGTGTATTAAAATAGTTGCTTTACATGTATTTAGATTATCGCTAGTCCATAACCGGACACACTGTATATAACGGTAGCACATTCGTTCGTTATTTTGATTCATGTTTATTACCTGACAACTCATTGATAATGCCAAGTGAGATCGCGGCGAAATTTCTGCAAGATACAAACATGAATCAAAATATCGAACGGATGTACTTTGGGATGAATACTTCTTCATACTTTTCCATGCATGAAATATATATATATATATATATATATATATATATATATATATATATATATATACATTTTTAAGTTTTAAAGAAATATCAGGTAACAAAGGAATTTTGTCACTTGATTCACGCAAACGGATCGTGTATCAGTTTTCAGTTTATATTCTATTGATCACTGTTATAAAGATTGCAATAGAATACGTTGTTCCTTTAATTTTAGTTATTCCAAATGTTTGCTGTTGTTAATTTAAGACATTAATTAACATCCTGCATTGCATCATATTTCTATGAAACTTATAATTTCAAATAGATTTTCTTTTTAGAAGCCTAAATGAGTATTTCTTAAATACATATTATAAAAGTTTTATTGCTAGGAAAACGGAATATTGAATTGTCATCATAGTGGATAAACAAGTTAAAGAAATTATATAAGAAAGGTGACCTATGCCATGTGCGATGGTAAGTTAGTAAGAAAATCAAATATGTGTGGTGCCGAAAAGTTTAATAGTGCCAAAAACGTGTAAGGTTTGAAAAGAGAAGTTCTATATATCAATCTTTATACTTACATTAACTGATATGGTGGAACAAATATACGTAATATTTTCGAAGAGTATTTAAAAAAATAGTTACACCCCGGACATATATTTTTTTTGTGTTCAGTTTTCTTACATAAATATAGTTGTATTAAATACTAATTTGCATCTTTATAAGTTGAAAGTTTGTACAACATAACCAGATCAGTTTTATACTCAAACTCAAAATTTTGGTTATCAAATAAATGTTTTTATAAATTCCATTTCATCAAAAATATTCAAATAATTTATTATGGATATTCTTGGATGAATTTTAACTGAATACAATTATACAATTAGTTATATGTGAGCATAACAGAACAAAATATCAGTAAGAGTCAGCAGCCCTGTGTTGAATAATTATACAATTATAAAAGCTCTCAAATTAACAAGAAGGACTCGAGTTTTACTCTTACGTCGAATTTTAAGTCTCCGTACTCTTTATATTGTTTCTTTCTGAGTTCTTTCAATAAATCTGTCTGACAGGATCCTCACCACAAACTGGAAGGGGATTATTCTTTCTAAGTAACATATTTTTGATGAAATAATATATTTTATAGGGTCACTATTGAGTCTATCCGTCTTTCTGTCACGCCTATGATATCTAGTGGACCAAAAAGTTGAACTGGTATTTATACAGAGCTTTATGGTCCAATTATGGACACATCATAAACACAATATTTCTGATATAGTAGTATACTGTTGGCATGATAATTTAAAAATACAAATACAACAGCAAAATATTCGAAAATCGGGTGTGCTCCTTATCTTAGAAGGTGTTATATTTGGCAAAATGTATTAATTTAGGGTCTGACTCTTAAACCATACACATAACGGGTAGGTAGGGATATTAAGATATTATATTATAATTTAGCACGATTATTATTATTTTCTTGGTCATAAGGAGGCCTAGTCCAAGGCTACAATTTAATTGGCTGTCTTTGATGTCTTTTTCTATATTTATTTTCATGATCTTTGTAATTCTATCTTTTTTTTTATTTCTTCAAGTCATCTAAACTTCTTTGTTCGATTTAGTTATTAAAGGACACTTTTCAAACCTTGTGTTTGTTTTCTTTCAAATTACGTTTTTCGCCACAGAGTAGAATATAATTTATATTTTTCTTGTCTTTCTATAATTGCTATCCCTAATGTTTTTGTTCTTAAATGTCATTGTGTTTACTAGTGTTATTATGGTCACCGAGAACATGTCGTAATTTAGACCCTGAAACACGTGGATGATTTAAAATATATAAACTTTTCCTCAACAAGAAATGTCACAATTATCCTAGGTACTTTTTTGCGCACTTTATGTATCAACAAAATTTTAATGCATTCTTTTATAAATTAATACTGTTAAAAATGTCCATGTTGAAATAAAGTCCTTGTTAGTTGTTTCAAAATAATTGAAGTTCATATGTTAATGTGCTTACTTTACCTATTCCAAGGTTGATGAAAAATAATTGTCAGTAGAATAATTTAAATTTAAATATAAAGCTGAAAAAACATTAGGCAAACATCTTTTTTAATTTCTAAATTCCAATCTCTATAATATTTAATAAAATTATCGTATAATTTCAAGTTAAACCTTGAGTCATAGTTTTGCTTGTAATTTATAAAAAAATTAAAACAATTTTAATATGTTCTTATATCATCATTATGTATTGAAAGAAACATTTTCAAGGAAATGTTCACCTACCAAACTGTACATAATACTACAAGTGTACCGAATCATTCCTCATTTTTCATTGCATTATGCTCAAACTACTCATAAAGGATTAATAATATTCCTTGTTTCTATCATATAATATTAACAGTAACTGTTTTTCCGTTATTTTGAAAAACAGTAAACCTCATATTTAAATAGAAAATTACTTCCTTAACATAATTTCGTTCAAATAATCGAAGTAAACTAACACGTCTTTGAGTAATGGATTAGCATACACAACAAAACGATTTCGATGAATTGGTAACCTGTCCCACTTCTGAAATCGGTTTAGAAATTTAAAATTTCTTTAAAAAATTATTATTTTTCCAAATATAACTCGAAAATTGAAAAGAGCTTTAGTATAAACATTTGTATATCTTGCCAAATATTTGACTTTTTGATTTTTTCTGTAGGTTACAAGTTATGTGTTGTCAGTATCAGTATTTCAGGTTTAATGAAATGACTTAAATAGAAGTTCTTGTGGGATGCACAGGGTTTTTATTGACTTTAAATCTGCTATTAAGTTGACCATTTACTTATTAAAACTATATTTTATAATTCTTTTTAATGCATTGTTTCCAAATATTCCTTGTTTCCATCATATAATATTAATAGTAACTGTTTTTCCTTTATTTTGAAAAACAGTAAGTCTCATATTTAAATAGATTATTACTTCCTTAACATAATCTCATTCAAATAATCGAAGTAAATTAAGACGTCTTTGACTAATGGATTAGCATACACAACAAAACGATTTCGATGAATTGGTAACCATTCCCACTTCTGAAATCGGTTTAGAAATTTAAAATTTCTTTAAAAAATTATTACTTTTCCAATATAACTCGAATCTTGAAGAGAGCTTTAGTATAAACATTTGTATATCCTGCCAAATATTTGAGTCTAGGATACAAGTTATGTGTTGTCAGTATTAGTATTTCAGGTTTAATGACATGACTTAAATATAAATTCTTATGCAATAGTATTTGGAGTGAATGCACAGGATTTTTATTGAATTTAAATCTGCTATTAAGTTGTTCATTTAATTATATTTTATATTTCTTTTTAATGTATTGTTTCCAAGTGTTGTATCGCATTATTATTTATGAAGCATTGTAATATTTTTAGCTTTCTTTATTAATGTAGTTGTGTGTTAAAACGTTATTAGAAATTATAGGGTATGTTATAACCAACGAATAGGTTTTTATCCGCCATAAATTTGCCATTAAAATATTTCAAGATTTGACTTCCTTATGAATTGCAAACCTAAAAATTCTAACTAAAGATAGAATTTACTCAATTGGCTCTCACACAACACTATAAGTTTCTATACGTTGTATGAAATAAAGGCTCAGAAAATGTTAAATACAGTTTCTGAGCCTTTAAAAAAATAAAAAAAATCGGATTCCATAAATCTATTTTTGTCGATCAGCAATAAATATCGCTATGATTTGTTTTGGGATACCCGAGAGACATAAGAATTGTAGTTTTCGTAAAAAACCAATTTTCGGTAAATAAAAAAGAGCATTTTGCATACACATGTTTTCAAAACGGTAGTTTTCTACCTATAACATTATTATTTTTGTAACTGTATAGATAACCAGAATTGCTTCCATCTGGGTTTGTAGAACCGTTTATTCCCGCACCTGCTCTTTGACCAAACGGCGTTTCTGCTTCCGCATGTAGTCCACCATCAGCCCAGTTTCCAGTTACCAATCCTCCTAGACCAGCGGAAGCTTTAAAACCGAGAAAGTTTACACCGATAGTTCCATTTTCGAAAGTGAACAACTGCCGGCGTACTCTGTGGTGCTAAATAAAGAAAAAAACAATTTCCTTTATGTAAATAAAGCAGAAGAGCAGAAGATTAACAAAACCTCAACGCTCTTTATGAATTATATCTTGTTTAGGGATCTTATAAAATAACTCGTACTTATCTATAAACCAAAACTCAATACCATTTGGTATATTTTAACCAATGGGTTTGAAAAGGAAATTATTCATAATATTATTCAAAAAAGTTAAGAATTTAGTTTCTCCTGCAACATATTTTGTCGCTACTAGATACAGATAGTGCGTTTAACTTGGACACACTAGTTCACTATTATAAATCAATATAATTTATAAATTGCTATGCCCAATTATAAGTGCGAAAAATTGTTTAAGTATATCAAAGTTTCGTTATTAAACTTTGGTTATAGGATAGAAGATCCGAAGAATGTCCGAAATTTCAAAATATAGAATTGATAATAGTTAACTTGTAACTTTTTCTCTCCTACTCCCTACGGCTTTGAACAATCTGGTGTATCTTACAATGCGCTAAATTTGCAAATCAAACTTTAATGCGGATCCCATACATATCCAGATATAGCGCTTAATAAAGAGGTTCAGAGGTCAGAAAAGCTCGTTTTTGGTCTGTAACTTTTTCTGCATCATTCATCTCATTTTTGTAGGCAGTTTTATTTTCAACAATCTTGACTACCTAACTCCTGAAGGATGCGGAAGAAAGGTTTCAAGAAAGCACAAGATACACACAGGAGAAAGACCACATGCCAATTTTTGCTTCTATCCAGAAACACTGTGACAACATCAGACGAATCGACCAAAAGCTGCATACTGTCAAACTCAATAAACTTACCAGGAAGCAGTTACCGAAGGATACAACCAATAAGAAAACAGTGATGAACTTGTCATCCAGGGTTCTCACAGCAGTTGAAGGAGCATTGCTTTCTAAGGGTCTAAACTTCGCTGTAGCTCCAAAAAGATGCCAGTACTAGATATCATCAGTTTAGTGGAGTCAATAATAGGCTTCATAGAGACACCGCAACTCGAGGAATTTCGATTTAAAGTCAGAACTGCAATTGATAAAACACAACGCATCAAACAAAACATCAACGAATCTGAAAGGAGGATAATAAAAACACTTAAGGACGACAAATCCATTATCATTCTACCAGCTGACAAAGGAAATGCTACTATCCTGATGGACAGAATGGAATACAGCAAGAAAATCTACGACGAGCTGTCGAAGGGAAAATACAAGTCATTGCCTACTGATCCAACTGCCAAAATAGAACGGGTAACTCTCTTAAAGGACATGCCAAATAAGTTACACCCGAAGCAATGAGGAAATGACTCCAATCATAGTAAACCAACACATCTTTATGGATTATCCAAGATACACAAGTCTGGAGTACCTCTCAGACAGATTGCAACTTCAGGCAACTCGCCAATAGCAGAACTATCAAAATTCCTTCTTCCAATAATCCATTCTTTGGAAAGCAAAACATCAATACAAGGCAAGGATTCAAAACGTTTTGTCGAAATCATAAAGAAATTGCCACATTAAAAGTAATCCACATCAAGAATAAAAACATTCGAAACAAGGGCTTGTGCAAGCTAATATATTGGAGGTACAAGAAACAAATAAAGCAACTGAGAAAATGCGTATTATATTCCATATTTTGAACGACTAAAGTGGGAAATTTGTTACAGGGAATTGCCCATGGAAATCTGCTAGCAAATCAGGTTAAAAACACCCTAAAAACATTCACCCTGCAATAATATCAATTTGGTGTTGATAACAATGAAAATCGAAGATCGAGCGCACCAGAGCTAACTAAACTTGACACCGCAGATTTAGTAGGTCACTAGATGGAGAAATGTCACCACGGGTATTATAGGCAGTTATAAACTATCCATAGTTTATTGGAAAAAAAACTATAGAGGAAGAAGCGTAATAGCGTGAGTGGCTTATAATCAGTAGTGAATTTGGCTTTGTGAACTAATGTTATTATGATTTACTTTCAAGACCAAATCTCTAGGAATACAGAGAAACACTAGAAGAAAAAGCAACCTTACGGGTCTGTACACATTTTATACAATAATTTAAATGTCTTCTAGAGGGATGCTCTATTTCACCTGCACATTTTAAGACATTTGTACAAACAACAGTTGCATCATGGTATAAATAATGCGTTAATGGGTTCCTACATTACAGATGAATACTTTTACAACTTATAACGCTTCACAAGAGAAATACTTGAATATTGACATCACTCAATTCTGTCCTTGCCAATTAAGCTTTTTATAAAATCTCTTGTAATTAGTCGTATCATGTAGGGGCTAAATAGAATTTCAGGTATACCTTTTTTGTAGATCTCGAATATAGTACTTACTTTACTTATATCGCCCCCAATTTGTGCTGACCCTGCAGCAGCATATTCTCCAGGGGCAGCTTCAGCACATACTATGCCTGCTACTACAATGGACAGTGCTATCTTGTACATTATGCAAACCTGAAAAATAAATTACAATTAAGTGATTACAATTTAAATGTTTCTTATTAAATAAGGTTTTAATTTGTTCTTTGAACTCCCAGGTTATGTGTAGTAGTATTTTCGGTTTTCAATAATTTAGTTCTAGCTTTCACACTTATTTCGAAAACCCGGCCAAAATTCAAAGGACCGTTAATTGTTTTGTTTTCGTTTGTTGTGGTGTCTCTCATGTTTTCTTATTATTACTTAGAGTCTAAAAGTATAGACAAGAGTTTCGATTTTCAGACTAATGTCAAGATGGCCGTACAGCCACATGTGCTAGAATTCTTTTAAAAGTTTACTTCTCATGGTGAGTAGGGAAAGTCCAAAAGTTGATTAGGTGTTTGCAGTTTTATATCATAATTATTGGTCTATAAGTTTAGCGTTTTGGTGTTCGATAAATAAAAGAAATGGAAATAAAACTATTAATATTCGCCCTACAAAGTGAAAGGCGTCCAAAAAGTGATAAGTTTGAATGAATAAAATTTAGTTTAAGCAGGAAGTCTGAGCTTGGGCTGCCCCGTTTTCTATATAATTGTCATAACTTCTAAAAAACAGGTAAATGGTAAATGAGAACCATCAGGGTTCAAGGCCATCCCCAGCTCGGGAGTAGGGCTTTGTATGCAGAAGAAAAAGATTTTCAGTCATCATTGTAATCGCATAAAGTAAATTGTACTAATATGAATTATGTCCATCTGTTTCACGCTTGGATCGCGAAAAAACGCTATGACGTTATCCTGACTCCAAGCTTTTGTTATACGCTGTCTGGTGATTCATCAATTTGTCATCTGCTTCGAATAACCTGAATCTCAATTAATCTTATGTCTCGAATTATCTCCTTTTAACTACAAGTAAAACATTTTCCGCTAATTGTCTTCTAAATGTTATTTGTAGCATATTCTGGATTATTTTTATGTTTTCTTGGGAAATAACACCACAATCGAAATAAAAATTGAATTGAAAGAAAAACCAAACGTTTCAAAAGTCCATTCTGACTTCGTTGTCAATAGCTTTAAAATATGTATTGAAAATGTAAATTGCAAATTGAAACTTTGATTTATGACATTTGAGTTGACATAAGAACAATTTGTTGTTTTTATATAAACAGGTAGCACAAAAAATTCTAAAGATCATTATAGTAAAACAGCTTTCAAATTGGAAGAATTTGAAAGAGTTGTCTTTAGAATTTATAAGTGACGTTCCTAGGTACGACTTTGTTATAAGGTAGCGCATTTGCCAAAAATGTGATCAAATAATTCTGCTGTTTCATTTTCCCATTAACGTCATAAGGGAAAACCTAGGAAAAACCTTATGAACTATCCGATACTGGGTTGTTCAAAAGGAGATGACAATTAATAATTTCTTCCTTAATTGTCAGTAACCAGATACGATTGGATTCTACAGAAGTAGAAGCGAGACAATCGTCTTCATTAAAAAGAATTAATGGAGACTCTTTTATTTTTCGTTTTGTGTTCTGTTGTTTATTGTGCAGTATAGTTGAATTGTCAAATTGTACTTTACGGCCTAAGTCCCATGCATGTTCATACAATTTACCTTCAGCTATAGCCCACACAATTCTCTTTGCTACTCCTTTCCATGGTCCCACTTCACAAAGTAAAAGAGTGTAAATAATTACGGTAATAATTAAATGTAAAATGTTCGGCTCTATTTATTTCCGGCCTCAAAATTCTGGTTTCCATTAAGATAATGCAGTTGACCTTGAAATGATAATGAGTTAAATAAATTTGGAACTGTTAAAGGTTTTGTTACATCTGGGAGATAAAAATTAAATGATGAAATGGTATTGGTGAAACATGTGTATTGAACATTCAAAAATGAAAGAAATGCCATCCAAATAAAATTAAAGGTTCAGGAAATAAATGTTGATGATCTTGATCGGAGATTGAAATTTTGTGAAATGATTACGAATGGATGCCAAGGGAATACAATGTTTCCCAAAAATATCCTTTACTCCAATGTGGTAACGGTCAACAAGCAAAATTGTCGGTACTAGGCTACGCTACGCTTACTGGTGAGGAATGGTCACACTCAGTATCGTACTAAATGAAAGTTTGGGCTGGCTTTATAAATACTACGATATATTTTTTTGATAGATGATTACTCAGGGCGAGTCGCTTGGATTTTTTGCATAATATTGTTAACCCCGTAGACATTAATAGAAACATGTGGTTTCAACAAGATGGAGATACACCACATTATGCAGCAGGAGTACGAGCTTAACTGAATCTCTCAATCAAACTTTTTCACATCGATGTTTCGGTAGGCTTGTCGAATTTGAATGGCCAGACCGTTCTTGCAACATGACACCAGTGGATTATTACGAGGGTAAATCGACTATCTTAGTAATGCATGAACCGGAGCTTTTCTGTTTGATTTTTCTCGCCCTCAAAAAGTAGGTATATAATAAGATCGAGTACCAAAATCTTTCGTGACGTCGTGTTAGGTAGGGATGTTAAGAAGAGGGGAGTTCGTCGGTTTGGCGAGGCGTAGTCGATGCGCTGTTAGTAGCATCATGTCAGAGCAAACTGAGGTGCATACGTCTGTTGGATTCGCAACGTGTTGTTATCAAATTTTTGGCGCAGGAGGCAGCGTTAGACCGTCTGAAATGTTTGCGTGACTATCTACACAGTTCCTAGACAATGAAACACTTAATATAGTAAGGACCCAGCAGTGGGCCCTACGACTGGCACAAAAAGTTTGCAGATGGCCGAGACTTACAAATACCTGGAAAATGAGCCACATGCACGCCGTCCCACGACAAGGACCTATGAACAATTCTATAGAGGCGAATATCTACTTAACATACAATTTGTGAGCTGATTGAAGGCGTACTGCTGATCGATTTTTTGCACGAACACCGTACAATAATGCTGAGTATTACTGCGAACAAAAACTCAAAACAACAAGTGAAACTTGCCACGGTATCAGCAAGGAGGAGAGGCGGGATATGTCTATCCGAAGTTACGTGATTCTGTTGCATGATATAGGCAACGCTTACGGCCACAAATTTCTACTTTAGCTGTAATCATTGACTCAAGGAAATTCGCAGAATTTTCTGATCTACAAAATGCAGGTTGGGAAACCCTTCAACACCCGCGCCTTACAGTCCTGATTTGTCGCCATGTAACTACCACATGTTTGGGCCACTTAAAGAAGAACTGGAAGGCCACCACTTTGAGGACAACGAAGGTGACTAGCGTCAAACTACTGTTGATGTGCGCAATCATGTGTTATCCTGACACGACCAGGCTTTATATTGGCATTCAAATCACATAATGAGAAAGGTATTAAAAAACTTCTATTGCGGTGGGCCAAAATCTGATGTATCCACATGTCAAGAGAGGTTGCCAGACTATGAATAGAACGAAATAATATGTATTAAAATACTTGCGCTATTGATCGTAAGGACCCCTAATAAAATTTTTTAAAACAAAGGGGACCGGTTCATATTTGATTCCCCTCGTATTTCTGAGGTTATTTAAAATAAAAAATCTACAACAGTAAATCAACTAATATCGATAACTTAGTACACCGAAAATGCAAGAAATTTCAAATACAGAATGGTGAACAACACTCGCACCAATTGTTTGTCAACAACAAAGCATATTTAATACCTACGAACATTTTACAAATGCAAAAAGCCGTCCTGTTAGGAACAGCCCGGACGGTCAAATTCATGGGGAACTGCAGCCACGACGCCACTACGGGCCTGATAACCTGGCAAGGGCTCCCACAGAGCTAAACCCTTTTGATATTTAGTATTATCTGGGGTTTAGTGAATTTTCCAACTTCCAAAAATCAAAATGTCTTATAATTATAAGATATATAATAAGATCACAGAAATCATGAAAATCTACAGGGTGGTACTGTTCTGGGGTCACGTGTTCTTTCTCCCCCCACAACTTTTTTGGCCATCTTCAGATATTATACAGGAATCTAGGCGTCGACACATTGATCTTCTTATTCGATTGAAAATCGCAGGAGAATCTTCAATAACTCTACAAGAAACAATAATGCGATTAGTTAAGTCTTCTATGTCTTGAAGAACAGTTTCGCTATATATTAACGATTTTAAATGTCCCCAAGTTGAAAAAATCTTGTGGAACACGTGTCCCCGAAAAAGTACCACCCTGTAGATTTCCATGACCGTTTCCGTGACCTTTTTAAGAAGACTTCATTGAGGCATTAATGCTTCAACATTGAACTAAATATCTAGAAAACTTTAGCAGTCAGAAAAAAAAAACTGAAAAAAATAGAAGATTTCAACAGCTTGTATATCGGTGACGACGTGTTATCATATAAACTTGCTCACACCCTGTATAACGTTGTAAGAATGACTTATTGTAGCTATAAACTATAAAATTGCTAACGTAAGATTTTTTCTTGTCTGCAAATAATGGAAAAGATTCCACTATATGAGATATAATTCGCAAGAAATATTATTTATATTGTTGATTATCAAAGATGACGTCAATACCCTAATATGGAATGTATCGGCCAAAGGCAGCTAAATACTAAACGGACTACAGCAAAGAAAAACAACTTTATATTGGGAATACCCCACTACGTAAATTGTTAGTCCTAAGTTTAAAAGCGTAGATATATATGTATCCAATGTGGAAAATAATCGTCACAAAATACAGGTAAATTAGCAAAATGCGTATATTAATCAAATAAACGTGACGTCAATAATTTTCCAAACAACTCTTAAATGTTACAGTTTTTTTTGTTATTAGTTATAAGCGATTACTAATTTAATTGGATGAAATTGTCATACTGGTTTTCTGTAATGGGTATGTAATATTGCCACATTTTGAACGAAACTGAATATTCAAGTTTGATTTTACTGAGAAGAGCGCTACAACAAGATGTTTGTTTTATAGGTGTCTCAAGCGATGTATAGTCCAGTCACTGAACGCAGGTTATAGCCCAAGAGTTGGCTAAATCAAAGTGTAATGTATAAACCTTGACGTCTGTGTAAAATAGGCTCAGTGATTTGTTTTCCAAAGCTTAACCGGTTTCATTCATTTACGGCGTGGGATTTTAAACCTGACTTTATTTGAAAAAATCATCAAGCCATCTTTCAATTTGTTCATACTTGGTGAACAGTTATACGCTAACCTATGTTTAAGTACTTCTTGGGAAATATTCCAAAAATATCATTCACAAAGCTAACCTACTCCATAATAGCCTACGTCATTGTGCTATGTTGCAAGTGTTTCATTTATCCTTTGTTTGCTAATAGTTTTATGCAATTATTCTTAATTCTTACTGCTTCAACAAACATTGTGGTAAGTTCGCTCCTGAAGTTTTTTTGACTTTTTCAACTCTATTTGTCAAGTATTAAATGTTTTATTATTTCCTTTTTAAGGTTAGTAATTATATTGCTGAAAAAATTGATTTTACATTTTTTTGTTGACAGCCAAAATGTGTCTAGTATTATATCGATTGATTTACACCAGTTCCTAGTCTTATGTTAGAACTAGATTGGCCGGAAGAATCGGCAAAATGTCTTTAAGGAGTCAAAGAGACATTAAAAAAATCAGTAGGTTCAAGGGACTCTTTAAAAAAACCACAGCAACTTTCAAAATTAATTGAAGATATTTCTGCAACATCTTCTTTTTAGTAGAATAATTAACTTAAACCTTATTTTTAATATTTAATGCAAAGATATTTCATAACAATAATTTTATAATTTTACAATGACCTTTGATCACAATAGTTATTGTGCATACGTATACGCATACATACCAATACTGCCAATACTGTCTAGTGACTCTGAAGATCAAGAAAGTTATGATGAGATGTTGGACTAGTCAGAAGTTGATAATCTAATTATGAAACAGTTATTAGGATAAAGTTTAATGGTCATGACCTTAATAAATTTTCTTTCTTTAAATTTGAGGAACTGCCTAACAAACCAGCATTATCTTTTGGATGCAAGACATGTAGCAGATTAATAGGAAATTTAATTTTGTTAAGAAATTATAATAAAAAACTAATTTTGTATTCTGATAGAACTTTTTAAAGTTTATTGGACATGACCTAACATCAGTATTTTCATGTACATACACAGGAACTAAGACTATTTAATATATTTTATATACTTTCCAGCACAAAATTTTCAGAGCGCAAAATGAGGTGGAATTGTGTTGTCTACTGTGATGAATCAGCCCATAACATTTCAGAGTGCTTTGTTAATACAAATGACAGGAAAATTGCACTTGCTTTTATTGTATTATATTTCATTTTAATTTTTAAATTAGAGAAAACTATTTCATAATGAGTCTGCCTTGAAATTTTGAAGCTAGATACACTATTATTTGTAGATATACTATATGCCTTTCTAAAATCGATTTCAGTTATGACTGATTGGATATATTAGTGTTTTGTTGGGTTTAGCTCCAATAAAATTACAACAGGTTACATTTCAATCACATATATTTTGGTTTAAAAACGTTTCGCTACGTCATTTTCTAGCATCTTTAGTCTATTTACAAGTAATCAAATGAAAGACCATACGTCAAAAAAAAGTTACAACCAAAAATGTCATAAAACACATAAATATCAGTCAAATACAGTAAAAAACACACTTGACACAATATTAACAGAAACAAATGAACAAAACAGGAAGAAAAGTGGTGAGTCGGTTAAGTCAAAACTGTCAGAGAGAAAACGTTTTACTTTTTATTTACAGAACGAGAAATCTCAAATAACTCTTACTGGCATCAGCTTCTTCATCGTTCTATATACCTTCATATATTCATACCCTGTATATTATCAAATATCTTATTTACGTCAGTAATCAAATAATAGATATTGTGAAACATTTTAATTTTACATTTTAATATAATAGTTTTAGCACTTTATTGTCGATACCCCCATGTTTATATTTAAATTTGTGTATTATGTTATTTATTTCATTATTTGTGGTAGGATAAAGAAATATAGATTTAGGATTTCTTGTTGGTAGTGTTAATTTACAGTTAGATGGTTGCTGTATTTTTTCACGTAGCTCCATTCCACTCTTGGCAAAGAATTGATTTAAAAAGTTGATAATTCCTGTTATTAGGTTCATATCGTTATCTATTACGTACTTAATAGCTTTTTCATTCCTATTATTTTTTCCTAGCTTATTGTTTATTATGGGTATGAATATATGAAGGTATATAGAACGATAAAGAAGCTGATACAAGTAAGTAATTCTAAAGAATTGTGCCTTTTTTCTTAGTTTATTTCCTTCAGAAAACAACTAACTGAAAGTATTTGAAGAGGTCTGAATGATTCTATTGAAATGAGCAAAAATCGGGGTGGTCTTACATATACACAAAAAAAGACCGGAAGCATTATAGAACTGGGTTAAAATACCGAGAAGATAAACATCTGTTTCAGAAGGTTTTCCGAAAGTTCAAGGCTAGAAACTGAATAATTGGCTTTAATGACCTGATCGAATGAAGAAATGACCTCAGAAGAGAAAAAACCAATCTGGAGACCATAAGGCAGTAAGAAATGAGGAAAACCAACCCCCGAAACAATGACAAATATATCAAATATATATCTAGTTCAAATATTTGTCTCTCATATGAACCAGTGTTGGTTATTAATAATTTTATGCTTATGTTAAAAATGGCACTAAACAAATAAAAAACCTCAGTTTGTTTTTTAAAAAATTATAAATATTTCTATTTTTTTAATCTTTACTTTTATGATATGTGACACGCCACAAAAAACAGGCGATTATGTTTCGAATTTTCAAAATTTTGACACGCCGACTGCTGTTTACTCAAAAAGTTCGCCATCACTGGCATAAGGTCTTGTGAGAACAGAATTAGGACTTATTCTGTTTTTGTGTAAAGAAACATTAAGAAGAGGAAGATCCAACAGGAACATGGTACTTAAAAATTACACTTGTGAAATGCTGGTCCCAATATGTAAAGAGACGCCACGAATTATACAAATTTCGTGACTAATATACATTCAGTAAGCAGTTACTAATAATAATTTATATTATCGAATGTTTCTTGGAGTGAGCGCCTTTTTTTCGGCATTATTTTTCATTTGCTTCATACTCACCCCATCGCCAAGAACTTATTGATACTTTGTGTTTGTCTCCATCTAATATCAAATTCATCGCTTTTAATAACAAAATTTCCTTGAGCTTTTGTTGAAATTTTGACAGACATCTAGGATTTTCGGGAAAACTAGCACATAGAGGTTTCGAATTTAGAGCCGTTATTTTATCGTGACATTCTTTCCTAGGAGTTACGGGAGAACAGCAATTACAAGGAACGGCTCCATATTCGGAACCTCTGTGTGCTAGTTTCCCCGAAAATCCTAGATGTCGGTCTTACATCTCACCTCTACAAATATACTGTTATGTATCAAATACATAAATAAGTGTTTGAGAGGACATTCTATTGTGGGAAGCGCAACTGATGAAGTTTCCCGACCAGAAACAATATATATCATATATACTGTCTTGTGTAATGACACCTCGAAGAGAGTATTTAATGGCTTTCAAATAAGTGAGCGGCTATTATAAAAAATACCGTTACTTCTCATTACTATAGGGTTTACCAATAAAATATATAATCATATACTTTATAAGTACAAATGCTGCGATAATTAATTCAGCCTTGGTATAATAGTTGAAGACATACCCATATCGTTTCCTGACTACGTGTAGATATTTATCAACTTTATATTCTTCTTTAGTTTATACGAAATGATAATAAATAATAACCTCAAGGTGAGCAACGACGCAATTCAGTAGCTTTTCGCAAAAAAATATGTTAAAATATTTTTTTTACTCTATTATTATAATTAGATTTTCTAAAACGTTTTGCCGTTGTCTTATGGAAAAATATTTATCTGTGCACATTTCTTGAGAATCACTTTTTATTTGGTTTGATGGTTTTTGTTTATGGATATACTCAAACTCTGATATTTAGCATTTCTTTGTTGAATTTTATTTAATATGGATTTAATTGATAATTCAAGTAATTTTTAATTTGTATAAAGACGCTAATTGCTACTGTTGTTGTTTGATTTTCTGCCCAATTAATAGTATCTAGGCAAGAATGAAAATCGGGCTACAAACAAGTTCGGCACTTGCGTGAAAAATTAGATGAGTTCCTTTAAAACAACATTCTTAAGTAATTGTGATGATTCGTGATGTAAATCCATGATGAGAAACACAAAAAGAAAATGCACTTCGAGATTTACACTGGTAAAATGACGACGTTTCGGCAGAGTAACATCTGCTCTCTTCAGGTCGGTTCGCATAATTCTCGTAGCTTTCCCTTCTAGTCACTCGAATACTAAGAGTTTCAGGAGCGCGCGCGCTGTTATATAGTCGCGGCTCGGCGCCTATCGGTTGGCACCCTGAATGGCTGCGTGTGATTGACCCTTGGAGCTCAGTGGCCACGCCTCCTGCTTGCTGATTGGTTATTATATCCGGTTTAGTTGTTATAGGACGGGTCCGGGCCGGTACGCTGTTTAATATAATTTTCCAGCAATTCGATAAGTTCTGGATTTCATTGCGTGCGTTTAGACTGTGAGACCTCTTCGCTATTTCAATTGCCTATTTTACGAGTCTTGATTTCGGGTGTTCTATATTTGCCAGTACTCTGGTGTTCTCAAAGTCTATTCGGTGTGATGTCGTGTCTCCGTAGAATTCTTGCAATACTGTCCGTGGTACCCTTGACATACGGTAAATAAGCCTTGGTTATTGGTGTCTCATGCTCCTCGTCTGTTTGTCTCGGTTTTGACTTTAGGGCTCTTTGAATATTTCGGTCTGTAAATCCGTTTTTTCTCAGAGCTGTTTTTCAACTGTTCATTTCCTGTTTGATGTTGTCTTGGTCAGCTAGTCTTTGTGATCTGGTTACTAAAGTCTTGACGACGGCTTGTAGTTGGATTGGGTGGTGATGTGACTCTATATATATATATATATATGTTATTACCGAAATCAAGAAGAAATATTATCCGGGAATAAATCCGTTCCTTATATTGATTCATGTTTGAATCCTGCAGAGGTTTCGCCAATGTCTCACTTGGCATTCTCGGTGCATTGTTCACCGTAACATCGAAGAGATAGCAATTGCTAAAGAATGAACAAATATTCAGAAATGGCAATAATCGATGCCCACAACACAGTTGTGCAACAATTACATAAAAGCAATAAAGATTTCGGGAAAATTCAAAACCATTAAAACCTTCTACAGGGTGATTAACCTCATCCAAAGGTTTATGCTAGGGATCTAAAGAATTAATGTTAGAAAATGGCCTGAAAATCTATTTTGAAATGACTAAATTAGAGATTTATTTATATATTGTAATAATATAACCCAAGTTTAATAGAAAATAGTATTTGTATATAGAAAATATAAGTTAAGCTATAGAAAATTTATCTTTGATTTCATAAATCGAAATTAAAATTTTAGATTATATTGTTGAAATGAAAATAAAGTTAAACGGTAAAATCATCCGGTATAATGAATAAATAAAATGAAATCAAAGGTTAGTTTCTTATAGCAAGCATTTTGGATAGAAACAGTGAATTTGAGTGGTTGTTAAGGAGATGAAAACTTTAGAAGGGATTTTGACAAGTTTTTTGGAAGGAGTAGTGTCAAGAAGAGATAAAATGTATTCTAAGTTTTAAACAGTACAAATATAACCTAGAAATATATATAAACGTTAAGATTTGCAAATTTCGTTCCTGATAGAAATAAAAAATTAAAATAACAAGAGTAGTAGTGATGCAGTAAAGAATGAGTGACTAATCAAATTGTCATTCATAAAAGATACCCTTTAATGAAAATTAAATTGGAGAAGAATATTAATATTGAGAGTGAAGATAAACAGAGTTAGTGAGAAAAGATCTTTGATGAAAGAAATAGTGTTGTGAAAAGAAAAACTGTGAGTACTTTGATTTGAATATTGATAGAAAGACATAATTTGAATTTATCTATACATTTAATAGAAGATAGTAATAAGATTTGTACCATTATAATAACTAATGTGTGAATGTATGTTGAAAGAATTATTTTTATAGGGTAATTCTTGTTAATATGTTGAAACATTAAAATTATAGATCACATAAATTTTTGGTTATCATTACATAATATAGATAAAAAAAGGTGAAATTATCACCTAGAGTGAAATCAAAACACCCAGAACCCAAGATCCGGAGAAGATAAGAGTCAGTAATAAGATAGGAAGATAAATTATTAAACATTATTTAATAAATTCATAAAATACAATAATGTTTAAAATAAATACAACCAAATATAACAAAATCATACATTATACCGTATGTGAATTATAAAATGATACGGAACCCACAGTACGAAAGTGCGACCCGCAATAGACGAAATTTTTATTTTTGAAATGTATTTAACATTTTAATTCCTCAAGCATGTAATAGTTGCAAACGATATACTTATTCTAGAATTTGTTGTAATTAACCGACTTCCAAAACGGAGGAGGTTATCAATTCGTTGCGTATTTTTTTACTTTTTTTTTGTATGTATGTTACCTGATTTCTTCTGTGGTGAACTATTTTGAATGAGTATGATCTTGTTTAATAGAGTATTTATCCGGATTGGTGAAACTTCAAATTTTGGGAAAGAATTCTATTGGCAAAGTGATGAAATTTGTGAATGAACACATGTGTGCATGAAAATCGACCACTATCCCTAATATTTTTGTCGATTTTTCGATAATTCCTTATGAATGTGTATAGTTTTTTAACGTTTAATCTATTAAGGAAGATCCCTAGGTGATCTCATATACTTTTCTGCGACGTGCAATTTGCAGTTTTGCAGAAAATCGCCGAAAATTCCAAAATTCTTATCAAAATTTTCATCGAAATGACATAACGGATATTCCTCCATAAATATTTTATTTCCAACGTAATAGTGCGGTAATTTTAGGCACTGGAAGTTTTAATTGCGAATTTGAAACTTTTCTATTTACATCTCAAGCATATAGGTAGTAAAGCATAGTATTTACCGCTTCTTAAATCAATGATTACGAAGCTCGTTTTGTTTGTATACCAGGCAAATACCTATTTAAATGCAAATTTTTTCCATTTTGGGAAGACGGTGCTTTTGGTTGTCACATTGTCCCGGCCTAATAAAAAATTCAGTGACAACATATATCAAACTTTAAACTGCTATTTGGTGCGTTTATACACAGGGTGTTTAGTTATAGCAAACAAAATCACAAAGTAAAGTGATAGAAGGAGTTGCATTTATATGATGATTGAAATATAGTACGGAGTAGAATGATAGTGGTCCATAGGCAGCCGTATATACAGGATGGTTGGAATATAGGGTGGACTGGACGTTTGGTGGTATAAAAATGTTGGAAAAAATGTGAAATTAAAATTATATAGGGTAATTAAAAAACTATTATATGATGTGGACATAAGCAAATCATATACAGGATGGTTGAAATATATGCTGGAGTTGAATTATATTTATACAGTGTCTATGAAGGTTATACATACAACATAAAAAATAAAGAATGAAAACTATCTGCGTTCAAAGAAACTAAAAAGTTGAAAATAAAACATTTTTTAAAAAAATATAACCGACTTCCACCTATAACTAAAAAGCTAAAAATAATTATAACAAATTACAAGTCTAGCAAATAAATAACACATTCAATGTTCTTAGGTACCTAAAATGTAAACATTAAAAGGTGCTCATTCTGTAGAAATTAATTACCTACCAATCTAGTATATTTTTGTGTTGGTGCCAAGCAACATTCAAGTTTGATGAAGTAGTGGAAAAGTACGCAATGAAGGATTTTAGATTTGCTTGGCACCGACTACAAAATATACTAGATTGGTAGGTAATTAATTTTCACAGAATGAGCACCTTTTAATGTTTACATTTTTTACTTCCTGGGTAGGTACCTAACAACATTGAACGTGTTATTTATTTGCTAGACTTGTATTTTGTTATAATAATTTTTAGATTTTTAGTTATAGGTGGAATTCGTTTATATTAAAAAAAAATGTTTTATTTGTTGTAATATATTAACTTCAAAGTACCCAGAAATAATCTAGTATTGTGTAGTGAAAAAAATAACAACTGAATCATCTGTCAAATGATTATCGCAGTAATTTTACTACAATTTTCCTCTATTATTAGAATTATTTAACAAAAAGGTATTATAAAAAGAATATGCCACAACGAATGCTTTTATACTTTTTAACAAACCGCTAATTATTTTATATACTGCTGTTAATTAGTATACTTTTTTGATCAATAAAAGTAATAGCTCACCTTAATGATATAGTTATTTTATTTTCACCGCACACACTGACTAGCTGACTAACCGCACTAACTAAAACTGATCACATACATATACCAGATATTTTATTTGAAGTGATGTAGAGACAATTCCCACTGAACTTGAACAAACAACATCAACTGAAGTGGCTGAAGGTCGAAAAATTATGAAAACGCCGTGAATGGGTTCAAAGAACAATTTATTAAGTGATGAAATAACAGGAACGACTTGTTCTTGTGTATTTCCTATTGCATTTTTGTCCAAGATGCGGTTGGGCTAATACCCGAAACTGGTTTTTAATTATTGGAATATTTTATACAAGAGAATCGCTTACCAGAAGTATATTGGAAGCTATTTCGGTGGCAATTGCAAAAACTGTCCGTGTATATACAGTGCGTTCATAAATTAAATATATAAATATAAAATAAAACAATTTATTATTAGCTATATAAATAACCTTAATAAAAGTTTCCATTGTTTGTTTTAACTTACTGTTCTTCCAAATAAAAAAGTAATATACGAGGCTGAATCACCTGCAAACGTAGTTTTTTTCTTAGAACACAAATTTTCTAATTCCAGAGTTTTACGTAAATTGCTTTAATGAAATTAACTAATTATACATTACTGCTATAAATTATGATAAAACAAACACCCCGTATATTTATACTTTTTTATTAGAAACCATAATACGTTATTTTTTAAGCCATAGAAAACTTATATAATTTATAAGCTGTAATAAACATTTAATGAAAAATCTGTATTTGTAACGTTTTTATATGACTAAGTTCAATCTACAGCAGTCAATAGAGCTTGGGATGCGGAGTGAGAGAGGGGGAACGAGAGGAAGTGGAGAGAATGCGTACTGGTGGGATGAGTCATTGGAGAATGTAAGAAAGGAATGTAACAAAAAGAGGAGAGAATGGACGAAAGTAAGGGGAAGAGTGGGTAGAGAATGGGAGGAAACCGAGAGAAAGGCAGGATATGTGGAGGCCCGGAAGAAGCTTGTAAAAGTTATCGGAAAGGCCAAGCGTGAGGCTTGGAGGAGTTTGGTGAGTGAGCTGGATGGGGAGGTTTGGGGGCAGGGCTAAATTGAAAGGCAGGGTGAGTCCGTATGAGTTGCATAAAGATGAGAAATTGAGGATCGTTAGGGAACTCTTCCCAAACGTTCAGAATGAAACGGAAGGCTTCACTCGACAAGAGGACTGCCAGGTGGGGCTTTTCACAGAGAACGAGTTGGAGCAAGCATGTGGAAGGCTGAAAGCGGGTAAAACACCTGGGCTTGATTGAGTGCTCGTAGAAACGGTGAGGGCGATCATTCAGCACGATTCGAGGAGGGAGGGATTCTTCAAATCCTGAACGAACTATGGAAGAGACAACGACTTCTTGAAACCTGGAGGAGAGGGAAAACTGTGCTGATCCCGAAAGGTCAAGGGGAAAGGGGCGTTACGAAATACAGACCGATTACCCTGTTAGACGTAATCGGCAAAGTATACGAGCATCTTATCAGGGGACGTGTGGAGGAAGCGATTCAGGCGGCTGGAGGTCTTTCGGACAACCAGTACGGCTTTCGAAAGGGAAGGTCCACAATACAGGCTGTGAGCAAAATCTTGCAACTGGTTATGGATCCTGGGTACGTTTGGGCGGCTGTTATTGGCTTGGATATTGAGAATGCCTTTAATACGGCCAGATGGGAGGGAATCGTGGAAAGAGCGGAGGAATTGGGAATGGATGCGGGGGTTGTAAATGTCCTGAAGGAGTACCTGACAGGCAGAGTGATTGTGGTGGGAGACACCGAGATTGGACTTACGCAGGGAGTCCCTCAGGGTTCGGTCCTTGGGCCAACTTTGTGGAACCTGCGGTATGACCCGATCTTAAGGTTGGCTCTGCCAGAGGGATGCGTCAGCCTGGTTTTTGCAGACGACTTGTCGATCGTCGTGAGGGCCAGGGGTCTGGATGAGATGGTAGCTAAGGACAACGCGTCTTTGGCTATCATCAGGGACTGGTTCGATAGGAACCATCTAAGGGTAGCTCCTCAGAAGACGGAATGCGTCATTCTGAGGGCCGCCCTTGGGAAGAGGGGAGGCGTTGCCTTCTCTTGGGCCGGGGTGAGGGTGGTCCCTAGGAAATTTATTAAATGTCTGGGGATCACCCTCGATGATAGGCTCATCTGGAATGAGCATATTCGAAGGGCTACCCAGAAAGCCAAGGGGGTGGTGGCGGCACTGTCAAGGATACTCCCCAACATCGGGGGTCTGCGGGGGCAGAAAAGGATGGCGTGTAGTGTCGTTAGGTCTGTCCTGCTCTATGGCGCACCGGTATGGAAAAAGGTTATGAGAGTGGGAACGTATGCACGGATGATTCAGGGCACTATAGACAGATGCTTCTGCGGGTGGCGTGTGCTTACCGGACGGTATCGTACGAGGGGCTGTGCGTCATCATGGGGCAGCTTCCTATAGGAATCGAGGTCGATGAAAGGAGTAGGATCTTTGAAAGGGTCGAGAGGGGGGAGGATCGAGTGAGAGTGAGAAAGGAAGAGAGGGAGAGATCCTTAGATATATGGGAGGGGGAATGGAGAAGTGAGGATGCGAGAACGGCGTCCTGGACGAGGGGCCTCGTCAGAGACCTGAAAGCGTGGGTTGGCTGTCCACATAGGCAGTCCAGCTATTATCTGACACAGCTGCTGTCTGGACACGGGTGCTTTCGGCAGTATCTGTTCAGATTCAAGAGGAAGCAGGATGAGTGGTGCGTTTATTGACAAGTGGATACCCCTGAACATACTTTCTTTGAGTGTGAAAGATGGCAGGGATATAGAATGAGAGCAGAGAATGAGTTGAGGTGCGCTCTAGAGGCGAGGAATGTCGTAGAAGGGTTGATGGAGAGCGAGAGGAAGTAGGGAGTGATTGTAGAGTTCCTGGCCAGGGTGGGAAGGGACAGGGAGGTGATTGAAATTAGGAAACTGGTAGGTTAGGGACTAGGGGCCGGGGTACCTGACGTAATATCTTCGATGATAGTTCCAGGTACCTAGAGGGCAATTGGAGGTGTTTTAGTGAGTATTCGGGTAACCGGGAGGCTCACATACGGCATGTCATGATGGAACCAAGCGCCTGGCGAATCCGTAATAGGATTTCACGTCGGCAAAAAAAAGTCAATAGAGCAAAATTGAAGGTATTTAGAAACATACAATTTAAACGTGAACCGCTTTTACAACCACTACCGTAATATTTCAGAGGCGATATATGACATAATTTTAACAAAAAATTCGTCAAAGTAATTTATTTAAACAGCAGAAACTCGTAACATTGTGGATTTTTCAATGTCTAAGTGTTTATTGGGAAATAACACCACACTTTAAAGGAAATCGCTGTATATTCCAAACGTTTCGGGGTCTAGATCGAACCCCGTTGTCAATAGCTAAGAAACTACGGATTAAAAAGGTACAATTCCAAGATGTAAATTTAAATAAAAAAAATATTTAAATTTACAAGTTTTATTTATATTTATATTTTATGATAGTTTTCTTGAAGTCTGTTATTTTTTTAACATCTTACTGTGGAAAAATTTAATTTGACGTCCATAAGAAAAACAAAGTTGATGATAGGTGGCAACGAAAATCTGTTTTTGATTTTGAAATCTCCAATTTGCTATTTTTTTTACGCAATGTTACTCTCATGAAACGTGTTCGTATGTGCTGTAGTTTATGATACCCCAGTGGTGAGAATTAAATTTGAATTACCCTCGAGATATTTAGAAACAGAACATTTTACTTTAAAAGATTTCCTAACACTTTTCAGCAGTAATATTCTTGCCATACTACTGTAATCGATTGTGGATAATACAATTTATTTGCTATTATCTAGTAAAACGGATAACCTCAATCAATTCAGAACCCATATTTCGACTAATTGTTGAACTAACAGACAAGCTTTTAAATATAATATAACTATTCTACTGCATTTCAAATAATATTATTCTGCGCAAAACTGCATCATACTGATGCGACAATTCCTAGAATATATTATTTTGTAAAGGAAATCTGTGACAATACGCTAAAAAAAATCTGCATTATGCAACAATATAAAATTCACTGGTCAACAAAATGATAATTTCTCATATATATGCGATTAGTAATTACGGATTCCTTGTATTGTTTTATTTGCACTATAGGACAACTGATAATTTATTAAATAGTTTTGAATTCTAACCTTTTGTATAAGTTTTAATGGGATTGGTTCCGTTATGTAAGTATAGATTACTCACATGGGTTAACTGTTATTGATGGTATACTCAACTCTAAGACTATTTGGAGACGCGAGATGTAAAGACCGACATCTAGGATCTTTGGAGAAACTAGCACATAGAAGTTCCGAATCTGGAGCCGTTCCATGTAATTGCTGTTACCCGTTGTTCCTAAGTTAGAATCTCACCATGAAATTTTCAGGTTAATTTCACCTGTCAGAGATCTCTTCGAGGTGTCATTCTTTTGTATGCAAAAAAACTTTCTTAATGCATACACAAATTTAGAAAACAAACTACTCTATTCTATTCAGCAGTCAACATAAATAAATTATTTCGCGGCTTGTCAAAAAAATGAATTGGGCTTAAAACTAAGGAATTTTTATTTTTAGCAATAACGAATATCAAATCTGTTCTAAAGGAAAGTTAATTTCAATTTAAAATTATGTACAATTCTGCTATTATTTCGCTAAAAAATTAAAATGAATAAATATAAAAAACAAAACCCCACTTAGTGGTCGTACCTAAGGGTTGAAACTTAAAAAAGAAATTAATCGAGCGCGTCAGATTTCCTAAGGAGATGTTAAGTGAATCTGACCAATTAGATGTGACGCAATCTCGCGGCCATTATTAGAATGTGCAAAAAAAATTCATCTTTTTGAAATACTCAAGCTCGTCAGATTAAGATATACATATCTCGTTCATCTTTATGTCCTAGAAGTGCTGTCGCATAATCTGACGATTATCTGGAAGAATTCGCCCAATCCTTAGATCATTTACCATGCTGTCGAGCATAAAATCGTGGCAACGCTAGAAAGAGAGGGCAATAGAGACAGTAAGAGGCTATTTCACTTAGTGGGTGAAAGCAGCCCATGAACAACATGCTGAACGTATTTCATTGGAAGCAGCTCCCAACCGAGTGAAATAGCCTCTTGCCCTTTCTATTGCCCTCTCTCTTCTTAGTCTTATCACGACATTCATGTTCTGCAGGCTATCTCCAGAAAGTACATGCTCTAAGGCCTAATCTGATAAAAAATAATATCTTGTTGTGTGATCAGCTGTGGTAGCAAGAGAAACCTGCGTGAGGACAACATAGAGGTATTATACGTAGAGTGAATTAGGTATGGGCGTTACTGTAAGTGGCAGTGTAATAACAATAGAAAGAGAAAGACAATATCAGGGTGCGCGTGCTATGTCTCTACCCTACCAATAGTAGGCGTCACCACTGACACTGACCAATCAGGAACGAGCCCCTTATTCTCTCTTTCTATTGCTATTACATGAATTTCGGTACTTCACGTGCTCTACGTATAATACCACTATGGGGGACAAAGTGAGAATCACAGATAGAGAAACTGACAGAGGAATAGAAACGGAGTGGGCAATATAGGCATCATGCAGCTGCGCGCGTTAAACTTTATCTACGAATTTTTGTTTTCGTTATTCTTGAATTATTTCCTTCAAAATAAAAAAAATTAAGCACGATCGAGAATGTCGAGATTACGTTTTATTTTCACAAGTTTGTCACGCTTCCACTTCTTTACGTCACTCACAAATTGTCAGATTATTGAAATATACACTTTTTAGCATGTAATTAAAGGTGGAAACATTATCGTCACGTCACGTGAGCTCACATGCTAATACGGCATGAGACCGAGATATATGTAAACAAGTTATTCGATTTAATATTACTAAAAGGTAAATACTTTTTTTAAATGATTTCCTTTATAGTATTCACAAAGTTAATACATAAATATTAATCTATACAGCTATTAATAACACAATTAAGTGATAAAGGCTGTAAACTAAGTTGAAAACAGACTTACTAACGTAGGTCATTGTGGTGTAATGTTACAAGTCTCATAGTAAAACGACTATATCTTTACTTTCCGGTATCCCGGAAGCCTGCAAATAATTAGAATGTATACAACAATTTGTATTTTGTGATTTAATACTAACTTTATATTTTGTATAGTGACCAGTACTATGTGGTTCAATTTGTAGAAAATCAAAAACTAATCATTTATCCATTTTTCTTGAGATTTTTTTTTTAATTTTGACCTTAAGTGGCAACATAAATATGTAATTTTAAGAGAAATTAATACATTAATGAAATGATTATTATACTTTTGAAATGATTATTATACTTTTGGGATAGCAGGATTAATCAATATCAGATGTAAAATAAGAATAAGAATTTTTGATGTCTTCGAATTCTGATGAATTCGTCAAGCTACAATCTTCACGTCCCATCATGACACACAACGTAAAGAATTAAATATGACGACAGCATGTGAGATATCGCCAATGTGACAACATATTAGCTCGCGTGACCTTACTATAATGTGTTTTTACCTTAACTCACCCTAACTTTATATGACGAGCTCCAGAATTTCTGATGATGATTTTTTTCACTAATTTGATCCTTGATCCTTGACCGGCGGTTATACATATGGGGCTCGTATTTGGTGGAGTCACTTCATAGGATACAATGTATCCCCGCGTTTTAGTAAATCCTGAATTCCCCTCTTGGGCTCTGCTACTATTTCTGTGCAGAAACTTTCCAAGGAGGCTGGATATTACCAAAAAAAATAATAAGCCCAATAAATCATATAAATCATTCTGTGAATATGTTTTCAAATTATGTCATGTCAATACAAAGATGGAGTTATATTAAGCATACTTAGAAACACATGCACACAAACCAGAATGACTATATTTCACCGTAAACAATAGAATGTAATAACGGATTCGACTATTTAACTTTCATCTATTTGTTGATTACAGTTGTGGAACTAGTGTTTCAGTTTTGAAGAAAACAATCAACAACCAGGTAAATTACATTTATAATTAATTTACCAATTCACACAATAGAAACTAAAGCATTTTCAATTTATCAGGGGAAAATAGAAACAACATCGCAAATTGAGTTACAAATTAATTCGCCTGACATTGTTTTTATTACCAAAGTAATTGTCAAATTAAATCAAATAATTCGTGAATGTAAAATGTTATGATAAATCAATTTGCGGTATATACCTATTTAATTTAATGAATAAAGTATGTAATAGAATTTTCAATATAGGAGCATTCCTGAATACAAGATGTAAATATAAAAATAACGATAATTATCTCTGTCTATATTAGTGCCATTATTTTTTACACTAGTCATTTATTTATTTGCTTCTCAAACGATCTGCTTCGTACCCTAGAATTCCATTTTTTGAGCTTGCGATATTAATTGCTTTCAAATTATAAAATTTGAACGCAAAAGTAATTTTAAGATTACAGAACAATGAAACTATTGGCAATGTTTAAGCACTTTTTTGGAAAATGACCCACCACATTTCACTAAATTGTTGTATAGTCAGTGTATTGAACCTAATAGATGTCGGTGACATCTACCGTCTTGTGAGTAATTTAAGTATATGAAGGCATACTATGCTATAACATATACCATACTGGTGGTTCGAGTGTTTTATATAAAAACACAAAAGTAAATATATATACAGATATATATCCACATATTTAGAACTATATCATTCAAAGTATAACAGCCGTTTCGAACCAGGAGTTCTCGTCAGATACGCTTCCTTGAATGACAAGTTTTAAAGTGAAATACTTGGATGTAATACACATATAGTTCTAAATATGTGGATATATATCTGTATATATATTTACTTTTGTGTTTTTATATAAAACACTCGAACCATCTGTCAAGAGTATGGTATATGTTATAGCATAGTATGCCTTCATATACTTAAATTACTCACTAGACGGTAGATGTCACCGACATCTATTAGGTTCAATACACTGACTGTTGTCTTACTGATGTATATTACATCCAAGTATTTCACTTTAGAACTTGTCATTCAAGGAAGCGTATCTGACGAGAACTCCTGGTTCGAAACGGCTGTCATACGTAGAATGATATAGTTCTAAATATGTTATTGTATATTTCCAAACTTTTTGGGTTCTAGGTCAGACCTCGTTGTCAATGAAAAAAGGCATAATTTAAAATTTAAAATTAAAATGTTCTAGGTGCGACTTTGTTATAAGATAGTGCATTCGCCAAAAATGCGATCAAGGAATTTTGTTGATTCAGTGATCCCATTAAAATCAGAAAACGTAGGAAAAAAACCTTATTAGCAATTCCTTCTTTAATCTTCATTTAACAAAATTAGAGCAGACTTTTAGTTTGTTTGTTAGTTTAGGTTTAAAGGTTTCTCCTATATAAAATGTATTGCATTAACAAGGAATTTTATAAATCCAATTTTTTTCTTATTTGATCAAGTTGAGCTGTTTTTTGGTTTTGTTTTTAATATAACTGGTTTTACTTATCTATTGTTTTAATATTATATATGTGGCAAACTATTTTTAGTCTTTCTGCGAGACCCTGTATGTATGATACACTCATTGTAGTAATGTGGTTATCTTGGGAGTCAGTGTTGTTTGCTGATGTTTGGTGTTGGTTGTTAGCGTTTTTTTTTCATTAAATTTATTGGAGTTATAACAGTTGGTTTTTGCTCTATCATATTTTGATTTAATGATACTTCTTTTTACTCAATTTGGATGGTTAGAGTAAAAGTTAAGATACCTGGTAGTGTGAGTTGGTTTTCTGTAAAATTCTGTTTCAAACGTCTACTTTGTTAATAAATCGTCTAAGAAAAGTAATTTGTTATTCTATTCAAGTTCTACTGTAAACTGAATATTTTTTTTTCCAAAAAACAGCCCAAGTCAAAATACAAAAAATTGCAGTTATAAAATTCCTTGTGAATGTAATAATTGTATATTGGATAAACCTCTGGGCCCCAAAATGTTTGAATAAACGAACACAAAAAATAATTAAAAAACGACAGTTTGGAATATCCAAAATTTTTGAGCATGCTTGGGACTTTGGTCATAAAATACAATTTCAAAATTCAGTTATATTACACAAACAACTACCTCCGCAGAATTTAATCGTTCCTGGTTGCCGATGATTCAGGAAGAAATTGCTAATGGTCATGTCCATGTGAACAACCAAATATCGGGATAGTTCATTAGTTTTTTTTTCCTTGGTTTTTCCCTTATGATTTTAATGAAATTACTGAATCAACAAAATTCTTAGATCGCATTTTAGGCGAATGCACTTTCTTATAACAAAGTCGCACCTAGGAGCGCCACATAAAATTCTGAAGATCATCCCTTTCTTATTCTTCCAATTTGAAAGGAACTTTATTATTACATGATTTTTACAAGTTTCTATGCTACCCTAGATATTATCAAATTAAATTCTCTTAATTACTTCATAAGCCAAAAACTTTTAAATTTTAGAATTGTGCCTTTTTTTCATAGTTTGCCATTGACAATGGGATCTGACCTACAACCCGAAACGTTTGGAAATATACAGTATCTTCATGAACTGTGGTCTCATTTCCCAAACAAGTGCCTAAACATTGACAAACTATGCTATAACTATGCTTCAAGAAACAATGAAACTATTGGGCCGATTTATACCCTGATTTTTATATAATGATCCGTGCTGGTCTCAGGGACAGACTATAGCAACTTAAATTCTAGAATTTTTTTTCTTATAATTGGGGCTTGCTCACGCATGGGAAAACCGCTATCCTTATTTGAGAACCCACAAGGCGGTATAAACAAAAATTTTCTGTAATTTTGGTTACAGAAAAACGTCTCCAGTTGTAGCTACTCTTTAATATTATTACGGAATGACCTGTATCTCTGTAGCTACCTCTATCTATCACAATGCCTCCTACTTTATTATTTACTAATACGTTACATATTATTGCTTACAAAACTCATTAAATATATGCGCAACAATGAGCAATCCAATGCATTTTAGAACTGTAATATAAATAATTACATTTACTAATGGTTTGAACAGATTAGAACTGTGATACTTCCACATAATTGACTGCACTGCGTTTGCAAATTATATGATGGGGATAAAGGATAATTAATGGAAACTGCAGATTAATTTATTTCAATCTCAAATTGCATTTCATCCTGAACATAACAATTGTTTAAGTGACTCTGGCTTTTAATTAATTCATACGAAATTTTCTGACTATATTATTGGAAATTGAATTTTCCTGTATTGCTCTTCAATATTTCGTTATAAGCATTTAACTTGTGAAACATATTGACTTTCAGATTTTTGTAAATATCTAGTATATATTTAAGATAACGCACATTGGTCACAATCAGTTATTTGAACAAATTTTTTTCTCACTATACTAGATATAGTTTAAAATATGTTTAATTTTGAAAGTTAGTCTTTCACGAAATGACTTTAATGATAGTAGTTATTATCTAAAATATTCAGTGCACCTATGTTTACTAAAATCAAATATTTTTCAATTATCTCATGATGAATAGGAATTGTCAAATGAATGGTTACAAATGGAGACAATTTTAATGCCTTAATAATTATTCCAAAATAAGATTATGAAAAAAATATTTGTATTAAGAAATGTGAAATAAAATTGACACCATAAAAAAATTGTTTTCTGAATGATAATTGTTCCCAAAGAAAAAACATTAAAAATTTGTCAATTTAAACTCAAGAAGTCTATTAGTAGTACTATTTCAGTCCAAATATCAATAAACCGATGAAAACTCAAACTTATGTAATAAATTATACGATAGACTGTTTGGTATTGGACTTTTGTCAGAATTCATACGGTTATTAGGAACCGACTTCCAAAAAGGAGGAGGTTATCAATTCGTCGCGTATTTTTTCGCTTTTTTTTGTATGTATGTTACCTGATTTCTGCTCCTGTGGTGCACCGTTTTGAATGAATATGGTCTTGTTTAATAGAGTATATATCCTGATTGGTGAAACTTCAAATTTTGGAAAAGAATTCTATTGGTAAAGTGATAAAATTTGTGAATGAACACATGCGTGCATGGAAATCGAGCAATATCCCTAATATTTTAATCGATTTTTCGATAACTCCTTATGAAAATGTATAGTTTTTTAACGTTTAATCTATTAAGGAAGATCCTTAGGTGATCTCATATACTTTTCTGCAACGTGCAACTTGTAGTTTTGCAGAAAATCGCCGAAAATTCCAAAATTTTAATCAAAAATTTCATCGAAATGACATAACAGACATTTCCTCATAAATATTTTAATTCCAACGTAATAGTGCGGTAATTTTAGGCACTGGAAGTTTTAATTGCGAATTTGAAAATTTTCTATGTACATCTCAAGCATATATGTAGTAAAGCATAGTATTTTCGGCTCCTTAAATCAATGAGTACCAAGCTCGTTTTGTTTGTATACCAGGCAAATACCTATTTAAATGCAAATTTTTCCATTTTGCGAAGATGGTGCTTTTGGTTCTCACATGTTTAGTTATAGCAAACAAAATCACAAAGTAAAGTGATAGAAGGAGTTGCATTTATATGAAGATTGAAATATAGGACGGACTAGAATGATAGTGGTCCCGTAGGTAGCCGTATATACAGGATGGTTGGAATATAGGGTGGACTGGATGTTTGGTGGTATAAAAATATTGGAAAACATGTGAAATTAAAATTATATAGGGTGATTATAAATCTGTTATATGATGTGGACATAAGCAAATCATATACAGGATGGTTGAAATATATGCTGCAGTTGAATTATATTTATACCGTGTGATTAAAAAATTATTTTTTTATAGCCCATAAGAAGTGGCATAAAGTTTGGAGAGGAATTAATGTTACACAGGACGATAATATAAAATGTAAAAAATTAACTAATTTATGGGCTAGCCCACAAGGAGTTATATACTATGGTTGAAATATAGGACGGATTTGACTCCGTAAATATAGGATGGATTCTACTCCATCCTATAGAAGGCGGTTAACAAATTTATGCTTGTCCGTGGGCAGTCGTATGTACAGGATGGTTGGTACATATGTTGTAGTGGAATTATCTATAGTTATACAGAGTTGTCAAAAAAAGTTGAAAAAAGGTTACATGGCGTAGTCCATAATGCATAAATATATATTGGGCTTATTAAGTCAACGCGTACTAGTACATTTTGTTCGTAAAGATTTACCTGTCAATTTAAATGAGAAAGTATCATTGTGTAATGTAAGAATGAAAACTACCTGAGTTCAAACAAAAACTAAAAAGTTGAAAATAAAACATTTTTTTAAAAAATATAACCGACTTCTACCTATAACCAAAAAGCTAAAAATAATTATAACAAAATACAACTATGCAAGTAAATAACACATTCAATGTTGTTAGGTACCTACCCAGGAAGTAAAAAATGAAGCATTAAACGGTGCTCATTCTGTACAAATTAATTACTTACCAATCTAGTATATTTTTGAAGTCGGTGCCAAGCAACAATCAAGTTTGATGAATTAGTAGATAAGTACGCAATGAAGGAACTTAGATTTGCTTGGCACCGGCTTCAAAATATACTAGATTGGTAGGTAATTAATTTGTACAGAATGAGCATCTTTTAATGTTTACATATTTTACTTCCTGGGTAGGTACCTAACAACATTGAATGTGTTATTTATTTGCTAGAGTTGTATTATGTTATAATTATTTTTAGCTTTTAGTTATAGATAGAAGTCGGTTATATTTTTTTTAAATGTGTTATTTTTATATATCATTATGCTTTCGTACAAGTCCAGTTCCTTACAATTATTGACTTGTCTAACTAATCGTAACGAATTTAAACCTATAGAGTGACTATTTTCCAAAACATGATGTGCTATACTGGATTTAACAGATCTTCCGTATTTTATATGTGCAAAATGTCCTTTAAATCGGGTTCTAATAGATCTACTTGTATAACCATTATATTTCAGACCACAGTCATTACATTTGGTCTCATATATTCCCGACTTTTCGAAATCGTTAACTTTTTTTTAAAGAATATATAAATGTACCTATTAAGTTAAAATTATACAAGCAGTTTACGCAATTTATTGGTCTAAGTAACTAACGGTTTGCTAACGGTAGAGCTCCAGAATGACAACAAATATAATTAATATGGCACCAATATATTCTTGGACAACATGGCCAAACATCAAAAGCGGATCTTCCTCTTCTGTTGATCAGAAAGATGTATTCAAATTAGGACCAAGGAGCAAACCGTAGGATTCTCAGAAAACTGTACTGAACATGAGCATCTTTCAATAACAGTAGAATTGTTTTCTAGAGTTACAGCCACAATTATTATCACATGAAGATTTATAGCTGATTAGCTGCACATAATATTAAATTGAAGTAATGTTTGTGTAAACATATATGCTTGGATTACTAAAAGGAAATGGTAAATCCCAGTAGCAAGAAACTAAAAAATATTCAATAATTCCGTTCCATCTGCTCCACAATTGCAGAACTTTCCAGTTCTGAAAATTCATTTGTCGTATACATTCCATGGAAGTTCCGCCCAAAATGTAATAAACTAAAGCGACCCAATCATCTTTAAACTATTGTAAATTCGAGTAATTCGTCCTGATTCATTTAAAGATGCCTAACAAGCTCACACATTTATGAGCACTGTCTTATAGTAAAAAGTTAACATAACAAGCTACAATAAATAACACGAATTAGGACTAAAACATCATTCATGTATGTGAATTCAATGGAAATAAGAAACCTTATCATTTGACTGTGCTATATTATTTCTTAAGAACTAGTCAGCAAAAATTCAATATATAATGCAAGAAAATACTTTCGCTTGTTAACTTTTCTGTGAAATAAATAATTGGAACGGAAACTATAGCTGAAATTGTAATTTACAAATTGTAAATATAAGACGATTTTTGAGAAGATTTTATTTGGCAACTTACAAACAAGTTGTAAGCTTGCAAGAATCTAATATAAGAAAGTTGTTAAAATATGAGTTTTAATATAAATTTCGATTTCCCATTTAAATAACAGAGGAAACATTTTTATGTTATGATAATAATCTAGCCCGAAACTCAAAGAGTACAAACCTTCACAGACCTTTCATGATTACAACGAAACTATGGACTATGTGGAAGTTTTTTTTTGTATGGCATTAAATTCTTTAATACATGATTAATAGATATTGTTTAGCACTTTAAAATGATATATTCGGTTATAATAGTGGATCTGAAGACTTACAAGTGTTACAATATCTATTAAAAAATTGCTTAACATATTGATATTTTTTGTTTTGAAATAGTATTTATTAAAATAGCAAGGCAGCCGTGGCTGCTATATTCGTAGTTACTAAAGTGTCATGGAGACCTATTGGATCGTGAAGATAAGGTCATTTTAGTGGGAGGGGGGGTCTTGAGCGCGTACACTTTTTAAAAAATGTAAAAATGTAAAAAAAACACTCACATGGAAATACTCAGACATTTATAGTTTATACGCGCATTAACTTTCTGATCACCCAGAGATATTAATCTTACGTTTATATAGTTGGGGGTGGCTGTAAAAAAAGGTTGAAACGAGACTAAATTAAGTTAAAATTAATATAACTTTATTAGAATCCTCCAAACAAATTATTTATTAAAATCAGGAATATCGGGGATTTGTGGAACAAACCAGTCAATATAAGCTCCTACATTGACGAAGACGTTAGGAGCTCCAACCTTCCCACAAGGTATAATTCCCCAGGACACTATACCAACAAAGGTACTATTGCTAACCAGTGGACTCCCACCATCGCCAATACAGGCAGATACTCCTACAGCTGGTTGCGTGCACAGACTGCCACCCTCCATATTCAGTGGTGGATTCTCGCTCATAAATTTCAAAAGTTCATTGTAGCAACCTAAAACAGGAATTTATTGATAAACATATGATCTACTTCCGAACGTAAGAACAACAGTCTCGCCAACATAACCTAACTATATTGGCTAGAAAAAAAATCATGAGGCATCTAAACTTACTAGTAATGTTTGCTATAATAGGAATTGTTATGGTTTGCAAAGTATTTGGATGAACAGGCTTCTCAGTATCAGGTGCAGTAGAACCCCAGCCAGAAAGAACAGCTTCTCCACTTGGATAGAAATCCTGGTCGGGTAAATTAGCTGGTTGCACTTGAGAGTTATAAGTGAGTGGAGATTTCAGAAAGGCAAGTCCTATATCGTGAGGCTGGGCATCTCTGCAATGTAAGACATAGTATAGGGACATAATAAACAATAAATTAATTGATTATATGCTCTTCTTTGTGTAATAATAATATTCATGAAGAAAATAGGTACAAAGGATGCCTTAAATTTTCTAACAAATGTAATTTATGAAAAGCTTGACAAAAGTACTCCAATTGCAGCTACATTTCTTGACTTAGCGAAAGCATTTGATACTGCCACTCACAAGATATTATTAGAAAAATTATACTGTAATGGAATAAGAGGCAAAGCTTATAAGCTCATGACTTCTTATTTGCAAGACAGAAAACAGCGTGTTAAAGTAAGTGAGGTTGTAAGTGAATATTGTGAAGTTCGAACAGGTGTTCCACAAGGAACAGTACTGGGGCCATTGTTATTCATTCTGTACGTTAATGACTCACTAACTACTATGCCTGATGACGTAATAATATCATTTGCGGATGGCACAGCGGTTAATCTATAGGAGAAAGTTGGGCGAAGTAGAGATCAAAACGAATAACTATCTTGAAGCTATAAGTAACTGGCTAGCTTTAAATAAACTATCTTTAAATTTGGACAAAACTGTTTACATGACATTTGGAAATTGCAACATAAGTGTTCCGGTAAACCTAAACATTTCAGTCAACGGAAAAAAAATGAATAAGGTGGAATCATGTAAATATTTGGCTTACTCCAACGCTACAATAGGTCTGCAACGCAACCAGAAAATACTATTAAAAATTGTAAACAAAAATAAAACAAACTTACATAACAATCCTTTAAATTTGGAGGAGCTTTTCTCACTTGAATCTTTAAAATATCACTACATTACTGTGAAAGAAAAATTCCTGAACTCAAACAGTATTACGAGGAACAAGAGAATTCTTCTCCCACATAGATCAAAAACAGTCAGTAAGAAACACAGTTTTATAAGAGCAATAAATGTATACAACAGTCTTTCAAATGTACTAAAAGCATTAAGTAATGTAAGTGCAATAAAAAATAAGTTAAAAAGTGGATAATTAATAAAGATATTAACAGAATCAGATAGGCAATTGACAAAAAAGTCACCATTGTTATTGAAACTTCTAGAAAAATTATGTTTTATTTATTTATTTTTCTTCTATGTTCTTTTTTATTTTATGTATTCTTACATATTTTCCTTTATGTTAAGTATATATTTTCCATAGGATAGGTTTATATATTACTAGTTTTAGGTATTATACCAAGACCACGAACAGGTAACTCCGATTACCTCTGTCGAGATTATGTAATAATGTCCTGGTATTATTGTGTATATCTATTGGTTAAATAAATAAAAATAAAATAAAATAAATAACTGAATTTTGAAACTGTGTTTTATGACCAAGGTCCGAAGAATGGTCACAACTTTTGGATTTTTCAAACTGTCGTTTTTTATGTAATTTGTGTTCCTTTATGCGAACATTTAGAGGTCTAGAGGTTTTTCCAATATATAATTTTTTAAATTCACAAGGATGGTAGAAATATCAGTTTTAATTGAACAGGGTGGTTCAAAAAATATTGTAATGGTAAGTAGTTGCGTATACAATGTGGCTGAAATAAGAGTTATACAGAAGAGGATACAGAAGGCCTCAAAAAATGTTAGAAGCAGTTGAATATACAGGATGATAAAAATATAAGGTGGAGTAGAATTACAGTTATATAGGGCCATTAAAAAAGTTATATAGTGTGAAACATAAGTAGTTGCTTATTCAAGGTGTTTGAAGTAAGGATGGAGTGAAATTATTGTTATTCAGCGTGTATTAAACATTTGTTATCTAAGCATGAGCAGTTAGGATATCTGAATTATAAGAAGAGGTGTAATATAATTATAGGCTTGGGTTCAATTAAATTTAGAAGCAGTTGCATATACCGAATGGTTGAAATAAATGTGGATGCGTGTTATATAGGGTAGACCAAGAGCAGTTGCATAAATGGAATACTAGACATATGGGGCGAAGTAAAATCACAGGTATAAAGGAATAATTTAAACAATAGAAAAATATTCATTAGTGTGGAGAGGTTTGATACTGATAGAGGGTGGTTTTAAAGATATTAGGACCGTTGCAATATTGTGTGGAGTTCAATTGTAGTTGTACAGGGTGGTTCAGAAAATGCTAGACAAATAAGTTATATAGGGGTGACCAATACACAAAAGCATATACAGTGTGGATGCAGTACTGTGTGAATTAGAGTTACACTTATAGAAAGAAGAAAGTGGTCCGAATAATATAAATTAGAAAGTATTTAGGAAATAGAGAGAGAGAGAGAGAGAGAGAGAGAGAGATATGATCCCCTACAGAACATTAAATAACGCTATCACAAAAAATACACCTTAAAATCAACTGGGGCAAATAACATGGACCACGAGATGTTGGTGATAATCGCTTCAACGAATATCTTAGCAAATAATTGGTCAGAATTTGATGACAAATAAAATTTTCAGAAAATTTTACATACTACGATGAAAATCTTTTAATTAAGAAATTACAATTTCATTATAAACATATATTTTGTATTTACTCACTGACTATCGACGTTGTAATCTGGATGAATACTGGTTTTTATAACATCAATGACTTGTCGTTCGGCATTGGTGTCGTTCAAATTCAGAATTCCAGCAACAATTCTAAAGGTATACAATTTAGTTTTTGGTAGGCACTGGGCAGCTGTAACTATCACAGTCGGACTAACTATTGTAACGCCACACATATGTTTGCACGAAAGTGATGATTTACTACAAGCCTGAAGAGATACATGGTAAGGGAATTGTCCTCATGTTGCGTTTTGACCTCCTACTATTCGAGGAACAATATCTGAGGAAGGAGCAGCTGAAATAAAAAAAATATAATGAACTTTTGTACAGCTAATTTCAAAAATATGACTAATAAAAATGGTACAAAATAAACATATTGCCTTACCCAAAGCTGCAGTCATGACTGCCAACAACACAACTAACTGTTTCATATTGTAGTCTAGAATGAAAAACAGTCCGAAAATTTTCTTATTTATAGAGAACAATAGGAACTGTGATTAGTCAGCATAAGATCAAGCGTTTGATTGTTCAATTATCTGATGGTTGAAGTAGATATTTCTATATTAGAATTTAGAGATCTTTGCAGATTAATTAAATTAACTAAGGCCTATATTTGTGATATCAATTGAGGTATACACATATAATATAGTATATAGTATAGTAAATAACGTGTAAATTAAATATAGGTAATTTTGGTGTTATATGAACTTATAAATAGAAAATTATTCAAGCAAGCGTCTACAGCAATTTCATTAATTTGGAACGCACTTGTTAAATATGAGTCGATTTTAAAAATTTGGAGTTAATTCTTAGATTGTCTCAAAATTAAAAAATTAAAGTTCAAAAATAAAGGCCGTGATTTAACAAAAATTGGGGTCACAAGTGGGAATCTTCAAGAATGAAATGTGAACAAGAGTATTCAAACGCACAACCATGGATGTTTAAAACGGAAAAACCAAACATTAGTTTTTCATTCACATTTTCACATTCTATTTTTTTATTAATTAATTTTAATATATTTTAATTTTACATATATTTTTATTTCAATTTTATATTAGAATGAACACACTTAGGTTATTTTAATTTATATTTATTGGCTATTGACAATTGTTTCACCAAGTTACTGGCTGCTTCAGAATACAAAGTAGAACTAAATGCTAAATGCCTAAAACTATTACAAAGAAATATATGAATGCAAGAAAAATAAAAGAATGGATTTATAATAACAAGTAAGGATACATTTGTGAAAGAAATTGTGTGAGTACACTAAATTTGAATTTTTTAAATTTGTATTATTGTATTTTGTATTTTTCTTAAATATTTGTTTTATGTTTTATATTTTTTAAATATTTTTGCAATACAACATGATTGTTGTGCAGAATATTATTAGTATTATAAAGTTTTGCATTAATTAGTATTGTTTAAAAATAAATAAAAGCAATACTTGAATATAATTTAGTGTTTTAGTATAGTAGTTTATATGTCTATATTTTTATGTTAGTTTGTATGTTTAGTTTGAAGTAATTCTATCCAGGTCCTACACACAGGTTTGATTACTTACCTATGTAGGATTTGCAATGAATAATGTCTTTGTTGTAAATTTTGAAGTGGAATAAGGAATAAATTACAGAGCTATTAAGAGGATTCTTGAAATTATGGGATATTGAAGCCGACAGGAGGGAAGTACTACTATTAAAACAAATATTACAGTTCAGGGGTTTAAATGGAATAAAATATGCATGTAAGGAGTTTATATTCTATTGAAAAGATTAAGTAATGAACATCAATTGGTTTCGGATTGATCATTCAAGAGGTATGGTGAATTCTTGTCTGCTGACTCTAAAAGATATAATTTTTTACTTTTTTGTTGTAAATGCAATACTTGGAACGTCTTATGGGGTACATGATTTTCAATAAATGATCGTTCATTATTGTAATTGTGGCACTTAAAAGCTTTGGTATGTTCATCCCATCTTGTCTTGGTTGTCATCACACTAATACCAACCAAACACAAACAGACAACCAAATTATGAACATAATTCCATATATCCCAGGTGTATCGGAAAAAATTAAGCGGTTAGGAATTAAATACAGCGTTAAAACTGTTTTTAAAACAAATAATACCTTGCGCTCTATCTTCACACATACCAAACCGTTTAACGCAACCCAGAGTTCTAAAAATTGTGTGTACAGTGTTTTGTGTGACTGTGGCCATTCTTATACCGGTGAAACTTCAAGACCCTTAGAAGTAAGGAAAAAAGAACATCAATATAACATTTCCAGAAGACATGTGGACAAATCAAATTTGGCCAATCATGTATTAACGAGCACCGGCAGCCATAGGATAGACTGGGATAAAACAAAGATCTTGTTGAAAGAAGAAAATTTAAAAAAGAGAAAACTTAAAGAAGCCAGCTGTATGATGATAAACAACACTGAAATCGGAGTACCTTCAGCCGACCTTCATTTGGACTGGAAGAATTTACTGCTAACAGAACAAAAAAACGGTAACCTCAGAGTCAAGTGATCGCCAAACGACAAATTGTCAGTGTCAAATTTTTTGACAAACAATAAATTCAAAATCAAAGCGAAAATTTTTTAGAAAAAAACCTCGAAAACAACACTAAACGATTGACAACGACTCCAGACTCGGAGTTGAAACGTCTCCATACACAGATAAGTATTACACAATATACAATACATTACTTATATACAGGAATACTGGTTGATCATTTTATAGACATCTCTTTCTCTCAGAAAAACTGTGAGGAAGAATCTCTGTACAGACAGCCAGTAATCCGGACAATTTTACGAAATTGCCTTACTACACTTTGTTCTACATATACTATTTTTAAATACTTATTTGTTACAGGAAAAAAATTTGGAGGAGAGAAAACCCATGAATAGACAAAATAATTTTATCTTTATTGTTTTTTATGTTTTCCTAAGTTGTTATCTGTTTTAAAAGCTGTATGAATGTTCCTATTTAATAAAAATTGTGTTATTTTTTGCGAGGGAGAACCGATAAATGTGATACTTTGATATAATTTGGGATCGATATTGTAGGTAGGAGGATATACTTCATTTAAAGCCATTTTATTTAATTTTTTAGTTAACATGTTGTCGATAATTTCAGGGTTGTAACCGTTATTGACATCAGTACATTTTATTCTGTGTAGTTCTGTGAGTTTTTAATAAAGGGATGGTAGTCAGTCTGTGCAACATACTATGGTATGCTGCAAGTTTGTGTTGGTAAGGATGGTGTGAACTATTGTGGATTGTAAGGTCAGTATGTAAAGTTTTATGATAAATGGAAAAGGTATGTTTATTGTCATGTCTATTGATAGTTGAGCCATTCTGCATCATTTTCTTTATACTTATTGTAGTTGTTAATCTAGTCAAGATGTCTTATCTTATCGAATTGCAGTTTTTGGATAAATCTTACAACAAATTGTAAATATTATGAACACTTTAGTTGAAATTCCGTTTTTGCGTATATCTGAAAAAAATTAAAATAGAGGTGAAAATGCGTCTAAAAATGGGTGATCTGACTTTGACGCAAGCCAAGATATTTGCTCACTCAATCAGGCAGAGACAATTGAAACTAATCAAATATAAATATTAAGCATTAAAAAATTGGTTATTTAAGTATTGTTAATTAAATAATTTTTACAAGCTGGAAATAGTTTTGAAAAACCGGATAACCGTTAATCTAATAACTTCAGATCTTGACTAGATTATTTTCAGCATAATCTATATAAATATAATAAAACTTACAACATTCACCCAATTCTGTACATAATAGGTATTGAAGAAAAATTAACTATTAATTTATTATAGCAAATCGAGCCAAGACAACAGTTTTTATAATTTTTGTCTGGCTCTCTGATTGGCTGCAAATGTTTGAAACCGTTGGAATTATTGGCAAAGGGTCTCAAAATCGTTAAAATTGGCAGAGAGTATTCTTGAAACAGGAATCGAACTCTTTTTTGACTGTTGACTACGTGTCTACAGCAATGTTGTGACTATGAGACGCACGTGAATTGTACGAACAATATTATTGCGGTATTCAGTTCCTTTTTAAAATTTGTAAGATTATTGCCTAAGTTATTTTAAATAAAGTTTTTTCAAAAATTAAAAAATATGCAATGTTTTAAAATTTGTCTTGGAAAATGCTTTAGAACAAATTACATAACTAATGTGATTTAGAGACAGATAATAATAATCAATAAGTAGATTTCAGTTTATGTATTCTGACTGTATCAAACGTTAATAGTATGTCAGGTCCCTAAAATGTTAAATCTTTTAGGTATTTAGGACAGTCAGAATTCTTGTACCCTAGTACCCAACAAGACTTATGTACGAGGGCTGCCTTTTATATTTCGGGATTAGAGAACAAGAACAAATATTACTCATCGAAAATCGGTTTATTGTTTTTCAAAATATTCCCATGAAGATCTATACACTTTTGCATGCGTTTGAACCAATTGTCGAAGCACTTTTTCCACTCTGATTGAGGTATCTCCAAAACATGCATTTTAAACGCAGCAAGCGCTTCTTCAGGTGTCGAAAAATGTTGACCTCTCAGTTTGTTTTTTACGTACGGGAATAAAAAGAAGTCATTTGGTAACAAGTCAGGACTATACGGCGGATGACTCATCAAATCGATGTTTTGAGTGGTCAAAAATGCAGTTGTTTGAGCCGATGTGTGAGAGCTCGCATTGTCGTAGTGAAGAGTGATCCTTCTTCGGCGGTTGGTTTTCCTCATTTCTTGGAAGAAAACTGGCAAACAAATGGTTGTGTACCACTCAGAATTGACTGTTCTGCGTTGTTCTAGTGGTACGGTTGCGACATGTCCAGTTTTTCCGAAAAAACAGGGGATCATTTGCTTGGAAGTGCTTCGTGCGCGAACAACTTTTGTTGGATTCGGCTCATCTTGAAACACCCATACAGTCGACTGCTGTTTACTTTCGGGCTCATACGCGTAAATCCACGATTCATCACCTGTCACTATGTCATATACGTGTTTTGAAGCACCGCGATCGTATTTTTTGAGCGTTTTTTCGACCAATCTACACGAGCCTTTTTTTAAACGATTGACAAATTGTGTGGGATCCAACGCGAACAATTTTTTTGACATTCAAATGTTTATGCAATATTGAATGTATGCTGGTCCCACTAATGTGTAAGGTTGACTCAATCTCACGATGACGATCTTGCAAGATCAGTTCGCGCACAGCATCAATAGTTTCCGGAAAAACAACTGTTTTTGGACAACCTTCACGAAATTTCTCTTGGACTGAACTACGACCTCGATTGAATTCACCATACCATCGATAAACAGTGGTCCTTGATGGAGTTTCATCGCCAAAAATTAAATTAAGTTCTTCCATGCACTCTTGCAGACTTAATCCACGTCGAAAGTTGTAAAAAATAATCCCACGAAAGTGTTCACGATTTAATTCCATTTTTTGGCCGAGATGAATCTTTTAAGTTACTGTAAACAACACATAGCGCTCGTATGTCAAAACGTTCTGAGTACGTATAATCTCAAAAATGTCAAACTTTATGATAGAGCTGTCAGTTGTCAGATTGCAACACTAGGGTTGTTCAATCCCGAAATATAAGAGGCAGCCCTCGTAATATGTATATTTATTTGTAACAGTATGAATAAACTACTGGTGAAATACCGATTATGTAAATTACAGCAATCTTTAAGTACCTACTTCAAAATGAAACATGACAAGGTAATTACCCTGTTCTACTTCAGGTTGAAGTAGATACTTAAAAATTATTTGAAAATTCATAATTTCTTTCCACCTAACTTCTGATATTACAAATTAGGGAAAATTTGGATGCCAAGCAAATCTTACATTAACGTGTCACAGAATGTTGACCACTGAATTAAATAATAGTGTTGCTAAGAACTGAACCCGAAGGGTATCAAAATAAAAACGTTACAAAATAAAGAATGACGCATCATGTCGTTCCTGATAGCAAATATATTGCACTAGAATTATCACTAAAGTTTAAATAAGAACAGTCTACAAATCTGTATCAGTTTAAAAAAAAAGCAATTGCAAGTAGTACACTAATAGTTTTTCTCCAATGGTAAACTATAGTGAGATCATAATGGATTTAACGAAAATTGCTTGTCATTTGAGTAAATAATTCAAAGCCAATCCCGAGTCATGCATCAAAGAAACTGTCACCTGGAAGAAGGTTTGACAATCCTTGAAATTCTTCACAGTTCAGATAGCTTCTGTACACCCGAAGTTCAACCTTCATATGTCCACATTTATGCTTATTGAGAGCAGATCAGATACATGTTAATCAAATATCATAATCTAAAAGAGCTGAGCGATATTTTTGAGCAGATACATGATGCACCTTAAAAAAAAACGTTTATTAACTTTAAATCCTACAACTTTTATCCCGAACTTCTTTCAAGGTAAATGATTCCACCTAAGATATTACCTTGTGTCAAGTTAAATGTCTCACCCGGTATTTATCCATCATGCTTCCATTAGCATTGCTCTCACCTTCCATCGCATTTCGTACTGATAAGTATCATCAATCGTGCATTTAGGAAATATTTTTTGTGGCCAATGTTTATTCGGAGACATAGATTTTGGTTGCAGATAACAGATTTCCTTTATTGTTTTCCAAAATAAAGGTATCCACTAGAAATATTACCTTGTATCAAGATAAATGCCCCTCCATCAAGCTTTCACTGACATTGACAAATATTTCTCGCCTTTCATCAAACAAGACTACAATTGTCGGTAGTAATTTTTAACAAGAATCGTGGGTTTACTTAGCCCGACCATTTCATAATTTTTACCTTATGAATATTGGATAATTTGCTGTAAACTAGCCGTAAATATGCCGTGAAAGAGAAAAATTTGCGGCTTTAATTTTATTATTTTTTATTGTTAAAAAGAAAAAGTAATGAGAGCCTAGAAAGGTATAGTTTATCAATAGTTGGCCTAATAAGCAAAACTTCTTTAACCAATATGTTAACTGTTGGAATTTTTTCAAACGGGCGTAGGTGATCCTTCGTAGAAGGATAGAAAAGGGGCCGATAGCCACCAACGATCAGAAAATCGACGCAGCAAGCAACTACCCAACACCTGAATTTATTAAAAGAGCTGAGACAGAAGGCAAGAATGACAAAAGAATTACTTTTAAATGAATAAGCCCACATTAAAGATGTTGAGGCCATAATAGTATATTTTAATTGCTAAAGAAATACACAAATAAAAAAATTGTATAATATAGAGTATAGGGTCTACCTACATCATTTTAATCTAGTACAACTCTGCGCTTCATTGTCTATATAGATCTGTGATATCTATATAAGAACACATAAAATTGCTTTTTTTTCGGTATATTTATTAACTTTTCAATCCGCCGGGTTTTCTTTAATAGTCTTTGTACGTCCATACAATACTAACAATTTCTATTGTAGGCAATTAACCCTTTTTTTCTATTTTATAAATACCATTATACATAAAGGTCTTGAAATTTAAATAAAGAAATATTTATTCAAAGATTAGGTATTGCACTATCAAATATTATTGACAAAGATGTTTTAACAAAGATATTTAATCAAATATTTGGCAATGTAATAGCGGCCTTTCAAAGTACACATTAAAAATAAGACTATTCCAAAGGTAATATGTGCAAATCATAGAGGATCCCCTCTCTATTAGGGTAAATTTATCACATAATCTCTCGTCTGTATCTGCCCCTGAATAATATCGATTATGTTTCAAACACATAAATAATTAAATAATAAGTTCCCTAAGTTTTAGGGGTACACCAACTGATAAAGTTTCCCAATTAGAAAATATATATCTGGTTGCCTTTTGAAGCCTGTAAATCTCGAAAGGAATAAAGTTCGATGCATTAATATACATCTGAGTTCTAAAAGATTTTATGAATTTTATGAAGGCAACAGATCACTTACTGATAGGGAAAATTTAATGTTAATATGTCCAATTTTCGATATTCGCGAATACAAATGCGAATGCCAATATCAGATCAAAATTTACTTATTTTGGTTTAATCAAAAATCCTAACCAAAATTGAGCTTCGTAATCATTATACACAGCCACTCTTCTATTTTTAATATATAAATTGAAATAGCTTTTGAAATCTTTGTTGTCTCACAGATGTATAAGCACAAAATTTTGTATACTAGCACCAAACCCTTACACTCAACGCTCTTTCAACAGTTAAGCTGTCATCATATTGGAGTGAAAAAAAAGTTTTTTGTTTTATGAGAGAAGTTATAAGAAGTTATTATAATTAAACAGAAAAATTATGTAATTAAATTTATGGAGTCAAATAAAAACTAAAATTATATGGATTGCCAAAAAAAGGAATTTTATTGTCATGCTATAACTTATCTTATTTATGGACTCATTTACATATTTTAAAAACATTCAGTTTCAAAAACAAAGTGACGAACGAGTCTAACTTTTGTATAGGTTTAAAACTAAGATTCTGCAAGTTTTTGTATTTCTGAGTGAAATGAGATTGAATGCATGAGAATTGGCCAAAAAATAACTGACTTATAACGAGGTATGTTTTAACATCCTGACAGCTAATTTCTCTTATTTTGCAAAATTAACTAGGCCTAAATACAAATTTCGCTTCGTTGGTTATCGCTACTAATTTGAATTGACTGCGAAAATGGTACTAGCTAATGACGATAAAATTTGCATCAATACTTTAAATTAGAGTTCTGCCATAATTTGTTGCTAGGCGATGTAATAAAAAAACATAACTTACAATGTTGTTAAGAAATTTCACCTAACCCAATTGCCAGGCGGGCGCAAAGTAGGCAGGTGCCCAAGGAGTGTAAGAACGCAAGTACGACAGTTATGGAGCTTTTATTTCAATTTATCTAACTAATGGGGTTTTATAGGCTGTGTTCCATGTAAACACATACAAAGCATTCATTGTTACCTTACTAGACATTAAATTAGGGCTTTTGTAGCGATTTTATATTGTCCGATCGCTCAGTAGTTTGTTTTCAGCTGCAGTTTCAGCGTGTGCCTGTCACTTTGACGCAACTAACGGCCCGAACTGCACAGAGATCTTTTACAGCTCTGACAAAAGGCCTGCAGCTAGTCTGAGAGTTCCACAAATTCGATAGGTTGTATATTTTCCTTCCAACCAAAAAAAAAAAAAAAAGAAACGTGAAACACCATAAACCGTTTTTTTAGACAAAGGGGCAAGTTCACTAATTATTTAATGATGTCTGTGGATTTAGCAGCGCTACCCAATGAAGCAAAATTTGTTATCTGGAGATTTAAAACATACGCACCTTTATAGTGTAACAATTATTTTTTGACAGATTCTTGAGCGTGACCTTCTGTTGTATCTGCAAATATTCAAGCTTTACACTTATTTTTAAAACTAGAAATGTGACCCAAGAAAGTACCAGCATATTTTAAAGTTTGTCAAAGTTTAGATATGTCTGCATTTTGTTTTTAAAACTGAATTAAAAAATAAAGTTAACACTCTGACACCATCAATTGTCGAGAACCTTTATCAGTTGCACTCCTCTCAACTGATTGAATCTCCAGAAGATTGTATCATAATTTCTTTGACAGGTTTTCGTTAACCCAAGAATTCTTTGTCCTAGAAATCACAAGGAAACGGCGTTATATGCAGTATGACTCCTGATTTTGAGTCTCTGTGAGCTAGTTTTTCCTGAAACTTCCAAATTTCGAAATTCATTTTGCCATAAAACCCTATATCATGTTATGAAACTGACATTTGGTTAATTTTATTTAGCAATTAAATTGTTGCCTGATTACATGTACACGTCAGGTTTCCAGAAGAAATGTATATATGTAGTTTAGATTTATGTCATCATACAACTGTTATTTCTCATTGCAAGTACAAGTTAATACCTACTTGTCCTACATGTAAGACTTAACTTTTGAAATTACAAGTAAGTTATACAGTGTGCAGTGTTCCTAACATCATAATATTTACGCTTTTCATTGGCAAACATATTCGCAAAAAATTCGCATGAATAACTGCGAATACGAATGCGAATGCGAATATTAAAACACACGCGAATATTCGCTAATGCGAATGCGAATATTCGTTACATCCCTAATACATACCTAAAATTATCAGTCAGCCGAAATTGTAATAATTGAAATATAAACATCTTTTCTGACAACAATTTCAATTTCTACAGACAGAGCTACAGAATGCCGATATTTTGTTACCTTCAACATTGACCAATTTAGGAAAAACCACAAAAAAAATTTAATGGGCTTTATTTAATTTCTTTAATTTGATATAATTCCAATTTACTAATATTATGAAACAAATATAAAGAGAAAGTCTCATTTACATATTAACATTTTATTATGACCGGGATAAGTACACATTGTATTGCAAACACTGGACATGTAATACAACAGAAAATACAAATAAATGGTACTTTAAGATAATTTTAACTAAACTGCTTAAGGCCTTTTTGAAGTTTCTTCCTATTTACTAAACTTAAAAAATATTGTTGATGTATTTAAAACACAGTCTTTAAATTCTTTTTTCCGTACTTATAAGTCTATAACATCACATACATACATACAAATACATTCCCTCATATACATCTACATACAGCAAAAGTTACACTGATATTCTACACTACAACATTATTACTATTATAACAGTAGTTACACTGAGATTAGTATTTATTTTGGCAAGGAACTAGCTTAACAATTTTGAATACGTAGAGAATTTTCAACTCTTAAAATTACTTTTTAGTATAAGTGTACAATATGCTTGATTAGCAGTTGTTTAACAATAACACATTATTTGTAAAAATTCTAAAAATCTGTTAGATAAATCTGTTAAGCATAGACAGTATTTAAATAAAAGATTTGTGCTACATAGCAAATGATAAACACATTTGGATTCAATCACATATATTAAAATTAATGATAATCTATTAAGGTGTGTGTAATTTTTTATACTATAAAATAGATTTAGCTAAAAAGTGAAAATTTTTGTTGTTACTTGAAGAAAATATATGGTTGGAAAGAGATTAAGTAAAAAATAATTAGATTGACAATTTACATGGTAATACACTATATTATGTAAACGGTAAATTGGCCATAAGCAAAGCAACCGCTTGAAACAACTCAAGCCCTAGTTGTGCTTTGGAAATAGAACTAAACTAAACAATGGGGAAATTAGGTAGATAATAGAGCATTCAGGTGAGTTGAGGAATAATAATGCAAAGGCAGTAGTTATTTCTATCTGCAGAATGCCTTACTGATAAAATATTTGAACATGTCACACCAATATAAATAGAACACCTCAAAGAAAAGTAAAAATTCTTATAAGAAGGTATTTAAATAAATAAAATGGACATAATTAATCGGTCAATTAACAGATTTCATCAGGATCCTTAAAATATTAAAGCAAGTAACATGGTTGTACCAAATTATTAAGCTGTATCATATAATAATGATAAAAATTCAATAATAAAAACCCATTCAACATAGGCAATAGGCACAGAAAGCTGCAATTTCTAAAATGAGAATGCATTGTGGATACTGAGATATATTCGGTTTTATTTATAAAATTGAAGTTATAAAGGAATGAACAATGTCATTGAGTAGATGACTGAAAAAATTATATACTGTTGTAAAAATGATATACTGTTATTTGTGGGTAACTAATGTTACAGAAAATCAGCTGATGAATGAGTAAAATAAAGCGGTATATGGTGTTATATTTGTATAAAATGTCATTTAGAAAACGAACAGTTAATAGACGCTCTTTAGCTGCCTTATATAAAAGGTGCTAATCATTGTATGTAAGTAACAGCATGATAGGCAAAACAAAATACACGAAACGTGTAAGCATATTCGCACAATTTAATGCAACAAGGGAAACAAATATTTTATCGCGAAATGAATTCCGACATCCAGGGGTTTCAGGAAATTCTAGCTCTAGACTCCAAATCGGGAGTCGTACTGTGTGTATCGCCGTTTCCCTGTGATTCCTAGGATAGAAATCATACGAAAGAATTCGTAGGTTTAGTAAAACCTGCCAAAAAAATCTCCAAAAGTTAGTAAGGGAAAGAAAGTAAAAATAACGAGGATATATTTGAATGAGGTAAGCGACAGGGGTTCAGATGCCATACATGAAAAGATTGTTTCAACAACACCAATTAAAACAATATGGTATGTCTAAACATGTCTAGAAGAATTTTTTTTAGATTTTCTCTATACTATAAATTTCTTTATTGCTTATATTTACAACACATACAAATTATTTACGGTCAACACCACAGATAAATACTTAAAACCTAAGGTTTAATAAAGACAGAATTATTATAATATAATTTACAGGATATGCAGTATTGATGCTTAGGGAATATAAATAAATGTTATATTTTAAGCATAATAATTTTAATCATCAATTAATAAACACTTTATTTATTTACAATTTACTAATAAAACCCAGATTTCATGACAACTACCAAATATTCGAATTGTATTGTTGCATATCTTGCGGGTAATAATAGATCTTGCAATTAATGTGCTCCACACTCTGCCACGCGTATTTTATGTTATGTATATAGTACACAATCGTATGAGTATAATCAATACTTCATGCATTTATTACTTCAACTTTCTAATCCATTTCCATTTGTTTCATAGTAGAGATGGGATCCTTATTTAATCTTCTTAGCCCCCTCAGTTGTAGTAGTTGCCGTTTGAACATTCGAGCTTTTGTTATACCTCTTTGTTGCATAGTCCCGGAAACTTCTGATGGCTGGGCGAGAATTCTGTAAGAAATTGTTGATGGCATTCAACGTCTGAATAGGAATCTGTAACACAAAATTTCTTTTTTAACTATGTTTTGTAAAGAATGCCATTATAAAACTTTCAACATCTATTATGGTTTGGTTTAAATGAAATCAAGTGAGTCCAAATGAGATACATGGACAAGGATAATATAATTAAAAATTTAATTACAATCTGGAAGTACTAGTGTTATTAATAGGAAAATATGCCAAAGAAAAATTCGGTAAAAACTGCCAAAAAGCACGTATAGTTGCCACTGCTACTAAATTTCTCAATGTAAAGGGCATTTCGAATAACTTATTATTCTCTCCTTGTTTTTTCTTGCAATTTTTAGTAGGAAATGAACAATTCGCAGGATATTGTATCTTTACAAAATAATCAAGGAATGTAATAACCTCACTGTTTTAAACATTTTCCATGTTTAAATATTGTCAAAGGTTTGCCGATTCATAATGTTTTGCATTTGTACAATCAAAAACTGTTTTAGTCTACATTTTTTGAACAAAAAAATAGACACCTACGTTATGCGTACCTACTGATAGTTCCAATCTAATTTTGTGATTTTCAAACTACAAGCGTTTGCCACATGAAAGGGATATGTCGAAAGTAACAAAGTGAAAATCAGGCAAGGATCAATCACCTCACCGCCTCCACAGTTGCTCATTTTTGAAAAGTGCTAATGTTAAGTAGGCTAACTTTTCATCATTGTAGGGCCAGTGAAATAAGGTCAGCAGTGAAATAAGGTATTGCAAACAACTCTAATGATGTGCCAATATTATTTCACACGCACCAATCTAATTTAAAATGCAAATAACCATTGTCGGTCTTTAACGATTTTAACAAAACCCACCGCTGGTCGCTCTATGTAGGCTGACCTCAGAAACAGGCTAACCTCAGCAACAGGCTACTGTAATTTGTGAGGTTAGCCTGTTTCTGAGGTCAGCCTACACAGAGAGAAAAAGACCTTATTTCATATTTCACTGGCCCTACAATGATGAGAAGTTAGCCTACTTAACGTTAGCACAAATAGACTGTCTCGCAGCGTAGGAATAATTCATGCAAATTGACGGAGCTGTTGTCAATCAGTTCGCAACTTAGAATGCGCGTTGAAAATGTTTGTTCAATCAGTTGTTTTGTCGAATTATTCTTAATAAATAAGTCTCAAAATAGGGCTACACACTATGTGTCCAACTAGGACAAACATGAAACAACACATTTTATTCCAAACAAAACACAAGATGAAGAGCTGAAGTTTAAGTGAGACATTAGTACAACAAAATATGAATCTTAATTAAATTAAATGATAATTTCTTGTATTACATTTTAATGAAGCAGTTTTATACAAAACAGCACTGTAGTCGTTATGAGTATGAGTATTTCTAGATTGAGTTCACTATACGTTCAAATGAATATCGTTTTATTCCAACATTCATTCCAAAGCTGAGTAGATGAGCACTCCATAGACATACCATGTGTCCCAGATAAATTCCAAGCCCGACCAGGTGCTGTATCGAAATTAAAAATATCTACAGGGATTTTCAAAATATCGAGAAAAAACAAAAAATGTAGTCAAAAAACTACAATATACTCGCCATTGTGTAAACAAATTTGGTAAAATTGGATCATAGGAGTCCTCTATAGTTAGTGACTCAACATTAGAGCACGACCAGCCTTGACAACGTTTACACGTCAGGGAACAAAACAGTTCAACTTTTTTGCAACCACATTTAGCATTAAATTCCTATTTGCAGTTGCAAAATATTGTTTTTAGCAGTTTCTCTGGCACTGGAAGAAGCAGAAGAGAAAGCAGAAATATTCGAAAATTATGATTCAGGTGAATAAATTTATCAACTTTTTTATAATTACACCGCTTTTATTTTTACCAACCCTTATTAATAAATATTATTTTGCAATTTTCCTGAAACAAACAATATCACAACAGACCCGTGGAATAGGCCTACTGGGGTGACGTGGAAACGTCTGCAAATTATGACGATTAAAAGTTATTTAATTATTTAAAGCGTTGGCTCTTAGGAAAGACATTGTTCATACATTTGTTTTGTAGGAAATTTTTTTATCTACAATTTTTGTCTGAGGTAATTTAGCCATAAAACTCGCCGTTTTCCTGAAAATCGCGAAACAATCTTATTTTGTTGACCTTTGACCTCAAGTCATTTTTTTTCCACCGACCGAAACGATGAGGACTTTTGAGATTTCTTTTATAATTGTATTTTGAGCAATTTTACCAAGTTACAGCATCTTATAATTTTTTTAAACATTCCTCCTGCTTTAGGCCTAAATTGACCGGACTATTGATTCTCTCTCACGTCCTTTGACTCCGGCCCGAAAAACCGACACAAAACGGAGGGACACTCTCGCACTTGCGTTACCTCGTGAAGCCTCCTGGAAAGTCTAGATGCGGCATAAGACATTTATAGACTACAAAAAATTATGAAATCGTTTTTATTGTTTACTCAAAATCTGTTCTCGAATTTGAGTAGGTTTACTAAATATCTCAATAAAGCAGACCGTGATATTTTTCACTACTATCATAATAACTTATTTACTCTACATTAATTTATTGTTGGAACACCCTCTATGTAGCTGTATCACAGGTGAGAAAAAATTATATGGGTGAAAAACATTATAGTAAGCAGAGCAAATGCGACATAAAACAAACTGAATAATTCGGGGTACGAATACAAATATGATTTGACAATAACTGAATACAACAGTGTTATTACAAAATTCTAAATTAGCAGTGATTAACCTACAATATTCAAAAGCTAGTGTTAAATCATGAAATGAATGATGATGGACATTGGAACTAAATGGTCTTTAGAATCACTTACTTCACTAAATTTTTGCTCTTATTACTTTGGTAGGTTCTTTCTTGTAGAAGTAAAATTCTTCATCGCCCATTTGATTCTGCGTATACGAAAACAACGTACATTAGTAATACGAAAAACTCAAAAAAAATATTATTAATTATTAATTTTATTTGTTACTTACATTAAATAAGCTGTCGATAAACTGAGATCGCTCCTGAGTTTCTCGTTTTAAGCGACCATCATTTTCTCCAACTGATAACTGGAAATTGTAATCTTCTCCCTGAAAAAAATCAATAAATGTTTAGCATTTTAATTCCTTTAATTCTGCCTTGAACTGTAAAAAATGTGCTGAAATGTATATACAAATATTTGGTTAGGACCAAATTGTCATAATTTTATTATATGTCCAAGACGATACTGTTATTTAAATATTTATTAACGGGTTTATCTATTTATCTTGGTTAAACATAAATTGACAACAAGAGGCTAGTGACTTTTAGTTTAATACTTCGTTTACTTAAGCGCTCCCTTTTGGTACGTACAAATAACGCAGCCTAAGTTCAGATCCGATTTAGAAAACAATTGCTTTTGTGTAACATATTTAATTAGTATGTTGCCCCCCCCCCTAAATAATACAGAAACGACACTCAAAAATCAAACATTTGTCGTTAACAGAATATCTCAAATAATCGAGAAAATCAATTGTGATCTATTGCAAAATTATCTACACCTTATTGGAGTTATTTGAAACATTACTTTTATATTTTTTTGTTGGGCAATAACACCACAATAGAAATAAAACGACGTATATTGCAGGAATACCAAACGTTTCAAAGTCTATTCTGACTTCGTTGTTAATGCCTTTATATTTATTGATGTAGATTGCAAAATGAAAATTTCATTTATGACATTTAAAATTGACATTTGAAACATATTTCTTGATTTGGGAAAAAAATCCACATCTTTAATTTGCTTTTAATTACTAAATTTCTTCTTTGATGATATTTCTTCTGATGCACCTCTTGAGCCACGATCAGGTCTTCGTAAGGTTATATTTATTGATTTTTTATATATATTTGGGTTGTAGGTCTAGATATAGGCAACGATTGTTGAAGAATATCTTGGTCTTTAGAATCGTCTTCTTCGTGGTAATTGTTCTGTAGCGTTTGACTACCCAAGCTGGACAAGCTTTTGCTATACTGTTGACTGTATGGGTGTTTCAAGATGAGCCGAATCCAACAAAAGTTGTTCGCGCACGAAGCACTTCCAAGCAAATGATCGCCTGCTTTTTCGGAAAAACTGGACATGTCGCGACCGTACCACTAGAACAACGCAGAACGGTCAATTTTGAGTGGTACACAAACATTTGTTTGCCAGTTGTCTTCCAAGAAATGAGGAAAACCAACCGCCGAAGACGGATTACTCTTCACCACAACAATGCGAGCTCTCACACATCGGCTCAGACAACTGCATTTTTGACCACTCAAAACATCGATTTGATGAGTCATCCGCCGTATAGTCCTGACTTGTCACGAAATGACTTCTTGTTATTCCCGTACGTAAAAAACAAACTGAGAGGTCAACGTTTTTCGACACCTGAAGAAGCGGTTGCTGCGTTCAGAATGCATGTTTTGGAGATACTTCAATCAGAGTGGAAAAATATTTTCAAAAACAATAAAGCGATTTTCGATGATTAATATTTGTTTTTGTTCTCTAATCCCGAAATATAAAAGGCAGCCCTCGTACATATGATCAATCCCAAGGTCTATATGTGAGCTCACCCCTTTATAAGAAACAACAAAGAAAAAACAGTATGCACCAGCAGATCTACAATGGAACTAGGCCGCCATTTAAGGAAAGATAAAGAACAAGTATTTATCCTCAAATAGTAACCCTATTTGGATAATAGAATGATAGAGTGTTTGAAAGAAAACTGCCGATACAGTGTTAATTGAGAGATACAATATAAAAACAAATAAGTTGGATAAAATGTAAGATAAAAGGAAGAATATGTCTAGAAAGGGGCCAGAGAAGAGGATAATGAGATGATAGAGCAATAAATAATAGTTAATTAACAAACATAACTAAAAATCAAAGATTTAACCTTAACAAATACATGTTTGATTAGATACATTTTAATAATAGCTTTTCTGCTATTTAAATTTATACCCTAAAATATTTAGAGAACATATATTAAATAAAGTATTTATTATTCTCTGGTATAAAATTATAACTCAGGTAATATTGTAATATGTTTATACATTCTCACCTTTCATGACAAAGTATAAAAATCGAACAGACGCGTAGTATGCAATAAAACTATTGCCATTCAGAGTTCTGCTGGTGTTATAGAAAAGTATACTAAAATTATTTGGCCTAACAGTTATTGAAAAATTTTGAGATACACTAGCTAATTTGTTTTTAGTCTCTGAATTAGTGTGAATTTTTATTTTGTTTGTTTTTGTGTAGTCTTAATTTTGTATCGTGTCTTGGTGTTGATTTTTCCATTTTCGATTACATTTTATTGCCTAATAGACCAGCGTCTATAATTTTTGAAACCAAAAAAAAAAAAAAAATAGAAGCATGAAACCCATTGGAAAAGTAGAAAATATGACAACTATAAAAATAATTTAAAAGCGATCTGAGGTCGGGAAGTGTTTTAAGGGTAAAAAAAACGAAGCTTTCAAAATTAAAGAACAAGTTAAGTAGTTTATTTTAGTTTATAAGTCAGCGAAACTGAAAGTGAATATCAGTGTTAAATTTATTTGAACCCACAGAGTTGCACTATAATAAAACTGAATTTATTATTAAATTTCACTAGCATAATTTGTTGTAACATAAATAGCCCAAATTTTTTCTTTTTAATAAAAATTTATTTTTTGCTGTAATTAAGGTAAAAATAACGAAAACACTAAATTGTCAGCGACTGGACTATTAATGCTGGAAAAATGTGGATGTATAGAGATATGAGACAGTTCCAATGAGTACCCCTAAAACTTGCATTGGAATACAAGTTGATTGATTGACTGATATTTTATATCTCTCTTCTACATATTTCACCGTCGGTAACGTATACTTGCCGTCACTTTTAAATAGACATTCCTATTTCATCGCATAAAGACCAACTTACCTTTAGGTTAATATATGATACATTAAATCACGTTCTGAGTGAGCATTAAAAAACTAACAAGATAAAATTCAAATTTTATGCAACCCCGGACACAAAAAATCTCTAAAAAGAAAAATACTCATGTATCGGACTTCTTACGTTGAGAATTTCATACTTGAAGCTAGCAAGTAGGTGCCAGTTCTATATGGAGCCCACTCAATTCATCTATATCAGTATAACTGTTTGAATGTTCAAAAAATATATATTCCTAGAATCCTGTAGTAGCGCTACCTACCGGACCTAGTTGAAAAGTGAATCATTATCAGGTGAATGACGTCATCGGGTGAATGCACCTGAAGACGATAGCAACAATTGTAGAATTCACCCGATGACGTAATTCACCTGATGATGATAGCAGATCCAAAACTATTGAAACGTTGTGAGATCAATTATTTCAAGACGATGGAAGTCCAAGGAAACTTCGAGGTATCTAAACCATTGAGAGAGTCAATCAATCACAAACAAAAAATTTCAAAAAAATCGGTCTAGCCAGTTAAGGGTTCAAAAGTTTACTAAAACCCGATTTATACACTACTTCCTTGATGCAATTGTGAATCTAAATTATTTTGAGACCCACTTAAACTGACACAAAAAAATCATTAAAATCGGTCCGATCGATTCGGAAGAGTTTTTAAAAAATGACTAGAGTCTTCTTCAAGTAGGAAATGAACTGGTGATCTTCAAAGGGCTGGACAAATCTTCATAAATTATAATTAAAAACCAGATTACGTCAGCTTTCAAAGAGGAAAAACCGCATCAAAATCGATCTATGATTTATTTTACTTCCAATATCTACTTTTGTTTTTAGTTCTAGATGAATTTAATTTGTTAATTCTTTAGCAGTGACTTGATTGGGTCGATATTTGGTGAGAATTATGTATAATTAACAGATATTAACAACGATCGTTGTTTCCATAATTTTTCGTTTTTAAAGACTCAACACATTTCTATATTATATATATATATATATATATATATATATATATATATATATATATATATATATATATACATCGAAACGCGTTGAACAGTGTTTAAGAACATAAAATTATGGAAATTACGCTTGTAGTTAATATTAGTTAATTAATTCTCTAACTATATTTATACATACTTTATCAGCTAAGTAATTTTATTTATATTAAAACCACAATTGAAAAAATCCAGACAAATTGTGACACACGAAGTCTCGTTCAAACGAATCCTGCAAAAATTCTAAAACGTATCACTTCGTCCAAAAGTAAACTCAGAAATTAACCGAAAAATTTTCAGAATTTTGCCCAGAAGTAAATAAGTATTTTTATTATTTAGAACATTACGCTAGAACAGAAGTGCATTCACCAAATGAAGGAGAAAGGGCTTTATTTCTGTATACGTTCAACACTAGTTAGATAGACATTAAGGGTGACAATAAATTATTAAAATATATACCTTAGAATATGTTATGCCCTGATACCCTTTGGGAGTTTCCAAAATTCCTGCCATTTGTAATGCTTGAGTAGTAAAGGCTGTAATCAACAACATCCACACCAACTTATCAAGGATGTAAACCACGACCTGAAACAAAATAACGTATTGATTTGTTTATAATATTATGTCTATTATAATCAAAAATTAGTATCGATACATCACTTTTACCAAATAAGTTGCCCATATAGCAAGATGAAGTGGAAGGCGTACTAATTTTCAGAAATTTTGGAATCGATATTTGTACAACCTTTTTACAATTTTTTGGGAAAGCACCACAAATACAGGAAATTTTTATATTTCAAATATTCCAGACCCTTCAGTGTCTATATAAAACCCCGTTTCACAATTTCACATTAAAATGTTTAACAATTTTAAATAAAATAAGTAAAAGAATTTACTACTGATTTGATATAAACATGGCAAGACATAAAAATTCTAAACATCATGTAAATATAATTTTGTTTTTTGGCGAAGTCGCACTTAGGAGTGCCACATTATATGCTTCCAATTTGAAAGTTGCATTGTTGATTTTTTTGTTTTTTAATATTCGTCCAACAGGGTCTGTTGCCATGTTAGATCTGTTTCTGTAGAGGGTATCCAAAGTTCTTCAGTGTATCGTTGTTCTTGTCACCCTTTTTAGACAAACATTGAGTAATTATATATTGGGGGAGCGATCATTAGATGCTGTTATATTCTTAGAGCATGTATTTCTGGAAGTAGCAAACAAGCGTTGTTATTGTTTAGTGGTAAAATTGTCAATGTAGTAGATCAGTATTGATTTTCCGGACGCATTGCCGTAACTTTCATATTAAATATTCTGTTTTTAATGTGAATTTAATTCTTTGATTAATATATTATTATCACAACCTTCCCGAAGGTATTGTGTAAAAAATTGTCAGACAGCGGACAATAGAGAATGTATTAAATATTTAAGTTCTCCTAGGGCTGTTGGTCCTCTTTTTTCTTTAATATTCCTGAAATTGATTGAAACCGCAAATGAGGAAAACATTTAGATTGCAAAGAACAATTTTACAATTATTATATCGAATATTTTGCCAAAAGCGGTTCCAGCCAAAAATTTGGGGGGTCATTCATTTCTCTAAAATATTTCGAATACCGATATTTGATTACATTTTTATTTTTTTTATTGCAATAGATTTGTCAAAATGAATAAGCAATTTTGGTCATTACAGATACTTCTCCGATTTCTCCATAACTCTGTTTCAAAAATATACTTTTTATAATTTCATGAAATAGGGTCGAATTTCGACCATTGGGCGACTACTAGTCATTTTTAAGAGAGTTAAATCTCATTGTGCAGCCTACTGTAAGCTGAACTAAAAGATTTCACTGATACCGCTGTAAATCGGAGATACTTAACTAATAACAAAATATACTATTGGGATATGATTATAAATATATTTTTTTAGGTATTTAAAAATCTGTAAGTATTTAAAACTACACTATACGTGAATCGTGAAAGGAGGACAGGATAATTTTGAAAGTAAAACAATTCAGTTCCGCAGGCAAATAGTCTTATATCAGTTGTTATTACTTTTTAATATCTAATGTCAGTTTTAAAATTACACAGCCCTAGGCAAAAGCGCAGTTCTTGCCATGTAATGTAAAACTAATTGATTCATAATTTACGTTATAACTCATGACGGAGTGACGAAATTTTTTTCTTTACTTTATTGTATTTTTCTTTTTCGGCTTATTTGTATTTTATGGCTGATGCAATATTCTTTTAGTCTCAAAAAATAATTTACTTCAATACGACGAAACGCATGTGCTGAAACTTTTGAAAACTTGCATGTAGTTAGATATACAGTGATGGGCAAATGTGTGGAACCAAGTAAATATCTCTGGAATTATTAGAGATATCAAAATGAAATTTGGAAGGTAGATTTCCGATTTCAAAATTTGCAATTAAGCACCCCGTTTCTGATGAAACATTTTATTGCGAATACAAAAATATCGGGTTTGATATTATTTACTTCAATACCTACCGAGATATTAACAGAAAAGTAACTAAGGAAAGGAAAAATTCGATGGTAGCTAAACTCGGTTCAGATTTCGTTTACGCCCGATATAAACAAACCGCTCGGTAAGGATTTGTATTTATATTGGCCAATCGGTGACATTATACCGTCACAGCCAACAGCACTGCTTGTTTCATACTCGAATACACGTGCGTTTGTTTAAATCAGGCGCAAATTAAATCTGAATCAAGTCTAGTAGTCCATGAAATTCATTGCAGAACTGACAGTAGTTGTCAAAATAAGTTATTAGTTTTTTTTATTTGAACGTAAAGAGATTGTATTGTTTTAATTTGATCGTAAAATGGCCGAATTAAGTGAAAGAGAAAGAATAGAAATATTAATAATGATTGGGTATGGGGAGAGGAAAAGGACGCATCAAGAAGTTTGTGACCTTTTTAACATTGTTCATCCGAATAAACAAATATCCCGTTCAGTAGTGACGAAAACTTTGCGAAGGTACGACACAAGTGGAACAGTTAGCAATTTACCAAAAAGTGGACGGTTAAAAGGTGCAAGTAATGAAGATGTAGCTCAAAATGTTGCTATATCTTTGGAAGAAAATTCTCACTTATCCACTACCGACCTCGCCAATATGCATGGAATTAGCCTTCGTTCAGTAGGAAGGATATTGAGGTTGGTTTTTAAGTAATCTTAAAAATGACTTTTAATCAAGGGAAAACTCAAACAATCATCAGTTTTATTTTTCCGTTAATTTAAGACACCTGTTTTGAATTGATTTAAGAATTGACTACAGTGATTCAACGTTAATAATTTTAATACAAAGCTACAAGATAACAGTAAATTATTATTAAGTACAAGGGGAAAAACATCATTTTCGCATAATAAAATATGGCAAATTTTCCTTTGGCAGTAATGCTTATAATTTGTACATATTTACACTGTAATTAATACCTATACAAGTTAACCCATTAGCAGAATTATAAATAAAAAATATTCCACTACAAGCCTTGCGTCATGAAAGTGACTGCTACGAATCGTTTCTTCTGTTTAAGATATATGTTTCATACTACGCTATAACGCCGAAATGTTGAAAAAATCGAGAAGGTGAAATTTATGAGAATAGAAAGCAGCCGGATAAGTACCACTAAAGGCTGATGCAGTATAGTTGAATATGGTATTAAATGAGATAAAATATGCTAAGGAAAGCTTTCTCCATCTGAACTCTGGCATATTGCACAACATTATATAAGCATCAAATTTGGAATGAATACGATATATCGAAGTGCATAAATATAATACCTAGTATTTCTTCAATAGGTTACTTAACATTAACTATTTACAGTAGTTTCCATTTGAACAAGTTCTTCCATTATGTAATCAACAATAAAAACAAAAAGCTTACAGACAAAGCAACGGAAATGACAGATGTTTTATTACTAAGGTAAAATGACACATAAATTGAACAAAATATATTCATATCCCTGCAATAATAGGGTCTAGCCATATATTTACTAATTTCTTTTTTAGGATTCCCTACATATCTATGTATTTCACCAATAGATTTCCGTAAAGTTAGCAACATATAATTACATAATCCCCGTATCCTACTAATGCCGCGTTGGATAGTTCGAAGTGTCTACTATTCCAGGACGAAAACACGTTTCAGTTTCAGCAGTAGTATTTTTTCTAAGGGGATTGAAAAAAATATTTTTTCTTCGTGCCGATGACAATGTGTGACGAAACACACAAGCAACGGATAATGTGAAAGGATCCCGCAGAATCCTTATGGGAAATGGCTTTCGGTCAAATTTTTTCAAATTAAAGTATGTGATAGCTCTAGAAGAGTAGATGAAAAGTGCTCATGGGCACAAAGCTCCAGAGCTAATAGTTTAGGATCTACAGCCCTCTAAAGTTGACGTTGTCCAGAATCCTTATGGGAAATGGCTTTCGGCCAAATTTTTTCAAATTAAAGTATGCGAGAGCTCTTGACGAGTAGATCAAAAGTGCTCATGGGCACAAAGCTCCAGAGCCAATATTTTAGGATCTACAGCCCTCTAAAGTTTAGATGCCGATGAACACTTTTGATCTACCCTTCAAGAGCTATCACATACTTGAATTTGAAGAAAATTAGCCGAAAGTAATTCCCATTAGAATTCTGGACCTTGTCCATTTTAGAGGGCTGTAGATCCTAAACTATTGGCTCTGGAGCCTTGTGCCTTGGAGCACTTTTGATCTACTCTTCAAGAGCTATCACAAACTTGAATTTGAAAAAAAATAGCCGAAAGTAATTCCCATTAGGATTCTGGACCTTGTCCATTTTAGAGGGCTGTAGATCCTAAACTATTGGCTCTGGAGCCTTGTGCCCCGGAGCACTTTTGATCTACTCTTCAAGAGCTATCACATACTTGAATTTGAAAAAATTTAGCCGAAAGTAGTTCCCATTAGGATTCTGGACCTTGTCCACTTTAGAGAGCTGTAGATCCTAAACTATTGGCTCTGGAGCCTTGTGCCGATGAGCAGTTTTGATCTACTCTTCAAGAACTATCACATACTTGAATTTGAAAAAAAAATAGCCGAAAGTAGTCCCCATTAGGATTCTGGACCTTGTCCACTTTAGAGAGCTGTAGATCCTAAACTATTGGCTCTGGAGCCTCGTGCCGATGAGCACTTTTGATCTACTCTTCAAGAGCTATTACATACTTGAATTTGAAAAAAAAATAGCGGAAAGTAATTCCTATTAGAATTCTGGACCTTGTCCATTTTAGAGGGCTGTAGATCCTAAACTATTGGCTCTGGAGCCTTGTGCCCAGGAGCACTTTTAATCTACTCTTCAAGAGCTATGACATACTTGAATTTGAAAAAAATGAGCGGAAAGTAATTCCCATTAGAATTCTGGACCTTGTCCACTTTAGAGGGCTGTAGATCTTAAACTATTGGCTCTGGAGCCTTGTGCCCGGAGCATTTTTGATCTATTCTTCAAGAGCTATTACATACTTTAATTTGAAAAAATTTGGCCGAAAGCCTTTCTCGGCAAATTAAACCAAAAACTCCGACTGAGTGCAATAAATTGTTATAGTAGGAATTTTCTATTTCGTATTGCATGAATAGTTTTCTGAAGGGCTAAAGAGCACCGGAGATGACCAACGGCCAAGTCGACCTGTGTCTGTAACAATTCCGCAAGTTCAATAAAATTGTGTGCGAAGATCGTTGTATGAGCGTTCAGATGATTGCTGAGATTTTAAACTCTGATAAAGAAATTGTGAGAATAATTTTGCATGGCAAACTGAACATAAAGAAAGTCTGTGCAATGTTGGTACCAAAAAATTGGACCTCTGAACAATAGCTCAACATCAACTGATCTGCTCAAATTTTCTGAAGAGGTTAGATGAAGACCCTGAATTGATGAATACGACAATTGAAACTAAGTAATGGAAAGCATAGTCGAGAATGAAAAAAGTAAAATCAAAATCTGAAGCAGTGCTAATTGTTATTTTTGACATCTAGCTGAATAGCCTCCATAGAGTCAAACTGTAAACCAATCTCATACTTGAAAAACTGGATTTTGCACCAGTAAAATGCCTCTGCTCATAAAACGCTGACTGTGTAGCATTATTTAGCCGCTAGAGGCAGTCCAGTGCTTAAATACGTCTGGTTTACAGCCCTGTGACTTTTTTGTTTGCGAAAATCAAGTCTGCGTTAAACGTAACTCGGTTCACTCTATGGAAGAAATGAAGTGAAAGTCGGGGAAGCTCCTAAATGCTCTTACAAAAGAAGACCTCCAGCATTGTTTAACCAGTGAAAGAGTAAATGGAATGGGTGTGGCGAGGGGTGAGGAGTACATTGAAAGGGATCATTCAATTGTAGTGTTCATAAGCATTTTCTCTTATTTAATAGCCAGAATTCGTATTAAACTAATGTTTGCGATAAAGTGAAAATCTTACGACAATTAAATTCATATCTTTCAATATTCCATGAAAATTAAAGCTCAGCCTAAAAGTAAACGTAATTAAATCGACAAAGTATTTAATAACATAGCACTGCAGTTCAATACTACACCAGTTAATATTACACCAGTCATAACTGGCATAGTTTAAGTAAATTATTTGAGCCTTTAAACACTTTACAATGCCGTCAATAGAAAAATTGTAGAGAATCAGAAAATCTTCAAAAAGGATATTTATAAATTTTGAAGGCAGCATTTTCTATAAAGAAAAGCTGGAAAAACCGATGTAAAGTGAGTGATTTTAAAAAATTCACAACTTTGTTGTAATAACAGCTGGAACCTTAATCTGCCTCCTAGTGATAGTTTAGAACATTGAGATTAATGACGCTAAAGACCACCAATATTGTACGTTAAATAAATCGTGCAGAATTGCTATTTAAATAATTTGTAGAAATATTCTAACTTTATATATGTTAGATTTTTGTGTTGTGTCGTAAAATGTATAAATCTATTTAATTTAATATCAGTAAACTGTATACAGGTAAGCATTAACTCAATAAACCAATGAAAAAATAGAACAGTATGAACAGGCAATAGTTATGTAAATAAAAACGTAATAAACTGCTGAGAAAAAAAAATATAATAATAAATTTACCATATTTTTCATTAAAAAAATTTTTAGATCAGTCCATGTGCCTTGACAGCTATTGTCAGTGCACCGCTGACTGGCTGTCGCATATTTGTACATTTAATGCAATGTTGACTATTATTTTAAACGAAGTTCTCGGCATTATAACGAAAAACCAAGATAGACAAATTGAAGTGGAAATTATGAACTTTCAAAATATCTGTAGTATACTCCGGTCGGACTTGTCTCGTTAATACGGTGGGATGCGCAAAATAACTCTCTAAATAATTTAAATTCGAGTTTCAAAAACTACTTATTTAATAGTATCCATAGTGAGCTCATATCGGTAAACTATCGTTTTGACGATGACCAATATTCCAGTATTAATTACCAGAAGTAGGGCCCCTGGGCACCGTAAAAAATGTAGCCCAATCCATAATGAAATTTTATTCAAACTTATAGTTTATATATCTTATTTTTTATGAAAATAACTAATTTAATATTAAAGGAACCTATATATACATTATTAAAAAAACAGACTGTCGATGGCAGCATGCGCTGTTGCAAATCTATTAAATTCAAAAATAATTTTAAATTTTAGGTTAGGACAATTAATTTGTAAAATCGATAAATCGTTATTATTATTTTTTTAAATTCATTGATTGATTAAAATTTATCAATTGAAAAATGCAAATATAATTCCAAAATATTTTCAATATTTTGAAAAAACTACTAATTCCAAATCTTCCGATAAATAAATAAATTAAAGCACTTTGATTATTAGATAACTTTTACTTGAAGTGCCAAAATTATAATTTATAAATAATGCACTAATTGAATTCCTTGAATTATCAATTACATAAAAAATGATTAATTTAAAGAATTAGTTATAATTATTTTGAGCAATCTTGATAAGACTGGAATTTTTTCACAATCCAAATTTTGGGGTCTAGAAAATTTGCCGCCCGGGGCACTCGCCCCGACTGCCCCTAGTGTAAGTCCACCGCTAACCAGATCAGAAGGTTATAAATTTTTGAAAAATATCCACTCTTGACCAGTTTTTCTATGTTCACTCGGTAAAAAAATCATTCAACCACGATGTATAATCTCATTAAAAACAATTTCTTATTTTCTACAACTTTCCTGCATACAGCATTACGAGTCCTCTACTACTTTTCATTATATAATCAAAAAACAAAAGAAATTCGTATTTTTGTAGTTTTTTATTATTTAAATCGTTCACTTCTAAGAGTTTGCTGTTAAAATCTAAGCAATAATTATATCTCTACACTGTTACTGATGTGATGGTATAAGCGAATTGCTGTTGAATTTTATCTCGGAAAATGAGTTAAATTTTGCTCTATAATCTGATGTATTAATGTAGGTATGTGCGTATGAATGTACATAAATATTTATCTTTTATTTATAAAAAAAGTACGATTAGAAAAATTATTACACAAGATTTGTTGATAATTTTTCAAATAGTTGTAATTATTGGCACTAGGTACATACATACATACCCAACAATAACTAAAGATTTTTTTTATAATATTTTGGCTTTTGACAGGATACGACTTATTATATTCACTGTTCATTTTCTTGTCGAAATCGTTCCATTTTAGAAACACACATTTTGCAACAAAGGGCTTTTAGTTATTAGTTCTTGACATGTTCAAACGTACGTTTTTCCATAGTTATTAAGAGTATCCGACGAAATATAGTTATAATTCTGTGCTGAATTTAAACCTGAAATACAAAATAAGTGTTCCAATTTGAAGAACAGGTGGTTATAACTCCATTTTTTGATCAACCTGTATACTTCTATTTACAATCCGAAAATAGGGCAACCAAAAACAATTTTGCACTTATCCGAGTGTTGTTCCACAAATAAATCCCAAAATTTTAAATGAATTTATTTCGTCGTCACTGTTTTAATGGCATCAACGTTTAACAAAATAATAGCCAAGAATGCTTTTAAATGATTGGTGGCAATCTAGATAACCCCGCGAATGCAACGACAATAATAGAACATGAAAATAAGTCGGTTATTTCCTTACTCTTGTTTAAGTAATACTGCATTTAACTGAAATACGTAATGACTTTTCATTTACGTATCAACAATCCTCAAAAATGTTTGGTAAATTAGCAGGAAGAGGAATAAGTTTATTAAATAGTGAAATACTGTAATTGTCGTCAATTGTGGAAACCTTGTGGTTATTTTATTATGCAATAAATGAAAGTTTCAACTTGAATAAACGTTATTAGAAATATCTCTTATTTGATAGGAATAAAGTAAGCTTGTAAAGTAAACAAATCAAATTTTTATGACTTCTCACGAAAAGCGTTATAACTTTCTGTTTGAAGTATAGATCAGTTGGTTCGCAAAATTTCGTATATCTTATCAACTAATAATATTTGTCATAAATACTGAATCAAAAATCTTAATAAATTTGACGATTCTGACATTTCATAACATAGTAATAATATTTTATAAATGACTATTTATTATTGAAGTACTTTCTTAATGTTGAATATAAGTTGTAAATTCAAATGTTTCGTTTATTAAATTTATGTGTTCTGTCAAACAATTTTGTCAAAGTCACCATAAACAAAGAAGTATTCACAATATTTAAACACAATTATTAGTAACGAATCACCAGTAATCTCTTTTTTCTCTGGTGCATACTCGTATTTTAAATACGCAGCTATTAAGGTGCGAGCAAAAAAACCCTACAGAATAATTTACATAATTGTTCTTAAAATGTTTGTTCTTCTTTTAGCGTCCAAGTTTGTGCTTCTAACTAATAACCCTTGGGAAAATGCGAAGACATATTACATAAGTTTATGGAGCCAAAGTAAATGTTCTTCATGTCTGTCCAGCCAGTTCTTCGATTCTTCAGTCCTACACTTGTTGTTGTCATTCTTCATCATTTCACTTAATCAAAAAGACCATTTGTCCACCTATTTTCAATTCTCTCCAATACAGTCCTTCAGTCCTCACCGATTTTAATCTCTTCTTCGTCTTCTCCATTTTTATAGCTCTTCAATTTTCTCTGCAATTTGAAGACGCGAGACGTGACGTTCTAACCTAAGAATTACGGGTAACAGCAATTACATGGAACGGCTCCAGATTCGAAACCTCTATGTGCTAGTTTCCCCGAAAATCCTAGATGTCGGTCTTTACATCTCGAGTCTTTAACGATATGTAGGAAATACATAAAGAAGTGTTCGAGAGGACATTCAATTGTGGGAAGCGCAACTGATGAAGGTTCCTAACTAGAAACAATATATATTATATATATTGTCTTGCGTACAAAAGAATGACACCTCGAAGAGAGCATTCCTCTGCATTATTTAATTCTTCAGGAAGGCTAAACCATGAAAAATTGGTTGAATATAGAGTTTGTTATGGAGGTCGATTATAATTGACCGTCGCTTTTACGAGCAAACATTATTTATTGCCTTAAAGCACATATACATAGAAATAAAGAAATTAGAACCTCAGAACACAGAATTTCCGGTTTATGCTTAAAGAAAGAGCATACAGAACCATCTATCTGGTAATGTATCATTGGAAAGCACAAGTTGTGCCAGTAATTAAAAGTTTATCAAGCACTTATAAGACAACATAGAAAAATTACAAGTAGTAACATATTGTCAGTAGATAACAACGAGTATTATTTATTGCATCCAACTCGTAAACTAAAAAATTATCTGTTTTAATAATTTAAATTATGTACTGCTATGTGCTTTTTTACGTTTTGACATGTGTTTGCATTTATTTTTTATGGAATTCATGTTCGATCACTCACATATACGGACTCTCATTTACAAATATTTATTAACCTATTGGCATTATAACTACATATGTATACGTTGCTTACAAATGTACTGCTTTGGCATGTTCCCGTAATTAAATCAAAAATTTTCAAAAAACGTAGTTCTTAATAGACATCACAAGAGTACATTTTAAAGCTGATAAAAATAGGCATCAAGTATTAAATAAATCTTGTGTGAAAGTTTACAAAACATAGCGTCTGTTGACTGTTATACATTTGAGCCACTACAGACTTTATCGCCAGGAATTTCTACTATTTTTCTCAGAAAACAAAAAACTGTAGTCTTCTGATTTTTGCTGTCATACATTTCATTGCTTTCTTGAGACTAACGTCCCAATTGTTGAAAGGCCTGAATATTTCAAATACTCCAAACGTTTCAAGGTTTAAATCCGACCCCGGTTTGGATGGAAATGAAAAATTGGAAAAAGCAATCGAAAACTGAATAAAGAAATCGAAAATTAAAAAGTTCGCAATGAAAAATTTCGCAATCACAACTGGACTTTAAATGTATGACAAACAGATTTTCCACTTGCGGCAAAAAAGCACATATTGCGGCTGATACACCTACATTTTCCATAAATTTAAATTAACTGTCATTTTGTTGTTTCTAGTATTTTCTTGAAATAGGTTTACTAGTTAAAATTATAGACGCATTTTGTAACAGATAACAAATGCAGCCATCTCGATATAACACGGAGGCATGTTTTGAGTATGTTCCTACATTTACTGTGGAAATTCCGCAGAACTTTTGTAAGCTTTAAGCTTCTATATTTTATGAAAGTCGCTTGTGCTTTCAAATATTCATCTATACTTAAAAATAAAATACTCTAGGCTTACCAAGAATCCTCTCTTGTGAAAAAATATCGAATATACAAGAGAAGAATTCTAAAATGTTGTATCGACACACATTATGAAAAAAGTGCACCGTAAACGCAGTAAACATTTCCCGGTATTGTACTTTTTTACATATAATTGCTCCCGTATTTATACTATTATTTTCCCAACACTTTGGAAACCATATTATCTATAATGAGAAATTTAAAAGCAAAAATCATAATTACTTTAGATTTCACAATATATGTGTGTTTATATATGATTGGATATAAAACTTTTGGGTCTGATCCATAATTAAATTTACAATTGAATAGTTTACTTCAAATAGAGAACAATTATATATATTGTAATTGTATATAATTTTATAAATGTTCTAATTCGTTTAAACTTTGTATGCATGTGATATAAATTTGAATAATAATTTTTAATTCAGGGTTCAAATTGTATCATTCAAATAATTGATCTCAAACTTTATACTTTTATAGATTTTCTCCCTACGGCTCTCCCTTCAAAGAGGTTAATACTGTAGAGCACGTGAAGTAGCGAAATTCATGTAATAGCAATAGAAAGAGAGAGAGAGAGAGAATTAGCGACTCGTTCGTGATTGGTCCGTGTCAGTGGTGACGTCTACTATTGGTAGAGTAGAGACATAGCAAGCGCACCCTGATATTGTCTTTCTCTTTCTATTGTTATTACACTGCCACTTACAGTAACGCCCATACCTAATTCACTCTACAGTATAATACCTCTATGTCTCCCTTAGAGAGGTTTCAGGCTTCGAAAATATAGACTAATTTATTAACTTTCAATATGATGGATGCTAGCTAGGACTCTTTATAATAATCCCCCTATTTAAATAATTGGAAATAAATTTCCAAATAAATATTAAGAACAAAAAGATTGTTCCAGAAATCCCTTATTTTATTGACATCAGTACATATTTTAGTTTAAGTAAAAGTTATCTAAAAATGCGATTTTCCTGCCTCTATCGTTCGAGATGAAAAATAATGGTGTATTATTGTGTAAAATTTTGTACATCCCTGACCAACTATATTAACCAAATATTTAAACGCCGGGTTTTCTAAGGCCTAGTGTCCAGCATATTGATATTTTGTTATATTATATAAATCATGTTATTAAAATGGATGACAATTTCTAGAAACTTGTCATTTATATATAAATAGGCAAAGACAAAACGGTTGGGTACCGTTTTCCCTGTCCCTCAACCGATTTTCTTTATTTTTGTTTTGTTTAGTAGCTACTGAGGACCTTCAGTGCAGAATATATAAAGAATCTCTATGTTTGTCTTCTAAAATAAGTAATTTAACGATAAATTATTAATAAAAACCAAGTAAGATGGAGCCCACTATGAGTATTAAGTAGCTTAAGCCTTAATCTAATTTTTGAAATTTGACAGCAGTCGATAGTAAAAATTCAATTGTATACAATCGTGTGGTGCAGAATATATATCACTAAAATAATAATACAAAGATGTAAGCTCTAAAAACCTGTTTTTCTATTCATTTGTGGCGTTAATCCATATGAAAATTTCCGATCCTCATCAGTTGAGTATGTACATTCCTTCAGTCAGGATTATCACAAATCCAATAACAATTTAAGTATTGCGTCTAAAACATATTAACACACACGAAATGTAATATGCAAATATTTGTCTAATTATTTAGATATTTGACATGTGAAAATGGAATTTGAGTAAGTTATAGTTATAAAATTATTTTGCATTTTTATTGCATGTAATCTTTTAAATTAATTTTAACATGTCATATATAATGTTATTTATTATGTCATTAAATTCTCCAAGACGATTTTGTCAAAATTTCACCATTTCGGGATTTTGGCCATTTTGGGGTCTATTACAGGGGAAAAACGAGATTGTGACAATTATGGCAGGTTAGTTTTGAAATTACAAGACTTTCAATGCAGAGTGATTTGGTAACCTACTTGACATTAAAAATGCTCTTGGAAAATTCTTTCAATACAAATTGATCTGTAAGAATGTTATCACTATTTTATTTTTTCCAGCATTACATTTTTAAAGTGCTTCCACTTACTGCCTCTTTGCTATACCTTATATCATTGAGCTAAGCAATAATAATATGCACACAAATAAAGTCCCATGAATTACATACGAAAAACAAGTTTAGTTTTGTTAGGAATTGACACCATTGGTCGAATTTCGACCACCGGCGATTCTAATATTATTTATTCCAACAAACAGGCCAATTCCCACATGTTCTGGTGTTCTAGGATAACCTTTATAAGTGAATATCAAAGAATCAAACAAATTTTATCAAACATTGACAAATTCCTGGACTAAAATAACAGAAGAATATGCAAAAGAATAGAATAAGAGAAAACTGCGCATAAAAAATTGCAATACTGCAAAAAACACTTAAATCTCTGGTTTTGCATAAATGTATTCCTGGTTTGCTCCACCAAATAAGTTCGTTATATTTGTTCGTACAAAGAATCATCTAATGCAAATAAATACACGTGTTAAATAAAAATAAACATTCATCCCAGTCACGTAAGTCCTGACATAACAAGTCGAGTTCGACTATTTAATAATATTTAAGCACCGCAATTTTCAATTATAATTATATCCGGCAATCAGATATTGTTAGTAATTACCATATTTATCAACACAAAAATATAATTAATTGACAGCATATTCAATGAGATTAAATATACGATTTGATACTCTGTCATGTAAGCTTTTTAAACTTATTGTGTGCACTGAGAGTTGTGAGATTTGGGAAAGTTTATTCATGGTACGGGTAATAAAATAACATATTCATTGTTAACAATCTGGGCTGCCAGTTTTCTTGAAGAGGAAACCGTAAGATGTATTGACTAGAAGAGTATGTTTGGTACCATGGGAGGAGAATATAACGTTGCAAGCCACGAATTGCGAAGTCATATTTTTCCTCCGGTTTAGGTATAAAATTTATTATCATACTAAGGTCGACAGTCCACCGAAATTTAATTAATGTAATTTTTTATTGTAAAGTCAGGTTAACTATAATTAATTTGTGTTTTCGCACTTTAGGAGTCTTAATAAGTTCGTAAGTAACACTTTCAAACATATTTTATATCTCGAGGAGGTCTTGAATTATTTTGTCTGTTCATTGGGTTTTCTCTCCTCCAAATTTTTTCCTGCAACAGATAAGTATTTAAAAATTGTATATGTAGAACAAAGTGTAGTCAGCCAATTTCGTAAAATTGCCCGGATTACTGGCTGTCTGTTCAGAGATTCTTCCTCACAGTTTTTCTGAGAGAAAGAGATGTGTATAAAATGATCAATCAGTATTCCTGTATATAAGTATTGTATTGTATATTGTGTAATACTTATCTGTGTATGGAGACGTTTCAATTCCGAGTCTGGAGTCGTTGTCAATCGTTTTAGTGTTGTTTTCGAGGTTTTGTCTAAAAAATTTTCGCTTTGATCTTGAATTTGTTGTTTGTCAAAAAATTTTACACCGAGAATTTGTCGTTTGGCGATCACTTGACGCTGAGGTTACCGTTTTTTTGTTCTGTTAGCAATAAATTCCTCCAGTCCAAATGAAGGTCGGCTGAAATTGCTCCGATTTCAGTGTTGTTTATCATCATACAGCTGGCTTCTTTAAGTTTTCTCTTTTTTAAATTTTCTTCTTTCAACAAAATCTTTGTTTTATCCCAGTCTACCCTATGGCTGTCGGTGCTAGTTAATACATGATTGGCCAAATTTGATTTGTCCACGTATCTTCTGGAAATGTTATATTGATGTCTTTTTTCCTTGCTTCTAAAGGTCTTGAAGTTTCACCGGTATAAGAATGACCACAGTCACACAAAACACTGTACACACAATTTTTAGAACTCTGGGTTGCGTTAAACGGTTTGGTATGTGTGAGGATAGAGCGCAAGGTATTATTTGTTATAAAAACAGTTTTAACGCTGTATTTATTTCCTAACCGCTTAATTTTTTCCAATACACCTGGGATATATGGAATTATGTTCATAATTTGGTTGTCTGTTTGTGTTTGGTTGGTATCAGTGTGATGGTTATTTGTGCTGGTTTGTTGTTGCGATTTTCTTTCTAGCTGATTTATAGTTTTATTTATAAAGTCTTGGGGATATTCATTTTGAAGAAGATGTTCTTTGATAATATTGACTTCTTTGTTAAAGATTTGGGTGGATGAAGATATGTGTTTTGCTCTATCGTATAAGCACTTTACAACGCCTTTCTTTACATTTAAGGGATGGTTGGAGTGAAAATTCAAGTATCTATTAGTATTTGTGGGTTTTCGATAAGTACTTGTACTTATTGTGTTGTTTGTTCTATCTATAAGTACATCAAGATAAGCAAGTTTATGCAAATTTTCCATCTCCATTGTAAATTTTATTGTGGGTTCTTGACTATTGATGTAATCTAGGAATGAGTGGAGTTCTTCAGCACCATACTCCCAAACCACAAAAATGTCATCAACGTATCTCCACCACACTTTTGGTTTATTCTTATATTTGCCTATGAATCTTTCTTCAAAATATGTCATGAATATATTACTGATTATAGGAGATAAAGAAGAACCCATAGCCATACCAAATTCTTGTTTATAGAAATCTCCTTCAAATTGAAAATATGTAGTGTTTAAGCAAAGTTCGGTTAGTTCCATAATTGTGTCAATGTTTAATTTTGTTTTGTTGTGTAAGGTAATATCTTGTTGTAATTTATTTTTTATAATTTGTAATGATTTATCAACAGGTACATTTGTAAAAAGACTAACTATGTCGAAACAACGACTCCAGATTCGGAGTTGAAACGTCTCCATACACAGATAAGTATTACACAATATACAATACATTACTTATATACAGGAATACTGGTTGATCATTTTGTAGACATCTCTTTCTCTCAGAATAACTGTGAGGAAGAATCTCTGTACAGACAGCCAGTAATCCGGGCAATTTTACGAAATTGCCTTACTACACTTTGTTCTACATATACAATTTTCAAATACTTATCTGTTGCAGGAAAAAATTTGGAGGAGAGAAAACCCAATGAACAGACAAAATATTTTATATCATTGTCATATTATTAGGTTATTGTTCTGCCTGATGACACCATAGTAAGAAATATAAATGATATCTATTTTATGAGGATTGAGTGCTAATGTATACCTACTTTACTGAAACTAATGCGAAAATAGTCTCAGCTGAAATAGATCCCTCAGAGGAGAATGAAAGTTGTTGGTAAGGCCCCTAAATGCTAAACTAAAATGGTTCCAAATACTTTTCAGTTAAAAAAAAAACAATGACTTTGTTTGAGAAAACTTACAGCCAATTCACGACAATCCAATATTATTAATACTAAACAATCACGTCAGAAATCTCAGATTACCTACACTTTATTAGTGTCATGAAAATCACGTTCAAGTTTCCTCTTAACCACCTCAAAAAAGCTCCAAATACAACTATTGGGTCGTAGTTTCTTTGATCGATTAAACATTAAGTCTGCCAAGAAACATAAAAGTACCTATAACGCAATACATGCCGACAAATTTTTCTAAATTTAGGTTCTCTCAGTTTCAACAATTACACATATTCATGAGTTCAAAGCAATGCACATTGTGATTGTGTGACCTGATTAACTCCATACTGACCATTTGATTCTTATATGAATCCTTAAGTTAACTTACTACAACTTTGCTACTGTTCTTTGTAACAAACAATATAATAGTACTGTTGACAAAATTACAATTCGAAACCCTTAATTCGTCCAACATGTATATCAGATGCAACATGACAGATTGTTAAACATTTTCCCATCGGACTTGTGTTACAAAAAACTACTCAAAATGTAACCTGTTTCTTTAAAAACGTAAATATCTAAAAAATTCAGAAATACTTAACCGACTCATTTGATCTGTACAATTTTCAAAATGATAAAAATTATATAGCTTACTTTCTTTCTTAATAATAAGTAGTTATCGCGTTATTATTATACTAAAAATACTGTTCAGCATCACTAATATTCAATCATTAATATTACGTAGCAGACGAGGTCAACCATCGCTTTAGTAGTGCGACAGAAAAATTCCTTCGAACATTCCTGACCTATAGAAGAAAATTTAACCTTAAAAGCTCATAAATATCTATAAAATACTCTCCGTAAACATAAACATGAAATGTTTTAATAAATAACCATGACTCATCTCTTTATAAACAATCATTTTGATGTATTAATTGAAACATTAGAAGCAACTAAATGTATATAGTCTTGGACATAAATCAAATAGATGTTAAAAATAATATCAATTAGTAGGTACTTCGAATTTTTGCTAGACTAAAAGTAAAGCAATTCATAGTTGTTTTTAACACTTAAATTCACAACAATACCATCATATTTTCGTCATAAGGGTTAGACAAATAGTTAAATTTTTATGTGCAGAAAATATATTGCCTCAATTCTTTCAAATTAATCAACAATTATACACATAAAGATAGTAGTCATAAAGTCTACACAAATCTTAATATCTTTGCAGGCTTAGATTAACCAATTAACACACGTTATATTAACTAAAACCAAAAAAATATATTAATTTACAATAGTATACATTTATGTAAAACACTGTTTTCTAACCGTGATTTTGTTCTTCTTTGAAGGCCAGAAGCCATGTTGTCGTTAACTATGAAGAAGAAATTTTTTCTTGACAAGAACAAAAAAGTTCATTGATTAATTATTAGAGCGAAATTGTAGGAGCTATTGATTCTCCAACATCTACCAACAAATAAATAATTTTTCGGCTATTGAAATCAGTGGTAAGTAGAGTGAATAGTTCTAGGCTTGTGTTATTTTAATGATCATCTTATTGTGTGATATTATACAAAATTTTCAATTCCTACATTTTTTTTATTGACCTCGTACAAATAAGATAGTGATTTGTATAATGTTTAGTCTGTAAAACTAATTTTATTCACTTTTTTTCTACTATTTTTTTCCTTCACCTACTAATAAAATTGTTCTACACAAATTTTTATTAAATTTAAAAAGTAATCTACAGAAAGAAATTTTTACTATAATATTAAATTGTAATTTTTTAATTAATATTTAATTTCAATATTTACTACTACCACGCCACTGATAATTGAAGACCTTGCCACTATATTTGTTGCCCGCATTTTAATTTTCATTTTCCAAGAATTTATATGGGTCAATTATTTCGTCTAGACAATAGCTTACATCTTCTTCTTTTTCACTTGATACGAGTGACAGTGTCGTACAACAAAAAAATTATAATAAATATCTAAACTAAAGTAAGAATTCTTTTAATTTTGGAACTAACTAGTGGCAGATAAAATTGATCTCTACATTTTCGGAATAAAGCTGACTATACCTAGTTATAAATAGTCTATATATTGAAACCACAATAAGGCAAAGTCAAAAATAATTTAAATAAATCTTAAAATATTGTAATTATTTAAATTGATTCCATGTGTGCGCCTATGATAAGGAACACAGGTGCAGTATTTTATTATGAGGCGCTAACATTCCAGACGGTAATAAAAAAATATCGGTCAAGTTTATAACTATTATAGTAAAACACCTGCATTTTGGACAATGACAATTCCGAGTCCCTTTCCATGATAATGAATTTGCAATGGTTGACTTCATTCATAAATTTGAGAGAATTTGTTTGCATTTAGAAAGAGATAAATGCCGCCAGTGTGGTAGAATAAAAAATAAATATTTTACTTCCGAAAAAATTCAAAGTATGTACCTATTTAATTTAAGTGGGTGATAAAATTTTAATATTCTATCTCTTCACATTAATGGTTATCAACACAAAAGTCCCTAATTTTTTACTGCTTTTAGCTCAAAATCACCCACTAGTTAAAAAACTACATAAAGAAAAGACACAAAAATATAAATACAGTAGCCGTTATCCGCGGTTTCACCCGCTTAGGGTTTGTTCAAGTCTTCGCAAAAAGAAATAACTTATGAAACTTATGGGTTATCCTATATAAAAATTTTTTTTAACTTGTTTGAACCACTCTACTTAACTATAAATCCACCAATCCCGAATATATTTCACTCAAATTGCAAGTACTTATGGCCCACCCTATATAACAATTTTTTTCGACATTTTTTTAATCACGTTGAATAACTATAACTCTACTTCACCCTATATTGCAACCATCCTGTATATGCTGCTGTTTATTTATAACTTTTTGAACACCTGACTATAACTCTTCTTTACCCTATATTTCAGCTATGCAACTGTTTATGGTCTACGCTGTATAACAATTATATCTGATATTTAATGCACCACCGTTTTTTCCCTTTACTCTATATTTTAATGAATCTTTATATGCAGCTATTCCTAACATTGTGTTAAACAAACTCTAAGACTATAATCTTGCTTCTCCCCTTTTTTCAGATATTCCATATAGTAGAATGCAACTGTTCATGGTCTACCCTATATAACATTTTTTTAACTACTTAACTGTGGAACCCCTAACACCTGGTATATAATAATTTTATTTAACCACTCTTCTACTATCTTATATACAGCAACTTACAAGCCACCCTTATAACCATAATTTTACTCTATAAAATATTTCAACTTCCCTGGATCTACGCTCACTATTTTATACCATTTTTGAACCACCCTTGGAAGTATAATTTCTCTCCACATTGTATTTCAACCACCCCTTATATGCAGCTTTTTCTAACATTGTTTTAATCACACTGTATGAAGTATAATTTTACTTCGATCGATGTTTCAGATATTTGCATATATGCTCATGTTTTCCTCCACCCGCTATTTCAACCACCTTGTATTTGCAACTACTTATCTGCCATAACATTTTTTATACCTCCCTGTATAACTATGAATCCATCAAGATTTTAAGTCAAACTATAGGCTTTACAACAAAAAAAGATTCAGCAAAATCAGTTCAGTAGTTCTTACGTGATGCCCGAACAAACAAACAAAGAAACAAACAGACAGACAAACTTACAATTTTATAATAGTATAGATTACTGTGACATTGCCTTTATCTGCAGGGAAAATTTTATAGTACTGTTTAAAGCTTTAATTGCAATATTTAGAAACACTATTTTTCAATTTGCATTTGGAGACGCGAGATGTAAAGACGAACATCTAGGATTTTCGGGAAAAAAAAAGAATGACACCTCGAAGAGAGTACTATTTTTCAAGTTCAATTTTTTAAATCTTACACGATATTCTTGAGCTTCAAAAGCATGTTTCAACTAGATTCCGCTGTCTGGAACATTAAAGCATGTACTGCACATCATAATTTGCTTGCTCTCATCCCAACCACACTTAATTATTCAAATGGAAATTTTCTTTCAATGTTAAATTTATCATTACAAGATAAATTAATGATTTGGAAGGTGTCTGTTTTGTCGTAAATAATGATGAGATGTCCTCACTTTATTTATGGCTAACATACTGTTAAATCAACACACTGATAAATGGAGGCTAAAATGACCCTTCTGAGTCACTCAGATGATGAAGGTTGCTCAATTATCATCAGCACACAATTAGGTAAACACTGATCTTTTGACAATGTCGAATGTAAAGGCAGTAACTAACATGCTATTATTCAAGGTTATTGATTTGATAATGTTTAATGAAAGAAATAAACTTATGTAACCCAAACTAGATAAGTCCACAATTACAGCTAAAAATATATTCAAGGCGTTGCGACTATTAACGTTCTTGATAATTATAAGTGAAATATCACTTTACCAGATAACAGTTTTATTTAATATTATTATAAATTGAATTGATAAAAATACAAACCTCAAAGTAAACTTTTAAAATTTGTGATAACTTTTTGCTGACTTCACTAAGAAAATCTGTTGTTGTTAGATATATATCATATATCTAGAGATCCCTTATTAGGAGCGCCACGTATTATTTCCGAGGACAATTCTTTCAGGTTCGTCCAGCTTGCAAGGAGCTTAACTACTTATGAACTTTGGAATTTTTGACTTTCCTTGTATATCTAAACAAAACAGATTTCGATGATAATGTCATGGTAAAATTGTCAGAAAAGTCAAACATTTAATTTCAAATTTTCATTTTATTAATTCACTATTATAGCACTGAATCCGGAGTCAGAGTCCTTTATTCAAAGTGTGGTGTTATTTCTTTAAAAACGTAATAAATACGTACAAAATAGGTATTAGGAAATGACTTGTGTGCTAAAGTTGCAACAAATACACTAGAACCATGACAATTTGTGAGAATACGAAGTTAATGGGGACTTACTAACAAAATTTGAACTAAACCGCAAATTATATATACTTAACACAGTCTTTACGAGGATAAGAACAGAAGATGGATACGGATCAGCCCTAACTCCGAACAGAAATTGAGGAATAAAAACAAAACGAATCTCTAAAATGAATAAAAAAAGCGAAATGTTGGGCAAGAGTCGATAACCAACATCAACGATTTTAACGACAAAACATGAACAATTGACATACGTCTTTGGTTTTTTACCAAAATATCAAATAAATCGGTAACAATTTAGTTTTTAACCTTTTACACAAAATCTACCAAAGAAGCCGTGTTTGCTACTATGGGCAATGTTGAACTGAAATCAAAAACCTGCAAATTGAGCTACTGTACACTTAAATTCGTTAATTGGTAATGTATCTTTTCCCCGAAATTCCAAAATAAATAAGTAATCGTTTATATATATTTTTTTACAGCTAAAACATTCTTATTCACTGAAAGGGTAGACTTTCTCATACCAAATTATTGTTCTAAAAATAAATTATGCAACCTCGGAAGTTTTTACAAAATTTCAGTAAATCCCACGAAAGACATATTAATTTTAACGTATGACCCTATCATTATGAATAAATCACCATTGGAAAATAGAATAGAGGTCTAGAGATCCCTCATCTTACTTTTCCAAAATTTAAATTATAAATACATATAGGTATTGACAACATTTAGGCATTCCGAATCAATTTGTGTGGTATGAGTCCATTTGAAAAATGCTAAGGGGTGGTACCTGTTAAACCATATCCTTATAATAAATAATCTTAATGCAAAGTTTAATTTTAAGCAGACACATATTTATATTTCCTGAATAATATTTTAAACATAAATGATTTTTCCATTTGTAAATGTTTTAATAAAACATTAACACATATATGTGTAAAGAAATTTGGCTTGTCATTAATTAGTATTTATTAATAAAAAATTTCTTAACAGGATTCTGAATGGAACAACATAAAAATTGCATTGTAAACTAATTGTAGAATAACTTTTTTTTCTATTATTAATTATTATCAATATGTATTTATTTTTATATAAGTGTAAATAATGGCACCTACTATTATTTATTTATGTTTTAAAAGATCAATGAATACAGAAGTCAAAATGTCGTTTTTGATTTAATTTTAAAATAGGTAAGCCTTTTCCATATTAAAAATGATTGCGCCCTCATTATCCTCAGTGTCTATCTAAATGGAGCTTAGGTATTTGTTATGAGGATTTAGTTTAACAGATACCACACCTTAGCAACTTTTCGAATTGACACGTCCACATAAATTGATTCTGAATGGTCAACTATTTTCAACACCTATATGTATTTAAACTTAAACTTTTAGAAAAGTGAGATTAGGGGGTCGCTAGATCAGTTCTATTTTCCAGCAGTAGCTTATTAATTAATTTAATGAAAGGGTCAACCGGAAACAACTGTCATGATAAAATTCGATGTCCTATACAATATTTTGCTTTACTACTTTGTTTGAATTATTTACTTTCTCGACTTTATTTGTTGCTAAATGATTTGAACAAATTCCCGCCCCACCTCTCAATAAAGTCTATGTGTAAAAATTCTTAACAACTGTCATGAAAAAATTCGACGTCCTACACCATTTTCTTTCTCTCGACTTATTTGTTACTAAATGATTTGAACATAATTCCGCCTCACCTTTCAATATAGTCTTTATGGTTCAACTCCGACTCTGGAGTCGTTGTCAATCGTTTTTTTGATTCTTTTGAGGTATTTAATGCACTGATATGGATTTTATTGTCTGTGAAAAAAATTTTAAGTGACAATATGTCATTTGCTGATCACTTGATATTGAGGATACCATTCTGTTGCTCTTCTAGCAATAGTTCAAATGAGGCTCGATTGAAGGGGTCCCGATTTTCGTATTGTTTATCATTATACAGCTGGCTTCTTTAAGTTTTCTCTTTTTTAAATTTTCCTCTTTCAACAAGATCTTTGTTTTATCCCAATCTATCCTATAACTTCCGGTACTGGTTAATACATGGTTGGCCAAATTTGACTTGTCCACATGTCTTCTCGAAATTATATTGGTGTTCTGTTTTTCCTTACTAAGTAAGGTATTAAAGTATTTAATTGTTGTAGCAAAGAATTATTTCGTTCTTTTTAGTTAATTTTTTTAAGTCGGTTTTTGGTTTTTTTTAATGTATTTATTGACGGTATACGGAAATATCGACCTTTTTTCGTTTTAGTTTATAGAGAATAACATTAATTTTATTTGCATTCGACATCTTTGAGAATACATTCTTATTCATCACAGATTTAAGGCCTGTGTAGGCAATAATAATGGACACTTTGAACAGTTATTATAAATTAAAGCAGAAAATAAAATAAATATGAAAAGATTATAACAGAAAACATATGAATTCTTTAAAATTTTACGTGTCCATGTTACTTGTAGACTTTCTAAATTTGTACGTTACAATCTTCCTATGCATTATCTGCACGGTTATCAGACGTATATAAATTTAAAAAATATGTAATTAAACTTATGATTTTTTACTGTATTAAGTTATTTACTAAACATCTTTCAAAATAATTCCAAATCGAATCACACCTAGCAGACAGGCGTAAATCTAACCTGAGAAATCCGGGAAAGAGAAAAATCTAACGGTGACGGTGATGGATTTTCTGGGTTTACTGTCTAGCGGTCAAGGTATCGAATGTCTAGAAAATTCGATTCATACAGGGTGTTCCTAAATTGGAGGTACAAACGAAAAAGGGAGATTCCTTGAATAGTTTTAGGAAGAAAAAGTCCCATAAACATGGGTCCGCAAACGTTTCGTTTTCAAGATACAGAGTGTTAAAGTTTGAATTTTTTTCAAGTTTTTTTTCTCATAGTATATGCACTTACAAGATATTCAAATGAAATTTGGCATAGAGTTTACACCTTGAGACATGCCAATTTCGATTGCAAATCTACAGGGTGATATTTTTTCGGGAACACTGTCCACTGTTGTCCTTCAGAACTTTTTTTTGGTAAGCCACTGGTACTTTAAAAAATTGTAAAGAAAAGCTTTGTTGTTATAGCAAACTTTATGTTTTCTTGTAGTTTTGTCGTATCTACTACCGATTTCGAGAAAAAAATTTTGAATTATTAAACTAGCAATGATTCTTAAAGATTCAATAAACTGGTATAATCATCAAAAAAATATATTACTGCAAGAAACGTACAACTCAAAAATTAATCATAATAAAAAAACTAAATAACAACAAAGGAACTAAACTGCAGCAATTGTTGAAAATGTCCTCCCCCAACCCTTATACAAGCTTATGTTCTTCTTCTCATAGACGATCGAACTCTTTCAAACACTCCTGGAGTATTCCTAATTGTATGAAACGCGCCTATTATACGATTTCTCAGTTCGTTTACTGGCGTTATGTACACTAGAGATTTCAGATGGCCCCATAGAAAGAAATCTAAACTATTTAAATCTGGGGATCTGGCGGGCCATGGCTGATGTCCACCTCGTCCAATCCACCTGTTTACATAATTTTCGTTCAAATACTTCCTAGCCAAAAGTGAAAAATGAGCAGGAGCACCGTCGTGCGTGAACCACATTTCACGTCGCATCATAAGAGGTATATCATCCAATAACAAGGGCAAATTGTTCTCTAAAAAATGTCTGTATGATTGACCAGTAAGTCGCCCTGGCAAGAAGAAAGGACCAATCAAATAATCGCCAATATTACCACCCCTCACATTTAATGAAAATTCCTCTTGAAAATAAGCTTCTGCAATTTCATGTGGATTCTCCTCAGCCCATATGTGTTCATTATGAAAATTTATGATTGAAATCCTTGAGAAACAGGCTTCATCAGTGAATAGGATTTGGCAATCAAAATGAGTATTGTTCAATAGTCTGTTGAGATACCACTGACAAAAAACCATTCTTGGATGACAATCTCGAGGCAAGAGCGCCTGCACCCTCTGAATGTAATAAAGATAGAGCAAAGAATCCCGCAAGATCCGCCAAACAACTTGATGACTTGTATTTAAGGTAACACTAATTTTTCAAGTACTGGTTCCTGGATGTTCTTCTATTTCGTTCAGCACTCCCTCTTCGAGTCGTGGTGTTCTCACACTTTGTGGTCTACCTGCATTAATATTTTTCGCAGAAAAAGATCCAGTTTCTGAAAGACGCCTGTGAATATTAGAGAACATCCGATGACCAGGCATCACTCTATTGGGATAGCGTTCTATCTTTAATTTTCAAAACACAGGACTTTAATTTGATGTGTCAAAACTAACAATAAATTTATTCAGCCTACTAGGTAGGTAATTAGATTTCTATGACAATTCGGAATTCTCTGAGGATTTCAAGAGAATCATTCAAAATTTTTCTCGAAACCGGTAGTAGATTCGACAAAACTACAAGAGAACATAAAGTTTGATATAACAACAAAGCTTTTCTTTACAATTTTTGAAAGTACCAGTGGCTCACCAAAAAAAGTTCTGAAGGACAACAGTGGACAGTGTTCCCGAAAAAATATCAAGCTGTAGATTTGCAATCGAAATTGGCATGTCACAAGGTGTAAACTCTTAATTGTAATATCTATGCTAAATTTCATTTGAATATCTTGTGAAGTGCAGATACTTGAGAAAAAATTGAAAAAAATTCAAACTTTAACACTCTGTATCTTGAAAACGAAACGTTTGCGGACCCATGTTTATGGAACTTTTTCTTCCTAAAACTATTCAAGGAATCTCCCCTTTTCGTTTGTACCTCCAATATAGGAACACCCTGTATATCACTCATTATTCTAAATTGGTTGTACGGAAAATAAACACTTTTCATTATTTGTAAGTAATTAAAATTAATTTGTTAATTGCCTAAATCGAAGTTATAATTGTTACTTTATATATAGAAATTTAATTTTTGCTTCAGAATTAATCTACGTCACAGTCTTTGCGAGAACAATTAAATATACATTACTTTCTCCGTATTAATATGCCAGCATACATAGTTAATAATGGGTGAGTATAAAATAATTTCGGACGTTTATCTTAATGTTGCACTGCAGGCAGTCGATAAAAAAACGGTATAACTTGCTTCTTTCATAATGATTGTGAAACCATAGCTTGTAGGTATACTTTTACTTTTTTATATTCTTGTTAATGGTGTTTTCACTAGCTATTTTTTTTCATACCCAGTTGACAATTTGAAAACACTTATGTAGTTACGTATTCTAAATAATGAAATACAGATAATGCAGTACAAAGATGGTGTTTAATTTTTTTTATTTGAATAATGTTTTGAAATGAATTAAATTGCACCGTAATTTCGAGAAATGTATTGTTTCTCCTTAGTATTGTTCCTAAAAATAAATTATTAATAAGGTATGCCCAATTGTATTCAGACGATTTCGTTATGACTGGGAAATAAAACAACTATTGTTATGCGGAATAAATAGAATATATTAATTAAAAATGATAATAATAATCAAAATTACCGACCAAAATACTGACCAATCACTTGCCTTCCAAACTTATACAAACTCATAACATCATCGCATTTTCAAACATTGTGAGCTGAACAACATAATTACTCAACAACAAAAGGAATGAGCGAAAAATTCGATGGGCTGCAAAGAACAACTGATAATTGATTCCGTTGTCTGCAATCAAGCCCACCCCAAACGACGAAATCTCTATATGGCATATTGAAGCTCTATAAAGTGAATAACTGTATTATTAACTTTTTAGAATATGCCATGTCCACCTAGCAAACCAAAATCTCACTGAATGAAGCCAACTGTTCGATACAAACTGATTCCATTCCAATCAGAAGGGGTATATTCCAAGTCGACTCTCTTATCCGGCTGTGGTTCTGCCTGGCTATGAACCTTCTCTCAAATAAACTGAACTCGACAAATTTTGGGTTCAGTCTCACACACAACAACGTACAAGCATTAAAGATAAACTATTTGTTATAGATGGACGACTTAAAGTTGGTGGCAGCTACGAAACAACAGCTGCATGATATGCTTGAAATAGTAGAAGGGTTCTCTAGTGACATCCATATGAAATTTGGTCTAGACAAATACCGAATTATTAATATAGTTAAAGGCAAAATACAGCAGGGGCACTTCGAAATGGGAGATGGCACCTCAATTGAATTTATGGGGGAAGGTCATACTTATAAATACCTTGGAATAAAGCAGGCTCAACTTATTGATCACTTGGCCATGAAAAAGGACCTAACAGCAGAGTTTTATAGAAGGGTCCGACGACTGTTGAAAACCAAACTAAACAGTAAAAAATCTGTTTCAGGCCATTAACACCTATGCATGTTCAGTGCTCAGTTACTCTTTCGGTATAGTTAATTGGTGCAAGACTGACATTAAAAAATTACAAAGAAAAGTTCGAGTTTTACTAACAAAAGCTCAAGATCACCATTCAAAGAGCTCTGTTGAACGTACAACTTTGCCACGGTATGAAGGAGGAAGAGGATTGGCAGATCTAAGCAAATTATTAGATCAACAAATTTCTATTTTGCCTAGTCATTTCCAGAAACAGGCAGAATTTTCTGATCTACACAGAGTCATGTGCCAGGTTGATGACTCAACACTACTGCGACTGACACAACAACATGTTCAATTACACCACCAGACCACTGATCAGAAACTGCTGAAATGGAAAGAGAAGCCCCTTCATGGAAGACATATAAATGACGTCAACCAAGATTATGTCGACAGTGCAGAGTAGAACGGAAGGCTTTATATTGGCAATCCAAGATCAAGTAATCCCAACTAAGAACTATCTAAAGGACATCGTTAAAGACCCTTCTATTAACAACGACAGATGCAGGTACGGTTGCCAAACATCTGAGTCTATCCAGCATATCACAGGAGGTTGTCAAGCGTTCTCTGCAACTGAATACAAAGAACGACGCGATGATGTGGTTAAAATACTGCACCAGGAACTAGCACTGAAACTTGAACTATCACAGTCGGTAAGATTACCATACTATAAATACAAACCAGAATCTGTTTTAGAAAATAACAACTACAAGCTGTACTGGGACCACATGATACTGACTGATCGGACTGTTGCTCACAATAGACCAGATATAGTTTTGGTAGATAAAGTCGCTCGGAAAACAACTTTAATTGACATAGTAATTCCTAACAACAATAATATAAATACCAAGCAGACTGAGAAAATAACCAAATATAGAGATTTGGAATTTCAAATAAAGACTCAGTGGGACATGAACAACACACGAACGAGTGTGATGACATATATTGTATGCTCAAGTCGGGGATCAAAATTCCAACATTCACTTTTAATGAAGTCACAAGACAAAATTCTAATATCTATATGTTTTTTAGCAAACATCCTGCAGATTCTTTGAGAATATTAAATTGTCATTAACATATACCTGGCAAATTGTGGAAAACCAAAGATATTGAGATAAATGGGAATTACAGATATCTAGCGCTTTTATTTATCAATCACAGTTTTTCTTTAAAACTTGTGGAAGATTAAAGTTAGAACATTATACAGAGCATTCCATCTCAAACGAGCCATCTTGAAGATCTTGGTTATTTTCAAAATTATTGTAATATGAAAAAACAGGTCCGATTTTTGTTTGGAGGAGGAAATTTATTGAGGTGAATTAGCGCTTGCGCGCATTCAACATAAACGGACCAATTCAATGACCTTGAGATTTGAGATAGGGAAAATAGATGTTGTCGTATATCATTTGAAAGCCCTTTTTACGGACTATACCGTTGTAATAAATTTTTAAGGAGTTCTTGTATAGTACGCTCTTAAACCGTCCAGTTTCACTGCCGCACCCTGTAATAACACACAATACAAGAAAAACATTAAATGTCAACATTCATTTAATTTACATTATTTTTGCTGGTATTTACAGCAAGTTTGTTTATCTGTTCTGACCTTTAATCGATCATTTGAAACATTGTACATTTATCTGTCAAGTTATTACTTTACTGATTTGTTGAAAATTTAAAAGATAATTATGGTATACACATTGCAAGAACATGTTGAGCTGGTAAGTGTTTATTACCAAAATTAAAATTGTGCTCGATCTGCTGCAAGGGTTTTTAACCAAAACCATCCCGAAAGTAACGTTCGTCATAAATAGGTATTGGAAGTGAGACGGGCTCAGTAATGAGTAAAAAAAGAGATCCCATTGGAATTGTAAATGATGAAGGGGTAGCTGTGGCTACAATGGGCCATGTCCAACTTATACCAAACACGCAGTCTGTCCAACAAATCTCTGGAGCTTCCTGTATTAGCGAAACTAATGTTTTTAGAATTTTACATAAGTACAAATTCCATCCGTACAAAATTAAATTACTTCATGAATTGAATGAGGATGATTGGGATCGAAGGCAAGAATTTTGCGAAATTATGACCCAGCGTATGATGGAAAACCCGAATTTATTATACAATGTTTGCTTTTCGGATGAGTGCACTATTTCATTTTATGGGGAGGTTAACCGACTTAACTGTAGATTTTTGAGTGATACAAATCCTCATTTATTTCGAGAAGCTCATAATCAACATCCGGTAAAATTAAACGCTGCTGCAGGGATTTTGGGAAATCATCTAATTGGACCCCTGTATATTCCTGGTCATTTAAATGGTGAAATTTGTCACAATATATTGGTAAAATTAAATTAATGCATTGATAATAGAAAAATTAGAAAATGATCCTCTACTTCATGAAGAGCAATTGCATTTCCAACAAGATGGAGCTCCTCCTCACTACGCCGCACCAGTTCGTCAATACCTTGATTTGGAATTCCCTGGTCTCTGGATTCGAAGAAGAGGTCCTATAGAATCACCTGCACGATCATGAAGTCTTTGTATTTTTTATGTGGGGACATGTCAAATCCAAAATTTTTATGACTCAGCTTGAGAATTTGAAAGAACTACGCCAACAAATTTAGAGGAGTGTCGTCAGATAACACCGACTATGCTGAACCATGTCAGAAACGGCTTTCAGTCAAGGTTGTACTATTTTATGGAAGTCAATGGAATGAATAGTTGCTTTAGAGGCATTATATTGTAATGTAAATTAGTTTTTAGTTTTGAATACTCTTTTATTATTACATGTAAAGAAATTGCAACAAAAAAATTGATTATGACGGAATTGTCCATAAAAAGAGCAAATGATATACGACAACACCTATTTTCCCTATCTCAAATCTCAAGGTCATTGAGTTGGCCTGTTTATGTTAAATAAGCGTAATTCACCTCAAGGAATTTCGAAGCAAAAATCGATCTGTTTTTTCTTATTGCAATAGTTTTGAAAATAACAAGGATAGTCAATATTTTGTTAGACAATTTTAACTTGGCTTTAAAAATACTCCAAAATCATGAGATAGGTGCTATTATATTTGCAATATATTTAAATGACAAGCTATACTCCATGCAGAAGGCAAAGGTGACCTGACACATCTCATGAAGGGTATTTAGAAATGGTTTTCATGTAATTGATTAAATTTGAACGAAAACAATAACAAACCAAGTCATTTTCAAAACAAAGGGGTCAGGAGTTGATTCTCCTGAAGAAATTCTACTTCTACAATGTCGACAAAAGGGTTTCCCTTGGGTTCAAATTCTATTGGCAGATATATGCAGGATCTCAGTAATAAATTAAATAAAGGGCCATTCTCAATTAGATTATTGAGAACATATCTGGACAGTAAGATATTAAAAATATTATATTCAGTCTGTGCTGAAATTTGGTTTAACTGTCTCGGGTCAGTGCTCTAATGTGAACAGAATTTTTCCATTCAGAAGAAAAAACAGTGAGAAAAATGGAATTTGGTTTATAAAACATTTACTTTCTGCCAATCATTACCCAAATAAATTTATTAATAACGTGTTAAACAAAATAGAATACCAAACAATCCCTAACAACCAACATCAAACTTCACCAAGCAACACTGACTCCCAAGATAATCACATTAATACAATAACTATACCATACATACAGGGTCTATCAGACTAAAAAGAGTGGGAAACAGATATAATATCAAAACATCATTTAAAACAAGAAATACACTAAAATCAATTATATCAAAAACCAAACCAAATAACACAACTCAAAATACAAAAAATTGCATTTATAAAATCCCGTGTGAATGTAATAAATTCTATATAAGAGAAACCTCTAGACCTCTGAATGTTCGAACAAACGAACACACAAATTACATAAAAAAACGACAATTTGAAAAATCCAAAATTTGTGAACATGCTTGGGACCTTGGTCGTAAAATACAGTTTCAACATTCAGTTATATTACACAAAGAAGAACACAACACCAAAAGAAAACTAAAAGAGTCTGCTTTAATTTTGTTAAATGAAAACGATTGTATCGCTACTACCTCCGTAGAATTCAGTCGTTCCTGGTTGCCGATGATTAAGGAAGATATTGCTAATGGTCATGTCCTTGTGAACAACCCAATATCGGGATAGGTCATAAGGTTTTTGCTAGGTTTTCCCTTATGATTTTGATGGAATCACTGAATCAACAAAGTTCTTTGGTCGCATTTTTGGCGAATGCAAAGTTGCACCTAGGAGCGCCACATAAAATTCTGAAGATCTCCCTTTCAAATTCTTCCAATTTGAAAGGAACTTTATGATTATATGATCTTTAGAAATTTCTGTGCTACCCTATATATTACAAATAAAATTCTCTTAGTTACGTCAAAAATCAAATAATACATATTGTCAAACATTTTAATTTACATCTTAGAATTGTGCCATTTTAATCCGTAGTTCCCTAACCATTGACAACGGGGTCTGATCTAGACCCCGAAACTTTTGGAATATACAGCAATTTTCTTTAAACTGTGGTGTTATTTCCCAAGAAGCACTCAGACATTGAAAAATATGCCACAAGTATCATTCAGAAATCAAAAATTAATGTTACTAATTCTAATTCGCTGTTATTTGTATGATTTATTTTTCTACATTCTCTGTATCTATCATCTAGCCATTTTATTTAGATTTTTAATAATAATTCGTCTTTTGATTTGTTTCTCTTATAGAATTTTATGGTAAGTGTTCGGTTTCTTTAATATCAAAAAATGTGAATGTAAAGATCTAAGAAATGTTTATATAACACAACCAACGAATTTACTATGGACAATAGAGTACATTGTAATGAGTTAACTTATAATATTTAATAACTTGATAATCCATAATTTCGTAAGAGAAATTAAACTTTTTGGGGAGAAAATTAAGAAAGCACCAACAGAAAAATAAGTAAAATATATTTGACATATAAATGAAATTATTGTGAATAGCACAGAATATACTGTACGTTCAAAGAATGTGTCTACGTAAAACATTTAACAACATTAGCAATGAAAACATTACTCGAGAGACTTTGTCCCCATGATCACAATTTTGAGGACACCATTTGTATTAAACCATTCTTTTTTAAAACCTGTACTTCCACAAAATATTTCGCTCATAAAGTTACGCACTACACACATTTTCTATAATAGTACTTTGTACCTTCTCAAGTACTATCAATAACAATGAAACATTTTGATTAATATGTACTGCATTTTAAACTAGAACAACTATGGATTAAACTATAATAATTAGGCACAGTTTAGTCGTAATATGTCTGTAAGATTATGCTCCTATTGAAAATTGAAACAAATTCTCGGACAATTACAAAGAAGTTAAAAATATATTTAAGTATGTGGCTTGTATACATACAGGTGCTTGAACTTGGCAATAACGTTAACTCAAGGTGTACAAGTTTCTACATAAATAAGTCGAATGTATGAAATATTAAGCAATAAAAGCGTATATTTTCAACGAAACCACCTATTAATTTATGGCTTTGTTTAAAATAAATTAATTTATTCTGTCTCAATATATACAAACCTTTTTGAGATTCTATAACTGTTTCATATTCTGTGACATTTTGTTTGTTTGTTTTAGTTATATCAATGAAAATTACGGCCGTAATTAATAAACTGAATACTCCTAATTCCCAATAAAAAATAATAATTTGCAATAATGCTAGTTTTGATAACTAAAACGAATGAAGAAAAAAATCAGTACCTACAAAATAATTTTTGACTTATTTATGTAAAAAACGCGAATGTGTTGTTTATCGGATAATTAAATTATTTTGATTCATATACTTGGTTGATTGTTTTTTAATTCGTATTATTAATTTCAGGGGTATTAGGGAATTCGTAGATCTTTAAGATTTTCTCATATACCTATAATGCTGCGTTTACTTTTATGATAGCTAAAGTAAATGCGAGGACATATATTATATAAAACTTTGGGTCTCCGAATAGTTCATCTATACATCGATGTATTTGTACTGAATATTTTACTACAAAAATTTGTACTGAATATTTTACTACAAAATTAAAATGCAACTGATGAAAGTTCCTGACTAGAAACAATATATTGTCTTGTGATTTGTGAAATCTGTATCAAATTATGTCATAATTGCTTTGATAGGTTACAAATAATCTACGAATTCTTTCTTGTGATTTCTGTCTTGGGCACAAGTCTTACTCATAGCACAACTCCGGATTTTATGAACTACTTTCCCTGAAATTCCTGGGTTTCGATATTTATGTTCTGCTAAAATATTAAATTCAGTTCAGCAGAGAGTTCCCGACCAGAAACAATATTTTGTCGTGTACTCAATGGATTGTAAAATCTCGAAATAATACAATTGTTTTGGTAAGTTTTAGTTAGCATACGAATTATTTTGTGTGATTTCTGTTCTAGGAATCACTGTGCGGGATAGTTTACCTGATACAGCTTATTATTGAAGGGCTTTTGTACTTAAATAGACCCTGGGATAGACGAATGGCATAAGTTTAGAATTAGGGTCGGAGCCTTTGGTAAACAGAACCCCGCAGAGTTATTGATGAATTGGCAATGATTTTGTCTTTTTTAAATATTGTTAAGTAAGTTAATTTGTAACAAATACCACTCAGTTTACCCTCTATTTAGAAATCTCTGTAAACCATAAGAGAATTGCTTTTCATAATATTTCGAAATTTACCGTCAATAATATTGCAGATAAGGGATAAGGAATTGTGTTTCACCGTATATTTAACAGATTTTAGGATGTGATTGTTAAAATTATAACAAAATATAGTAGTGTTTTTCACGTGACGTACCACATAAAGGGGCTTAATTTACCATGTCATATGATTGAATTATTTTCATTTGCTGTCGAAATTAACCTGTTTTTTTTTTGTTTACAGTTTCCCGGAATCTGAAATTCAGAAGCTATATTTCCTACTTTGATTTCAAGTTAATTAATTCCTTAGACTTTGAGGGTGTTGATAGGTCTAGAATTATTATTTGATGGGAGACGGATTGCTTAAGATGGTAAAATTTATATTTTTATTTATTGTTATGAAAAAGAAAACTAAAATTTGGTAGGTGTGGGTGAATCCATTTTCCGGCTAACTACTGCTTTGAAACTTAATAATTTTGGTAATGAGAAAGAATGACTATCCATAATCCAATGTGGGTCTTCTGATGCCCAAATTTTGCCTGTTTACGAACCATTTAAACAAAATATTGCCTCGTCGGAAAAAACTATCTTAATTGAAAAGTGCGGTTGGCATCTATCCATTATTATTTAGCAAAATTCATCTTCAGTAAGTTCTTGAACTAAACAAACTATTTCTCTAGCGTTTTTCCAAAAAAAACAACACCTGAATTTTAAATGAAATTGTTCCAACCCACGCGTCCTCACTGTATAATAAAAAATATTGAATAGTTTAAGACACTCGCAACTACGAGAAACTGATCGATAATCGAAGTGTTTACGAAATATTACATTTGACTACAAACAATTGCACCGATTTTGCTTTCTGATGGTCAACTCAAAATGAAAATCTATAGAATAGCTCCATAAAAATATTTTTTTATTGTAAGAATTCCAATTTTCCGAAATTTAATTGTGTTAATACATTCATTGTGGCAACTTAAGGTGACATTTCATTATAATAATTTGTATCAAAAACACAATGTATAATATGTTATATTTACTTATATAAAAATGCGGTAACAGTATTAAAACTCGACAGTTTAAGTAATGAATGCAGCAAAAACTGCGACACTATTTCAAGGATTTCATCGAGATGAATTCTTCCAAAGTCCTACGTGCTAGATCTCACAATCCCGCAAGCCTAACAAAAGCTTTCAATACTAATTTGTATGACTTACCTTACTCATTGTTAGAATGATCTGTGCAATGAACTTGCGGATGTTACCTTGACTGGAATAGGCTCACGCGACTGACACAATACTGAATACCGTCAGGGAACTGTTTCAGATGAAAGTAAATGTTATACTATTTACCAATACCGGTGGATACTAAATAAGATTGTAACAGTACCCACCATTGACGGGACGGACTTGGTGAACTTAAAATCACACGCAAGAAAGTGGTGGTATGGATAAGATAAGCAAGTTGTTTGGCGTTATTTAACGACAGAATGCGCATACAAGAGTGAATCATGCAGTAATTTAATCAGGTTCCCTCAAATATCGTACGATGTGATGAATCATTTAATTTTTTTCATCTGTTGGCTGTTCGTTTTAGAATCAAGTTGATGATTATACGCGGTGAAGTGTTGATAACAGTAAAAATCGGAAAAGGTTGTGTTAAAATATAATAACAGAATAAATTACAAATATTAAGTTGTTTTTGCTCATTTAAATTTAAAATATCACTTGCTATTGATATAATTTAGTAAATATTATTATAATTAATTTTTTGAAATATTAATTTGATCAAGTGCTGTTTGGATTCGTATACCACCGTACCAACTTTGACCTCATCATCTAGTGAGACTGAAAACACACAGATCCAGCAGAAAAAACCCAAGAGTAAGAAGAAGAGATATACGAACGCCGCACACCTATACAGAAGACGGATACCCCAACACATACAAGGACCAATGCTTCCATAGTGACAGAACCCGAGAGGGAAAAAAGATAAAGGATCCCACCCATTGCCATACGCGAAAAACAGAAGTGAACTGAGGTGACTAGGGAACGGAAGATTAATGTGCCAAAAGCAACTAACACACAGGATGAAGTAAGGATGTACCTGAGAACAGAAGAGGACTTTAGGACAACTACAAAGTTGTTAAACGCAATGAAGATAAAGGGCATCCCCGAGTTTATCACAGAAGAAGAGATAAATAAGGAACTCCAAGAGAAGAACATTCAAGCAAAGTCACTAGGATAATTCGAACAACCAGGACAGAGAAGGGAGTAAGAAAAAAGACGCCCATGGCCATGGTCATCGTACAACTGGAGAAAACAACGGAAAAAGACCCAGAGCATCGATCGAGCAATGCTACAGTTGACAGAGGAGATGTACAGCTCCCCCAAAATGCGTAAAATGTGGAGGATCACACAAATCCAGGGAATGCAGAAGACCGAGAGAACAGCCACAAAAAGCGCAAATTGCCGTGGATCATACTCAGCCAGCTATAGGGAAGAAGTTTAAAAAAAAGAGACAAAGAAGAAGAACCATGAACAAGGATGAGAATAAGTTGCGCAGGGGCAGCTAGACCAACCGTAGAAGAATCAAGAGAAACACCAACAAATGGACAAAACGTACTCACAATAATGGTAGAGATGAAGAAAGTTTTCCAATCCTTCATGGGGCTGGCAACTAGACTAAACCTCATGCATGGATAAGACGACCCCAATAGCATTAAAAATCGTGAAGTGGAACTCCAACGGGCTCAAGAACAAGAAGAACGAACTGGTACTACACCTAGGTGGCAGATGGATAGATAAGCCATAAACCAAAACAGAAACAAGGATCAGCTGGGAGGGATTCAGAACGATATCGGCATCGAAGACCGAAGAAGAAGAGAAACCGGCAGCAAGTATAGATGAAGAAGGAAGAAGAACCAGGGAGCAGATCATAGAAGCACACCGAGGCAACACAACAACAACAAAGTGCAGAATCTACACAGGAGACATACCAAGAGAACTGAAGGACAAATTCCGGGAGGGAAATAGGCAAAAAATAAGTTACAGGATAAAATACGACCCAGGAATAAGAAGGACGATCAACAGGGTAAGCAAAGAAATAAAAGACGAATTGACATAACACCGGAGCGAAAAGTGGATCAATTACGAGGATTAGACATCGACAAGAACACACACTAGCAAATCATGAAAATAATGAAGAGGAAGTAGCTCAAGGAGTATGAAGACCACAACTTAACGAAGAGCAAATGAGCGAAACAACGACAGAAGAAATAATGTGTATCATAAAAAAACTGAAATACGAAGAAAGCACCAGGGCGGGACAAGATCACGAACAAGATGTTAAAGGAGCTGCCAGAGGCGTACATAGACAGAAGACTGAAGAGTCTTTTCACCAACATACTCAACGACCAACGATATCCGAGGGAATAGAAAAAAGCAGAGATCATAGTAATACCAAAGCAAGGAAAGAACAGGAAACTCCCACAACACTACAGGCCAATAAGTCTACTGAGGAACACAAGCAAAATCATTGATAGAATCATTTTGGAGAGAGTCAAGGAGGAAGATGAACAGCTAAGGATTTTACCACACGAACAATGCGGATTCAGAAAGGACCATGTAATGAGGACGGTAGAGGGCGCAATAGATTACACAGAGAACATAAGGTCCACGTGCATAATATTCTTCGACGTAGAGAAGGCATTCAACAGGATCTGGCAGGATGGGCTAATAGCAAAAATAGATGAAAAGGGATATGGAAGCACCACCATAAGGATAACCTAAGACTAGCTCACAGGACGGACATCCAGAATCAGGATAGATCGAACCACATCAAATTACTGCACTTCCTAAAATATTATTAAGCTACAACAAGTTTATTCAATCTCGTAATATGTTCTTAAAGTTGTCAGCAAAATTAATGTTCAATTACTACAACAAAATAAATTTCGATGCAATACCATATTTGGCTTTTATTAAACATCATATTACATGTGTATTTAATATTAATATGATGTTTAAATATTTACGGTTGATAACAAACATTTAATTAATACCAGAAATGATAAAACAGATTTTAGAGATCACTTATTGTCATTCTCAAATTCATCAACAGCAATCGCGATGAATAAATTACAGCACTTTATTAAAATTGGCAGACAAGTTTACCATTATTTATTTTATTGTATTTTACAGGAGTAATTGTAAATTATTTATATAATGTGCTGAGTTTATATAACGTGCACCACAATAATTTACAAATATGTGATAGTTGTTACATTTTTACATTATCAAGAAAAACGTGTTAATAAAAAAAAATTCCCCTCTCCAGTTGTTAGTTAATTAGGCGCCATTGTAAGTAATATGAATAACATTTTATTGGGATTTTAATGCTTTTGGCAAAGAAGTCAGAATCCGACAGAAATGTCCGGATTTTTGGAATACTAACTTTTCGAGATTTTTCAATCCGTAGAACGCAAGACAATATATTGTTTCTAGTCGAGAAACTTCTTCAGTTGCGCTCCCCTCAACTGATTGAATTTTTGTATAATTCGTATAATTATTTATGTATACAGCTGTATATAGCTTTAGATGATTATATATAACAAGTACAGTAAATATTTTATAGTATAATATGAAAGAAATATTTAAAAAAAATACCTCTTGTTTACATTTTAGATTCCGCGGTGACATCATGTACTAATGATCACTGTAAGATTATCAGATAATAATTATATGTAACTTAACACAATATCTTTAAAAGATATACATGTAACTGTTGAGTCGAGTTTATATCAGCTGACTGAAATTTAATATAAAAATACACCAATCTTATAAGCGGAAATAAGCTTTAAGATGCAAAACGGAACTTGATTTGCATACTTAGTCGACGGTCAGTTAATATTATGCATTAGAAATTTCTGGCATCAGTTCACTTAACTTTCACATTTCTCTTCAAGTAATCATCATGAAACCAAATAGTTGCAAAATCCACAGCTGCAGTTATAATGAAATTCTAACAAAGTTTAGTGATCTGTTATATTATTGTGTAAGAATGATTTTGTGCAGAAACTGTTTTGACGTTTTGATAACAAGATACAAAGTTTATAATAGTTTAACAAAATAAGGAACGCTGCAACTTATACACCAATGATTAAATTATGCAGTTTATAGTACTAACTTTTCAGTGCAAATTGCCATATCGAACTGGACTCTCCGGCTAAATATTAAGACAGAAGTACTTACCAAATTTGGTAAAATGATAAATCAGAACATCAAATAAAGAACCTCAACACATTAATAATTCAATTATTAAAAGAAAACTACTATTATTTTTGTTAATATAATTTTTTTGTATTTTGTTGCTTTCTTATAGAATTATCTTCATCATAATGTATATATTAATGAATCTTCTGGTTTTGGGGAAACCCGCAGACATCTGGTCAATCTGGAACAAAACAATCGTCATCTCATTTACCTAAAAATTACCTAGTAAATAGGTTATCCACTGATTTGATAAAATATTAATAAAACTGTTTAGGGTCTCGTAGAGGGCTGCCTTTTATATTTCGGGATTGGACAACCCTAGTGTTGCAATCTGACAACTGACAGCTCTATCGTAAAGTTTGACATTTTTGAGGTTATACGTACTCAGAACGTTTTGACATACGAGCGCTATGTGTTGTTTACAGTAACTTAAAGGATTCATCTCGGCCAAAAAAAGGAATTAAATCGTGAACATTTTCGTGCGATTATTTTTTACAACTTTCGACGTGGATTAAGTCAGCAAGAGTGCATGGATGAACTTAATTTAATTTTTGGCGATGAAGCTCCATCAAGGACCATTGTTTATCGATGGTATTGTGAATTCAATCGAGGTCGTAGTTCACTCCAAGACGAATTTCGTGAAGGTCGTCCAAAAACAGTTTTTGTTCCGGAAACCATTGATGCTGTGCGCGAACTGATATTGCAAGATCGTCATGTGACCTATCGTGAGATTGAGTCAACCTTACACATTAATGGGACCAGCATACATTCAATATTGCACAAACATTTGAATGTCAAAAAAATTTGTTCGCGTTGGATCCCACACAATTTGTCAATCGTTCAAAAAAACGCTCGTGTCGATTGGTCCAAAGAAAAGCTCAAAATATATGATCGCGGTGCTTCAAAACACGTTTATGAAATAGTGACAGGTGATGAATCGTGGATTTACGCGTATCCAACAAAAGTTGTTCGCGCACAAAGCACTTCCCTCGCCTGTTTTTTCGGAAAAACTGGACATGTCGCAACCGTACCACTAGAACAACACAGAACAGTCAATTCTGAGTGGTACACAACCATTTGTTTGCCAGTTGTGTTCCAAGAAATGAGGTAAACCAACCCCCGAAGACGGATCACTCTTCACCACCACAATGCGAGCTCTCACACATCGGCTCAAACAACTGCATTTTTGACCACTTAAAACATCGATTTGATGAGTCATCCGCCGTATAGTCCTGACTTGTCACCAAATGACTTCTTTTTATTCCCCTACGTAAAAAACAAACTGAGAGGTCAACGTTTTTCGACACCTGAAGAAGCTGTTGCTGCGTTCAGAATGCATGTTTTGGAGATACCTCAATCAGAGTGGAAAAAGTGCTTCGACAATTGGTTCAAACGCATGCAAAAGTGTATAGATCTTCATGGGGAATATTTTGAAAAACAATAAAGCGATTTTCGATGATTAATATTTGTTTTTGTTCTCTAATCCCGAAATATAAAAGGCGGCTCTCGTACACCCTTTTCAATTGTTCGTTATAATTTTCTATTTCCGTGGCATAGAATTCATCGATTTATTTAATACCTCAGCCGATCTTACTATAATTTATTTCCACTACTTTTAATTTATATTGACACAACTATATTCAATTTATGTTGTAAACCTGCGGTCTACTATATGCCAATACTGAATGAATCCTTTCGTCAGCTCTCCGTATTTATATATGTCTTCTCAGAAGTCTCCAGAAGGATTCTCGAACCTTCGAGGAATGTCGATAGCGCTAACCGCCGACCTCGAGGCGCGAGACAAACAACATTTTGCATTCCACAAAATATCGGATAAATGCCGATTCCACGAAATATCGGATGAATTCCCGTGACATTACCCCTTCTTAAAGCTATTTCGTCCTGGCATGTCCCAGAATTCTTTATGGTGTGGCGATATTTGCCAGACAGGAGGCTTCATTTTGACAACGGGACGTTCAGTGCAAGTAACAGTTGACGATATTCAAATCTGGGCTGCGAATATTAAGACAGCATACAAGGATGTCGATGCTACTGAATCGAAACATAGTTTTTATGATCATAGTGCTCAACACTACCAGAGTCTTCCAAAGATCGCTATATATTGGTTTGTCCTATGAGAATGTTTTCGTTACCCAATAGAGGATGTCTCTGCTACCCACTGGTTTTTTATCTTTGGAAGGACCTTCCACACAACTGGATCTTGCTCTGGAACTGACTGCACTTCTTTGCGAACACCTTGGGTATCCCTCTAGACGTCCGAAGGTGTCCAGCCACACAATGGGTCCGGGAATATTCTATGGACACCTCAAACAGGTCTCGGGGTTGCTCTCTGGTACTTTCTGCCCATCCGAATACAGTGGCATAAACTGTAGGAAGGTCATGCCTTCATCGGTTGGTTGGATGCTACGGACTTGGGCTTACTCAACTTTTCCGTCATGACTTCCGGCATAAGGAACTAACCTGTTGAAATGTACCTTTGGTTTTCATCGAATTCCCAATATCTGTGCAGCATGGGCTAATATCCGCGACGACGTTGCGGGTTATGCAACCAAACAAGATCATCAACTAGGAATTCCCAGGCTTTGGCTTTGATGTAATATGCTTCTTTATTCGGGCATTGGTATTATCAATATTTAAACGGAATGTTATTCATTCTTTGAGGAACATTCAAACTAGAAATCGCTTGGTAGTTATAACTCTCGTCCTATAATGACAGTGGCCGGGTTCTGACCCTTGGAAGGCATGACAACAATTTTAGCTCTTTAGGTTTAACAAATAATAATAATACTTTTTTCGTGTTTTGAATTACAATATCTAGTGACCCATTAACTAAATGTTGGTAGTCGATGTTGTTTTTTAATACAGGAAATAATATCCCTTTAAAAATGTCGCTTTATCAAGAATTAATTATAAAAGACACTACAATCAACTTCCTGTTATTCGATGTAAGATATGACAACAAGAAATAAGAAAACTATTTTGTAAACACACATTTAAGGAAGTTTGTGGTCGGCGATAACTTTTATACGAAATAATTACTACAAATGATTCTTAAATGAAAGGGATTTTTTCAAAAAATGTCAATTGGCTAGCTTAAGATTGGTTATATTGTAAATATTTGGAACTATATTTGCCTAACAGTATATATCTATCACTGATAAATAATAGCTTGCTTGTTTCATTATTAACTGATCCCACGTCCCTTATCTTAGGCTTGCAGAATTTGAAGTCTATTAAAATCTCCGCGTTTGTTGATAAACTCAAATAGAAATTCAAGTTTTTCAAGCATTGCTTGTCCTTTTTTTCAAGAAATAATTGGCAGTATTGATAAATTGGTCGCCATTGATAAATTGGTCAACGACTTAATTTATCCTAGCGCAAATACCTGACTGGCGATTGTTTACCTTTCACCTTCTTAATTTGTACTGTATTTGAGTTTATTAATGTAAAATATTGCAATATCGAACTTTCCTTCTAGACCCTATTAATTGATAAATAATGTAGGAATGGATACTGTATTAATTGCTTACTTAAAACCGTTCCGCGTTTAAATTAGATTCTGTAGCAACTTAATTCCAATCAGTTGTATATATTAACTGGCTTGATTTTCTATTTTTGTATAGTTCGTTTAAATTGCTATATTAAAAACAGGGTTGTATATTCTAGTCACAGGGAAGAAAATACCATTGTTCGTCTCACAAGATGAATTGATATTAGAGAAAACGTTGGTGTATCATACTGACGGAAGTACAGCAGACGCTAGATAATGTATACTAATTCACCCCAAGTGTGGTTCACATTACCGAAATGTTTTCATTAGAGAACATAATTCTAAAATAGGGTTATGATAAAGATGGACCCATTTTTTAAATTTCGTTGTGAAAAGAGAAAGAAAGAGGAAGTTTATAGATGTTTCGGCGGACAATGGTGTTTCCAGAAGCGGCCGGTAGAGTTCGCGCGGTAATAGGCCGCCGTGGAGCACAAGCTTTCCTGTGTTCTTGAATTCGCAAGAAGTGAGTCACAAATTCTAGTGCAGAGGTCATTTCTTACACAATTCGGTATATAATTATCAATTAGAAAAAACATTAAGAGTTGGTTTACGCAATTTCAACAGACTGGAAGTGTGTGTAACGGGAAAAAATACAGGCCAATGGTGTGTATCGTCAGAGAATGATGTCAGATGTATTGATGAAAGTTTTGTTCGCAGTCCAGGTAAGTCTACCAATACAGCTAGTAGAGAGCTTGGAATACACCATTCAACTCTGAAAAGTTCTGAAATGGCGTCTGCTGTACAAGCCTTACGGATTTCAACTTTTGCGGGCTCTCAACCCTAATGTTATTCCTCATATACATAAATGACTTGCCAAATTTTAACAATCTCTTGAATCGGCTGATAATCCTATTTGCTGATGATACCACAACATTGCTGCGCTATCAACCTTCAGACCCAATATTGCAGTGGACCCAAATCAAACAGCGTGAAATAGAGAATTCGTTTTTAACCAATAGGCTTGCTTAGTCTCAACATTAGTAAAAACCAGAACATTAAATTTACATTGCAATATTCACCATCGACCTACAAAGTGCTGCACCAGTGAAGTTCTTAAGGGTCTACCTTGATCCTGGGTTGACCTGGGAAGCCCATGTTAATTTTCTTAGCTCCAAATTATGTAAAACATCTTTACTTATAAGGAGCATGTCAAAAAATGTATCTAGGTTCACATTACAGACAGTATATCATGGATACTTTAGCTCTAATATGTCCTACGCGATTTTAAACTGGCGTCATTCTCCGTGCTCTGCTCAAATTTTTAAGTTACAACGCCGTTGTGTTCAAAAGTGTTCTGTGCCGTATTCCGTACAAAGGTTTAACCACCCTTTATTAGGGAAAGAACTGTAACTGGAGTAACGTACCTGGACATGTTGGAATAATGGTTGTTCCCTCAAGTAATGAAAGATTCACAGGTCTTCATTTTCCAACAGGACTGACGCCTCATTGGCACCTTCATGTACGAGTTTTGAATGCATCCCTTCCTTAACCTTAGATAATTTACAGGGAAAAATAAGACTACACATCTGGCCACCAAGATCTCCTGATTTCACCCCATGTAACTGCTTCTTATCAAGTTATGTTAAGGAAGCTGTTTACGTCTCACCTCTACCAATAATTCTGCACGATATGCGGAACTGTATCACAGCTGCGGTGCCCTCAATAACAGTAGATACACTTGCTGGTGTGTGGGACGGGTTCAGCTACCACAAAGATGTTAGCCTTGCAGCAAACGGTGGAGACATTGAACATTTATATTGTATTGTTAAAAAACTGTGAAACTTCCACTTTCCATGGTATAAAAATTGTTCAGTTTGGATTTATACTTTAATAAATACCCATCTTTAAAAATGGGCCCATCTTTATAATTATAGTTTCTCCTATTGTTTATATACCATGTTCTTTGAATGTTGTAAAATTGTAGAATTGCCATTCTACCCCGTATCAGTTGGGACTTTTGAGTGACCACCAGGGGAATATCTTTGCTCATTTTCAGTCTGAAGTCCATTTCTATTTCTGTTATATTTTTTACTTGTAACAAGGTTCTAAGCCCCATTCCCAAAGCCCAGAAAAGAATGGTTTTTTTCTTCAGCAGTCCACTGTGGAATGGTCATTGTTAGCAGCCGCTCAATTTGAGAAAGACACTGCTTGCTTATTTTGGCCAGTCCTGCTATTTGATTTCTCTGGTATGCCTTTACCCGCTACAGTTAAGGACTAGCAAGCCCCATGATTTTTGACTCTATTAAAAAATTTTATGTTCATCAAATTGTACACTGTTTACTGTATCAAATGCATAAGAAGAAGACGTGTTCGAGAGGAGATTCAATTGTGGGAAGCGCAACTGATGAAAGGTTCCCTAATCAGAGACAATATACAGGGTGAGTTTTTTTCATGATCTGTATGGGGATCTCGGAAAGTAGCGGAGATAGAGCAATGGTTAAATTGGGAAAGATTTACAGTTTTACTGGCCCAATTTAATGACACTTTCGGATTTTTGTAAAAAGTCATGGCTTACTAGATATTTTGAAAAAACGAAATTCTGTTGATTTAGTCAAATCCCTCTAGCTCCTTTGTTTTTGATTTTATAAAAAAGTGTAGATATCAAAATTGAAGGGAATTGTATCCCAAATATGATTGTCATATCCTCGTTTGCGTGACAGCTCTCGTTTTCGAGATATGACACAAACATATCTTTTTTGAGTGGAAACCATAGTTGGCTATGATCTCAAAAAATCGGACATTTTTAGAGCCATTTAACGATATAAACTCGATATACTTATTCATTTTCTCTCTTATTTTCATTTTTTAACGTAGTTAGCCATGAAATAGATTGATTTATTAATAACTATTCCAAAAAACATTGAACGATTTTTTTATTAGGTATATTAGATGTAACGAAAAAACTAAATAAGTAGGTACTTAATAAAAACTAGAAATTAAAGTACATAATAATGGTTACAATTTATGTTCGAAAAGTCCACAATTGTTATTTAGACAAAAATTGCATCTTTTTAAGATTGACATTATCGCTTTCCTCACAGACCGCCTATCAATTTCTTCAATTGGTTGTAATACCGCCTCCTTTAGGTCAAGTCTACAACTGCCAAATCGGGAGACCGCGGTGGCCATTCTTGTGGGCCATTTCTTCCTATTCAAGAGTTTGGATAGATATCATCTAAGTGTTAAGACTTACTAATAATGAGTTATGAGCCGGTGCTCCATCAAGTTGGAACCACTCAATTTCTAAACGAGTTCTCAAATTCAAATTATGCAACATGTCTTGAAAAGTGTATTGCAAGAAATGCAAGTAGCGCTCCCCAGTAAGTGATTCGTCATAGATAAAACGCCGCAGAATAGTAGACCCTATGATACCACACCAAACATTAAAACCAACTTTTATCTGTCTGCGGTCGTCTTTGTTCTACATGGAAAGGGTTTTCTTTAGCCTAAATATGCTCATTGTGTCTATTGAACATACCGCAGTTAGTCAATCTAGTTTCATCTGACCATAACACCTTTAATGGAAACTGTGGATTGTCAAGGCACATGTCTCTAAACCATGTACAAGACAAAATACGTCGATGTTTGTCACCAGCATGCAAGGTTTGAGAAACTGAAAGTTTGTACGGGTGAAACTTGTGCGCTTTCAGTACCTTAACTACAGTTCGTTCAGATGTGCCAGCTTCTGCCGCAATCTCACGAGTTGATGTAGATGGATTTAGATTAACCATTGCCAAAACATTTATTTGTGCGGCTTCGTTAATTTGATTATGTTTCTTTGGTGGTTTAGTAAAAGATCCATATGTGCGTAAACTATCGTAAAGCCTCTTAAATGTACATAAAGCAGGTTGACGACGATTAAAATATCTATGAAAGTATTCCTCAGCTGCACCAAATTCAGTTTTTCTTCGTTAGAATATTCCATTTTATCACGAAAACTTGTCAATACCGACTGTCAGTTCAGCACTACTAAAGCAATTACTCTCAAATGAGGAAACGTCAAAGTGAAAACAATCTTTTTCATGGCTACCTACGTTAAAAGTGAAAATAAGAGAGAAAAGCATCCACAACTCCGTTATTTTTATGAATAACTATATCGAGTATTATATCTTCGAAAAACTCTAAAAATGTCCGATTTTTTGAGGTCTTAGCCAACTATGGTTTCCATTCAAAAAAAGATAAGTTTGTGTCATATCTCGAAAACGAGAGCTGTCACGCAAACGAAGACATGACAATCATATTCGGGATACAGTTCCCTTCAATTTTGATAATTAATCTTTTTTTATAAAATCAAAAACAGAGGAGCTTGGGGGATTTGACTAAATCGACAGGATTTCGTTTTTTCAAAATATCTAGTAAGCCATGACTTTTTACAAAAATCCGAAAGTGTCGTTAAATTGAGCCAGTAAAACTGCAAAACTTTCCCAATTTAACCATTGCTTTATCTCCGCTTGTTTCCGAGATTCCCATACTGATCATAAAAAAAACTCACCCTGTATATTATATATATTATCTTGCGTACAAAAGAATGACACCTCGACCAGCGTATTGTTTACTGGGTAGGGAAAGGCAGTTTTTCCTTTGCTTGACATGGATGTATATCAGCTTAAGGTAATGTATTATATGAATAAAGTGTTGATGAGTGCTTTCATGCCCACAAGGAAACGAAGAAAATTACATTTACTCATGCCACTAATTAAAATCGTCAATATCCAGTATGTGTTAGGTAATATAGGTATTCATTAACAATTGCATGGCTTCAGTCCGGTTACATGTTACTTGCAGTATGATTTAATGCGAATAATTTTAGAAAAATGCCGCGAAATTTTCCTTGATATTGACGAGAAACAAGGAAATGTCGTGTTCCATTTACGTCGACGAACAACGTGTTCGTGTTGATTATGCAATTTTTGTTCTGCTTTTGTCAGTGTTCGCTAAAACGCAAGCTGTATGTTTTAACACTTTATGCAAACGCATTGAAAGAACACATCTGCTGTTTTTTTACATAAAAGTTATCAGAATTCAGTATACTAAGAAGCTGAATATTTGCCTGCGTAAGTCTTTACATGATGATGTAGAGATGTTAATACTATTACATTTAAATAAAATTGCATAAATAGGTTAGAAAATTCCAAAGTAAATTTCATTTTAAACGTGATTATAAATTTAAATATTTTATAATTCACCAGTTGTTTGGTCCAGACCAAATCTTCAGAAAAGTTTGAATTAAACTTAAAACATATAAAGCTTTAGTAAAAAATGCAAAGTTCATGACCAAGAATGATTCATAAATAATGTATCTATTTGTTTTCGCCAATAGCTCGATGTAAAATGTAAAATGAATGGTGCATCTGAAAAGGCGTCTTAGAGAAGAACAAATTGCTTCTTAAGCGAAGAATGAAAATGCTGTCACAAATGTAAAAACACAGTTTTGCACCCTAACACCAAAACTTTATTTTAAACACTCAACGCCGTTTCAACAACTCTAAGTTGTCATCGTCATGGGGTAAACCACACTAAATCTAAATTAAAATTTTCTCATTAGTTTTATTATTTTCATAAATCATTATGCTTTCATAAAAGTCCAGATCCCTAAAATTAATTACTTTTTTAAAATTTTAAAGAAGTTGAATCTACTGAGTGGTTATGTTCTAAAACATAATGTGCAACACTAGATTTATCCGCTCTTCCTTATTTCACAAATGGGCAATATGCTCTTTGAAACGGGTACTGATAGACCTGCGTATCTATCCATAAATACCTCGACATTGCCCAACAATTCCTGTAGTGTTGTAGTTGCTCTATACACCGCTTTCATACCAAGTTCTTTAAACATTTTCTTAAAGCCCCTAGTATAAGTACTGTACGGAACAGAGACAAACTTTTGTTCTTGTGACTTATTTCGAAAAGTTGACACTTCATTCATTCGTAACCAAAGCTGTTTCTTCCAAATTAATTTATCTATAATATCTGTTGGATAACCATTGTATGCCACTATTTCTCTAATAGTTTTCTTTTCATTGTCAAACCTCTCTTTGTTAAGAAGGAATGTCAACAACCGATGTACAAGGAAATTAATCCCCGCCAGTTTATGTTGTTGACAGTGAAAAGAGTGTTAGGTAAATATCTATATGTGCTAGTATCCTTCCAATATACATCAAAATCTAACTTATTATTATCGTTTCTTAAAACTCGTACGTCCAAAAATGGTAGAGTGCCCTTATTTTCATGTTCATATGTAAATTTAATAGAAGCAAACCTACTGTTAAGATGCATGACAAAATCATTAATACTAGCTGTCGCCCAGTGGTCCAAATTCGACCAATTGTGTCAATATCTCTGGCAGGATAAGTAACCTGAAAATTTTATCTTGACATTCTATCCTAGGACTTTAGGGAGAACAGCAATTACAGGGAAAGGATCCAGATTAGGAACCTCTGTGTGATAGTTTCCTCGAAAATCCTAGATGTCGGTCTTACATCTCGCTTCTACAAATAAGTAAAGAAATTCAAGTTTTTTTCAAATATAATTCATAGGACATTATTTGTGTTCAAATTCGTAATTTTAATTTAATATGACAACAACGCAACCGCTAATGGGCTACCATACATATTTATTTTTTCTAACCTGTCTGTATAGCTATAATTGCACTCAATTCTCAAACATTTATTAAAATCCTCATTATAATAATTCCATCTCATTATATATTTCCACCACCCTGTATATGCAACTGCTCATGGACCACGCATAATATTTTTTTAACATTTTTTTACCACACGGTAAACCATTCTGTATATGCCACTGCCTATGAGCCACGGTATTTACTCTTTTTGTTTATGAAATTTTTAACTATCTTCTGTAACTATAATTCTACTCTGACCTATATTTCAATCATCATATATATGGAACTCTTCGTGGGCTACTCTACAAATCATTTCCGTTTCTAACATTTTTTATCATCATCCTGTATATCTATAATTCCTCTCACCCTATATGTCATCTTCCCTATATATACAACTGCTTATGGGTTACAAAATGTTGCATTTCCATTTCCGCCACCTTGTATATGCATCTCTGTATAATACTCTTTGCACCACCCTGTATAACCGTAATTCTACTGCACCTTCTATTCCAAGAGCCCTGTAAATTCAACCGCTAATGGGCTTCCCTATATAATTATTTTATTAGTTATAATTGCACTCTACTCTGTATTTTAAACACCCTATATATACAACTGCTTATGTGCCACCCAGGAAAAAAATATTTTGAACATATCTGAAATCGCCCTGTATAATTATAATATACAACGATTACTTTACCACTAAACAATAACAACTCTTGCATGCCACTTCCAGTAGTACATGCTCTAAGTATAAACAGCATTGGTCCTTCTATATATAATTACTCAATGTTTTGAGTCTGGCGGTGGCGGAACGCGGCACATTCAGTTGTTTGGCGTTGACATTATGACGTAAATAATGAATTTTTATTATATTTTATTTAATGAATGAACCATTATTATAAATTAATATTAGCATTCTGAACTGAAGGTCGTCATTACGAAACAAAATAAAAATGAAAAAATGGTACCTAATCATTTTGTCTTAGCCTATTTATATATAGATATTCATTCGATTTTTGGTTCATGACTGCAAGAATGTACATACTCAACTCTTGAGGTTCGTATCCAAATGTATCAATTAACTTGAAAACTTTCTGTACTTACATAAAACTTTTGATCTGGATTTTTTGTAAATGCACAAACTTCAATTCTATTTGGTCACTTAAGTAATTGCTGGATTAAAAAAATTAACGTGAATAGAAAAGGCGTAGATACATACATCTTTGTAAAAAAGTCGATTATTTTAGTATAAGTTTTTATACCATTATCGTTATAACGTAGCCGTCAAATTTCGAACATTAGATTTAGCTACTTGTTCATAGAGGGCGCCACTCGAAGATTATTCTTATTTTTAAATAAAGATTCTTTATATATTCTGCACTGAAGGTTCAGTAACTAAACAAAACAAAAATGAAGAAAATCGGTTGATGGTACCTAATCGTAGCCTATTTATATATAGATTAATCTCATTTATTAAATATAGCACATATATCATCTATGTACCGTATCCATACCCTGGGAAAATACTGGGAGTCATTTTTTGCATCAACTTCGATCCTGCCAATGTACAAATTGGCAAGGTTTCCCATTACCGTTTCTTCCTTCTGCTCATAAAAGCAACTTCCAAACTGGATTCAATTTTGGCTCATACATCATTTTGCTGGAACAATACTTTTCTTTTGCAATCACATTGTAACATGCGTTTATTTATAAAAAATTGGATCGAGATTCTTATACAAAGACAGGGTTTACGATATGCGTAGGTACCTATAATGACGTTTAAATTATTATTTAACTATTTAGTTCTTTTCATTAACAAGTAATAAAAGGTTTGTTTTTTAATTTTAATTTTATTTTTAACTTTTTAGTATTTTTTATGCGAGATTGACAACGGCGTAGTTCGGAGCTCGAAGCAGTGTTTTCTGTTATGTAGCCCTTAGTACGCTCACAATGTGTTGTTTTGAACACTTAAAGCTGAATGTATCTTACATTTTAATAACGATACAGATCAGTTAGTTATTTAATTGCTGATTGATTGTTTGTAACATTTCCCACTCTATCCATTTCATTTAATGCGTTAATATTACAAGATTTCATCGAAGTCAAATTGTAGCAGTCAAGTTTCTCGATTTGAAGACTTGCTAAAGACCGAACTCTGCTTAAAGTCACATAAGCTTGACCTGCCGCCAACAATTTGGAACCAAGATAAATAATAGCTTGACCCCCAGTAGTTTCCTGCATTTTCTGTACAACTGAAGCTCAAGATAAGACAATCGGGAGCATTCTTATTTCAGCTGTGGCGTGATTTACCGAAGTTACGAGAATCGGGGGTATAGCGCTATCGTATAGTTGAGCACGTCAATATGACCTATCGCTCCAGTCACAACTCCCTGAGCAACGACTTTAGTATTAACAAAAATTTCTAGTTCCTTTGGACCTGTTTTGTTAATGTCCGAGTGTATTATATTATTAATATCAATCTGTTCATTCTTTTTTATTCCATCAATATGTTGATCTTGGGCAATTATTTTGAACATTTGTATATTTTTTTCTTCTTAAAATGTTTAAGAACGGCTGCATTATGTTTTGAACAAACGATTATTAGCCACCAACCATTTCAGATCCTCGCAAGACACTGAAAACTCACCAGTAATATTTAAATTCTCCAGATGCTCAGTAACAATCGCTATTCCACAATTATCTACAGATCCAGCAACATATGTGGCAGTTTTTTAGTTACCTCGAAATCTATATTCTCTCTTGTGTCTGTATTCTATCCATATCTAACCTATTAGTACGTAGTTCTAATGTTTTCTCTACGTTTAGCTACTGCTAAATTACTTTTTTCCAAGTATTCTTATTTGTGGACATCGCTTTGATTAACAATCTTCACCTGTCGCTTCAATTTCGCCTTCTTTGTGCAGTAGTTTCTTTTTTCTTCATGTCATTTCCACGAGTATAGAACAAAAACGGCCCACCCCAGAGGTTCATTTTAGGGTGATGAGGGCTTCAGTACAACAGGGTTCGTCCGGGTATCCTGAGACGCGACATTAGCGATATGACATGTTTAAAGACCCTCTTACATTTCAGCCCTCTGTACTTGCTTAACTTAGTATTGGGTCAACCATCTAATCTATCTGATCAAAGACAGAATCCACATTCATAACAAACGTCCATCAAACGACCACCATTTACCACCCATCACAAACGGCCCACCCATCAAAATGAATCAAACTCGACGCTTTGAAGACGCGTGATGTCAGACCGACATCGTTTAATTACTGAGTTCTTTTGGTCACCTACCAGCACCATCATCATACCCTGGTTTCCAACTAGCACCAATGTACTCGTCAAGACGGATCAAATGGGTCCAAACTCGAGTTCCTATGGCCACCTTCCGGTTCGATTATCAGATCAGCTCCATATTATAACAATTTTACATTGTCATTTGATTTGTAGACGCATGCGAAATTTCAGCTCAGTCGGTAAGCAGGAAGTGGATCAAATTTAACTTGAAATATTTGATTTTGTGTTGCCTAACTACAGAGTTCCTATAGCCATCTTCCGATTCCGGCATCAAATCAGCTCCATTTGATAATAAGTTTGCATTTCAGCTCAATGGGTAACAAGAAATTGCAAGATATGATTACAGACAAACATCGGGAGATGTGAAACTAAATAACAACTTGTAATATACACCAGCTTTATGGATAAGGGATTTATTGTTGCTAATAAGATAATATTCGAAAATAAAACTGATTTTGGTAGTCATAAAATTACGTGAGTCGTAATAGCAAAATATATTATTATAATATTAGATAAAAATTTGTCATAAAGCAAATATAGTCATTGTATATAATTAATACTAATAGAGTTAAATTATCTGTCAATTCTACCGGTGTTATTATCTACACATTTATAAATATATGACAAATATAGGCAGTTGTGCAACTTTATGTACATAAATTATTAACAAATATTCATGCAAATAACATACATTGCACTGAAATATGGTTTACATATAGAAGCTTTTGTCAATTTGTATGCCTGCACGAAATGGATTTATTTACTTTTTAGTTATAGAGTAAGAGACTTAGCATTTTTTTAATACTATTTTGCAAAAAAAATCCACAGGAATTTGAATGGTTTTTCTTGAAGGAGGTACACCGCATAACACAAAATAAGTTTTGCTAACACATTCTTACATCGAGGTGTTTAAAATAGCAAAAATTGGATTTTTGGAAGTTTTTGTGCCTTCTCAGCAACAGAATAAAAATTTACAGTGGGTTGTATGCGCATTTTTAGAACCTACTAAATGAGATATTGATTGATAGGGTTGATGAATTTACAACCATGAAAGTTGGCAAAAAGTTGCACTTACCTATCGAAAATAACTTCAAAATTTCATTTCAACTTGATAGCTGTGAAGGTTTTTTTACAAATGTAATTTTTTTTCAAGGGCTCTTTATTTTGGGTGATGTATACAATCCGTCCATTCTCCATCAAATTAGATTTTTATACATCTGAATGGAGCATGAAAATTGTCCACATTCTAGTGGAAGGGGAACATCGTTTCCCCTAATGGTAGAATACAAATAGCATGTCATCGAATTGACGTTTAAAATGGTTTTCCCAAAGAAATTATATTATATACAAGGGTAAATCAAATATAAATGGTAATTTTTGTTATTCCACTTAGAAGTTTCGAGCTATATGATGTTGTGTGGAGTGCATATTTGGTTTATGGTGAGCGAGGAATCGAGTCGGGTTTGCGCATATGCTTGACTTTGTCAGGAGTAGTTTGTAGGGGTGAAAAATACCCCATGCATTGGATAGCTCGATTATGGCTGTAGTTACTAGTGTTATAACTTGCAAAATTTAAGTATTGCGAGTTTAGATTTAAGGCTGAAAACTACCACAATATAACTGAAAGAAACCATTCTTGAATGATGTTAAGAAAACCGAGGAATATATGATTCTACATTTAGGACGACAACATTTTTGGACGTAGAACTTTCAGAAAAACATCATTTATTTACAATCCATGTTTTAGTACAACTTTTTCCGTTTTCTTTTCTACTCTTTCTACAATCTTAGTTTTATGTTTTTTTTTAGTTTATCTCCAGCTGATTTTTTCCTAATCGCGTGTAGTAAACTAGATTACTTTTTTTTTCATATTTCAGATTTTATTTTTGCTATCTTAGCTTGAGTTTTATTTTTCAATTTTAAGTTATAACACCAGTCACTAAAGCCACATTCGAGCTAGACATTGAACAGAGTACTTTAAACCCCTACATACCTAAAGTAGGTCTCAACATTGTTGATATTACTCCTAAATTCAAACAAGGGTCACACGGCTACGCGATATTTAAACCCAAGCATCCTATAAAATAAACCAGCATTTACTATTAAACGTTTATTCAATTTTTCTATGAAAGTCGAATTTAGGGGTTGTTTGTTAGTTGAAGAAGTACCTTTGCTACATACTATTTTGACCTGGCTTCCGATTTCAGCGTCCAAAAATTTATCAGACTAACACGGCTTGGTCAAATTTATGTAAATTTTTATTTTATTTTGTGGGGCTGTGTTATTATAATAATCAATTGCAGTAAATTAAAACAAAACTCTACCTACCGCAAAAATTACATATAGGACATCGTACTTTAAACCATTATCATATAATTATAATTGATGTGCGTTAACAAAACTTTGAAAAACATCACTTTCTACATGTATTATTTGTCAGCGTCATAAATATATAAGTGGATTTAAATTATGTAATTAAATTAATTAATTAATTTGACAAATACGCATACAATAAATTTACTAGCAGGATTTACAAATTTAACTAACTCATTGAAATATTCAAATGATTTCTATATTACTTTATGAATATTACACAAACTGTTAATGAAGTTTTGGTCCTTAAAAGATAAATCTTACATGTTTGGTCAGTTTTGATGCACCTATTCCATATATAAATAAATAAATTGCACCCCGGTAGACCCAGAATTTGAATGGATTCGGATACCCAAGATTGGAAGTACCAGGTAAGCATATTATGCATTTTGAAAGATGAAAAAGCCTAAGTTATATTGGTATAAAGAAATGCAGTCAAGCTGTACTCCCTACTTTGGATCTTAACCGTTATAAAAAAAATTGCTTACCAGAACACCATATTTTGTTTTAGCTATGGACGTACATAATGAACTATATATCCATATATATACGTTAGGGATGTCACCTCACATTTTTTAGTTTACCTATGTAAATCTTTTTCCATACAGGTAAAAATCGTGCATTTGGAAATCATTTTACGATAATTTGTGTTACTACAAGTCATGTCCATAGTTCTGTCATCGACTGAATGTCATGAGGCATTTGACACTCAAACAGCGTCAGACTGTTGCATCTTTAATTGCTAAATCAGTAATATTTATTGGGTGTCAAGTCATGTAAAAATAATTTTTAAGGATTTTATGTCATTGTGGATAATTAAATTTTAAGGACTTTGAAACTATTTTTCAATTTGTGAATGTATTTTGATATAACACAGCCCCAAAAAAATTCTATGCTATAAATACTTCACTATGGTAACTACTGAAGTTATTAGGGGTTGTTATTCTAAATGATAATTGTGGCATCTCTGGGTTTTTATTTTTAAATCTGACGGTATATTGCGGTAGTCATCACGCATATAAGAAGAACAGCATCTTATTAATTCCTGTTAGCTATCTTCACTTGACTTTCTATATGATTACACTTGACGCCACTGATACAAGGTCTAAATCTTAGACCTTATTGGAGCTTTGAATGGTATTAACATTCTAGCCCAGCTTGAATGAATAAAAATTAAAGTTTTTAAATTACAAAGGATTTTCAGCAAGTGGAAATTTTTGGCCCTATCGTAATCACCTTTGAATAAGTGTAATGACTTTGTTGAAAATAAAATACTGCTAACTTAAAAAATATGGAGTAATTCAGGTTTATAATGATCCTGTGTACCTAGTTCTGCAGCACACCATTGAAGCCCTCTATTTACAGAAGAACTGAAGTAATAACTTAGAGAATTTTGGCGAATGGATATCGGGAAACGATATTACCAAGGCGTTTGAAGAGCTGGACAAATCACCTAGGCAGGAAGAGGACACCACGGTAGCAACCCTATACTAAAGGCTGTCGGAGAAAGAATTGCACACACCTATAGGATCATGATCTTCAAAAGCAACGACACCTTGAGGACCATGATAATAAGAACAGCAATTTACCAACAATACCAAATAATTCCTGGTTTTCTGAAATACCGATGTCGTATTTCATTGGAAAAAAGCTAGCGGACTTATATGAACACCGCCACATACACAAAGGGCAGAGGTAAAAGTCTTACTAATCACGCATGGACCGAACACCATAATTCAACTGGAGGCTAGAGCAATTTACAAGGAAGAGCACTGGCACAAAAGAAAATTCAAAACGCTATATTATTCGAAAAAAGTATAATTAGCAAGTCCCAACATTTTAAAAAATTTGGAGAGCTCGGCCTCTGCCGCTTCCAATAATAGCCACGACCGGCGACGCATGATTAAGGGTATAATATAAATACAATAAATTTCCTATCATTTACCTGAACGAAGCAGATGTATTGAAACCTGTGGATCAACCCCTTACAGACGAATAAGGAAACTTCGAAGAATTACCTATATTCATTGTTATCTTCAACATTATGCAACATAGTTCGTCCACATACGTTAATTTAAATCTCGGCATAGATTCTTATGAATCTAGGTATAGATTACATTACTTGAACATATACTCGTTTAAGATCCAGGTATAAGATAATCCTAGAAGTAGAACTATCACTGTGTGCTGAAGAGGTGTCCAGACACGTCTTCGGATCACACAAGCCTCTACGAAAGCTACCTCCCAATAGCAAGAAAGAGTCTAAATCATTTCCAAAAGTAAATGCCTTAAATGCGACATATTCAGCATTCATAAAAAAGCCCCAAGACCAATAACTGAATACAGCTTCCTGACCTACAATTTTGCTAGAAAATGGTGAAGCTAAGAATCACCAACCTGGAACAGGCTTTAAGAAAAAAGACATTGGAAATTGCACTTCTTGATAAGTGTATACCGGAGGTGTGAATTGATCGATTATCAACCATAGTACTTAGAGACTTTAATTTAAAATTAAGGAAAGAAGCAAATATTGGGGGCCTTAGAAGCGATTAACGAAATGAAGGAAACTTTTCGAATTACTTACATTACACAAACTATATGAAATAAAATCTATATCTCCAAGCAACAAAGAAAATGAATGTGGCGGTAGTCCCGTGCTATAGTTCAAAAAACCTTTAGCAAATAATCTGCATTAAATTCAACCAATACAAATTCTGAGATAAAAAAGATGGGACATATACCCAGAGTATATCAACAGAAAAAAATCAGTATGAAAATGTCTCAAAAATGGGAAATGAAGTTATAAAGATGATTAGAAAATATCTACAGAACAAAGCAATCAAATATGTCAGACGAACATCAACCCAAAATTAACCAAAGAAAATAGAAAAAGGATATGAATGAAATAATGAAGGAAACTTACAGTGGAATAGGAAAAAAAGTGATCAAGCAAGCCAATAGACTTCTAACACTAGTTGAATAAAAGATAGGTTGAACACTCACTAAGTCTTTAAAAAAGATTGCAGTAAAAACAACTTTTAACAAAGAGTGTGTTCAGTAATTTCGAAAAGATTGCTGATTGTTTTCTGTAATTGAAATTCGTAAGGCAAATTTTGAAAAAAAAGGTTACATGTTACAGAAATTCTTTCTCACAGATCTTCTGCAAAGAAAAATCATAAGATACCACATTACACAGGTTATTATGGATATTTTTTATTTATTGCTTACAGTTGTTGAAATACCTTCAATTTATATTCTTTTTATATACTGAAATTCTCATTAATTGGAAGAAATCATCTAATTATCGAGACATATCATGTAGAGTTTATTAAGTAGTTCTGTAATATTGATCTTTTAAAGTTACTTGATTAAATATAATATTCTAGTTCTTCTGACTATCATTTACAAAATTTAATTTATCATTTTATCCTTATTTATTTTGTTGAAACCATCTATAAACATATATATCTTTAAAGTCTAAGACTTTTTATACATACACTTAAGTCATTAATTATTTAGCTAGGGCACAGTGGCAGTTAAAAAAGTTTTGCTATTGCAGTAAACATTGAGTTGAGAGACTGTTGGTTAAGTTCATTTTGTTGACGGCTTATCACTTAATGGCCTGATAATTGTTCCATTTATGGCCATGGAAAAGGGCGCTGAGAGGCACTGAAAGCGACGGCTGACTAATTCAACCAGCTGCAAAGTTGCCTCGACTTATAGGCAACACACTAAGCTCATCTCGTATCCTGTCAAGGTCCCTCTTCTATTATCTAAGCCATTCCAGAGCAGCAGTCAACTCGTCAGAACCTACACCAATTTGAATTCCTCTCAACTAGATCAATCATTCAAGGACACAATCATCTTTTAAGTATTTATACGCCCCACACACAAGGATCATCATCCTTTTGTGGGATTTTCATTACATTTATTTCAACTTGTGTTTAAATTAGTCCAAACGTTATTTCACATTCGGAATTGTTTTTATGTTATAAAAAACTAACTATATGATGTCTCTTTTGTTGTTGTTGTTGTTTGTATGAAATCAAATAAATATATATACGGCTTTTTGCATTTGTTAGTAAAGATGTTCGTGCAGACCGAGGTATTTTAAATTGTTTAATAGATGTTTTGGGACTAGTCCTGTCGTTGACGTAACAGTTGGTACAGTTCATGTGTTTATGTCCCACTGAAATTTCAAAATTCCAAATCCCTATATTTGGTTATTTTCTCAGCGTGCTTGATATTTATATTATTGTTGTTAGAAATTGCTATGTCAATTAAAGTTGTTTTCCGAGAGACTTTATCTACCAAAACTATATCTAGTCTATTGTGAGCAACTGTCTGATCGGTCAGTATCGTGCGATCCCAGTACAGCTTGCAGTTGTTATTTTCTAGAGCAGATTCTGCTTTGTATCTATAGTAGGGTATTCTTATCGACTGTGATAGTTCAAGTTTCAGTGCTAGTTCCTGGTGCAGTATTTTTGCCACAGTATCGTGTCATTCTTTGTATTCAGTTGCAGCGAACGCTTGACAACCTCCTGTGATATGTTAGGATAGACTCAGATGTTTGGTAATCGTACCCGCATCTGTCGTTGTTGATAGATAGTTCTTAGTTGGAATTACTTGATCTTGGATTGCCAATATAAAGCCTTCCGTTTCAGGAAACATATGACCAGAGATAACCAGTAGTTCGACGCTGCACTGTCGACATAATCTTGGTTGACGTCATTTATATGTCTTCCATGAAGAGGCTTCTCTTTCTATTTCAGCAGTTGCTGATCAGTGGTTTGGTGGTGTAATTGCACTTGTTGTGTCAGTAGCAGTGGTGTTGAGTCATCAACCTGGCACATGACTCGGTGTAGATGAGAAAATTCTGCGAGTATCTGGAAATGACTACACAAAATAGAAATTTGTTGATCTAATAGTTTGCTTAGATCTGTCAATCCTCTGTCTTCCTTCATACCGTGGCAAACTTGTACGTTCGACATAGCTCTTTGACTGGCGATGATTTTAAGCTTTGGTTAGTAAAACTCGAGCTTTTCATTGTAGTGCCCCTGCTGTATGTTTGTTTTTAACTATATTAATAATTGGGAATTTGTCCTGGCCAAATTTCATATGGATGTCACTAAAGAACTCTTCTACTATTTCAAGCATATCATACAGCTGTTGTTTCGTAGCTGCCATCAACTTTAAGTCGTCCATGAATAAGAAATGGTTTAACTTAAGTGCTTGTACGTTGTTGTGTTTGAGACTAAACCCAAAATTAGTCGAGTTCAGTTTGTTTGAGAGAGGGTTCATGGCAAGGCAGAACCACAGCTGGCTAAGAGAGTCTCCCTGGAATATATCCCTTCTGATTCGAATGGGGTCAGTTTGTATCGAAGAGTTGGCTCCATTCAGTGAGATTTTGGTTTGCCAGGTGGACATGGCATATTCTTAAAATGGTAATAATAAATATATATATATATATATATATATATATATATATATATATATATATTTGTTTTTAAGTTTTCGCGGGCACTAAATGTTTTAGGTGGTTTCCGGAATTCATCCGCGTAGTTGATAACTGATGCCTACCGGGATCGATGGTAAAATGACGACGTTTTGGCAGAGTCACATCTGCCCTCTTCAGGTCGGTTCGCATAATTCTCGTAGCCTTCCTGCTTTCGCTTCTAGTTACTCGAATACTGAGAGAGCAGATGTGATTCTGCCGAAACGTCGTCATTTTACCATCGATCCCGGCAGGGATCAGTTATCAACTACGCGGATGAATTCCCGGAAACCACCTAAAACATATATATATATATATATATATATATATATATATATATATGTACTTTTACAAAATAATATTGTTATGGGAAATATTTTTCGGAGCTTAGCCAGGGTTAATAAATATTTCTAGAATATAATATTTATAAATATTATTTTACAACTTTTGCTGTGAAATTAATTAATAGAAAAGAAATTTCGTTTATATACACAGATATGTAAATTCAAAAGATTTGTACAGAATAATTGAGCAAAAACAAATAACATCACAGCCAACTACAGTTATCCCTTCCAAGGTGATCCTCAAAGATACTTGCCCACTTCAACTGAAGCATTTTTCTTGAATTCTGCATAATTTTTGTCGGATTGCTGAAAAAAAGCAACAGCTAGTTATAAGAGTTTCTAAATTAGTAAAAATAGGTTTAGAAATTAAATAATAAACGCCATATTATATATAGCATACAAGGAACGTATGAAATATGTCTGTACTATGAAGTAGTAACTAGAAGCCCCCCCGAAATTAGCGTAACATTTATAACAATTCGATTTTAAAATATTATTTAAATGCGACCTATTTTGCTAAACAGTACAGCAAACAAATATGTAAGCATTATTTTTTTCAAAGGTTAGCATAGCAACTAATTTGACCAATTAATCGGATTTATCTTGTCATAATATGTGGTTTAATTTGTATTTACTGGAATTCTACTAAATGTTCCTTCAAAAACACGTTCGAAAAATATGCAAATATATTATCAATTATTTGTTAGAAATATATAGCATCTAGTTGGGCACTTCATCCATTAATTTGCAGCTAATATTCTGTTGCTTTGCACTGATAACTGATTTCATCTTAGAAATTTCATATTTCATATTTTCACCAGCTTGTAGCTCACATATGCTCAGAAAAAATGTCTTCAGTTGTTTTTAAAAAAAACAGGAATGCGGTTGCAGAGGTGTGACTATTCTTTAAATGAAACTTGCTTTAATAAAAATCCAGGTAAGATAACGAACCTATGGATCAATCTATAATACAAAAATTAATCGCAAAATTTGTTGGTAAGCGCATAACTCAACAACGCCTGGACAATTTGGCCAATTCTCTTTTTAAATGTTCGTTGAAGTTCAAGGATGGTTTTTACGGCGAGAAAAATTCTAACAATTGCCGGAAAAACCGTAAAAACAGCCCTTTTCCTTTTCCCATGCAAACGTTTTCTAACTAAAGCGTAGAGTCAATTTGAGCTTTATTGTCTCTTGTCTAAGCAATGTAGGTGTGTTCCTAACGTCAAAGGGTCAATTTTCAATTTATTACCGCTCTACAAAGTTCAAATTCAATCATATCTATGAAAACAGTGTGCGTGTGTGCGTTGGAACACAGAACACATCGTTGGAGGATTTAATGTCGCGTTCCGAAACTCAACAAAAGTGATATCGCGGACCCGACCAAATTGAATAGTCACAAAATACAATCGATTATTAGTACTGATTTTCAATTTGGTCGGCTTTGCGATTTACAACGAAGCATTGATTTCATGTGCTCGATGATGTCAAACAAACTATTAGTTCAATTAGGCCTGGCCGTGCCCAATCGTCCAATGCTTGATGATTTTAACCAAGAGCTGCACGAAGAAAAACTGTATGATCTCAACACTTTGAAAGTATTAATTCAAACAAATCTTCCACTGTTGATTGAACAACAGAAGTATGTATTTGATACTCTTATGAAAGTAACAAATGATGAAACTGGAGGGATTTACTTCTTAGATGCAGCTGATGGTACAGGAAAAACTTTTTTGATTTCATTAATATTAGCAACAATTCGCTCACAAAATAAAATTGCACTTGCACTCGCTTCGTCGGGAATCACAGCAACTTTGCTTGAAGGTGGTCGAACAGCCCACTCAGCACTAAAATTGCCATTGAATATGCAAAGCAATGAAACTCCAACCTGCAACATTTCGAAGAATTCTGCAATGGCAAAGGTTTTGCAGCAATGTCAATTGATTGTTTGGGATGAATGTACGACGGAACATAAAAAATCTTTGGAGGCTTTAGACAGAACCTTAAGAGATCTACGGAGCAATAATAACCGATTTGGTGGTGCAATGATTTTATTAGCAGGAAATTTTCGTCAAACATTCCACGATCAACGCCAGCTGATGAACTCAATACATGTCTAAAGTCCTCCAATTTACGGAAACATGTCAAGGTACTTCATTTAAGCAAAAATATGCATGTCGAGTTGCAAAATGACCAATCTGGAAACATATTCTCTAAACAACTCATTGACATTGGTAATGGCAAATTTCATATACACATGTTGACTGGCTGCATTAACTTCCCTCAAAGTTTTTGTCAGTTAACTCGATCAAAAGATGAACATATTCAGAAGTTGTTTCCAAATGTTGCTCAAAATTACAGAAACCATGATTGGTTGAGCGAACGAGCTATATTGGCTGCAAAAAACATAGATGCAAATGAATTAAAAAATTCAAGAACAAATCACAGGCGAATCGAATCAGTTGATTCGGCAACTAACCAAGATGATGTAGTCAACTATTCACCGGAATTTTTAAACTGGGTAGATTTGCCAGGATTGCCTCCTCACAATCTTCAATTAATGGTTGGATCGGTAGTTATAATGTTGCGAAATATCAACCAACCGCGTCTTTGCAGCGGCACACGGTTAGCGATAAAAAATTACTAAAAAACGTGATAGAAGCAGCTATACTGAAATGATGTGCCATTTGAGTTTAAACGATTACAGTTTCCAGTGCGGCTTGCTTTTGCTATGACCATAAAGAAGTCCCAAGGGCAATCATTAAGTGTTTTTGGTATTAGTCTGGAAAACCCATGTTTCGCACATGGTCAATTGTATGTTGCCTGTTCCCGTTTTGGAAAACCAACAGATTTGTTTGTCTATGCGCCAAGTAATCAAACAAAAAACATCACAAAGCCCTACAATGAAACTAAAACTGATTTTTGTTAATAATTATGATTCACATGATTAACAATAAAGCGATTACTTACTGTTATTTGCTTATATATGTTTTATTTAATTATTTTTTATTCACCCGTCCTATCAGCAGGGTGACGGTTCTGTTCAGGAAAATTTTTTGCCCCGACATTACAAATGTTTTTGACAGGACGAAGTCTGTCGGGTTCGCTAGTAGTAATATAAAAGACCTAATAAATTGGACTTTTCAGAGCCTATTCATTGTTTACTATTTATGTGATACTGATATACTGGAAGAACTAGTTTCTAGTAGTGTGCGATGTAAGCACAAAAAAAACATTTAAAGAGTAAAAAGAGCTGAAAGCGCACTCGATAACATTGTGCCCAGATATATAGATACAAATTCAAGCCGAAAAAACATCGGAATGCGAGATTCTGTAGGTTTCGCTTGAGAAGAGTCGGCTAGCATTCAAGATTAAACCTAGTGATGATAGAAACTGTTCAAGTAATTGCTTAACTTCATGCTTTGGGCAGTTTGTTCCTACTCTTAAAAGAATAGTTCCTTCCTTTCTTGCCTGGAACCATATTTATTCCGGACTAAGAAATTGTACCTTAAGAGCATCCTGCAACTCTATATCATATAATTTTTGAATTCCAACAAGATTTCTTCTTAATATTCTTGCCAGCTCTCTCCTCGTTATTTTATATGGCGGTTCCGTAGTAGAAATATTTGGATCTGATGGAGCAGTGGTAGATTCTGTCACCTAAAACACACGCAAAAATTCATATTCAGGTTCCTGTACATTAAATTATAATTTTTGGTGAAAAATTACTGCTAAAATTTTTAAGCCCCCATTTCCGATTTTCAAAATCGCTATGGAAAGTTTATAGGCATAATGGATAAAATTAAACGTAATTATTAGATGACCTTTTTCACATTTACCCCATAAAGTACTTTAAATAAAAACTTTAAAAAATGCTGAAATTATCCCTATATATAAGAGTGGCGATAAATATTAAACAACAAACTACAGACCAATATCTTTCATTTCTAATATTGCTAAAATATATGAAACAAATATTTACAACCGAATTATGAATTTTTTAAGCAATTGCAAAATCTTACCGAAAAAGCAATTTGGATTTATTAAAAATAAAGTAACAACTGATACCCTTTATGTGGTCACAAATCTGATTCTACAACGGATGGATAATAATAGTTTACCAATAGCTACAACTTTTGTTGACCTAGCAAACGCTTTTGAAACAGTTAATCACAAAATCCTATTTGAAAAACTAGGCAGCTATGGAATCAGAGGTATTGCTAATAATTTTTTAGTGAGCTATCTGGGCAACAGGCTACAACAAGTAAAAATTAATAATGCAGTGAGTGAATTTATGCCCGTAACTACCGGTGTTCCTCAGGGAACAATACTTGGACCTCTGTTGTTTACATTGTATGTGAATGACCTTCTAGAAGATATGACTGATAACACCATCTTTTCTTACGCTCATGATACTGTGATAATAACTTATGACAAAACTTGGCAAGGTGTAGAATCAAAAATGAATCAGTACCTTAATCAAATATCGGAATGGCTAGCCTTAAATAAATTATCCCTGAATATAGATAAAACAGTTTATATACTTTTCGGGAATAGATGCGACAGTTTACCACATTCTATTGACGTTCATATAAACGGAAAGAACGTACGTAAGGTGAATCAGTTCAAATATTTAGGTGTCATTTTTGATCCTCATCTAAAATGGGACAAACATTATAAAAAAATATATGGACACTGAAACATTGAGAATGGTTTATTACGCTCTGTTCCATAGTATAATCAATTATAGCAATATAGCATGGGGAGGAGCCTATGACAATAATCCTTAACCTGCTGCAACGGTTACAAAATAAAATATTAAAAATTGTAAACAAGAATAAATATATTTCTAACAAAAACCCACTGAATTTGGATCAAATTTTCTCTCTACAATCTCTATTATATCACTATAGAGATTTAAGTAATAGATACATTACATCCAATTCCAAAACCAGATGTAAATGTATACAGTTGCCGAAGATGAAAAAGAGAAGCAGCGAGAAAAGAAGTCCTGTCATGGCCATTAAATTGTTTAATGAGCTTCCTAATGAGTTCAAAACACTTAGAGAACACCAGAGAAAAAAAATTTAAACAATGGATTCTGAAGAACGTTTCATGATTTTAAGTATTTTCTTTCAGTAAATATCAAACAAGAGTATTAAGAGAAGAAAACAAGAGAAGTCTATATACTTATTTTATTTTTATATAATTTCGGATTAATTTTGTTAGCATTTGGGAGTTAAAGCTTTTAGTTTTAAGAATATTAACTAGCAGTTATATCCCAGTCCTACGCACAGGCAACACTAGATTGCCTCTGTAGGTTCAGTACATTATAAATCTATTTGTTTTGTATTAGCATTTATTACTGTTTTTTCAAATAAACAAAATAAATAAAATTATATATATGTTACTTCGGATGTTTTCACTAGTATGAAATGTCATTGAGGGTTCTTATTTGAAGGTATTGCTTAGTTGTCTTAGAAAAGACAGTTTGAGTCGATGCTGCTGTGCGTCTGTGTTTTATACTACCGGCCGGAGGGGGCCTGGCCTTGTTTGCTTTGGCCAATCAGAGCTCTCGCTCTTTGACGGGTTATCGGTCCGGTGGTCATTGCGTTATTGTCTGACCTGGGGGGTATGTTGGTGTTATTTGACCTTTTATCTGGAGATTTTATATATATGTAACGGTTTGCTAGTGCGGTTCTCCCTGTGTGTTGGAGGCGTCACGCATCATCCCGATTGTTGAGATTTGTTTTACGTTTCTCTATTTCAATCGCCTCCCTAAAGTGCCTTGTGCTATAATTTTCGCTTTCTGGCAATATCTTCATCTGGTCGAAATCTATTTGATGGCCGGTATTTAGATTATGTTGAGCCAATGCAGACGTCGTTGTTTTTTCCTTTATTGCATTTCTGTGTTCCTCTCTACGGGCTCTTGCTTTCCTGTTACTTTGGCCGACGTATGCGAGGTTGCAGTCTTTATATAAAATGGTACACCTGTAGCAAAAATCAACCAATATTCCTCAGAAAATAATATACGGTGCTACCAGTTTTAGATCTTCCTCGGAACGGACAGTTCCAGAATTTTCTAAAAGTTTCGATTGTCTAGCACAAGAGTGTCAGAATTCCTTTCCAAGTAGAGGGATAGAATAGCTTTTGTGATAACAATATGTAACATGCTACCCTGGGTACAAGTATCAAATTTGAAATAGATCTTAAAAATTCTCTAGAAAATACTTTGTGAAAAATGTCGCTGTGAATACACGTCTATTTGAACATGTCTTCTTTTCTTCATTAAATTACTATCAGGATTATTATCAGGGCTATAATAAAATACATTTTATTTCAGATTTAGTTAAACCACCAATATGTACGCAACTATTCATAAATATGTATAAATACTTACCGGAGCGTTTTCTGGAAGAAAATTGTCATTAATTAATTTGTTTACAGTCCCGATGGTATTTTTAGTATCATTCCATTGCTAAAATAATAACAAATTAATCTGCCGTGAAAATAATTAACTATAAAATTACCTCAAACACTGTTGAAAATAATGTGCGGAAAAAACCTGGTTTGTATGCTCCTCTTTTGTCCCTATATATGTCTGCAAGATTTTCTTGTTGTTCCTTGAAAAGAAGAAATGATGTAGGTTATCAAAATATAAGTATTAGCTACAGACAAAAAGAAAATTTAAATATTTACCTTACAACATATGATGTTACACATTAAAAATTGGATTCAATGGAGCATTTGCCATATAAGTGTTAACATTTGACAATGACACTAAGGAGAATTATCGAAGTGTTAGGCCCAGAAAATGAATAAAACCATTTTCAGCCGATATCAGACGCTCCATAATACGTCTGCTTATAGTAGTTAAACAAATAGTTCAAGCAGATTAAAGACTTTTCAAATCAGCCTTAGCACCACACATTACGTTTCATATAACGTTTTCATAAAATTCAACAACAGAATCCTTGACAAACAGCATATTTTTCTCTAACATAATCATACCATAGAAGTTTGAGTAATACACTTGGCGCTTTCCAACCAAACCAGTATAGAGGTGACCTACTCAGCAATTGCAACTCTTGGGAAATATTAATTCCAACTTCAACAATGACTCATTATTAATTCCAGATGTCATTAAATTAACGACAAATGGTTGAATTCAACTCAAATTCTAACTAAGAACGACTGCTTAGGCAATATCTAATCTTTTTCTATAAGAGAAACTACGGAATCTCACATAACACTGGGAAATAAATGCTAAAATATATTACGTTTTCGAATCTATTACATGTATAAATGAGAATGATATATAAATAACTATAAACACTCTGTACAACTGTTCTATGTTTACCCTTTGGCTCACGTTACACACATTCAAGAGCGAACTCGATCCAAACACTTTCTAGCATCATATGGTCAGCGACCATCTCCGCAACATTGAGCCTCAGCCCTCTTCGATTGTACATAGGAGGTATATAAACAAGGTCCTTCAGATATCACCCAATGAAAAATTTTCAAGATAGTCAAACCGGAGGACAAGGGACAAAGCAAGGGTATCGAGAGCAATTAGCACACTCCAGGAAGAGTGAGCTGCAGCTAAGGAACAAAAATCTTTGAATAGGAGCCAGATTCAGAACCAGCCGTAACTGCAACATACCCACTTATCTTGACAAGTCACAGTTTTTCTCACACGAAAGTGTCCAGTTAACATTTTTGTTTACACTGCCAAAAAACTTAAAGCAATATAGGTTATTTTTGAGCTGTCACAATTGCCAAATGGTATTCAGTGTCCCAAATTCGCTCGATAAGATGCTTCAGGTTTGTGGGTAAATCAAATATAACTTGGTTGCTAAATAACACCTTGACGGTAAAATTCTGTTTCTATATTGAAATTTTACGCCCGAACATGTAATGAGGTATGAGTTTGAGATAACCCCTAGAGGTCTAATAGAGCTCAGATAATGATTTCTTAAAAATCTCGCGAGTTCAGTTGTAAATCAAAACAAAGGTCATACCCTGGGTATGTCTTAACGAGGAACTTAATGAAGACCTTGGACCTCATTTTCAAGGTCATTTGGAGTTCAACCTAATAGTCTCATGTAGAAATCCTTATTTTTTTTTACGTATGGATTAGAACTCAGCAACTCCAAAACCCTTGAGGAAGAAATTTTCAGCCAAAAATGTGCTATTTCTATGATTTTAATATTTCGTAAGTTGATTCGAACTCAGCGACCTCCAAAATCGTCGCGTGAGAAATGTCAAGCCAGAAGAAGACATTAGTAGACCTCTAGTGGTTGCCTCAACCTCATACCTAAATACATGTCCGCTCTTTCCGATTCCACAATAAAAAATAGGGGTTTTCATTTAAAAAAATTAGGTTGATCTCAAGTTAACCTCACAAATGAGGTTCAAGATCAAATCCAAGGTCACCATCGGGTTCCTTGGTCAAACTTACTAAAGGAATGATCTTGACGTTTTCCAGATATTAAGTAGTTTAGCAAATATTCAGCTGTCCCGGGACTTAATTGACACCCGGTATATCGAATCATATTTATTGTATATATAATATAACTACCTTGTTATTTTCGTCCATTTTTGGTTTTGTATTGAATGCATCTTGCACTGCCAGCGTAAAACATGCCGTTAGTAAGAATAGGAATGCACTTTGTAAGATGATTCTATGCTGCATAATCTGAAACCAACGCACAAATATCAGAATAAAACATAAAAAATTTCAAATTTCATAATCTGGCTTCGTGAGCTGAAGAAGTTTTATATATATTATTTAAGTGTAGCCAGGTTAGCCAATAGTAAAATATTAACGGTTTGAAAACCGTACGTAAAAACCCATCAATGTGTTGGATGAATATGATTAAATTTTTTCTTGGATCGCTTTTACGGTTCATAAGTTTCAAATTGAATACAAGTTACTAACTCCAAGGCTTTAATAGTAGAATGGGTATATATTTTTTAAAATTTCCAAATTATACACCAATCTAACATTGAGATAAAACTCATGAGATATCAGACTGATGGCTAATGTAGGTTTCAACAGAAACAATTTTGGTAGCACTGTTCTGTTGATCCCCTTTTTTGGGTTCAATTTTTTCATCTGTAACAGTACCATTTTGATTATCACTATTTTGGTTTTCTATACTGTTATCCTTTTCCGTTTCTTTCAATACTGGCCGTTGTTTGTTCATTGTTTTTATTGGGAGTTAATTTTTTTATTGATTTCATCAGTTTCTTGGTCACCAAAACAACTTTTTATTGTGCTAACAGGAACATTCCTTTTCTTAGTTGGTGTTACTTCATTATCGCTAATATGAACTCCAAATAAATCGGAATGGCCCCCGCCTGGTGGTTTAATCACTCTTCTGGAATTTTTGGAGTTAGAAAATCCAATATTGATATTCGTTGGAGTCATTTTTAACTAAAATCCAGGAGAGTGATTAAACCACTAGGCGGGGACCATTCCGATATATTTGGAGTTCATAGTAGCGATAATGAAGTAACATCAACTAAGAAAAGGAATGTTCTTGTTAGCACAATAAAAAGTTGTTTTGGTTACCAAAAAACTGATGAAATCAGTAAAAAATTAACTCCCAATAAAAACAATGAACAAACAACGGCTAGTAGTGAAAAAACGGAAACAGATAACAGTATAAAATACCAGAAACAGTTTTATCCATAAAGATTAGGTATGTAAAGAATGTCCGATTTTCAAAATTCGCCAATACGAATGCGGGTGCGAACTTTATCTTCCAAAACTCGCAGATATGAATGCGAAAACGATATCAAATTTAACCACAAGTAGGCAATCACAACCGAACATTCAGGTCGATCATATTGAAACTGAAGTAATGAAATCTACTTAATTTGGCTTAATATTTGTTTTTTACCATCATCACGATTTCTGAAAACGTATAAAGCGAAAACCAAAGTGTAGTAAGATGACATGTTAAAACTACTTTTGTAATTACCAATAACTACTACTAACAGTTTATATTTACTTATTTATTTTCGTCACGAACAAGCCAAACAATGAAATTCACTCATTTACTGAACATGAAAATTCAAATGTTGTCCAAGTAGTGTCAGATTGTTACGTTATATTTTTGCCGTAGTTACTCAGTATAAGCAAACGCGTTTAAGACAAGTCAAAATATTGCTTTTATTCGTCCGTTCCGTTAGCGATCGATAACCTACCGTTTGCGCGCTGATTTCGTCGTATTTATTGTTTTTCGATCTTATTTATTTTTGAAGGATGTTTGAATTTGACCTATTGAGACGAATTGATTTATCGAATATTTTTGGTTGGCATTGTGTGTTTCTTGACAGTTGTCATTGTCGTCGACAAGGCGGGAATGGTGTGCATGTAGAAAATTGTGTGACGTTAACTGGAGAAGTCGTGCAGTTGTTTTTTAAGGGATTTTCCACTAGTATACTGGCTTTTGATAAGCCATCCGAGTTCGGGAGTTATATGGAAATCCCTACATTGTGTTCCAGCATATTGTAGTACTGTTGATTAGTTGCTGGGATACTTCTCTCATTGAGGATTTGAAAACTTCTGTTGTTGCGTCATTCTTCGGAGTGGTCATGGTATTTGGGGCCACCCTCACAATGGAACCTTTGGTATAAGAACCCCTTTGGTTGATAGGGTAAGTGAATTTTGTTTGTACACTAGCCGATATCTCGTATCGTCAGACTATTGATAGATATTTCCTTTTTTGGGGTCTTTTTCTTTCTTGTCTTCCTTCTACTTCTTTTTCTACTGTTGTCGTATTTCTTCCATTTGTTTTTGTTTCTACGTGCTGCGTTCCTGTTTTGTTCTCCATCCAGTGAGATTGGGGTTATATTTTGCTATTCTATTACGACACTAGAACACACATCTGGTTTGGCATTATGGTATCATACCGATCATGGACTTAGCATGCAGATGAACTAGTTGATGGTGCATACACGAACACAGTATTTCTGGTATTTCTATCATCAGAGTTTCAGTGGTGGAGTGAGCGCAAGGAACTCTAACTTCAGCTTCAGCTGTGGTTTCAGATAAGTGACAATTTGTGTATCTGGTTACTGTTTCATTATCAGTTATTTTTACAATAATAATATAAACTTTGGTATTTGATTTGAAATTAATAAAATAGAATTTGTTAACCGAAAGTAAAGACCAATAGCCTACTATCGGGTTTATTATTATTATTCTGATCGATTGCACTTACCCTCGAGCTCGAGTGTAGTATAGATGACACCAACGTCGGAATTTTGAATTTTATTGAATGACCAATGAACATCAGGTAATTATGATCGGTTCCCATTAATGTAGTGTTTGATATTGACGATTTAGTTAAATATTGTAATGATTAGAATTATTGTATTAGAGGAATATTTAAATACTTGTATCCAGGTTATTCAGGATCTCACATGTTTATATGTACAGTTTGAATCTCTGTCCTTAAGTGTATATTTGTTTCATTTAATTTTTTATTTAGGTATATTTAACTTTAACATTCTAAGACTGTTTGCATTAATAGAGTGCCCTATGGCATATTTTAGCGCCTTGTACTAGTCTGTCCACGCAAATTAAACTTATATTTTGGAACTGTTGTATGCTTATTATTCCTTTTGATTACAACATTTATTTATTTATATTTAGAAATCTAGCGCCCCCAAATTAGCAAAAATTACTACAGCAGATATTCTAGGACGGGTATGTGTCCTGATTATGTGTATTTAGAAGGTATAGGGGAATCTACCTGGTGCCCTTTATTTTCTCTCTTTATTTATATCCGCCAAGCAAAATCTGCCATATATGTTCAAATAAAACGAACCGCCCCGTCTTCACTGAGACTACCGAACATACCTTCTTCTGCCCTTAGCATAATTAGGTAGGGTAGAAATTTGGCGTCACGTAACATTTTGTTGTGGCATTTTAGCATCAACGTGTGGCGTCGCAAGATTATATTCCACAACAATAAAGTTTCCGCTATTCTTTCGGCCATCAAATTATTTTATTTTAACAATAAACAAATTGTTTATCAGATTAAATATTGCCTATGTCGTTATCAAATTATTTCAAGTTTGTACTATTTGCATTTGACTTATTGGAGATTTTGTCATTTTTGTATGGAATGTTGTTATTCTGATATTTCTACAACCAATCAAAATCATAAATTTTAAGGAGATTGGAGTTTTGTCATCAACACCTTGTCATTTCATAATTCGATAAAATAGTTGCGTGATATGTAAATCAGAATAATCGAATTACGATTTATAGCGTCTGTTTTTATCTCCAGATTACATAACGATGGTAAGTAAAAGCAATTTTAAGAATACTTGTTCATATGTGAGTGGTGATTAAAACACTTCCCACTAAATACTTCCTTATTAATACGCAAACCGTCCTTGGAAGTCTGTAATAACTATTGAAATATTTTGCAGAAGAATTGTAATTAACTTCTTAATATGAGTTTGTATCTTAAGAATACATTGCAACCAAATAGTAAACAAGTGTTATTAAAAGGTGGAAATACAGATAAATATACAATTTGTGGTATCGTATCTATGGAAAACAAGAAGGATGTCCCAGTCAAGTTGAGTAAAATTAGAATAGCTTATTGGGTGAACGATACAGTTGTTGGCCTCTCTTGTTTTAAATACTATTAATATATATGAAATAAACATTACTTAGCACATGGTTTGTCCTGTGTTTATTGAACCGAACGCTTCTGAACGAGGGCCCACATTTACATATATGAAAATAGATGAGCAAGGGAATAAATTGGAGAACTTGAGATTTCATTTGTTTCGACACCGACACCAACACTTGAAATACCCATAAAATTCAGTTCACTGTGTAAGACACGGAGACCAGGTAAAATACATTATGAGATTTTTCTTTTATAGAATATCAATAATATATAGGAAATAAACTATTATAACATACAATTAATACAGAAAACCTGCACAAAAGTTGATTTTCTAATAAAAACTCCAATTCTCTCTTGGCGATAAATTGCATTACGCACTTGACATATATCAGAAATCAGAAATTATTAATTTCATTCACCTTTTCTTAAATTTTTTGACGCATTTACATTTCATTGGATATGAGCTTTAACTTGTAAGTTAATGTTTAAGTACTTCTTTATAAATAACACCACAGTTACGAAAATTGTTGTATATTCCAAACGTTTCGGGGTCTAGGTCAGACCCCGTTGTCAATGTTTAAGAAACTAATTAAAAAAGGCACAATTCTAAGATGTAAAATTAAAATATTTGACATTATGTATTATTTGATTTCTGACGTAACTAAGAGAATTTCATTTGTAATATATAGGGTAGCGCAGAAACTTCTAAAGATGATAAAATCATAATGTTCATTTCAAATTGGAAGAATTTGAAAGAGAGAATTTTATATAGCTCTCCTAGGTGCGACTTTGTTATGAGATGCATTCGCCAAAAATGCGACCAAAGAATTTTGTTGATTCAGTGACCCCATTAAAATTATAAGGCAAAACCTAGGAAAAACCTTATCAACTATCCCGATATTGGGTTGTTCACAAGGACATGACCATTAGCAAATTCTTCCAATTTGAAAGGAACTTTATGATTATATGATCTTTAGAAGTTTCTGCGCTACCCTGTATATTACAAATAAAATTCTCTTAGTTACGTCAGAAATCAAATAATACATATTGTCAAATATTTTAATTTTACATCTTAGAATTGTGCCTTTTTTATTCAGTTTCTTAACCATTGACAACGGGGTCTGACCTCAACCCCGAAACGTTTGGAATATACAGCAATTTTCGTAACTGGTGGTGCTATTTCCCAAGAAGTACTTAAACACTAAAAAATATGCCACAAATATCATTCAGAAAACAATTGCAAGTTAATAATTCAACAAATTTTATTTGGCACTTATAGAACTTTAAATTAAGAATTAAATTACACATTGGGATTAATATTTGAGTCATAACAAAATGAAATTTGTAACCATTATTAATAATAACACAAGGAAATAGAAACAGGCAGGAAATAACAGGAAACGGGAAGTATAACTCGTAAGAAGGTTTCGCTTCCATCGTTCAATCTCAAATGACTGCCGCTCTTTTTTTTAAATTGTACTTTACTAAGATTTAAGTTCCCTGCATAAATTTTTAATTCCAACGTAATAGTGCGGTAATTTTAGGCACTGGAAGTTTTAATTGCGAATTTAAAAATTTTCTATTTATGTCTCAAGGATATAGGTAGTAAAGCATAGTATTTTCGGCTCCTTAAATCAATAAGTACCAAGCTCGTTTTGTTTGTATACCAGGCAAATACCTATTTAAATGAAAATTTTTCCATTTTGCGAAGACGGTGCTTTTGGTTGTCACATTCTCAGAAAATTCAGTGATTACACATGTCAAACTGCTATTTGGTGCGTTTATACAGAAGGTGTTTAGTTTAGTTATATCAAACAAAATCACAAAGTAAAGTGATAGGAGGAGTTGCATTTATATGATGATTGAAATATAGGACGGAGTAGAATGATAGCGGTCCATAGGCAGCCGTATATACAGGATGGTTGGAATATAGGGTGGAGTGGACGTTTGGTGGTATAAAAATGTTGGAAAAAATGTGAAATTAAAATTATATAGGGTGATTAAAAAACTGTTATATGATATGGACATAAGCAAATCATATACACGATGTTTAAAATATATGCTGGAGTTGAATTATATTTATACAGTGTGATTAAAAAAATATTTCTATTGTAGCCCATAAGAAGTTGCATAAAGTGTGAAGAGGAATTAATGTTACACCGATCGATAATATAAAATGTTAAAAATGAAATAATTTATGGGGTAGCCCACAAAGAGTTATACACTACGGTTTAAATATAGGACGGATTTGACTCCGTAAATATGGGATGGATTCTACTCCGTCCTCTAGTTTACAGAAGACTGCTAACAAATTTATGCTTGTCCGTGACCAGTCGTATGTAAATGATGATGGTTGGTACATAGGGCGGAGTGGATTTATCTATAGTTATACACAGTTGTCAGAAAAAGTTGAAAAAAAGTTACATGGCGTGGCCCATAAAGCATAAGTATATTTTCGGCTTATTAAGTCAACGCGTACTAGTACATTTTGTTCGTAAACATTTACCTGTCATTTTAAATGAAAACGTATCATTGTGTAATGTTGAGGATTTCGATGATACTGGTTCTGTCTATTAAGGTTATACATACATCATAAAAAATGAAGAATGAAAACTACCTAAGTTTAAAAAACTAAAAAGTTGAAAATAAAACATTTAAAAAAAATATAACCGACTTCCACCTATAACTAAAAAGCTAAAAATAATTATAACAAAACACAACTCTAGCAAATAAATAACACATTCAATGTTGTTAGGTACCTACCCACGAAGTAAAAAATGTAAACATTAAAAGGTGCTCATTCTGTACAAATTAATTACCTACCAATCTAGTAGGTGAAGTCGGTGCCAAATAAATCTAAAATTCTTCATTGCGTACTTATCTACTATTTCATCAAACTAGATTGTTGCTTGGCACCGACTTCAAAAATATACTGGATTGGTAGGTAATTAATTTGTATAGAATGAGCACCTTTTAATGTTTACATTTTTTACTTCCTGGGTAGGTACCTAACAACATTGAATGTGTTATTTATTTGCTAGAGTTGTATTTAATTATAATTATTTTTAGCTTTTTAGTTATAGGTGAAAGTCTGTTATATATTTTTTAAAAATGTTTTATTTTCTACTATATTTTCTATTTTTCGTAAGCAATGATGTTAAGTAAAAACTATAAAAATAATTTACGAATATAACTGTTCCCATGTGAAACAATCTAATGACTGTCCTGCTATACAAAACCTAGTCCAGAACGTATTTAGTTCAAGGACTTCCTGTTATAAACAAAAGATATATTTTGCAGATAAGAAGCTTTAAACTCAACTAAGGTTGTCATCTGGAGGAGTTACTTTTAATAAAACAGTAGTTTAAGCAAATATTTAACAATTGCGTAAAAATACAAAAACAATCAATCAATAACGAACCAAACTTAACGAGATTTACACACATTCTAAGTTACGCAACTATTACATGAATTAAACCTCTTCCATTCTGTTTGCGAATTAACGTACAAAAAATAACTATAAATTATATTTATACTCACATAGCAAAACCTCACCATTAATATCCATGTTTATTTCCATTGTTTTGACAAACTAATCCTATTACACCTGAACGTTTATGCCTATAAACTAAAAACATTACTGATTCACAGACTTAAGACATCGAAATCCACTTTCCACTACGGACAGCCGGTCTCTTTTCTCCAGGCAAGACTAGAATTTTCATTACTGTACCAATCGTTACGTTCTGGTTACTGGTATGATATAATACCGATTATGTGTAATGAATTAAATGATCAGTTTAAAACACATTGCGCCGAAATAATTCAATTCGAATTCATCAATTACGAAATATATTAAAAGCGTATCGTTGTTCTTAAATCTATAGTTGAAACAGATAGAAGAAATGAGGCACTCGACACTCCTTCTATTTCGTGATACCCATCAGATTATATACCCATAATTATTTCATTCTTTAAAAAACGTTTCTTGTACTACAAGAAGTTGATTTTGGATTAGACAAATGATGGTTAACAATTAATTTTCTTGAAAACGAAAAGTCACAATTCAGAAATTTTTATATCCATTAACAAAGTATTAACAATGGGACTACATATTTTTAAAACAATTTGTTGTAACGTTAAGGTGGGTTGACATTCCAGCTTTTGAATAAAATATAAATTTTAGGACCTTTATAAAGTACAAGTAGGCACACAAGCCAATTTGCACTTGCCCAAACGATAAATAGCTTTTGTAAAGAAAATCACCTACCCAGGAAGTAAAAAATGTAAACATGTAACCAATCCGGATATATACTCTATTAAACAAAACCATATTCATTCAAAACGGTGCACCACAGGAGACGAAATCAGGTAACATACATACAAAAAAAGCGAAAAAATACGCGACGAATTGATAACCTTCTCCTTTTTGGAAGTCTGTTAAAAGGTAAAAAATAATTCAATTGGATATTTAAATCAAAAGCTATTAAATGTTAAACTAGCCTAATAAATACATATATTTTACACAGGGATATAAACAGCTTTATAAGTTAACCTATTATCGATTTATAAAGCTTTTTATACGCCATACACATATTTTTCAGGCTTGGCACCAACTTCAAACGCGGGATGTTGAACATATAATAACTTTTGTTTTAAATATCCAATTGAGTTGTGTTTTACTTTTTAATGTCATTATTGTTACTAGGAATTGAAGTCGGAATTTTTTTAAAGCTATTTATTTTGTGCTTTTTAGTGATATAATAGCGTAACTGGACGCATGTTTCAATTGTTACTAACTTTGTTTTATAACTTTTTTTGAAGAGAAATTACGAGTACTTTGTACGAATCTCGTTTAAAACTGAAAAAACTATATTTTTAAATATTAATATGTTAATATTTGGCTGAAAAGACTTAACTCGCAAACCAAAGGATTCGAAAAAAAATGTACATAAATTTATCATGAGACTAAATAAATCAGTATTATTTCAATTCTCTAACATTTATTGAGACATTCTTTATAATAATTCCACTTCAGAATATACTTCAACCTCCCTATATGTTTATGGACCAAAGTTTGTGAATCACTCGATAAAACTAGAATGCTTTATATTCCAACAATCCTGTATAACAGTAACACTTTATCTTCCAACCATTCTGTATATGCGACTGCCTGTGGACCACATGATAAACACTTTTTGTTTGGAATTTTTTAAATCACCACTATAAATTTATTTCTATTCCGCCGTATATTTCAACCCATCCTATACATACAACACCTTGTAAGGTACCCAATAAAACATTTATTTTTCTAAAATTGGTTTAATCACCCGGTATAACTACAAATCTTGTCCAGCGTATTTTGCAACCACCCTATATATTCAACTGCCTATGGGCTACAAATATAGCACTTTTGTTCTAATTTTTTTAAATCAAGCTGCATGACAATAGTTATATTCTACTATATACGTCATCATCCTGCCAATATCACCCAATTTAACATTTTATGAACCACCCTGTTTATTTGTAATTGCTAAGAAGCTACTCTACAGGTATAACATTCTTTTGCCATTTTTTAAAACAAGTTGTATAACATATGTTCTATTCCACTCTATGTTTCAACTATCATATGTAAAACTGCTTGTGGATTTCACGATATAATTATTTTTTTAGTTTTTTTTTCTATCCAACTTATATAACTCCACTCTATGTTCCCACTTCACTGTATATGCAACTGCTTATATGCCACCCAACAAAACATTTAGTTTCTAACGTATTCTAACCATTAATTATAATTCTAAATCACCCTATATTTCAACAAATTTAGATAAGCATATAAAACTGCTTATTTGCTACATATAACATTTTTTAGCCATCTTGTAAAATTGATAACGATAAACTTGTATAACAATAGTAATGACAGGAAATGATAGCGAGACAAAGAACTCACCTTCATATGTGTTCCAAATTAACATGTGACTCGTAATCTTTTACCCATCTTAAAATCGGCAACAATTTTTCTTTGAAAACGTTAATTAATGTTAATTTATAACCAGTTTCGATATTGCCAAAAGAAATGGTAAATTCTTCACTATTACGGCAAATGCATCTTTTCATTGATATTGAAATTCCAAACTACATATTTTCAATGAATTTCATCCTAGCTTTCGAATAGCAATAACTAAAATGTCTTAATACCAGCGCATTCACCATATATTATAATATATTAAGAAGTCTGTTACAAGATTTTTCCAATTTGAAAAGATATGGGACCAATCAGGAAGTATATTCTATCAAATGAAAAATGAAAGAATGATCCAAATCCGTTCATACTGAATTAACAAATTCTAAAACAAAAAACATACAACCAAATTCAGAACCTCCTCTTTTTTTGAAGTTGGTTAAAAAGGAACTTTCACATAGAAATACCGTTAATAAAATTTGGACTTAAAAGTGATAGAACTACTTACTAGTGTATACTCTTGAAATCTCGAACATTAGTTTAACCTTTTTACCGATTATAAATTAGTTTCCTCAGGAAAATAAGGTGCGACTCATAAAATTAAAACTCATTCCTATTTGTCCTAAATAACCGAAACGTTTGGTAATATACAGCATTTTCCAGAATTGTGGTGTTATTTCTAATAAATGCATAAACATTAATTAAACATGACACAATTATCATTCAGGAAACAATTAGTTTCAATTTGTTGAACGTAATATTGCTTAGTATTAACGCCACATATTAAATTTTTTCTCTATCTTTAAAATACATTTAGACTTGAGTTTCAAATAAATAAAGAGAAAAGCCCCTTATAAGTACAGGCGAAAAAGCAGAATCAGCTAATCTGGTATGAGCTTAATGTCGACATCATCAAACATTAAACGTCTGGATTGGTATTTTTGGTCATCATATTATTGGAGCAATTTTCTTAGCGGGAAAATAAACTAAATACAAATACCTGTTGTAGAGTATAGTCGAACCCAGCGCTGATCAAAATTATGAAAGCCAAGTCATCTTACCACGAAGGGAATTAAAGATATCTACATGGTGGAGCTCCTCCTGTTGGAGAAATGCAAGGAGAGTTTCTCTCTTTGATTTCTTTACCAATAAATGCCAACAAATTACACTAAATACTCTGTAAAATATCATAGAACAGTTTAAGCAGTTGCTGTACTGTTGTATGGAAAACACTGACGTAGTTTCAACAATTCATCAGGTAAGATGATAAAACTACACTAGTAGAAATTAAAAACAATTTAGTTTGAATTAAGTTTAATGTCCTCTAAAAAGAAATATGGCAACATAACTCTTTATCTTTGAGATAATAACATGCCCTCTTGAAAGCAAAGGCTTATATGTCCGAGGATTACTTAATTCCCCCAAAGTTTTAAAATTTACTGAATTGTTTTCTATAGGCCAATACGTATATTCTAAATCGTACATATTTCTGAAATACCTTCATAATTTAAAGGAGCTTTAAATTTATTTCATGTTGTTTTTGCTGTGTTAACAAATAATATTGTGTTAGGTATTCTTGTGCTATAAAGGAATGTATTATTCATCGTTTGTTGCGGGTTTAATAACTCAAAATTGTTGTTCGAACAGCATTGTGATAAATTAAATAAAGTGTTGGTTCATTAATTTTTCATGCATTTCATCTGATCGAAACAATGTGACGGCTTTATATAAAAATGATTAATCGTGAGCTTTAACAGTTTGCCGTAAAGCGATACTTGGCAAACCGTTAAAGTTGATCAAAGGAAAAATGATTTTCAGTTTTCCATAACAAAATTTGTAAAAAGTCTAATACTATAATATAATTTCCAACTAAAATTAGATTATTTTGTCTATTCATTGGGTTTTCTCTCCTCCAATTTTTTTCCTGTAACAGATAAGTATTTAAAAATTGTATATGCAGTTTTTCTGAAAGAGATGTCTATAAAATGATCAACCAGTATTCCTGTATATAAGTAATGTATTGTATATTGTGTAATACTTATCTGTGTATGGAGACGTTTCAACTGCGAGTCTGGTGTCGTTGTTAATCGTTTAGTGTTGTTTTCGAGGTTTTTTCTAAAAAATTTTCGCTTTGATCTTGAATTTGTTGTTTGTCAAAAAATTTGACACTGACAATTTGTCGTTTGGCGATCACTTGACTCTGAGTTTATTGTTTTTTTTGTTCTGTTAGCAGTAAATTCTTCCAGTCCAAATGTCCTCCTCAACAATCTTTTCGAAATTAAAATTAGATTATTTAATTAGGTACATTTCATAATTTCATATTTGATTAGACGTATAAATTTGAAATTAAATAACTCAAAACAAACCAAAAAGATCTTTTAACGCGACTTAACAGCAATATTTTGCGGTACTAAATATACATAGGGAGTGATTTAATTCTTAACCTTAAAAACTGATTTATTAATTACTCTCGTTTATTAGATAATCATCGTAAATGATTTTATATATCAATCATTTAATGTTTATAGTCAAACGAGTCATTAAATTAACACAATCGTTGGCATTTTAATTGTGTTATAATAAAACCAATATAGGATAAAATCACAAAAGCTAGAGTGTATGATATTTGGTTGAATATAAGATTTAACTATTTATAAAATAATATTATACTGTTTTTTGTTGTATATGTACATATATACGGAGTATACCAACGAAAACGAGCCACCTGGAATATTTCCAAAATACTCATTATTTTGAAAATTGTCAAAAGATTCACATATTTGGCCATACTAACCCTAAATTAAATTGCACTCTCATCACCCGTGCTTCTCTGAAACCCTAAAATTAGTGACATTTCGTTTTAAAGGCTGTTTAAAAAGGAATTCAGGGGTGTATGGTTTTTGATATTCCACCAACATTTAAAGAAGTTGCAAATTAAAACTTGATAATTGGATATTTTTCTCATCTCTAATGTTATTGAAAAATAATAATTAAAATACATAAGTCGTTGTTGTTGTTTTATCATTTCCCAACAATAAATGCACCTGAACATATATATTCTTTTATTAATATTTATATTACATTATTTTAATTATTAATGACTATATTTTAACCATAACAATATATATACACCAACCCCATCAGAAATAGACCAACAACACCGGAAAGCCTTCCTTCCGTACATTCGAAGAGTCACTGACAAAATAGCACGGATTCTACACATAGAATAAAGACAGTCTTCAACACCAGTCAAACTATAGCCAACTTAATAGGAAACCCTAAAAATAAAGTATTTAACGCGGATCGAGGAGTTTACGAAATTTCATGTCGCGATTGCCCACAAAGCTACATCCGTCGTACCAGTAGACGCGTCAACAATCGAGTATATGAACATTCTTTGTCAGTTCGTAAAGAAGATCCGACTTCAGCTCTCGCGCATCGTCATATCCAAACAGGACACTCTATCCATTTCGAGAACAGTAGGACTATCATATCTCTTAATTCCTAGAGTGCATCCACTATTCGCAAAGCTATAGAAATAGAGAAAACACCCCTCTGTCTAAACCGACGCGATGACAGCTCTCGCCTTCCATGAACCTCCGTAACTCCTAGATTAAGCAAAGCAGACACGCCCACCAACACCGAACCAATCACAACACAGCCCCTTCATCACGTGGCATCCCTTTCTAACCCACCGATAACTATAAATAAAAGAAGCAGAGCAGAATTACATTTAGTGCAGTTACCTAGTGACTCTTGGGGAGTAGGCAGATTGAGACCCCCAGTTCGATCTAGATTCTAAAACTCGTTTTAACTTTTGTCTCTTGATAATGGAACAGGAGTTGAAACAGTCTGTAACTGTCGTGATGATATAAGCGAACTGCTGTTGAATTTTATGTCCGAAAGTGAGTTTAAATTTGCTCTAGAAACTTCCCTTGAATGACTCTCACGATGATGATGTCTTTCTTTGTATGTTCGACTTAGACTAGACCTAGAAAACCATTAAAATTATGGTCAAAATTAAATTAATTTGACATAACTTTAACGCTTATTTTCTATCGTCAACTGTACTTCTGAATGTTGGAAGAAACTCGATAGCAATATGGAATTGAGGATTAGAAATAGATATTCTATTATAAGGTGGGGGAAGTAATGAAATTTCACATTAGATAGCAAGGAAAATAAATTCCACAGCATTCTAAGATCAAAAATATTTTATGAATAATAAGAAATCATAGAAAAAGCATTCGACATTTTGATTTCTTGGTTTCTAAAGGAACTGTTGGAAACAGACACACTGACACACTTAACTTGAAACCGGACAAAAGGAAAAAAAATCAAGGCTCCGTTTAAAAAATCAAGGTTAAACTTTCCAAAACTGTTGTGACGATATATGGCACAATAAAAAGAGTGGTCAATCGTTATCTACAATTTTGACAAAATATCGAAAAACTTTCAGTCTTAGTAAAATTGACAATTGACAATTTTTGCAACATTAAATGATCAAATTTGACAGTGACAGTTTATTTTGTTGGTCAATCACTTGATACTGAGGGTGCCGCTGTTTGTCTTGGTTTGCAATGGCTGTTTCCAACAAGGATCTACATTTGAGGGCGCACCAACGATTTTAGTATTATTCAGCATCCTTCAGCTTGATTCCTTAAGCTTTCCCTTTTTTAATTCCTCTTGTCTCGTCAAGAATTTGGTATTGTTCCATTCAACACTGAGACTAACATAAATAAAAATAAATATGTCACAATATACAGTGTATTACATTTAAAAAATGTAACTTCATTATGAATAACCTGTATAATTCCAATAAAAGCATTTCACCCTCACCTGGCGGCAGATTTGTAAAATAATTATCTGTATAGCCGCTATCTTCTCCCCACAATTTAAATATAATGTAATAATTATCTCTCGTCTGTTTAGAATTGGGGATTTTGATACAGAAATAAGCGGAAAGATATATTTGACATCCAGTGAAATGCTCTCTCAACCTTAAGATAAGCTGATTATAAAAGCTTTTTAAACTCTTTAAATTTGAAGCTAATTGAATAATATCACGTACATATTCCTACGTGATACGCAGCAGATTCGCAAACGTGCTCTAGTGCTTCAATGAATGCCTTATAAATTTGGCTTTGATTTACTGCTCTTTTATTTTCGCAGATATAGCGTTTATATCTAATTTGGTTTTAGTACCTTACGACTAACATTCAAAATAACACATTCTAAACTAATCAATAAATTTTTGTCACTGGATAAATATTCAATAGACCATCTTCATGCTGAATACCATATACTAGAAAAGTTGTAGCCATACTAACAGTTTGATAATTATATGTGGCATATTCTTTCAATGTTTAAGCACTTTCTGGAAAATAACACCACAAGTTTAACTTTAGTTGTAAATATCAGTTTCCGATTGTGGAAACTGTTACTTTGTGATAGTCTATTATGGAAATCAAATGTAAGTAATTTCTTTGTACGACAAATTAATTGACAGTTCTGACTCCCAAATAGGCATTTTGAAGCACAGAGAATTTAATTTTGATATTTCATTAACAAAAGAAAATTTCATTGTGTTATTAAGCTGAAACTAAACTCCTATCATACGCAACGAGAATATCGACTACTCCAAACAACCCATTTATAAACTTCTTCATTCCACACATCCCATCCAATCCCCATCACAGCCGTCGAATCCAATACTCCAAAAATTTTAACCTTTGAGGGAAAACATAGACCCACAACGAATAACTCCAATCACAACTTCGGATATCCCACCATGGACTCTCATGTTGCCCACCAGCAAACACGATACCGAACCTACTATCCTAAAAAAAGCCTTCCTCCAAATCCTCAACACAATTCAACCCGATACCACCCTTTATACAGATGCTGCCAAGAACAACCAAGGAGTTGTCAACACTCAAACATGCCTTAAACAGAGTAGATTGGAAAACCACTGTAGCATACATACAGCAGAGCTGTACAGCATATTAAAGCATCGAAGACAATTGAACGAAACAATCAGAAAGTAGCAATATGCACTCCTTATCCCCAGTATACTCTTGAAAAGATATCTACACAAACCATCCTCTGATACCAGAAATTCACAAAACCATCCATCAACTAGATAAACTTTTATAGTTATTATATGGATATCATCACATATAGGCATAAAAGGAAATGAGTTAGCCGACAAAGCAGCCAAAGAAGCTATATCAAGGAGCACTACAAAGATTAACCTATGGTTTCTCAGAGACCTTAAAAAAGTTATAAATGAGAACAGTCTGGAAAAATGGCAGGAAATCTGGAGCAGATCAAACACCAAACTGAGTAACATCCAACCACATGTAAACGCCGCGAAAGTCCCCAACATGAAAAGGTCCGACAAAATAAAAATTCGAAGGCTAAGAATTGGTCACACGCACCTTAAACACAGCTTCCTGATGACCAGTGACAATCCACCAGCATGTCAGCACTGTGACCCAAGCAACCCACTCACTGTTGAACACATCCTGGTAGAATGCAGGCAGTACAGAGATGAACGCAGAGAACATAACCTCAAGAACACTCTCAGGGAAATCCTTACTATACCAGAACAGCAGGACAAAGCAATACAATTTCTTCGCAGCACCAACCTATACCACAAAATATAAATAAAAACTGTAAATACCTGTAATGTAAATAGTAACTGTAAATATTTAGCATAGCCCTAGTAACAAATATTGTATTATTAATATCAATAAACACTGTAACTCTGTCAATGACCATAATGGAGTCGAGACACTTTAATCTAAATAAAAAAACAATATCTTTAATGATTTAAAAATATTTTCAGCTTTTTCAGCTATAATTTAAAATTTTTATTAGGAAAATTCTCCATGCTTCAAGACTTGGTGCTCGGAAAACATTTATTAGAGAAAAAAAAAGACATACAAAATTTAAGTAAATGTTATGATCAAAAGTACGATTTTCTTCTTTTTCTTCTCCATTTCATGTAGTATGTTTTTGTCTGTTGCTGCACCCATATTTTTTTTGGTCTACTAATACATCTTCTGTCTCTACTTTTGTAGTTCATTATTTTCTTAGGAATTTTATCATGTAGCATTCTTCTCTCTTTCCATTTTGTCCTATTTTCTGTAATTCTTTCGTTTTGTGACTGGACTTCCTGTTGCCTCGAGGTCAGCGGCTGGCTTTGTTTAAGTTCTCGAAAAATTCGAGAGTCTTGAAGGAAATTTCTCAGGGGCTCATTGTCCCTCTCGGGATTTTTGAGAAGAAATATATAAATACGGAGACCTGCTAATGGGATTCAGTTGGCGTATAGCAGTATAGCAAACATCAGGGGTTTAAAATAATTTATAAATAGTTGTGGGTACATAAAGTTAGTGAAAATAAATTAGAGTGATTTTGAGTGTGTTTTAAATAATTCCAATGACCCGAAAACTAAACAACGTTACAGTTTATAGTGAAAATATTCAATTCACTCTTGATACAATCATTTCTTATTCCTTCCATACGTGTGTAACCTTTAATCTTTCTTAAGAACTTCATTTCTTGACTTTATAATCTGCTTTCATTTTCTTTGTCATTTTCCAGATTTCCAATCGTGACTTATGGTAAGTCAGGATTAGTACAACCATCCTCCTATAAAACTCGATCTGTGGTTCTAGATATTGTCCCAAACATAAATAAATATTTATTTATTTCTAACATTATTTTATGATAGTATAATCATACAATATATAATATATATAATAATACAATATTAGAAAGAGTTCGATTTGAAAAAATAGTTCTTATTGACACCTCAATAAATCTAGTAAAGCAGTGGCTACTTCAATTTTTGGGCAAATGGTTGGAATTTACATTTTTGAAAAAAAATCACCGGCTTCAAAATATACTAGATTGGTAGGTAATTAATTTGTACAGAATGAGCACCTTTTAATGTTTACATTTTTTACTTCCTGGGTAGTTACCTAGCAACATTGATTGCGTTATTTATTTGCTAGAGTTGTATTTTGTTATAATTATTTTTAGCTTTTTAGTTATAGGTAGAAGTCGGTTATATATATTTTTTAAATGTTTTATATCATAATGATACTTATGAATCTGAGGTAATACATAAATAATTACCTTGAAAAACTACAGCCGATTAAAAAGAAATTTAGAAGAACAGAATTAATCTTCTGATGGTGTTCAGTAAACTTGTATGTTAAAGTATTTTGTTATTGCTTTAGTAGTTTAGTTATCTTTTGATGAAATTTTCTATGATAATAATTCAAAAGGCCTCACCGATCTGAAAATATCTCACTGAAGTTCTTTTACACAACACAAAAGCATTGGTATTATATATAAAATTACATATAATTGAACAGTCATACAAACACATTCAATTCATTGACTGGCCTTGTATTTAATTTCTTCTGAAAACAGGCTATGCATTGTATGTTGAGATGGTTGGTATTTTGAAAAATATAAGGCTATTGTTTCCATTTCCAAAATTCCAGTTGTAAATGTAAACCAGAAAATGACACAAATAAACCTACTTTCGAAAAATATCTTAGTGGGGTCAAATATTTTAAAATTATATCTGAAAATGAATTAGTAATATGAATAGTCCATAATTCTAATATAATTTTAATGTATTAAAATAAATACAATATGTTAGTTTAAAAATTGATTTCGTTGTAGTGCAAGGGTTTGTCAAAATTTCCGACTTCTTCTTTTTTGTTAGAACTATTTGCCTTCATTAGGTAAAGTTAAACCTTTATTAGAATCTACTGAAAGATATGTAGATATTATTCGAATCAGCTAGATCAGACTTCATACACACACCTAGCAATTATTAAATTAAAATTCTACACTGATATGCATTTTAAATATTAGCCTTTCACTTACCTTTGATAAATTGTTATCCAAAAGTTAAAATTCCAAATCACATAAACAGAAACACACTAAACACTAACAAACTATCAACATCTACCACAATATTGGTGTTACTTCAATTCAGTGAAGAAATAAAGGTCTTTAAAAATATCATTTAAGTCAAGGTTGCTATTAGCCAACTTTCTTATATAATATTGTACGACTTTAACGGAGAATTATTGACAGTAATGCAAGAAAATTTGTTTTGAATTCGACGATTCGACTTAGTAAACGATGTCGGTAATTAAATTGCACAACTTTTAATCCTATATCGGTTAGTATTTTACAGGTAAATGTACCTGCAAACGTCCTTCGTCTAATGCATGATGTCTTATTCGGAACCGGACTGGACACAACGGAAATCCGTCAAATATTTGGAAACTCTTGCATTTATCATTCGTATCACTTTCAGATTTTATACAACATTTATCACATCAACCTTTAGTGACTCTTCACGTCCTAGATTAAATATGCATATCGTTAATATTTCGGCTATATTGCTCAAGCAATGATGATAATGATATAAATAATAACATAAACGTTCCTTAAAAAAGAAAGGGTAAAAAAACCGTCATCCTCCATTTCATTGCAACGGACCCCAACATATTCCAGAGTACCCAGAATACAACAAGGAAAAGAACCCCAATAGATTCATGGACACCATTAACCCTTTAATGTGTTTTTCTAGTGATGATATAGGTAAAGAGGTAAAAAATTTTCTCAAGAACATTAACAAAACAAAACAGTTGCTCTACCTCAAGCTGTGCCACATTTTTGTTATTATTGTTTAGTTGCACTGTTGTGTTTTGGGAAAACTACATACAACGGTTACGCATGTTTTACTTATGTTTTTACAATTTGATTCTTATTGCACTTCCTGTAAGAATAAACTATTTTTTATTAGCCAATTTTCCAACGATCCAGCAAAGAAAGAATTCTTTTTTTACTAGCTGTCGCCCAGTGGTCGAAATTCGACCAATTGTGTCAATATCTCTGGCAGATTAAGTAACCTGAAAATTTTATCGTGAAATTCTGTCCTAGGACTTTAGGGAGAACAGCAATTACACGTAGCGGATCCAGATTCGGAACCTCTGTGTGATAGTTTCCTCGAAAATCGTAGATGTCGGTCTTACATCTCGCTTCTAGAAATAAGTAAAGAAATTCAAGTTTTTTTCGGATATAATTCATAGGACTTTTTTGTGTTCAAATTCGTAATTCTTAATTTAATATGACAACAATTCAACCGCTAATGGGCTACTGTACATATTTATTTTTTCTAATCTCCCTGTATAGCTATAATTGCACTCAATTCTCTAACATTTATTAAAATCCTCATTATAATAATTCCATCTCATTATATATTTCCACCACCCTGTATATGCAACTGCTCATGGGCCACGTATAATATTTTTAACATTTTTGAACCACATGGTAAACCATTCTGTATATGCCACTGCCTATGAACCACCATATTTACTCTTTTTGTTAATGAAATTTTTAACTATCTTCTGTAACTATAATTCTACTCCGACCTATATTTCAATCATCATATATATGGAACTCTTCGTGGGCTACTCTATAAATCATTTCCTTTTCTAACATTTTATATCATCATCCTGTATATCTGTAATTCCTCTCACCCTATATTTCATCTTCTCTATATATACAACTGCTTATGGGTTACGAAATGTTGCATTTCCGCCACCCTGTATATACATCTCTGTATAATATTTTCTGCACCACCCTGTATAACTGTAATTCTACTGCGCCTTCTATTTCAAGAACCCTGTAAATTCAACAGCTAATGGGCTTCCCTATATAAACATATTATTAGTTATAATTGCACTCTACTCTATATTTTAAATACCCTATATATGCAACTGCTTATGTGCCACCCACGAAAAAAATGATTTCTGACATATCTAGAATCGCCCTGTAGAATTATAATATACAACGATTACTTTACCACTAAACAATAACAACGCTTGCATACTACTTCCAGAAGTACATGCTCTAAGTATATAACAGCATTGGTCCCTCTATATATAATTACTCAATGTTTTGAGTTTGGCGACGGCGGCACATTCAGTTGTTTGGCGTTGACATTATGGACGTAAATAATGAATTTTTATTATAATTTAAATATAAATTAATATTAGCATTCTGCACTGAAGGTCGTTAGTAGCTACTAAACAAAACAAAAATGAAGAAAATCGGTTGAGAGACAGGAGAAAATGGTACCTAATCGTTTTGTCTTTGCCTATTTATATATAGATATTGATATAAAGAAAGACACTACTAGTCTTTAAAACGTTGAATGAAAAACATACATTCAGATTGCACATTATAAGTTTGGGGCTTAAAAAAATTTAACCACATTCTAATTTGCATGCTAGGATCATTCAACTCGCGAACTTGTTGATCATCATACAGAAACGTCTAATCTCCAAACTTTCAAATTCTTAAAATAACAAAATGAAACTCTCACAAAATAGACATTGTGGAGAAATATATACCATGTTATTATTTACAGAATTGATATTCTGGCATAGTAACAATATGAACATTGAATAACGGATAGAAAGCCTCATCACAAATTGAGATCACAGTTCTGGAGACCAAGTTGCATCAAACGAAGCCATGAGATGTTTTTTGTATTATTAAATAATTGAATATTAAATATATTAATGCACTCCCAAATGAATTAAGGGATTAATCAAATAAAAGAATAAAACCAGTTAATTTTAACAACATTGTGGTTTGCGTTTGCCAACAGCTTGATTTAGAAATATCAGCTGTCAATTATTTACAGATGTAAACTGGAACTTAATTGTGGGTAGTTATAAAGATACCCGCGGCCTAACCCGTGTACGTGAAAGATATAGATAAAATGGGATCTCGCCTAATGTTGGTTGCACTTACTTTATGAAATATAATTAAGGTACACCTTTCATGCATACACCCTCTTAACTAAAACTTTGTGTAACTCTTGTATATTTAATTACTGCTACAATTGTATACATTGTATACGTTACACCATGTATATATTCTATATACTAATTTCTCTTTACTTGCACCTTGTATACTGCTACAGTAGCCTCACCCTTTTTGCAAATACCCTCTATTCGTACAGCCTGTTTACAGCAGTCTTTATACTTACAGACGATACATTTCAGTCCGTATGCAACTCTATATACTTCATCTTGTTTCCCTTATGAAGTTTAATTTCCCCATTTATACCCCATATGCACCAGTATGCATGTCCTTTATCTTCTGTATCTACCCACTGTAGACTTAACTTTGGTTACTACCAGTTTGAAAATATAGGCTCTGCTTAGTTGCTTCCTCTAAGCTCCTTTATTTACTAACACTCATTATTCTTACGATCAGGGGACTAACACCCTGTAAATTGAATTCAGACTGGTAAAAAAATCCAATTTACACCTCGTGTACTGTTGCGTATACTTCACCCTGTATATACACCCTCCGTAGAATTGCATGATGTTTACCACTAACAGGTAAATCTAATGCTTGAATACTTAAATTCGTATACCTGCACTATCTACACTACTTTAGTTGTTATATTGGATATATTGGACTCCCGTACCAACACTGCGGGCAAAAGATAGCCAAGTTGATTGTGAACAAATTTTATAAAAGTTGTTATCTGACGCTCTTTTGGAGACTCTAAAATGTTCCTATTTACACCCGGCCTACTATTAAATATACATCACCCTGTATATGCATCCCCATTTACTACCACCCTGTATATTTACAGTTTGAAAATCTACACCCTACTTACATCATGAATGTTTTTCTTTTTCCTAACACCAAGTATACTTACAGTTTACTAACACCCTATTTATTGGATTTCCCTTCATATACTGCCAGCAGAATTGATTTTCACAAAATTTTCCGGTGATTTTTAATATCTCCGCCTTTACACACCCAGTATACTGCGGTATACACTTCACCTGGTTACGCCATGACGCATATACATAAGAAATACAATTTGGATAGTAACACAACAAAAACCCATAAATTAAGAATATAAAAAAGTTTATTTTAAATTCAGTAATGCTAAAAGGCGCTTTTTGAACTTTTATCTATAAAGATCTGAAAAACAAATAAAACATCACAGGCTTACTTTCATTATTGTTTTCAGTTTTCAGGTTATGGTTTAAAGTAGATTAATATATCCCTAGATTTATATAGAATCATTTCAAATTTAATATTATATTTGTTGAGTATTTTCTAATCAGTTGTTAAAACAGTTGGAAGCTATAATTTTGAGAAACTTGTTTAGTTCATTTGTTAACCAGGTTTCATAAAACTTCAAATTGTGTTGAAAATTTTGCACCAATTTCTTCATCACATTCATCTCAATGAAATTAATTCAATATTATTAATTAACACTTTTTTGCATACTGGGTCATGGGCTAAAAACATTATGAAATTTTAAATTATGTATATTTCTATACTTCCATCAGTTGCATCATACCTTTTTCAAGGAAAGAATGTTAAATAAGTTGTAGTTTCCTGCCAATAATAAAATTAAAATACTTATTTTAGTTCTGTTGTGGGATATTTTATTGGAATCTGAATATAAATTTCTATACGACAAACAATTTACGTGTAACTCTTTATATTTTTATGGCATTTTTTTCTCTCACTCAGAGGGACGTAAAATAAGTACTATTTACTAAAAACATTATAGATAATTTATATTTAAAAAAGAACCCACTTCAGCTGACTTAACATAAAAACCGTTTTGAAACCGTATACAATCAGACACTATTTGCTTCTTCTTTTTTATCTTCTCCACACTATTGATTCTTTCTATTTTTTATTGTTTTAATTATTCCTGTATACCAATGATACTCATGGTGTACCGTATATATTAAAATTCACCTTTTTGAACCTTTTTGAGCATTTATTACAACCACCCGGTATACGCAACTGCTTCTACAATTTTTTGAACCCATTTCTATAATTATACCCAGTAAAAGTGTTATGGTTAATTATTTAAAAAATGTTATATTGATTGACCAATAAGCAGTAGCGTATACAGAGTAGTTTTAATACATACAAGGTGATTCAAAAACATGTTGAACAAAACTGTTAGATAGGATTCCTAATAAGCTGTTGCAGTTTTGGTTTTGGGCATTCATGGATTTATAGTTATACAGGGTGGTACAAAAAATGTTATACTTTGTGGCCGAAATGTAGTTGCATATACATTGTGGTTGAAAAAGCGGGTGGAGTAGAATTATAGTTAAACAATTTTTTGTGTATATATGCAATATCTGAAAAATGGATCGATGCAAAATTATAGTGCATAGTGTGATTAAAAGAAAATTAGAAAAAGCTGCATATAAGGGGTGGTTAAAATATAAGGTGGAGACAAATTAGACTTTCAAGGGTGGTTAAAAATATAGATATGTAGCGTAGTCCGTAAGCAGTTGCATATATAAGACAGTGAGTAGTCCAGAGTTATAGTTAAGAGTTTAAAAAATGTTATATTTGCTCGCCCCTAAGCAGATGCACATACAAGATGATTGAAATATTTTGTAGATTAAAATTATGGTTATACAGGATGGTTAAAAAATAAGTTATAATGTTTGACAAATTGGCAGCTGTGTATACAGGATGGTTTTAATGTAGTTGGAAGTAGAGTTAGTTATACCATGCAGTTAAAAAAAATCTTGATTAAAATTGTTATATAGGGTGGCCAATAAGTAGTTGCACTTTGGGTGAGTGTTTAAATAAATGTTTGGTGTTAGGGTGCAAAACTGTGTTTTTAAATTTGTGACATACCAAGGGTTCCACCGGTATTTCCATCAGGGTGGATCTAAAAATGTTAAAAAATAATTGTTATATAGACCATGAACAGTTGCATTCTATTATATGGAATATCTGAAATATGGGGAGAAGCAAGATTATAGTTTTAGACTGTGTTTAACACAGTGTTAGAAAATGTTACGTTTAAAGGGTGATTAAAATATGTAAAGAAAAATTGTGCTTTAAAAGTTGGTTCCAAAAATATCTGAAATAATTGTTATACAGTTATAAGCAGTTGCATAGCTGAAATATAGGGTAGATAAGATTTCTAGTGAGGAGTTCAAAAAATTATATTAATATTTCCGAAACAGTTGAAGATAGGTGTAGGACATTATACATGAATTATGTCTAGAATTTTCTGGATAATCCAAAAATTAAACAATATACAGGGGCTTACATTTAAAATAACAAAGTTGGTATTGGCCACTGTCACATGACACACCCTATATATTTATTTTATGTTGAAAAAAATGCGCATTTAAAAATACAAATCAACGTGTCCAAGGGTTTTTCCCTACAAGCCCTCCTTCAAGCGTTATCTAATTTATTCCATTTGGCTGTTCAACACTGTATACAATCGAGCATTCTAAAGTCATTGTGGGCCCAATGGGATTCTCCTAAAGTTCAATATGAATCTTTGACGACAATATGCGAGAGCACTAATGGTAAAACAACTTGCAGTTCTAATGAAAAAAGGTTTGGAGTAGTTCATGATAGGATTACCAGAGGTCATCTCGGTATGAATAGGACTTCTAACACGATATAGCAACGAAGACTTGTATAAAGTGAAAAATCCCCAGGGTCTGAAAGTGTTAACAAATACATTCTGGTTTCTAAAGATTACGTCAGTACTCTTTACTTACTCAGTATGACTGCAATCAGAAAGCTTCTGGTCGCCTATTTGCCGAGCTGGTTGACTTTTGGGATTATGTGTACAATGCACACAAATGCAGATGTTGGTTACCAGTGTTGAGATGGAGTAGCGCCGAAGGTGAATTCCGCTGATCTTCAGCAATAAGAGGACAAAGTCTAGTTATACTGCCTTAGCAAAGCAAAGGCAAGTCATCAAAGCTTACACCAACTTGGGATGTATTATAGGAAGTGGTTTCAAAGTCATCAAAGCTTACGTCAGCTTTAGAATGTATATACTAAGTGGTTACAATGTTTAACGATTTCGTATACCGTATTCACCTGAGTCCTTGGGCCAAGATAAATGACGTCCATTTTTTTAATCCGGATCGATGCTGCGTTAAACAAAGGGATCGATTATTCTGGAAGATAGACGGACTTATTTAAATGGGCTAGAGAAAAAAGTTAAGGAGTCTAGTAATTAATATTCTTCAGTAATTTCAAATTGAGAGTAGTGTAGTATTCTTACCTATTGGTATTGGTTAACTACAGTGTTCCCTAACCAGAAACAATATATTTTATATATATTGTCTTGCGTACACAACAATGACACCTCGAAAAGAGTATACCGTGTACGAGTTGTGAACAAAAACCTTTTTATTTGTGTAATTAAAATTACAAATAGCAGGTCTACAATGTTATATTAAATACTAAAATTACTATTTTTGCAAGTTTCCTAAAACTAAGAACATTTTTACAATACATTTATGCATGTTTGATTACTAAATTAATTTAAGTATTCGCTAAAATGTTACGCAGACTTCCATGTCCTACAGGAAAATCCTGACACAAATCTAAGCGGCATTCCTTATAAACGTGAAATATGTGTAAGAAGTCTTTGAAATCTGAAACAAATACAGTCATTAAATTATTGTGAATGATTTTATAATAGGAAAATAAATATATCAAAAAAAAAATCTATCTCAAAAACATTATTGAAGACTTAAATAATAGCCTTTATAACATTCTTGTGAATTGACATTCTTTTTGTTTGAAAAGGCCCTAAGCCTCTAATGAATAAATAAACAAAAGTAGATATACTTCTCTGATGTGACATACCTCAGGTAACTGGCCAATGAGAGCGCTTCAATGGGGGCGTGGCTTATGACGTCACACCAGAAAAGTGGGAGTGAAGGGGGTAAATTTGGTTCAGTTTTGACGTTTTGGGACCTTAAATTATGGGAAATTACATGTAAAAGTTGACTATTTAGAGCTAGAACGCCTATAGCCAATCTACTAACAATATAGTCACGACAAAAAAATCGCAACACCCATAAAGAGATGTTTACATTAAATATTGTTCTGGTAAAACACGTCTTGGAATGTAATTCAGTTATGTTGTCTATTTCTTCTGGATGAATATTATCCCAAGTCTATATTTCATGGCTTAGAACTCCCAAAGTCCATGGGGGCTGGAGTAAATGTCCCAGCGTTCTACACATCTCCCAAACATTTTTTATGGCAACAGATTCACGTGGGTCTCTTTACAATAGATTAAACTAATATATCTTCTTAAAATATGGGATCTAAGAGTCGATTAAGATATGGGAGTACGTACGGGTCCACTACTTCCTGGAGATAAAGTTGCGCTGTCATGTTGCTTCGAAAAATGACTAAAGGTGAGCTACTTTAACATTATTAAACTTTGATTTTGAGTCCCACCAACCAGTTTGTTATTTGCTAAATAATTGAAATGCAAAAATGACTAATATTAGTTGATAAAAAAAAGTTCTTTGTCGTGATGAAAGTGAAGTTGGCATACTTCTTTCTTGCATAGTTCTTCAGGATTCTTAAGATGGTAGCCAAATATTTGGCTGATGGGTATGAACAAGGCATGTCATCACGCTTAGTACGAATTCCACTAATTGAAAGAAACCACCTTTTTGGCTTTGCCATATTCTTAAACTTCCACTAATGTATTCCTCTTTTTATATCCAAGATTGAGTACCAACTTTCTGCCTGTCGGCTGATAGGGTCTCTTCAGTCAAAATCGAATAGATTCACTCTTATTGACTACTATTATTATTTTTTAAGTTTAATTTAAACGTTTTTGTGTTTGAGAGATTCTGTAAATCTTTACATATCGTAGTGGCCAGATTTAGATAAAGAAGATACCAAGTTTTTTCATTAACGTTTTCTTTACGAGTACTTAAATATCTTCTTTTTTAGTGTTTACAGATAATAATATATAATCATTTGACGTCTTGTTCTGAATCTGGTAAAACACCACATTATATCAAGACAGTAATGCAATATTATTTTTTTACCTGGAGGTTGGTTGCCGGTGATACGAAGCGGCAGAGGCCGAAGAAGAGCTCTCCAAATATTTTTAATTTTATTATATATGCTGTCTCTATGAATTTTCTTTTGTACCAGTGCTCTTCCTTGTGAATTGCTCTGGCCTGGTCCCAGTTGATATTATGGTGTTCGGTCCATGCGTGATTAGCTAGCCCAGACTTCGTTACCTCCGCCCTTTGAAAAGCTGTGCGGTGTTTCTTAATCCTGGTGTCCAGCGGTCGCTTTGTCTCTCCAATGTAAAGATTGCCACATTCACACGGTATGCTGTATAAATAGTTATATGGTATTGCTGGTGCGTCGGGCCTCGTTCTTGTTATCATGCTCCTCAAGGTGTTGTTGCTTTTGAAGATCATTCTGAATCCATAGCTGTGTCCAATTCTTCTAAGTTTCTCCGACAAGTCTTTAGTATACGGTAATATTAAAGCTGCTACCGTGGTGTCCTCTTCCTGTCTAGGTGGTTTGTCCAGCTCTTCAAACGCCTTGGTAATGATTGTTTCCGGATATTCATTCGCCAAAAGGTCTTCTATAAGTTTAACTTGTTCTTCTTTGAGGGCTTCTGGTGTGCTGCAGATATTTTTGGCTCCATGGATTAGTGTTTTGATGATGCCAGTTTTCGTTGCTGATGGGTGGTTGGAATTGTAGTGAAGGTATAATCCTGTATGCGTAGCTTTCCTGTAGACAGTTGTTTGGATTTCTGTCCTAGTCCTTTGACACTTTGCATGAAGAAATGGTAGGCACTCACTCTCTTCCATCTCCATGGTGAATCCTGTTGTTGGTTGGGATTGGTTCAGGTGCTCCAGGAATGCCTGTAGTTCCGTCTCTCCATGTTGCCAAATAATAAAGGTGTCATCGACATACCTCAACCATAGCTTAGGCTGCTTCTCGTAACTCCCCACTACATGTTCTTCGAACCATTCCATGTAGATGTTGGCGATAATTTATGATAACGAAGAACCCATAGGCAACCTGTCCTTCTCCTGAAAGTAGCAGTTCTTTAGGCAACATTCAAGTAAGTCCATGATTGAGTCTATTGGCATCTCCGTCCTCTCCATCAGGGTTTCGTCTTCAGTAAGTCTCTGTCTCACTATGTTGAGAGATTCGTCTAGTGGTACTTTCGTGAAAAGGTTTTCAACGTCGAAACTTACTAAGCCATGGTTCTGGCCCAAGTTCCATGGATCCAATGATTATGTTTTTGAGAAAAACATTTCAGTTAATTTACCCGTAAACCGGTATTTAAATTTTTAAATTTTCCATACCGAATTACAAGTAAATAAACAATATATAAATTTACTGTACTTAATTCCAGAGTTTATAATAGGTAACCAGTAATTAATTTTACTAGTAAAATTTATAATTAAATAAACAGGTGAATGCAATATAAACCAAAATTGCAATCCAATAATGCCACAGTCGCATATTTTATCTCCAGTAGATATTAACTGTTTTCTTTACATATCAATTTAAAGAAAATTCTAAAAAGACGATGAAAATTGAATATTTTTTGCAAACAACACCGCTGTCATTCTTTTTATCGTCCCCTAGAATTAAATAAATCCAGTACGTAGCTTTCTGTCTTTAAGTATCTTCTCATCAGAGTCCTTGTGCTTTTTGTAGTATCCTGTGTATGTTGTTTAAAAAAATATACTACTCCAATGTTACACTTACCATTAGGAATTGCTGATAATTGAAAACTCCTATAGGCCAAGCACGTAGAGGTACTGTTTTTTGCGATCTTGCTAGCATAAAAAGTAAGTCCTTTTTAAAAGCATTGTCATAGATGTACCATTTTGTTGCATATAGTTCCTCGCTCACTGAATGTAGCTGAAAAAATATGCTTTCAGTAAATTGAACTTGTCATTATGGCTAAATGGTGAATATATAGAGTAGTAAGTACAAAATAATTTGGTCAAGTGCGAGTTGGACTCACAGTCTAAGGGTTCCGTACCATTAAGATTTGATACAATATAGGTTACTGAAAGTATATATTTTTGTAATATTCCAGTTTCAAGCAAGCAGGGAATGAGAGTTTTTTTATTTATCTTTGAAACTTAGACAGTCTTTTTTTATCTGCTATATGATTCGCTTGATTTATATAAAAATATTTATTTAATTTTCTAATTGGCCACAAAATAAGATTAGGATCGTCGTTTTTTATATTTTATTTTAGTGAAACCCTATATAATCTTTTGTCTTAATTTTAGGATGATAAATGAGAGAATGGCTCGATTGTAAATAATAAACTATTTAATCATTTAAACAAATTATTTTAAAACTATAAATAAAATAAATTTGTATTTTTATGATGATTCTTTTCATTTGATACATTTACCTTTGTAAATTATTGCTACAATTTGTGTTTTGATCATCTTAATGGGTTGTATTTTGTATATTTTTTAATAACTTTTTAACAAACTAGTTTAAACATATAAAAAAAACTTATACTCCCAATTATTTAACTTGAAATTTAATATTTCATTTAATTTTGTTATCTTGACCCCAAACTTATTACCAGAGTTGTCTCCTTATTTTTCTTGTAAGTTCAAGTGAGGCCCTTTGCTTTTCAAAATTTTAGGTCCTGTAGTTTCTAAGATAAAGGGGGAAATATTCGACATTTTATATTTTTATTAATATCTTTTAAACAAATGATTTTAAAAATATGGAAAATATATATTTGTATTGAGGCCTTTTATTTAATATATAACTCGATGCGATTAAACAAAATTAATTATTATTTTGCATTTAACTCTATAATTTGCCCTCCAAAATTGATATTAGGAATTTCTAATTATTTCTCCTATAAAATTCAAGTGCCCTAATTTTCTTCACTCAGATTTAGAAGATATTGAATTCTGGTTTAAGCATTTCCCCCGTTTAAAGTTTCAATTTTCTAAAAATTACAACTCGCCGCAAAATGACGAATAACGTAAGAAGAAAAGGGCTCAACCTCTTAATTCTCATGCCTCTATTATTCTAGTTTCCCGTAAAGTAATAACTTTTTGGAAAAACATTTCCACACATGTTCCCTATGAGATAAATGAATGTTTGCAAAATAATAAAACTCGTTTTTTTTTGTTTAAGTATCACTTTTTGTTTCCAAGATATAAAACTGAAGTTAAATAATAAATACCCTACTGACCCCATAATCAACCATTTTATCATAATAAAATATTGCCTATGTTACTAGCAGATAGTGTAGCTTTCAGATATTACCCCATAGAAACAAACAAACACAGATACAGACAAACAAAAGAACAAAAAATAACTCTTTATATATTAGTATAGACTTAACTATTGCCCCAAATTATTTTTGTTTTCTTAGGCAAAAACACACTTGAGAATAAGGGCTGTACCTATGTTTTAAAAAAACATAACCTCGCAGGAATCTGAGTTCGTTTTCGGTGGTATTAAAATCTGAGTTATAAAAATATAAATTTAAAATTGAAAGCTTGATCGGCTTGACAATTTGACTTGGCAAAACGCAGTAACCATAAATATAAACCATATAAACTCGAATATGTCATTAAAACGCTTCAAAAAACAATTATGGCACTAGAAACAGAATACTATTATTATATTATTACTTCAAAACTTACTTCATTAGATAATCTCTCACCAGCATGACAAAACAGAAAATATGTACCAATGAAGCCCAAACTGTAAAGAGTTCCCGAAGAAAATGCCTAGAATATTTCAGTGCATTGTTAACTATTGCAATAATAAAATATAGTAATAATAATAATATCCTTATACAAATTCATAACATCATGCATTAATCATCGCATTTTCAAACATTGTGAGCTGAACAACATAATTACTCAACAACAAAAGGGATGCGCCTAAAATTCAATGGGGTGCAAAGAACAACTGATAATTGATTCCGTTGTCTGCAATCAAGCCCACGCCAAACGACGAAATCTCTATATGGCATATGTGGACTACAAAAAGGCCTTTGATTCAGTTCCACATGATTGGCTCATTAAGGTGCTGAAACTCTATAAAGTGAATAATTGTATTATTAACTTTTAAAATATGCCATGTCCACCTGGCAAACCAAAATCTCACTGAATGAAGCCAACTGTTCGATACAAACTGATCCGATTCCAATCTGAAGGGGTATATTCCAGGGAGACTCTCTTTGTCCGCTGTGGTTCTGCCTTGCCATGAACCCTCTCTGATACAAACTGAACTCGACTAATTTTGGGTTCAGTCTCAAACACAACAACGTACATGCATTAAAGGTAAACCATTTGTTATAGATGGACGACTTAATGTTGATGGCAGCTACGAAACAACAGCTGCATGATATGCTTGAAATAGTAGAAGGGTTCTCTAGTGACATCCATATGAAATTTGGCCTAGACAAATGCCGAATTGTTAATATAGTAAAAGGCAAAATTCAGCAGGCGAACTACGAAATGGGAGATAGCACCTCAATTGAATCCATGGGGAATGTCATAAGCATAAATACCTTGGAATAAAGCAGGCCAACGTATTGATCACTTGACCATGAAAAAAGACCTAACAGCAGAGTTTTATACAAGGGTAAGACGACTGTTGAGAACCAAACTAAACAGTAAGAATCTGTTAAAATCACCATACAAAGAGCTCTGTCGAACGTACAACTTTGCCATGGTTTGAAGGAGGAAGAGGATTGGCAGATCTAAGCAAACTATTAGATCAACAAATTTCTATTTTGCTTAGTCATTTCCAAAACTCGCAGAATTTTCTGATCTGCACAGAGTCATGTGCCGGGTTCATGACTCAACACCACTGCCACTGATCAGAAACTGCTGAAATGGAAAGAGCCCCTTCATGGAAGACATATAAATGATGTCAACCAAGATTATGTCGACAGTGCAGCGTCGAACTACTGGTTGATCTCTGCTCATATGTGTCCTGACACGGAAGGCTTTATATTGGCAATCCAAGATCAAGTAATTCCAACTAAGAACTATGTAAAGTACATTGTTAAAGACCCTTCTATTAACAACGACACATGCAGGTACTGTTGTCAAACATCTGAATCTATCCAACATATTGCAGGAGGTTGTCAAGGGTTCGTTGCAACTGAATACGACAAGATGCTGTAGAAAAAATACTGCACCAGGAACTAGCACTGGATCTTGAACTATCGCAGTTGGTGAAATTACCATACTACAAATACAAACCAGAATCTGTTTTAGCAAATAACAACTACAAGCTGTACTGGGACCTCACGATACTGACTGATCGGACTGTTGCTCAAAATAGACCAGATATAGTTTTGGTAGATAAAGTCTCTCGGAAAACAACTTTAACTGACACAACATTTCGTAACAACTATAATATAAATATCAAGTAGGCTGAGAAAATAACCAAATATAGGGATTTGGAATTTCAAATAAAGAGTCTGTGGGACATGAACAACAAACGAGCTGTACCAACTGTTATGTCAACGACAGGAGTAGTCCCAAAACATCTATTAAAAATTTAAAATACCTCAGTCTGGACGAACATCTTAACCAACAAATGCAGGAAGCCGTCCTGTTAGGAACAGCCCGGACGGGAAATTCATGGGAAACTGCCACCACGACTCCAACCAGCTAAACTCTTTTGATATCTAGGATATCTCGGGTTTAGTGAATTTTCCCCTAAAGGCACGCTATGCGTTCCTTAGAGGGAGTGTGCTGCCATACATTGTATGGTCAAGCCGGGATAAATATAGAATTTGCTAAACTTTTTCGTATCAGAGGTTATATTTTTTAATAATAATATACTTTTACATTTTACTGTCGAAGTTATTTTGTGTTTTACGTCTGCAGGACTACTGGAACGAATTTATAGGAATTGTGTTTACTTTTGGAATAGTGCTTTAAATCTCTTCATTATGATACCCCACTCCATTGGTTTAGAAAAAATATATCAATACCGCATAATATTTGTGGCCAAATCCGCCATTTTGTTTTTTTCTGTCGCCAAGACAAATCAAAAGATGAAATAAAATAAGTAAAATAAAAGTTTATTTAAAAATTACCACTATAAAACTAATTTGTTTATATAATTTTGGTACGCCACTGTAGTTATTATCTGCATTCAAAGTGAAAATATATTTTTTCAGCCGCATGAATGAACTGATTTCCTAGAAAAATTTACTATACACCCACGCTTTTTACTATTTAGCTCAAAATCATTAAAACCACATAAAAACCGTCTGCAAATTCTGGGGTAGTTATGCACCTGTCTGGTCGTCTGTGCCATGAGCGTACCAAATATAATTAGGTATTAATGTATTAAAATATAATAAATTACATTTCTTTTAGACAAAATAGTTATTACTCTCTTCGAGGTGTCATTCTTTTGTATTGTTTCTGGTGTTTACATCTCGGGTCTTCAAAATAATTATTATTCGAAAATTTATGTTTAAATATTATAATATTTTTACTCAAATTATTTGTAATGTAATTTGTATTTTTGTAATTCTTGTTAATAGAAATGTTTAAAAATTTGCCTAAATGCGATATTTTGGGGATTTTGTCTCTATATTTGTTAAGTAAGCACACTAACTATCCTTTCTTTTAAGTTATATTTCTTGGCTAATTATTCGTTATTTCAACAATTCTAATGTATGCCTTTATCAGATTTTTTTGTCTAATTATCCTAATGTTATTTATGATAAACTGACGTATTAACCTATAATTACTATTCATTTACTCTTTGCCGTAGTTGGTTAAAAATAATAATATTTTTTAATATCAATATCATATATTGAGTTATCTGATTATTTGTTGTATTTGACCTAACCGCACGTCACTGTCGATGTTCTGTCTCTCTTTATGATATCATTTTACTAAAAATTATGAATGGAATTATTTGCTCCAATCAAGTGTCGTATAGACAAAATATTTGACCCATATAAATTCTGGGAACTCATAACTAGTAAATACAAAATGTGGTGACAAGGTTGTTATCATTGGCGTGGCTTGGAATGTTTTATTAATTTTGTAGATTAAATATTGTTTGAAAATGTGTTTTTTGAATTGGTACATATATTTAGTGGAAAAAGTGGCAAACTTCTTGTGGTGCGATATGAATTTAATGGACATCAATATTAAAATAAAATTGGCCTTTTGTAGTATTTTAGCAGTAGCTGTATTATCTAAACAGGGTGCGCCAATAGTGCATGGACGAAAGATTGTTGATATACTGATATGTATTTTAAAAACTTGTCGCCAGGACAGGGTGAGGGCTAGTTATAAGTACAAACTAAAAATAGATTCACTGGACTTGCGAAATATGTACAGGGTGATTCATATGAAAGTTACAATTTTTTAAATGGACCCCCCTGTATATTATACATATTTGAATGTTTCTGTCAATATTACTCAGACTTTTTTGATCATACATGTTAGGTAAAATGCACTGTTTAATAATAATCACAGATCAATATCGTGTCATCTTGAGAAATGGCCTTATTTCGTCTGAACAACTGGACACAATAAAGAGCGAAGTGGAGAGCGAGCTATTTGGTCAAAATACAATCGATCCAGAGCCTGAAACACCTTCGGCACAAAGAGCGGACGAGACTCAACAAGTTCAACAAGAACAGCCAACCAACGCTGACCTGCTTGAGAAGATCCAAGCAGAAATGGAAGGAGGTCTTATAGAGTATAGTGCAACAGATCCACTGACGACCAGCTCTTCCCAAACTAAGATCTTCTAAGAAACTGGGTATCGTCTTGCAAGCTCTAAACAAATTTATCTTGCCAAACTGTGTTTTACGTGCTAATATGTTAGAGTCGCTACACACAATCATCTACTGTGCTGCAACTTCCTTCTGCAGAATAATTGGGGTCGCAAGAAGACCAAAGCAAGACCCTCTCCAATTTAGACAAACACCTCGAATACCACCTTGGCAAAGAAGGCTTGAAGGGAAAATCAATTCTCTTCGGAAAGAGGTTGGAAGACTGACCGAGTACCAGCGAGGGGTCAGGAACAACTGAATAGAAAGACTTGTCAAAACTATCATGGACAATAACCGAATACACTCTCAGTGGAATGGAGAAAACATCAAATCTCTGCAGTGTCTACGATAAAAACTCTCCGTCTACACGAGTCGATTGAGAAGGAACAAAACCAGTAACCAAAGGAAACTAGATAACACACTATTCCGGCAATCAGAAAACAGGTTTTAAAGAAAACTTAAAATCATCAAAAATAAAATAAATGACATAATTATCCAAAAATTTCATTATTTTTTTATCACTTTAAACTTTATTTATTTCAACGTATTGTATTCTTTTATCGAGATAACTTTTAAGTAGATCATTTGCTTTTCCACGAAAACCATATTCAGTCAATTTTTCAATTAGGTGAACATGATCCACTGTATCGAAAGCTTCAAAAACACGGCCAAACATGGTTTTCCGTTGTCAACACACTTGTTGAATAATGAAGAAATTGGAACACCGTCTGTAGAGATACCGGGGTCGTGGCTACGGCTCCTAGCGAATGAACATCAAAATGGAAACTTCAAATTCAATTAATCAACCAATTGACGTTGCCAAAAAGTCAAGCTATAGTATTGTGTAAATTATTTCAAACAACATTGTTCGTCAACTATTCCTGACAAGGAATCGAAACGTCACATCAGATAAATGTTACACAAAATACATCCCAACATATTATACAGGAAAACTAGTTCACAAATCCGTAGACCTACTTTCTCACAGTTAATCCTGTGAGAGAGTTTTTCTTTACCAGGGCAACTAGTGTTCCGGGTAGTTTCCACAAACTGCTCCTAGATACTACACTTTGGTTTTCAATTACTTTACTTATCTGTGATTTTCAGAAACGTATTACAATAATTAACGGACTATGAAAGTTATTTTAAATACTCAGCTAAAACAAAAATCTCACCTCTAACATTAGGTTTTCGCAATATGCTAAAACTATAGCACACGGGATTGATATATATCCTACAGTCAATCTCACCATATTACTGAGTTCTAGAACCAAGCTAAAACCATAATAAAGAAATTATTATAAAATAACAAAATGTTTTTGAAATTTCAACACAATGTCTAATTCTTATTATTTTCTATAAAATATAAAATATCAGCTTTACTGCAACTGATTAGTAATGTCCCGACAACACAATATTTAATTTTAAAATATTTAATTAAATTTTTGTTTGAAAAAATTTTTTTTCATTAAATCTTGCTTCATACAATATAACATAGTTTAGAAAAAATGTAAAATATTTTTTTTAATTTGTTTAAATAAAACATTGACATGATCCCATATGGCGTCATTGGGAAAAAAGGCATAAAAACCACTCATTTCTTACTGGGCATTTTTGGCTCAATGTGCACGGGTCAATGTTCAAAGTCACTAAATCTTATATCCTCCATGGGTTTTGGGACCACAGAACGGATTTTATATATAATGGTAGGAGTTTCCCGCTCTAGATGATGGACGTCCACGTTTTCTACAATTTTTTCCATCTATCATCGCAGCTCCAATCGCGCTTCAAAACAATACCAGGCTTTTCTAATTGTTAATATTTAAATATTTTTCATTTTGTAATCGGGCCGATAAAGCAGCGACGCATTTACTATCCAAGAGGTAATAAAAAAATTGAAAAATGAATCGTTGTACTCCCATTCTGTTTCTGTATAAAGATAGTAGCACTTAGTTCAAGTCAACCCCGCCTATGTTGTTGTTGTATTCTTTTATGATTTCAGAAATATCTTTTTCCTCATCTAAAACAGCTTCGTTCAGCAATATCAATATCGGATAAATCTCCATCCATGAACATAAGTTCAGAAATGGAAGGAGGTCTTATAGAGTATAGTGGAACAGATCCACTGACTAAACCAGCTCTTCCCAAACTAAGATCTTCTAAGAAACTGGGTATCGTCTTGCAAGCTATGAACAAATTTTACTTGCCAAACTGTGTTTTACGTGCTAATACGTTAGAGTCGCTACACACAATCATCTACTGTGCTGCAACTTCCTTCTGCAGAATAATTGGGGTCGCAAGAAGACCAAAGCAAGACCCTCCCCAATTTAGACAAACACCTCGAATACCACCTTGGCAAAGAAGGCTTGAAGGGAAAATCAATTCTCTTCGGAAAGACGTTGGAAGAATATCTTTTTCCTTATCTAAAACAGCTTCGTTCAGCAATATCAATATCGGATAAATCTCCATCCATGAACATAAGTTCATCTTTTCCCGTATATATATATATATATATATATATATATATATATATATATATATATATATATATTTTAGGTGGTTTCCGGGAATTCATCCGCCTAGTTGATAACTGATCCCTGCCGGGATCGAAGGTAAAATGACGACGTTTTGGCAGAGTCACATCTGCCCTCTTCAGGTCGGTTCGCATAATTCTCGTAGCCTTCTGCTTTCGCTTCTAGTTACTCGAATAACTAATATTAATTTTTAATATTCATTCATTAAATAAAATATAATACAAATTCGTTATTTACGTCTATACTGTCAACACCAAACAACTGACAGTGCCGCCGCCGCCAGACGGTCAAAACTCAAAACATTGAGTAATTACATATGGAGCGATCGTTAAATATATTCTTAGAGCAAGGCATGCAAGCGTTGTTATTCGTTAGTAGTAATATAGTCAATGTAGTATATCCATATTGATTTTTCGGACACGTCGCAGTAACATTCAGTTTTTAATGTGAATTTAATTATTTGATTAATATTTTATTATCACAACCTTCCCGAAGGTGTTGTGTAAAAAATTGTCAGACAGCGGACAATAGAGAACGTATTAAATATTTAAGTTCTCCTAGGGTTGTTGGTCCTCTCCTTTCTTTAATATTCCTGAACTTGATTGTTTTCGGAAAATATTTTATTACAGTGTTATCAAATTTATAAAATATACATTCACTTTTTCCTCTCTGTATTATTACAGTTCACAACGCAGCTACTCTGACGGCACATTCTGTTTTAATCTTATGAATTAAAACGAATTTAAAATTTGCATGTGTATTTGTCCACACAGCCTCCTGAGCCTCCTATAATGCCGAAGGTATCAACTGCGTACTCAGGCGTCGATTCAGCTATTCCTACCATGATTTTGCACAGAGCGAATAAAGCAGTTTACAGTTTTTGAAACTTCATTGTATGTAGTAATTTTTAAATACTGAATCCCTGTTCTAAAATCCTGTAAAGGATAATTAAGTGCATAGGAAGAATTTAATATATGCATTTGTGTTTTCTGTTTTCTATCAGAGAAGATTCCTTACCTCAAAATTGTCTTGTGATGATCGTAATGAATCTTTAGATCGACTTTTAAGTTATCGCTGTGATCCTTGTTCAGTGTTAATTTCAGATGTTCTTTAAAAGACCTTATACGGCATATTAAAAATTCCGTAAGTTCCCAATACCAAATAAAGACAGAAACAGTTGGAAGTATCGTTATAAAAGCTGTTATCAACTGCAAGCAAAAAATTATATATCTTGTGTATACAAATGAATCATTGAATGGTAGCCAGTACCCATAAAATGTCTCACACAATAAATTTAAGTTCTTTTCTTCATTTACTTTACGACAAGTCGGCCAATTGTTGGCTTGTAGTTTAACTTGGAAAGCACAAAGAGCAGTGCAACCTAAAAGCAGATATTTTGAAGTCATGTTACACCTTCTCACAACAGAATAAAAGTTCTTCGGTGTACCAAATTTGTTGAAGTCTAAAATTTTGGTCGTTAATTTTGTGCATTTCCCATGGACAGTAGTGTAACGTGTGCAAACAACAATTGCGTATATCGCAGTAAAAATCACCAAAATATCCGATTCAGGCTTTAGTCCTGTTGCTTTTTCTGAAAAGATAAATATAATTAATCCTAGTCGTTCTATCTATAACTGAAGCTACATCTATGTGTACGACAAGACATGTTTTATGAAAAGTACACTAAGTAGGTTGTTTTTATTACATGTATTTCTAGCGATCAAGTTTTTACATGTAAGATACCGTTATGAAAACAATATAATATAAATAAAGAATAAGAAACTCAAGTAACAAGGACTGTTTCAGCCTTTTCTAAGTTGAAAACTCTGGGTAAGTTTCTGACGCGTTCACTATCGCCCTTCTCCCAAAATCCAGCTCTGTCTTGGGCCTTTAATACGAAGTGTGTTACACTCAGTTTCCTTAGCTCAGCCTTGACCATTGGCGAAAAACAATGAACTAATTAACGTCCTTATTTGATGGAGATCTCTTGAAAATTTTTTTCGAAAAGTTTCTAGACAACAACCCGAATGGAATGACACCAAAATTATAATTTTAGTGAGCTCTATCAGGATTACACCAAAATGGCTATTACAGACTATATTATGTTTAACTAGGCAATATTCGTGGTTATAAAGTGTTATTTCAGTTGTAAGGCTATAGAAAAGTAGAAAGATCGGTTCCCATAATTCATGTTTACGGTTCTAGTTACTCGAATACTAAGGCTTTCAGGAGCGCGTGCGCTATTATATAGTCGCGGCTCGGCGCCTATCGGTTGGGACGCCTCCCACTTGCTGATTGGTTATTTCCGGTTGAGTTGTTATAGGGCGGGGCTGGGCCGGTACGGTGTTTAATAGAACTTTCCAACAGTTCGATAAGTTCTGGATTTCATTGCGTGCGTTTAGGCGGTGAGGCCATTTCGCTATTTCAATTGTCCCTCTTACGAGTCTTGATTTCCGGTGTTCTATATTTGCCAGTACTCTGATGTTCTCAAAGTCTATTCTAAGTGACGTCGTGGTGGCGTGTTCCGCAATGGATGTTGTTTTTTTTCCAATTTTCTTATGGCGTTCTGGTGTTCATCACGTCTAGCTTGTATTCTTCTGTTAGTTTGCCCCACATAGGTTTGATCACAGTCTGCATACAAAATCTCGTACACGCCCGTGTTGTTCTAAAGGGATCCTGGTCTTCGGAGTCCTCACCACCATGCTTTATTTTCTGTGTTATGTGGGGCAAACTAACAGAAGAATATAAGCAAGACGTGATGAACACCAGAACGCCATAAGGAACCAAGAAAATATTCATTGCGGTACACGCCACCACGACGTCACACCGGATAGACTTTGGGAATACCAGAGTACTTGTAAATATCGAACACCCGAAATCGATATTAGTAAGAGAGGCAATTGAAATCGCGAAGAGGCCTCGCATTCTAAACGCGCTTAATGAAATCCAGCGAGCGCTACTGAAAATCTTAGTATTCTAGTACCTAGATGCGTAAGCAGATGTCTACGAGAATTATGCGAACCGACCTGAAGAGGACAGACGTGATTCTGCGGAAACGTCGTCATTGTACCATCGATCCCGGCAGGGATCAGTTATCAACTACGCGGATGAATTCCCGGAAATAACCAAACACATTTAAACCCACGATAACTTAAAAACATATATATATATAATTAATATACCTTTACTAATTTTCCAGTAATGCAAGGCGCAACAAACACCAATAAACAAGGTCGTGGATCTTAGTATGAAAAACTTCAAATAAAACATTTTCATATTTGTTAAGTCACACTTTTGAGGGATAACACAACCAACTTTTAAGACAAAAAGCGATACGAAAAGAGGTATGTCAGTATTAGTACACATCTCTCTATAACATATTAATCAGTCTTGAAAAACTCAAGAAAAGTAAAATAAATCAGTTATTCTAAAAAAGAATATTATATCAAAGGGTGAAAGGATTTCATGCTAAAAGTCGGTAATGAATTAAACATCACTGCTTTAGTGAATGTTATTATGACTTCCTTGATGGTAAAAGTAATTAAGTTTCTAACAAAATAGATTTCTAATTTTATTTCAAATCTAATACAGAGCAAAACTGAAGGCATTTTCGGAAATAAAAAACTGTAAAGCGCTGTTGCCAGTTGACATGACTTTAGAAGTAGTTCAGAGATGATCCCTTACATAACTTGAAGAGCAGATTCGCAAAAACAATTTATTTAAACCAAAAATAATTTGGTCAAGTGCGAGTTGGACTCGCATACTTAGGGTTTCGTACCACCTTCAAGATTCGAATATTCCAGTTTCAGACAAGCAGGGAAAGAGTGCATTTTCTTATACTTACCCTTATATCTTTTAAAGGAAGCGTTTTAAATTTATAAAAAATATACATTTTGATTTTCCACATATAGACTTTTTATTTTATCTGCTTTATGATTCGCTTGATTTTTATCACAATACATAATTTGGCCCCCAAAAAGTAACATTAGAGATTTATTTTACTAATAAACTTTCAGAAATGCCTTTTATAATCTACTGTCTGAGTTTTGAGGCTCTGTAGATTGGAAGAAAAACGACAAAATAGGTGAAAGTTAAATTATAAATTATTAAATCTGTTATTCAAATTATTTAAAAATATAAATAATATATATTTTTCAAAATTTAAATAGTGTAGTTTCTAAAGTGGGAATTAAGTCGATGTTTAATATTTTTGTTAATATCTTTTATATAGAAATGATTTAAAAATATGATATATTTGTAACTCACATAATGAGCCTTTTATCTGATATATTACATGATGCGTTTGAAAATTGAATCTATATTTTCCATTTAATTGTATAATTTGTCCCTAAAATTACTATGGGGGTTTTCTAATAATTTATTTTCCGTTTAAATTCCGTTTAAATTAAAAAAATATATTTGAATTCGTCATAATGAGCCCTGGGATTTGATATATTACATGACCCTTAATAATAATTATAATTTTTTTTCCATTTAATTCTATAATTTGCCCCCCAAAATGAATATTAGGGGTTTCTTCTTATTTTTCCAGTAAAGTTCAGGTGAGGGGCTATACTTCCAGTTTTTCAAAATTTTTCAGCTTATGGTTTAGGAGATAAGGGGGGGAATGTGTAATTTTTTTTATATTTTTGTTAATATCTTTTAATTAATTTATTTTATAAATATAGAAAAAATATATTTGTTTTATTCATCATTAGGCCTTTTATTTGATATATAACATGCTGGGTTAGAAACAATTTTAATTTTATATTTTCCATTTAATTCTATAATTTGCCCTCCAAATCAAATATTAGGTGTTTTTCCTTATTTTTCCAGTAAAGTTCAGGTAAGGGGCTATACCTCCATTGTTTTTTCAAACTTTTCCAGCTTATGGTTTCGGAGATAGGTGGGGGGAAGGGTAAAAATTTTTATATTTTTGTTAATATCTTTAAATTAATTTATTTTAAAAATATGAAAAAAGATATATTTGTTTTCGTCATCATGAGCCCTTTCATTTGATATATAACATGATGGGTTAGAAACAATTTTAATTTTCCATTTAATTCTATAATTTGCCCCCTTTAATAAATATTAGGGGTTCTCCTTATTTTTCCAGTAAAGTTCAGGTGAGGGGCTATACCTCCATTTTCTTTCAAAATTTTCAGGCTTATGGTGTCTCGGAGATAAGGGGAGGGGAATGGGTATTTTTTTAAATATTTTTGTTAATATCTTTTAATTAATTTATTTTAAAAATATGAAAAAAAATATTTGTTTTAATCGTAATGAGCCTTTTCATTTGATATATAACATGAAGGGTTAGAAACAATTTTAATTTTATATTTTCCATTTAATTCTGTAATTGGCCCCCCAAAATTAAAAGTAGAGGTTTTTCCTTATTTTTCCAGTAAACTTCTGGTCAGAACCTATAAATCTATTTTTTTTTCAAAACTTTACGTTTTATAATTTCAGATATAAGGAGGGGGGAAATTTTGGTATATTTTCGTTAATATCTTTATAAATTTATTTTTTTTAAATATGAAAAAAATATATTTGGGTTCCTCAGAATGAGACCTTTCATTTGATATATTAAATGATGCGTTTGAAATTTTTTTTGTTTTTAAATTTTTATTTAATTCTATAATTTGCCCCCCAAAATTAATAGTAATGGTTTCTCCTTAATTTTCCTGTAAAGTTCGGTCAACGCTCTATATTTCTTATTTTTTTCAGGGCTACGCTATTTGAGGCATAGACTTGAGTACGGTTGGTTGCTCGCTATTAGGGGCCTGGAATTATTTAGATGTAGGATTTCTTGAATGCTTTTTTCTATACATTAACGAATAAATGTCATTTTATAATTTAAAATTTGTGGGTGTATTTAAACTTTAATAATATTACTGTTAATATTATGACAGGTCATTGTTATGCTTGTTCTGTAGGTTATACATTGCATCTTGTTGACAAACCTCGTATACAATTATTGATAAAAGTAACATGTGATGATTTCGTTTTATGTTTCAAGACTGCAGTTTTTTTATGGAGACTAAACTAACTTATTATTTTCTAAATATTTTTAATAAGAAAAAATTCAAAACTATTCTAATTTAAGTACACGCTATATACAGTTATGGGCAAATGTGTGGAACCAAGTAAATATCTCTGGAATTATTAGAGATATCAATATGATATTTGGAAGGTGGATACTGCAGTAGATTTCCTATTTGTTTCTAAATTTTTTTACAATTTTGAACTTGCTGTTTTACCGGAAGTAATGTCGATTTTAAAATTTGCAATGAAACACCCTGTATTGTATTTTAGTTTCTGATGAAACATTTTATTGCGAATACAAAAATATTGGGTTTGATATTGTTTACTTCAATACCTACCGAGATATTATCAGAAAAGTAACTAAGAAAAGGAACAATTCGATGGTAGCTAAACGCGGTTCAGATTTCATTTACGCCCGATATAAACAAACCGCATTATACCGTCACAGCCATCAGCACTGCTTGTTCCATAGTCTAATACACGTGCGTTTGTTTAAATCAGGCGCAAATTAAATCTGAATCAAGTTTAGTAGTCCATGAAAATCATTGCAGAAGTGACAGTAGTTGTCAAAATAAGTTATTAGTTTTTTTTATTTGAACGTAAGAAGATTGTATTGTTTTAATTTGATTGTAAAATGGCCGAATTAAGTGAAAGAGAAAGAAAGAAATATTAATGATGATTGGGTATGGGGAGAGGAAAAGGACGCATCAATAAGTTTGTGACCTTTTTAACATTGTTCATCCGAATACACAAATATCCCGTTCAGTAGTGACGAAAATTTGCGAAGGTACGAAACAAGTGGAACAGTTAGCAATTTACCACAAAGTGGACGGTTAAAAAGTGCAAGTAATGAAGGTGTAGCTCAAAATGTTGCTATATCTTTGGAAGAAAATCCTCACTTATCCACTACCGACCTCGCCAATATGCATGGAATTAGCCGTCGTTCAGTAGGAAGGATATTAAGGCGAGAAAAATATCATCCATAAAAAATTCGCCTCGTTCAAGAACTCTCCGAAGACGATTTCGACAGACATTTGCAATTTGGGAAACGATGATGGATATTTGTAACCGTGATAATAATTTTATAAGAAATGTGGTGTTTTCAGACGAGGCTACATTTTGTTTAAATGGTACGGTTAATCGACATAACTGCCGCTACTGGTCGCAAAGTAATCCTAATTGGGTACAAGAGGCTCATACACAACATCCCCAAAAATTGAACGCTTTGGTCGGCATTTATAACAACAGAATCGTGGGACCGTTCTTCCTACAAGAAACTTTAAACGGAGATAGGTATTTACAGCTCTTGGAGACACAAGTTATTCCGGCATTGGAGGTAAATGGACAATTACCAAATAATATCTGGTTTCAGCAGGATGGAGCACCACCCCATTACGCTCGCATTGTTCGAGATCATTTAGATAGGACATTTCATCACAGATGGATTGGAAGAAGGGGTACTTATGACACTAGACTATTTTCTGTGGGGTTCCTTAAAGTCTAAGGTTTATGTTGATAGACCAAATAATTTGCAAGAATTAGCTGCAAGAATAACTCAAGACATCCAGAGAATTACACCAGAAGTAATTGCTAATGTTACTATAGAATTGAGAAACCGACTTGCTTATTGTCAAGAAGTAAATGGTGCTCAGTTTGAACATCTAATACATTAAGTTTAGTTAAGTTTCAATGTTTTGAAAATCGCTTAGATTTAGTTAATAATTATGATTCTGTATTTCTTTAACGGATATTAGATTTTTCCTTTCCTTAATTACTTTTCAGTTAATATCTCGGTAGGTATTGAAGTAAACAATTTCAAACCCGATATTTTTGTACTCGCAATTAAATGTTTCATCAAAAACTAAAATACTATACAGAGTGCTTCATTGCAAATTTTAAAATCGACATGACTTCCGATAAAACAGCAAATTCAAAATTGTAAAAAAATTTGGAAACAAATAGGCAATCTACTGCAGTATCCACCTTCCAAATTTCATTTTGATATCTCTAATAATTCCAGAGATATTTGGTTGGTTCCACACATTTGCCCATTACTGTATATGCAGATAAATTGAAAATAATCATCTGGAGTTATTTTGATGAAATTCCAATTTATTTTCAATTAATTTTATCCCATATTTCGAATAACAAATGTTTTAATACCAGCGCATTCACCATATATTATGTTATAGTCACAAGTAAGTTACATGATTTTTCTTTTCCGATTTTCTGCAAAAAATTTCAATCTATTTTTAATTAATTTCATCCTAGATTTCGAATAACAATAAATAAATGTTTAAAACTCGCGCATTTACCATATTATATTAGTCGATTAGAAGATTTTTTCTATTTTTTTCAAAATTTACCATTCCACGTCATTGAAAAATATTGAAAAAAATATGGGATCATCCTGAAAGTATATTCTATAAAATGAAATTGAATGATCGAAAGCGGTTCATACTTGCCGGTAATAAATTCTAAAAAAGTACAACTGAATTAAGAACGGTCTCCTTTCCTGAAGTCGGTTAAAAAAATAAAATATGTGGGCTTAGTCCAATATTTAATCAAAATGCACAAATTATATCCTCAATTCAAAATATATACAGTGTTCACAAAATCAAATACTTAACGGTATATATACACACAGAGGTAATGTACTATTACAAAAACTCAAATTTTACAAGTGTATTGATCATTACATTTCGGTGTTAAAAATATATTATAGTCACTTAGATTACGAAGAGTTGGGATCCGAAAAAATCGGCTTATCTGTTGTGGCTTCTATCACGATACCTTTGGCACCAAAAACACCTCTGAGGAATGGTCGCATGGATTCAAGTATCCGATGAGCTCGCAGTGCTGAATTCTGGAATAGAAGTAAATTAATAAGACACTCCTGTTTACTGATATAAACTAATTAATTCTTTTCAGTTTGAATATTAGCTGCAACAGTTATCAATTGTCACAAGTAACATTAAAGCTTAGAAATAAATTTTATAGTCTCACATCGCAATATGCTTAGAAAATAGTTACCATAATTTTATATGGATTTTGTATTCGCTTACAAGATCTAATACTATAATACGAGCAAGGTTTGTTAAGTTCTGGAAAACGGCTCTAACGATTTTGATGAAATTTTCCCAGTTGAAAGTTTCGATGGGTAGAAATCGATTAGTGAGGGTCTAATTTTTGGGAAAAATCGTTTTATTGAGAAAATAAATATCAAAAATTTCTATAACTGTTATGTCAAAGACTCGAATGTTTTCACAAGAATGGATGAATGTCCTGACCTCTTGATATTCAATGTAATCTGCTTAACCAAATTTGGCAACTGATCCGAATATAGTGCCCTCCCAATACGATACATTCAAGTAATACATACACGGCATAGTATTTCTTAATTCAGATAGACGTTTCAAGACTTAGAACATAAAATTTGTATTCAAACAAATGTCAACATAAACTCGCTAGAAATCTTTGGTAGAAATTAGTTTTCATTTTTTTTAAATCAAAACATGAAAAGTAACAGCAAAAAGGTTTTTCTGGACAGTATAAAATATTTTAATGGAGTGTCAAAAGTAACAGAAAAGTAAATACATTTTCAAATAATGAATACAATAATGAGAAGCTTGCAGGAAGACCTTTTTAAAATATGGCCAGAAAAGGACATCTAAATCTAATATATACGAGGGCTGCCTTTTATATTTCGGGATTGGAGAACTCTAGTGTTGGAATCTGACAACTGACAGCTCTATCGTAAAGTTTAATATTTTTGAGGTTATACGTACTCAGAACGTTTTGACATACGAGCGCCATGTGTTGTTTACAGTAACTTAAAGGATTCATCTCGGCCAAAAAATGGAATTAAATCGTGAACATTTTCGTGCGATTATTTTTTACAATTTTCGACGTGGATTAAGTCAGCAAGAGTGCATGGATGAACTTAATTTAAGTTCGATGAAACTTCATCAAGGACCACTGTTTATCGCTGGTATGGTGAATTCAATCGAGGTCGTAGTTCACTCCAAGACCAATTTCGTGAAGGTCGTCCTAAAACAGTTGTTGTTCCGGAAACCATTGATGCTGTGCGCGAACTGATATTGCAAGATCGTCATGTAACCTATCGTGAGATTGAGAAAACCTTACACATTAGTTGGACCAGTATACATTCAATATTGCATAAACATTTGAATGTAAAAAAAATTGTTGGATCCCACACAATTTGTCAATCGTTCAAAAAAAGGCTCGTGTCGACTAATCGAAAGAAAAGCTCAACGAATACGATCGCGGTGCTTCAAAACACGTTTATGACATAGTGACAGGTGATGAATCGTGGATTTACGTGTATGAGCCCGAAAGTAAACAGCAGTCGACTGTATGGGTGTTTCAAGATGAGCCGAATCCAACAAAATTTGTTCGCGCACGAAGCACTTCCAACTCCAACTACCACTAGAACAACGCAGAACAGTCAATTCTGAGTGGTATACAACCATTTGTTTGCCAGTTGTCTTCCAAGAAATGCGGAAAACCAACCGCCGAAGACGGATCACTCTTCACGATGACAATGCGAGCTCTCACACATCGGCTCAAACAACTGCATTTTTGACCACTCAAAACATCGATTTGATGAGTCATCCGCCGTATAGTACTGACTTGTCACCAAATGACTTCTTTTTATTTCCGTACGTAAAAAACAAACTGAGAGGTCAACGTTTTTCGACACCTGAAGAAGCGGTTGCTGCGTTCAGAATGCATGTTTTCGAGATACCTCAATCAGAGTGGAAAAAGTGCTTCGACAATTGGTTCAAACGCATGCAAAAGTGTATAGATCTTCATGAGGAATATTTTGAAAAACAATAAAGCGATTTTCGATGATTAATATTTGTTTTTGTTCTCTAATCCCGAAATATAAAAGGCAGCCCTCGTATTTACCGTTTTGTTGATATAACTCATTTGGGATACGTGTACTTCTATAAGGATCAACCCAGTGATACCATGTATTTAAAATTAGCGGCCATCAAATCAATCAAGTAAAATTCAGGTGCATAATGTAAAACAACACAAACTGCATAATAAATAGCATACCTTTGAAGTAAGAACAAAAAAGAAAATGTGTTTTTTTTAAAGAAAATAATTTGGTCAGAGAACGTCAAATGTGATAACGTAGTATGTAACTTTTTCGAATATAAATGAAATATAACATTTGTATAGATTTTTTTAATAAACTATATGTTTAACAGTATCATATGTCGAATGTGATAGTGAAACTAGTTAATTACCAAAATTTCAAGTGAGGTGTGGATATGTGAAATGAGTCTTGAATAACATATATCTATATTTCAATAACTACATATTGGCCGTGTTAAGCAATGAGTGATGCCATAGTTGTAATCATACAAAGTATAACCTTTTGTATAGAACTATGTATCTTTAATAATTGTATGTAATGTAAACACTACAGTTATTAATTAAAAATGAAATTTACGGCAAAGTATAGAATTCATAATGATTTAATATCAAATAAAATAGCAAAGGCGTAATAAATTAGTCCATATACAATCACTGACTAATTCTATTGTGTGGGTAATGAAATAACAAGTGTCAAACTTGTTGCTGATTATTAATAAGTAGCGCCATAGGTCTTGTTGCTAATTTAGGTTCCTACTTTTTAACGTCATGTTTATCAATTTTGGCCGTAAATTGTGTAAATTTCACCTGTGTGCGGCGGGAAAGATAGCTGTCAAAATTTTAAATTTAAAAAGTACTGTTGCGGGTTGCGCGCGCAGTTACTGTAAGTTTGAATTAAATGGTATGGCGGTCCCGGGCTCGATACTCAACCAAGGCAATTAGCTTTTTTCTATTTACTTCCCAGGACTGCCGCATGATGGTGCCACACCATTTAATTCCAACTTACACTACCTGCGATACGCACCGCCACCCGCAACACATTTTAAATTTAAAATTTCCTGAACTAACTTTTCTGCCGTTCTAGGCCTACTCGTGGATCAGAAGTGACCTTATTCATCTACTGTTGTAACTACTTGAAAATTGTATGTAATGAAAGTATTTCGTTATATAAAATTTTTTAATTCTTCTAGAGAGATTTTTGTCTTTAGTTGTTATGTAGGAACAATTGATATCAGTTTCCAATAAATTCAATTTTGTAAATTCTCTTTGAATTTTATCGTAATTAGGTAGTACATATTGCACCAATTTCTTACATAATAATTTATATTTAAAACAGAACCGACGTTCTTCTTTTTATCTGATTCTGTTCAAAATTTCAGCGTATTCTTATCTATCTCTGTTTTTCTCCATCTCTAATTTGTATTCTTTTTCTATATTTAGAGCATACATAAAAAAACGTGAGGACGAATTGATAACCTCCTCCTTTCCATTAGAACTAAATTAAGATATATACTCACTATCATGAAATCCCCAACAGTTGTTGATAAATTTGTTACCAAAGAAAATGAGGAACCGAAGAGCTTGTCGGGAATCTCTAGAGATACAGGCCTTCCAGGTTCAAATGTAACATAATCCTCAGTTGTTGTGGAAACTTTTTTCGTTGTTGGTATATCAACCTCCCATGCAAATCCTTTTGACGCAGGGTTCTGCAAAAAATAATCTAAATAAATTTCACAAATCGCCTATGTTTAACATTAAAATATTTTAAAATTATCATACAGCTGACCAATCTTTTCAAACAGTTTTTGATGGAAATCAATAAGGTTAAACTGGTATGCCATAACAATCTTATTAAAAATTACCAAAAACTGAGTTTTCTAGCACTTCTCCTTTATTCGTTTCAAATCACAGATTGAGTTAAGTTTGTCAAAGAAAAGCTGCATTCCCCGTCTCTGGTATTGAGAAACTGCCAAGCAGTTATTTAGTAATTTGGCCCCTATTAAGGGTTTACCATGACAATGTGTGTGCAATATAACATTAATAAGTCAGAGGTCGATTTGAATTAATAAGGATAACTGCACTGAAGTTGGCTTCTCAGCATTGATTTCTCAGTCACTGTTCAGATAATGGATTGCTTCGACCATCCAAGTGTTGGTGTGGCCCATACTTTTAGGCCCATATATGGATAAAGAAATTTCTGCCATTGGACATTTCATTTAATAATATTTAGATAGTTTTTTAACACGATTTTTGTCTATTCGGTTTGAATGCATTTTAAATGCAAAGACGAAGCTTTGTTGACATTTAGTGTGATAGTTTGTGACGTTTTGGATATATCAGCCAAATTTTGCAGTTGGGGGGAGGGGTATGTCTGTACTTTAACTGTAGGTTTAGAGTGACAACATTTAGCAAAGTTCTGTGGGATGTAGTAAATCACAAAAAGAGATTTTCAGCTTACGTTACTATGTGGGTAGATTTGTGCATTCATATGTAGTTGCAAAATGAAAGTTCATTTACCAAAATGTTTATTATGTTATTCCTACTTTATTAAGTGGGAACCAAACAGTTTGCACCAAATATCCAAAATGCTATATATATAACAAACCTAAAAATGTAAGGAATACCGAAAATTACAAAAAAATTGAAAAAGGTCAAACAAAAAATGAAATTAAAAAATTAACCGAAAACGAATGTTTTGCCAAACTTAGGTTTTGATTGTGCAAAATTATATAAGTAGTCAAATCCAGATAAACGTCTCTCCTGGTTTAATGTCAATAATACTCTAATTTTATGTAGCTAATCTAACCCAAACTAAATGTCTTTAGTTTTTTTCATCCCGAACTGAACAAAAAACGACATTTTTTTAATATTAGCAAGAGTTACTTGTGAGAGTTTCGTAATTCTGATTAATTTTGAACTTCAGTGATATGCTGAAATATCTACTTACGTGTGTGCTAACGTTATTCTGAAAGTAACCCAAAATAATGTTCTTTTCGGTTGTCAGTGTAAAAAAAATAATCAAAAAGGTATGAAAATATATTTAGTCTTCCAAAGGCGAGTTGTGAGTCTAAAGTGAAGACAAACTTCACTAATGTATATAGGAAACAACGAGAAAAGTTATTGCTCTAAGATAATGAACACTCTATATGGAATTGACGCTCGTAGCCAGAAAATATTTTCGAGGTGGGTTGTATACTTTTTTGTTTGGTGAAGGGCTGATTAGCACTGCAAAATTTATATTTTTGTTCATGTATTTCCAGGATATATAAAATTGTGTAAATTTAAAATTTATTTATATGAAAAAAATAATTAATTCGTTAAAAATAAATCTTGAAACTCTAAATTCCAAAATTTCGGGGGGTTTGAACCCCCTTCCCGCTGGCTACGGCTTTGGTATGGTATGTATGGATCCCAGTTGTAACTTCCAAATTTGCTAAAATGGCTGGAAATTGCATCTTTAGTTGAAATTAAAATATATATTTTTGTGAAATAAAATCCAGCTCAAATAAAATGGTTATTGCCAAAACAAACGTTTATATTGAGAGGCATCTATTTGTTAAGTCAGGTAAAAACAAATATATGGCCAAATAGAAATGTATCTACCTGAACTATGTGTATCTAAAAATGCAAAATCTCCTAATGCTATAGTACACAAATATTTTCGAGAATAGCTTAGAATATCAGTTTAATTACACATAGTTGGAAACCAAAAATTTAATCTATTTATTATCCAATGTAATTATGAACAGTTGAACAATTACAGCATAGTAAGTAGGGTGTTCAAATTAGAATTGTTTATTCAGTTTGCTTCTCTCGAGTTAAACTGTGTGATAACATTCTATGAAAACTTCAGTAAATACATCCGAAGTAATAACACGCTTCCGAACTGTTATATATATAATTAGGGTGCACTACAGAGGAGCTTTTCCAGACATTGTTAGCACATTAGAGCATTACATTCCAAAAAAAGATATACATTTGTTTTTGGCGTACAGTGAATCTACAAAATAAGCAATACGTTTGAAATTTATGTAAATTTAATTTTCCAGAATAAGGTTATAGAAATCCAGCAAGAATTTACAAAAATTGACCATTCATCTTCTTATATCCCTTACTATTGAGCCTAAAATTATGAAAGAATAGGACATATATGATGCCGCCCAAACTATGCAGGAAAAATAAGAAGAAACCGCTAATATTAATTTTGGTGGGCACATGATAGAACTAAATGAAAAATAAAAATAAGAATTACTTTACAATCTATTAACAAAAGTATACTAAAATCATTTCCCTCACCCCCTTTATCACCAAAGCTATAAGAACTATAATTTTGAAAAAAAAAAACGAAAATACACTTGAAGATTTACACTTTATTTTGACACGCCAAGTGTCGGCATACAATGGCCTTTATCAACTTTTACAAAATACTTATTGTTATTAGCTATCCTTAGCTTAATTAATCTGAATAAAATCTAAGTATGAACTAAGTTTTAAAGCCGCTTTGCCCTGTTAGTAATTTCTTAGAAAATGGAAAAGTAAATTGGAGTGGCAGAGGCAGTCTTGATATGAAGAAGCAGTGGTAGAAATGTTCTTGTTTCGGGTGTAGATGAGGAATTTGGAGGAATCGATTTGAATAGTACAAACTGTCGCTGATGTAGAATTTTGGAGTTTCTCTAGAAAAGTCTCGTTGTTTAGAATTCCAAAGAGATTTCAGCATAAAGCAAGCAAAATAAGAGCTAACTAGGTTTAGGTAGTAATATGTAATTCGTCTCTATGATTCTTATTTATTCATTTCTAATAAAGTGGGGAGCTCTATTACTGTTCTCAAGAAAAAGAAGGAACCATTGCTGGACATGTTTAGGCAACAGTTAAAGAAACACTATTTTTTTACGTTACAAAAAACCTATATAGTTTAGTTTGTCGAAAAAATTTATGTAAAACTCCCACACATCTAGCTGCAAAGTAGCTACATTGACAACAGTGGGTGTTTTGTGTTGTCACACAAGTAGGCTGTTATACTGTAGACTGTATGAACTTTCCTACGCTCGCGTTGACTTAAGGCTGATCAGCATGTACTTCTAGCGTAGACTGTAGCGCTTGTCTTACAGCAATTTGCCAAGGCTTGGGCTGGTCTAAGCTCGACCAACATGTATTGCTGGCTCTAGTAGAAGTAACTATTTGCCTGGCTTCTTGTTTTAGTACGCAGGATAAGATGGAGGCTGCGCACTGCTGTTGTTGTTGAGTGTGGACTTAATAACATTTATTTGCTTTTACTCCTTTAGATATAGGGATTATGGAGTGTTTAATCTAATAATAAAAAACCTTAAAAAACACTTTTGTATTGGTAGGGGAAAATTGAATGCACTAATGTAGTAATCCGTCGCGGTATCAGTAACGGCTTGCTTTCGAGGTTTAAACGATGTAATCTAAGATTTATGTATTTGTGGCCTTGTTTTCAGTTCTAACATTTCTTTTCTAAATGATGTTAACCGTATCATCTTATCTGCAAACCTAGGCAGCATCTTTCTACGTGCTTCATGGTTGCAAGTATCTGCTACTACTATTTATCACTCGATATTATAACAATTTTGGTATGGCTTATGTTTGAGTAAAAGTGGTTATTTGAGTGAGTTTGTTATTTAGAGGTTAAGCGTTTTTAAAAAATAAAAAATAATGCAATTTAACGTTAAATATTAATTAATTATTTTAAGATCTGGTGCTAAGATAAGAGTAAAGGTAGGCAAGTGCCCTCAGGAAAGAATTTCTGTTGTGATAATTAATTTGTCTGTCGTTAAATTTGTTATAATTTCAACAACTGGGACTGAGTGCATCGGGGCTCTATATCTTATTGTAGTGTTCTGCGTTTTGGCACCTTTATTTCGGTCTTCTGTCATCTTCTTTATCAGATTATTTCACTTTTTTGATTGAAATCGCTACACAATATAGAACATGAAAACTCGATTTCTCCCATAATATCTCAAAGTGATATACGCTGTAGCTATTCGTATATCATATCAGGGATGCAAATAAATGAAGACATTTGTTAAGAGTGTTGTGTGCTAATTAAATTCGTATTTTCAAATGATGCCAAAGTGTGTATTTTTTAAAGTTCCAAGTGTTTGTATAATATGGTTACTTTCCTCACTGCAACATATCATTCTTTTCTTGTTTAGCTTCTTTGTTATCGTTGGTTGATCACATTCATTTATTTTTTTTTTGCTTTGTGGTATTTTGCTTAGTTTTTCTTGCATTAAAATATAGAAATGATTTGTTAAGTTCATATCTTAGCTAACAGTAAAATAAATAAATGCAGCTTCTTTTTTAACATTTTGATATATCGTTATTTGATATGTTGGTTCTGGTAGAATTTTTATATCGATTATAATGTAATTTGTCTATGAACTAAGTAATTAGCTCAGAAATTGATGAAAATTTTGGAAGTATTTTCATAGCTATTATAAATTCAAATTCAGATATTTTCAGTATGAGGTTAGGAATCTGTATGTAACTGTAAATATTTATTAGGCTAGCGGAAATTATTTAGTCTATACATTTTAGACCGTTTTAAAAAATTTGTAATTAAAAAAATGTTTAATTTTAATATATTTTTATTTACTGGAATTGTTGTGCGGCAAAATATATGTATTTTAGCTTTGCAGCAGAAAGCTGAGACTTTTATTATAACATATTAAAATTATTTCTGCATTTATAAAAAAATCTAGGCAAATCCTCTAATTGGCTAGAAACGGCGAGAAAATACATAAAAGTACAGCTGGGTCAAATTTCAGAATAGTACGACTATTTTTAAAGACATAGATGCTCCAAGTGGGAGGGCGATAGTCCCCTCCGAGAGCCTCAAAGTTCCTAAATTTAATAGTAAAATGAGGTAGTCTTCACTCAAAGAGCCTAGAAGAAGGTAACTTCTGTGAGTTTAATCCTCATAACAACTATTTTTAATGAATTAGCCCCAGAAATCTGGATTTCAAATTATATTTAGGTGGATTTAATATAGCATGAAATCACCCCCCGGGAAGCACTTGTCTGGATCCGCCCCTGTTTGTACTCACGTTTAAATTAAGCAATTAAAATAAATAAAATAAAGGTAAAGGTTTAAACATTTAAGGGACATACCATTTCGAGTTGACAACAAATGGAAATTAAAGTTGTCTTATAAATCTTATAGACAGGCAAAGTAAAATACCTAGTAAAGCTCTAAAAGGGATACCTGTATGTTCTATTTTATTTTAAAATACAACCTGTATTCTTCTTCTCCTTCTTCAAGGGTGCCTGCGGGTTAAAGGTACTTATTGACCAGCTACAAGTATGAGAGTCTTTCTTTCATTTAAAAACTTCTTCTTCTTCAGCAAGTGTGTCTCTTGCGAGACGGTTGTATATTTGATCTTTCCGATCTTATTAGCCTTTATTAGCTATTCTGGTTTTATATACAATTTCTATATACAACGCGGGATAGCCTTGGAGTTCCGGCTACCTAAACTAACACATAATTCACTTCAAGAGCGTCTTAATCACTTTATAGCGTCTATGGGATGGGAATACTTGATTAAACTTTATAATCATCTCTAGTCTTATGAACACTCCACTAGTCATATACACGGTAAGAAAATATATTAACCCTGATAGATTTCCTATTATATCATGATCATCATAAGATTAAACTACTACACTACTACTACACTACTAGTGATGTTAATTATCTAACTATCATCACTATTTACACTTATTGCACATATATTTAAATGTAGATGTTGATTTACGATGAAAAATTTAAATTTTGTAGAGAGATGAAGAATGTGCGTATGGCTATCCCGCCATCTTTACCGGAACTCCAAACTTGTATTCTTATAATCATTTTCCATCATGTAATCTTCTAAACTTTCAGAAGTTTGTTTTAGCTTCTCGTTTTTATTTTAGCCTTACTAAAAATATCTATTAGTTATTGCGTATTGTTTTGATGAGCATACATTGGATCATATAACATGTTTATTTACCTAAAATTGTATTACCAGATTTTATATACGTCAAAGTAGCTTAAGTATTTAGCTATCGACCGACGAGATTTGTATCAAGCAAAGTAGTACAGGTATTCAAACGATTTTTTTTATATCTAGGTTTTTATCAGTAGGAGCGCTTTAGATCTCCTGTTTCCCTTTTGTTATTATTGGTTGATATCTTGTAGAGGGCATCAGTTAGGTTTTGTTTAGATTATTTACTGTCTGTTGTTTTGTTCCTTTTTTTCAGGCTGATATATAAGAACATTTTTAACAGAAGGTCAAGACCTAGATAAAGGTTTCAAAATATATTAAAACTCATGTTTTTCAAGTTAATTGTTCAAATCGAAACTTATATTTGATATCGACTGATTATGTAAAAGTAATACGGGCACCAGTAAAAGTCGGCAGAAGTAAACCAAAGAGTTATTACTGGAAATAAATTATGTATTAAAAAGAGTTGTATTTTAAGTTTTCATCCCCCAGAAAGTTTATTGCTAATGTAGTTCCAATAACTGTTTTCTACTGTTTAAAACTTTTATGTACGAGTATTTGTACTTTTAAGTTACGTTCTAGCTTTCCTTTATATCGGTATATTTTATTTTCATTGTCACTTCAAATCTTTGGTTTAGCATACAATATAAGAATGAATTTGTATGCATGAACTTGTGGTTTATATTGCCAACATTCTACAATTTATATGTCTGGTTTGTTATATTTTAATCAATTCTGAACGTTTCTTAACAAAGGGCTAAAGACTTACTTTACTAGGCTTTCAAAAAAACAGTATGAAAGAATATTCCAAATGCTCCAAGACAGAGTAACGTTTGCAATATTTTTTTATTTCCAGAGTTCTAAAATAACTCTAGTTATGACATTAAGCTGCATGGAATATTTCTTCAATACTATTTAAGTAAAATTAATGAGAACACAGGGATAAATGTTTACCATTTTATTTATTTATATACAATATCTACATATTACATTACATTTATTTACAAAATTCGCCAAAGCTGTAAATAAAAAAATATTACAAACTTTTACCCAAGAATGTATGTCGTATAAAAAAAAGTTACTAAGCAAGTAAAAAAATATGCTAGCCGTAAAATAAATAAAATGATTGAAAAGTGTAGCTATCCTGCATAATATACAAGACTGACAATTATTACTAAACATAGAAAGGTCATGGTTCAACTTACGGATTACAACAAATACGCCTTTTGTGAAAGTGGACATATAAATAGTTTGAATATAAAGTAGTTACTTAATACCATTAATGTGTTTTTTTTTGAACAACTATCCTCGTCCTTGTTACGATTCGAATAACGATGTATTTCAGAATCATATGTCCCAAATTTTGTAAAAAATTTCCAGTGACTAGAATTTCACACGTCGTACTGCTAAGAGTCCTTCAGAATATTTGTTAATATAACTAATTTAATCGATATTATGGAACCTAATATTATTTTTTTAGATACAAGACATATGGAAATAATTACTGAGCTTCTGTACTACTAAAAATAAAAAAGGAGTGTTCCTCTTTGACAGATTCAACGTTTGGTCATCTTAGTGGTAATTTTGAATAATGTTGTAATATTTAAACAAATATTCTGAAAATATTGGTAACTTATACACCTAAAAACGATTAAGATTTGTTGTAATCTATAAGGATACTTTATGGACAAATTGGTCGAGCTCAAAATTAAAGCAGGAGACAACGTCTGTCTTTAAGGAAAATATGACGTTATATAAGGTTACCTAAGATTGAGCAAAAGATATGGCAGTTTGTCCATATAAATTAATTACTTTTATACTGGATGTCTCCTTATTAAATACCTAACAAAATGTAACAAAAGCAAATCACAAAGGTTTAGATAGCTGCTCCATGTGCTGTTGCATCAATTGGTTGCGCGTGAGCAGTGGCCCCGACTCCTGAACTTCCTCCGAATCCTTTCGAAATAAATGCACCAAGATTGAAACCTTTGTGACCGCCAGCACTAGCCCCACCGATTTTGTTGCTAACGATTTGTAAGAGTGGAGCAGCAGCTTGAAGCTTTTCTCCAATTGCTCCGGAAATGATGGCTGATAGGGACACTACTGGGTCTTTAGGGGGATAAATGTGGTGGGCTGCGTTTTTGGCAATATTAGTGTGGTCCAGCTGGTCGACCCAGGCGGTTTTCTGGTCGATGAATGAGTTTATTTTCTGTGGATGTAAGGAACAGATAAATGTTTGGAGTTAACCCCTAAAAGATCGGTAATTCGATAAATTTTGCTAGAGTTTTATTCAGACTAGCTGTTACGGTCACCTAGTTTTTAAAATTTGTCTTTTACAATCCGTTATAACATTATAAGTTTACGATCATTTAAACTTGTAAACAATGCGTAATAATGCTATGTTAAGAAAAAACTACAAAATAAGAATAATAATTTCGTAATAATCAATATGCCTATGATTTGTTATTGATTCCCTATTTACCTTAATTTAATTAGAAGGTTTAACTAGAGATCCTATGATCATCTACTTATAAACCGACCTGAACTGCAGTCAGCAGTTATAAAGTAACATGCAAAGTAATTGGTTATGAATCCATCAATACTAGTTAAGTACAAATTTTTATTCAAGTATTTAATTTTTTTATATTCACTATTTAGAAGAAAATATGTGGATGTTTTATCCAATTGTATGCCACATGAATCCGGTTCTATTATAGTTTCAAAATGTTGGCACATGTCCTTACTCTGCAGTGAGTTTATCAATTTATCTAGATCGACAGTATATAGATGGATCTAAGACACGGTTACCTTTATAATAATTCTTCATAATTGTACGTCATATGTAAACCAAATTCTTATCTCATGTGTTAGTATCTTATGTTTTCAATAGTCAACATTAATATGAAGTAGGTCTTCATTTTCATAAAATTCTACTAAATTCATTACTATTTTGCAAATACAGTGAGGACACGTGGGTTGGAACAATTTGATTTAAAATTCAAGTGTTGCTTTTTTGGAAAAACGCCCGGACACGTCATTTTTTTGAGCTGCGGTTTATACAGGGTGGGCCAGAAAAGTATATAAGTTTTAACTTGCACAAATTTTATAAGAAAACACTAACCAAAATATTCTGGTTGTTGTATTTATGGTACGAAATAATGCATGAGGAGGCATGATCATCATAGAGTATTGTACAACTTTCTAGATGATTATTCCATTAAATATTTGGTTGATTAACATCGGAAGATAATTGAAATTTTGAATGATATATTACTCATACTTCTGTCACCTGCAACTTCCTCATTTTAGACTTTATACAGCAGCATTTGTTATAAATATATATCATGGTAATCATTTTATAAATTAATATGAAATTTAATGAAAATTGGTAGGTTATGATATTATGTTGTAAGAAAGCGTGTGGAAAATTTTAGAGAAATTATATATTTACAATATTATAAATGGTGCAAGTTAATTATTTTAGATTCCTAGTGCAATGTAACTAGAAATGTTTGTAGTTAATTAGTTAAAAAAATATTGAATTGTGACAATGAATGTAGTAGTAAAAACTACTATGCCTTATTTTTATTTTTTTTTCCCAAATATTATCTTTAAAATATTCGATATTATACGTGGTACAGTGTAAAATTCACAAAAATAGAAGCTTTCCAAGATTATTGATTCAAGTAAAAGCAGTACACGTAATAAAGTGTTCGAAGTTTAAATTATTTTACAAAATTTTGACAAAATCTTTATAATGTCATATATTACCCCTAAACGTATTCGTTTGAATAATTAATACTGCGAATAAAAAACTGTTAGGTGGAAAATTTTCCAGAGAGCGTCTAAAAATTTTTTTAATGCTGTGTTTTCACACATGTTGTGCTGAAAATGAAAGTTGGACTAGTTTTCTCAAAAAAACATGCTGGCTATAGAACTTTACTGAATGTAGCAATCAATATAATTTTGATTCGATATAGTGGCTTTTTGTTTATTTATTGGAGCATTATTCTAAACTGTGAACTCCCCACGTATTAACTTCATTAGAAATGATCACATTTTATATTATTATCATAACAGTTTATGGAGTATAATTATATTAATTTTGATGAGGTCTTATACGACTAATTTATTGATTTAGCTAGATTAGTTCATCGTTCCTATATTAGTATTTTAAATACTGTTATAAAATTAATCCACTCCGTCCTTGGCGAAAGAAAGACAATGGAATTCTCAAGCGAGTTTGGGAAAGCACTGATGACCGGAAAACCAAGTCCCAACTGTTAGTTCCGAAAAAAAGGTACCAGTCATCCTGACCGAAGTGCATGATGAGATTACCAGGGGCCATCTGGGCATGAATAAAACCCTAGACAAAGTTCACCAGCGGTTCTACTGGGTAAATTACTTCGAAGACGTCAGAGCTTGGTGCCGGAAATGTGACACCTCTGCAGCCAGTAAGGGCCTGAAGACCCGGATCAAGGGCAGAATGCAGTAGTACAATGTGGGCATTCCATTCGAGAGAACTGCCATCGATGTCGCCGGTCCGTTTCCCGAGTCTGAGAGGGAGAATAAATACATTCTGGTCGCAATCGATTACTTCAGCAAATGGTCTGAGACATATGCGATACCCAATCAAGAGGCAACCACGGTAGTGACGGTGCTAGTAGAACAGCTACTCAGCAGGTTTGGCGTCCCGATGGACCTACATTCAGACCAGGGGCGTAACTTCAAATCGAATGTATTCCAGAAGGTCTGCACGATGTTGGGGATCAGGAAAACGAGAACAACAACATTGCACCCACAGTGAGACGGAATGGTGGAAAGATTCAAACAGGACCTTGGAACAACACCTATCCAAGGTCGTCAGCAATAACCAGCGTGATTGGGATGAGCATATTCCCCTATTCCTGTTGGCATATCGCTCAGCCGTACATAATACGCTTGACTCCAGACAGGGTCCTATTCGGAAAAGAGCTGCGATTTGGATTTGGTTTCCCCGAAGAACCTTTCCAAGATATCAACCATTATGCCGACCAGCTCCGACATAACATGCTGGCAGTATACGAATTAGCAGATGTTGGCCATCAGTTACCGGATGAAGACGCGATATGACCTCCAGGCACATTCAGTCGGGTTCCAAGAGAGGGACATAGTCTGGCTGTACAACCCCCAACGGAGCAAGGGTAAATCTCTGAAGCTTACACCCACCAGGGATGGTCCATACGAGTTGGCCAAGAGGATTAATGACGTCGTCTACCGTATCCGTGGAAACCCCAGGGCTAAGATGAAGGTGGTCCATTTAGAACGATTAGCTCCCTACCATGGAGAGGATGTTTCTGATAGGGACGATCAGAATTAAAGCGAGGGCAGTGTTATAAAATTTATCCACTCCGTCCCTGACGAAAGAACATAAAAACATCAAATCTAAAGTCTTCAAAATGAGCAAGAACCATCAATCTGGACGCTGGGCGAACAAAGGTAAAACGACCAGAAAAATCCGCCGCGTACACAATATAAAGCGATATTAAATTCACTAGTTAGTTAGTAGAGTTTACCTATTGTTATGATCTCGAAGTTACTGTATTAGAACCAGCTGTTGAAAATATTTTATGTTTACGTGGGAATAAAAGTTCTAGAAAGTGAAGTGGATACTAGTTTTTTTTAAGTTAATAATTGAACCCGTGAAGTTTATGACATGACATATTATGGACACATGCAGTTTCCACTTTGTAATCTCTATTGAGATTTGCAATTAATTATTTTATTTATAATTATCATTTTCGTTGCATTTATTATTGTATACCAACTACTGACAATTAAATTATATTCGCCTCGTCCATACTCAATATTTTATATACCGATCCAGGAAATGTCTGTAACAAAACCGACTCAAAAAATCAATTACTGCGAGAAACTGATAAAATGACAACTTTTGCTTACATTAAATACGAATCCCAAAACGGCATTCTTCACTCCTGTAACAACCTCAACCTTCCTTTTGTCTCTGTATATGCTATGGTCTGTCATATCCTGAAAACCAAAAAAACGTAAAATTTCGTATAACTTTGAAACACTAGTTAACGATAAAAGCTATTAAAAATACAGTAGAAAGTTGCAAAGAACATTTAACTTGTTCGCTTTCAACTCACAACTAATAACAGTAATTATCATGGAAGAAATGGTACAGTAACTACATGAACGTTCTTACTACAGAATATTACGGCTTGTTACTTTTAGATAACAAATTAGATAGTATGATAAATAATCTCAGTTTTTATCAGAATGTTTAAATAATGGAGGTACAAATATACAATGCTACCACACAAAACTTGTCTGCATGAAAAGTTGTTTTGTAGCTTTTATTGATGATATTAACAGTGATTCTCGTTTTAGAGTAGTAGTGCAAATTAAATGTTAATCCAAGCCCAGCGATAACCGACTTTTCGCCTCACCCATAAGCTCAAAAATAAAATGAACTATAACTCTATGTTACGTCACTTCCCTATAGTAAAATGTCAACTCAGAGTTTTTGAAAACACTATACGATTTTTTAGAATAAACGTAGTGTTTGTGTTCTATATAGCAAACCTATTAATTAAATACATTGTGAATTCCCGTGAAAATTGAATCAGTAGAACAACAAACTGTTACAAAAAGGTCCGAGGGAACATTCGGGTTCACCTTCACCAGAAAAGCCGAAGGTTTCTGTCAGCTCCCGAAGAGGGACGAATTTGAACGAACAAAGACGAGTTGCGTACTTTGCGTGTGGGGGAAGGTGGTAACCATATATTTAATACTAAAATAAGTTTATGGTGTTAACGATATCGGAATATCTTTTCAGAGTAGATAACTTGCATTATTTAAATGTACAGGTATTAGACATAAATTATTGTAACAAATTTTTATTTCATAACTAGAAATTTAAAATTCCAAATTTTGAAATCTTGAAGTTTTTGTCATTTTTCAGCTACAGATAAAAAAAAACTAGTATAGTTCTTCAGTCGTTCAAAGCTGTTGGGTAAAATTGTTGGAGAATTGAGACTTAGCAAATTGTTTCATTTTTTCGAGTGCATTACATTTTACGTTATACATATTTACATGGCTTCCATTTAGTGACAATATATTTTTTAACAATTAGCAAGGAACATAAATATCTAATGTATCAATTCTTACAGTACAACATGTCATTGATAATAAAATTCAAACATTTTAACTGAATTTACGGACATTAAAACAAATTCGAAGGAACATTAAACTATGAAGTGCTGTACCAACAGATTTGATAATTACCATGTTCAAGGGCGTACCCAGCTTTTGGTCTAGGAAGACGCAAATTAGGAAAAAAATGTTCTAGAGGGGGGCAAATCGGTAAAAAATGTCCCATGACCATGTTCCTTTTACGTAAATTTTTTTTTTGCGAAATGACAGAGTTATAAACATTAAGTAAAATGAAATGCTCGGTCTAGCACTAGATATAATTAATGTATCCATATGTCAACTTGCAAATTGGATGAAATTTCTTCACTAGTTCAAATAACTATTTTCTGCCCGCCATTGACTGCGTTTGCCGTCTCACCTTTACGTTTATTTATTTATGAGTGACATAACTCAAAGCCCATATAAAATTTGTTGTTTCTACCAATTTACAATATAATGCATGAGATAGTAGATTAATAAGTAAACACTTTATCATATATTACGAAATTTATTTGTTGAGCTGCAATATTATATTCATTTCATTTCAAATATTCAGTGTGAATATTGTTTGCCCTATAAATTGTTTGTTTCATGATTTCCTGGTAGTTACTTTGACTTTAACACATTACTATAATGATACGTTCTGTATAATTGTGTTGTGTTTTTCCTCAGCCGACAATTTTCCCACGAATGATTTAACTGGACACTGGACATTTTTGTTGCGGTTAATTTCACAGATTTTCAAATCTAATTACACAGCCCTTCGGTATATCTTTAATTACGACATAGGTTTTCGTTCGAAAATTCACTAACATGTATAAAATAAGGAATTCCAATAACAAATGTCTAATAAAGGTTTGGGTACATAATTATGCTCATGTCCTCTTTCTGCTAGCTCCTTTGTGGATATTTAAAGACAGTATTTTTAGTATTATTTGGGCAAAACGTGAAATTGATTAGGTTGCCAGTAATCTTTAATTTCAATTGAACTCCGAAAATAGTCAAATATCTATTTAAATTTTACTTAGATCTCTAAATGTACCAATACATGACCAAAAAATTACATAAAGGAACGACTATTAAAGAAATCAAATATTTGTGAACATGCTTGGGATCTAGACCATAAGACTATTTGACAATTCCAGAATACTACACAAACAATAAATAGAATTCAATCGTATCTGATTGCCGATGATTATCGAATAAGTTAATAATGGTTATTTCCATCTGAACGAACCTATATCGGGATATCGGGATAATACATAAGATTTTTCTTGAGTGTTTTTTTATGACATTAGTCAGTTCATTGTATCAACATTTTTTTCGCATTTTGTAACAAAGGCACTACATACAAACTTTGAAGTTCAAGTTCTTTCTACTTGAAAGCAACTTGACTGTTATATATGAGCTCTGAATTTTTTGTGCAACACTGTATACCTAAAAATCGAAAATTATCTTTAGATACCTCATCCAAAAATTGTCAAAACGATAGATTTCAATTTCAAATTTTATACTAGAAGACTAACACAAATTAAGTGATTGTGATAAATTGTTGTTTCACAAGAAACTAAACATTATATCAGAAAATTTTGGACACATATGTACAATTTGTCCATATCTATTGATACCCTTGTAAGTACATAGCTAAGTGTTATAACTTATAACATAATTTAATTTTTTGTAAATTACAAGAATTTCAAATCAATATTATTAAATTTAACAGGATCCAAATGTGTAGAAGAAATACAATTCCCATTGTTGAAAGTAAAAGTCGTCGAACAGAACATGCAAATACGTTTGTATAGAAATTTGTGTGTACAGTGTACACTTCTATGTGTATTATTATATCTAATTAACAACCCGAGTTCTAGGCAAATATTATTCATGAAAAGCAAGAAAAACTACTATATATACGTTCATAGAGAGCGAATGTTAGTACTTTCAATTTTCAAGGAAAACATTCTGAATAAAAAGCTACTGCAATTTATATTATCTGTTGGTAAAACGATTTCTGATTTGAAATTTATTCTAGTTGTTTTATATTGATTAGAGTTGAGAGCTGATATATTTCATATTTTTACTAATAGAATCAGTGATATTTTTTTAAATCACTTTTTTAGTAATCTTCTCTTGGTTTGTGCTTTTGAAGCTAAGTTAAAAATATTTACAAAAATTATTTTTTTGAAATTCCACTCGCGACGACGACCGACATGGGTTTGATTCAAACCGACTAACTAAAGCAACAGTTTCGGAGTCTAAACTTCAGCCGGTGAACCACGGATTCTCTACCGACACACTTTGAATATGACATGAAGTTTAATTTTTGTTAATGTTTGTGACAGACTTGTTACCAAGTGCCGACAACTTAGGGATTCTGTAAATCGTTATGGTCGAAACGAAACGGAATGTTATTTCACAAAACGCAAAATACAATTAGGAGGCACACAACATTTAATAACTTTGCAATCTAAGGATTTTACACCATCGAAAGTCACTACAGGCTTGCCAAATTGAGCTACGTTTAGCGTATTACGCAATTCTCTATATGCTTTAGCTACAGAATTAACAGTTTGGCTACAACTAACAGTTTAAGGTGTTTTTTTATTCTATCGCATTGGCAATATTGACAATTAATTTGAAATATTAGTTTTATTATTATATGTTAATTACTTGAATTAAATTTAAATTCGATTCTCCAAGACTAATTAGGAAAATCACAGGATAGTTATTCAGTGGTTTTATAGGTTTATGGAATTTATTACAAAGCTCTTAGTGGGGTGGTACTAAATTTAAAAAAATTGTAGAACCGGCATATTCTCACAAATTTTTATCTTTATATTTTAATTTGTGCATGAAATTGTATATTCGAAAATTTGGAAATTGAAAAAAAAAATGTTTCATAATAAGAAAACAGTGTGTTTATTTTTTACTTTTGGAAAGTGGGGCGAAATTTTGACGAAATTTTGGCAACCCTGTTTGCATTCGGCAACTGACGATATTCATATAGAAACTTTATATATATGACGGTTAGAAAAAGCTACTATAAACATCGTTCATTGAGTTCAAATAAAGTTAAAAAACACTTAAAAATGCTACTAAAATTAAACAGAATATTAATACTAAATAAGCCGAAGTATAACATTTAAATATATTACAATTTTAGGTATCGAAATTATTGTTGGACAATAGGTAAACTAAAATAATATGACACACAGAATTTCTCAGACAACACGCATAGCGTTCCTTAAAATAGCAGAAATACAAAATATAGACAGTTTTATGAAACTGTATCACTAATTTTACTGTTATGAGATATCCGATTGCATATCAAATATCAAACATCTCAAAACTAATAAAAGAATATAAAGAGTTTTGTAAACTCAATATATGTCTAGAGTTTTCCATAATTAACTTCTTGAAGAAATATGCGCTTTCAAATTAAAAGTTTGGATTATTTGAAATATTTTGTCGTTTACTAAGTTGTTCAAATGAGGTAACTTTCCGATTGCAAAATTTCTATTTCATATAAGATTAATAAAACTCACTAATGACGAACTTCATAAAACAAAGTATGAGTCTCAAAATCAGGATCTCTGAGAGCATATACAAGTGAACTTGAGAATATATTAAGTGGGTAAAGTAAAAGGAAGAAATAATTTTTATTAAAAAAAAAACGACTTCAGCTGAAATAAATCACTATTTTCAGACATATCTTCTTTATTTTCTGATTTAAGGTACAATTCAATTGAAAATTTTTGCGTATTCTTATCTCTCTCTCTTTTTCTTCCTCTCTAATTTTTATCCTTTGCCTATATTTTCCAAATATATTTTAACTTTTTTATTTGTTTTATAATTTGGACCACTTTCTATAAATGTAACTAATTCACTCTATATTGCATCTACACTGTATATGTTTCTGTCTATTGGTCACCCTTATATAACGTATTGGTCTATCATTTTCTGAATCACCCTGTACAACTATAATTCAACTCAACACAATATTACAACGCTCCTGCTGATATCTTTAAAACCACCCTTTGTAAGTGGATTCTATTGTCTAAATTATTACTGTAAACCAATGATTTTACTTCGCCCTTTATGTCTAGTATTCCATTTATGCAACTGCTCATGGTCTACCCTATATAACAAAATTCACCATTTTGAACCACATTTTATGATTATAATTTTACTCTACCATTTATTTGAACCACCCGGTATATGCAACTGTTTCTAAAATTTTTTGAATCCATGTCTATAAGTATACCCCGTCCTACGTTCTATAATTCAAATATCCTGACTGCTTATGCGTTTATAACAAATGTTTGATACACCCTGAATAACAATAATTTGACCCCACCCCTACTTCAAACATCTTGTCTAAGCAACTACTTATGTTCCAAACTATATAACTTTTTTAAACCGCCCTGTATAACTGTATTATACTTCTCCATATATTTCAACCATTCTGTATATTCAACTGTTTCTGACAATTTTTAAAGCTTTTTGTTGAACTGTAGTTATTCTCCGTTCTATAACACAAATATCCACTCTGTATAACTATAGTTTTGCTCCACTGTTATTTCAACCACCTTGTATATGCAACAACTTATGTGCCACCCAATATAATATTTTTAGAACCACCCAATATAACTAATTCAATTCCAACTTTTATTTCAACCATCCTATGTATAAAACTCCTTATGTTCCACCTAATATTACATGCAACCTACACCTACAACCGTATCCAAATATAAGAATTCGCCGACATAACAAATTTTTGTTTCGATAAACTAAAGGAATATTTCTGCCATTTCAGGCGACTATAAGCCCCTAACTTAACTTTGTCTCTAAAAGCAATTTACTTCAAACGAATTAAATGGAAAACCATTACAAACACCCTGTACTATATACTTTCATGGCACATCTTGATATTTATGATGAAAATTTGACATTTACCATGATGTTTACAGTTTTTTTGCATATATTTTTCCGATTTTCAAAAAAATGGTAAGTTTTCCGTTATAGAAAAATATACGGAATCAAGCTGGAACATATCTTTGTAGAATACAATTTATAATATTCAAATTCCTTGAGCGGTTTCAGAGAAAACAGTGAAATTCATTATTAACTTTTTTTATCTGATTTTGTGGAAAACCGTAAATCTCATGTTATAGACAATTATATTGGACTTTTCTGTAATGTTCCTTAATATAATGCAGTTTAATCTTCAAAATTTCAAAATGGCCCAAGTCATTTTTGAATTATCGCTGGTCATACATAAAAAAAATTGCAGATGATATTTTTTTGTAAGTCGGTTAAAACAATTAATTAGAATTCAGGTACCTGGGATTTACTCTTTGACTAATTACTGTCAGTTGCTAATAGTTTAGTGGTAGGTATAAATTAGAGAAAATTGTAATTTAGATTTAGTTTGGTTTACTCCTTGATGATGACAACTTAGAGTTTTGATTTTGGTGTTAGGGTGCAAAACTGTGTTTTTTCAATTGTTAATACAATAATATAATTAATGGCATAAATTAAAAGTGTACTGAGAGAGAAATATTGAAACATTTAGAAGAAAAATACTGAAACAATAACAAGAGTTTTTAAAGTTTAAAAATTAGGGTATTTGGTAAAAGAAAGGGATACATGATAATATTGTTAGTATTTTAATTTTACTGTAGTAGTTATAGAACTAAAATAGTGGAAATACTAGTCTGATAAATAAAAAATGATCTAACTGACGTCATATTAATCTACAATTACTCTTGAAATTAAGAATTTCAAAGCTGTTGCTTGAGGTAATTTCAATTGTCAAAATAAGGTACAATAATGTATGAGTTTAAACAAACAAAGAACTATTTCATTTGTAAATAATAATCGTAACATTCTGTACGAGTAAATTATACATTTATTTCTTTATTTGCTTTCAGTTTAATCGTAGTATTTGCCACAGCGTCAAAGAACTTTTACTTCAACCGCCCGTGAAGGCCATTTATATTAAAATATTTATGAAACGTAATCATCTTTTCACTTTCATTAACAATACATCCGAATGGCTGTGAATACAGTTATATCTGCGATCCCAATATACACTCTTCTCTATGTATTTTGCGAGGTCCTTTACTTCGATTCCATACCAGTTCTGATATAAATTCAACTCCAATACATTATTTTCTCTTTGGGGAACCACTCTTGATAACTTAGTCATTACATAAACCGGTTGCGATTCAGTCGTCTGGTTCCACACATAAAAAGTAACGGTTTCGTGTGTATTCCAATTATGTGAATGAAAGTAAAATGCCCATCACGATTATCTAAGAACGGATGATTGTAATCGGCAAAAAGCATTCGGAAAAATGATGATGTAGTTATATAGTTTGATTCGTAGTAAACTGGTTACTATTATATGTCATCGAACACTGGGAGAATTTTATAAATAATTATTTTATGTTTGTGTGTGGGATGTGATAGCATTAGTTGATAATTTCTTGAAGTAGAGCTGTTTAATAGTTCAATCTAGATTCTCTAGCTCTCGCTAAGGTCACAATTTATAAAATTGTGCGGTAATTGTTCTTATAATAATGCTAGTTAAAATTGTGATTAACAAAAAGGGAAATACGTTAAAATTTTTATCATGTGTGCCAAAAATTAATAATTGTCATAAGAACTTAATCGATACTGTCAAATCTGTGGGTGGAACTATTCGTTAATCAACTAGTTTCTTATCAATTTAAAGTCAAGCATTTCCGAAAAGTACATGTAATATTGAATGCTGTGCCGATTCGGGAACATGTATAGATTACTAAACGTAATATCTATATCTGTACCTTAGAAGCAAACTATATTGTCACAAAACATAGTTTTGAGTAAAACGATTTCAAAGATATTTGTTGAAGGAATTCAAAGTTACTCAGTTATTTTTAAACCTATGGTTCTAATATCTGACTTAAGAGTAGCTTATTTTTTCTTTGTGCCTTATCTTAGTTTACTTCTTAGAAAAAAAATGTTTTACAGGACTTAACTTATGTTCCTAATTGGGTTAGAATAAATAAAGCCAAGCCATGTTAAGTCTAAACAAAGGTTTTTATTATTCTTAAAAAAATTAAACATTTAACGAAAAATGTAGAACAGCATTGCCAGTTGCATCTTAAAACGACAGTTTTTGTAAATGCTCAAATTTTTTGGTTGAAGTTTTTTCAAAGTTTTTCTAATTTTTGGCAAAGATTCAGGGACATTCTAAAATAAAATGAAAGTTTATTTCCGGTTTTTAGCTAACGTTATGGATTTTCCAGTTATTTCTAGTGCATCTCGCCTTACTTGGAAGTACACAACTTGTGAAATAAACAAATTTTCCCCAGAATCACTTTTCTTGGGTACGATAAAATGTGCATGACTTCCTTCACATAAGCTTTTAAAATCCAAAATTCTTTGGTTTCCATCCCTGTCACATGAAAGAACTTTTTTTACACAAACTAATCTAACAAGCTGCTGCCAATCCCATGGCTTAATTATTTTCAACTGAAGAATTTTTTTTCGTTCCCTTTCAATTAATGAATGGTCGCCATCGTCCTCCATCTGGTTGTGACTTTTTGCTAGAAATTGATGATAAATGACATAAGCTTTCCATTTTTTTCAAGAAAAAAAATAGCACATAATCATTTTTGTGTTTTATGATGGGCAATTATCTGACCATACGGTTAATTCATTTACGTTCTCAGAAATTTCATAATCTTCAAACTATTTTAAGACATAGGATGATACCATTTTATTTCCTCGTTCAGAACTCTATTCACCCCACATCATACAATAGACTTCCAAGGTTGAATCATGTATCATTAAATTGTACGTCCAAAGCTTTAGGCTACAGAAGCTTTGTGAGTTGTGAAGTTCCGGGGTTGGTAAACACTTTTGGAAATCTATCATAACTATTTTTTCTGTGTTGTTTTCTCGTGGGCGTTTCTTGTCTTCAGCTTTCATTTTATATCTATTCCCTGCATCTTGCAAATGATCATCATACCCTTTCTGTATTGAGGATCTAAGTTCCTGCGTTTTAGCCTCTTGCAACTTTAATTAAAATATATCGCAAGAGTCATTATCTCGGTTTTTAAACCCATAATTGAACTCATAGTTGAAAATCTCACCATAAAACCATTCTTCAGCAAAACTGTGAGGCGGGATTCCTGACACCTCAAAATGCTCTTTATAGAGTCGATACATCTTGCAGATGTTTAGATGATTTCCAAGAAACTTTTTGTTGATTTTTCCCGCGCATAATGCGACTCGTAGACAGGAAACTAAACTAAGATGTCTAGACCCAAACTGCGATCATGTGACTTAACCTCGTTTCGCTCAGGACCGACTTCGGACTTAATTTGATTTGAAACAAGCTATTTTCGTTGTTTGTACAGCTATCGCAAAATGGGAAAAATTAAAGGAATTAACATGAAAAGTTAAATAACTTAACATATTTAACTGAAATTTGAGAATTTTGGAATTAATATAGGGTACAGATATATAAATAGGCAAAGACAAAATGATTAGGTACCATTTTCTCTTCTGTCTCTCAACCGATTTTCTTTATTTTTGTTTTGTTTAGTAGCTACTGACGATCTTCAGTGCATAATGCTAATATTAATTTATAATATTGGTTCATTCATTAAATAAAATTTAATAAAAATTTCTTTATTTACGTACATACTGTCAAATGATACTGACAGTGCCGCCAGATGGTCAAAACTCAAAACATTGAGTAATTATATATGGAGAGAGTGAGCGTTATATTCTTAGGGCATATACTTCTGGAGGTAGCATGAAATACAAAAATGTCGTACCAAGAGTAAAATGAGAGGGCAATAGAGAGAGCAAGAGGCTATCTCACTCCATTGGGAGGGTGCAGCCAATGAACTACAATCTGCACATAGCTCTTTGGATGCAGGTTTCAATCGAGTGAAATAGCCATTTGCCCTCTCTTTCTAGCCTTGGCACGATATTTGTGCATTGCTGGCTACCGCCTGGAAGTACAACCCCTATGATTAGATTGGTTGACAGTGACATGCTAGCGCTGTTTCAGACCATTATGCGAAGACTATCTTGGATAGTTCAGCATAAAGCGTTGTTATTGTTTAAATAGTCAATAGTACATCATATATTAAATATTCTGTTTAGAATGTGAATTTAACATATTATTATCACATTCTTGTCGAAGGTGTTGTGTAAAAAATTGTCAGTCAGCGGAAAATAAAGAATGTATTAAATATTCAAGTTCTCATAGGGCTGTTGGTCATCTCTGTTCTTTAATATTCATGAAATCGAAACGACGAAAACTTTTAGGTTGCAAAGAACAATCTGTCAATTATTATATTTTGTCAGGAGCCGGCTCCAGCAAAAAAATTGGGTGGTCATTCATTTGTCAAAAATATTTTGAATACTGATATTTGATTACATTTTTATTTTTTTTTTATTTCAATAGATTTTTCTACATGAGTTTAACGATTTTGGTCGTTACATCTATTTCTCCGATTTCTCCACAACTTTATTTCTTATAAAATATTTTACAATTTCGTGAAATAGGGACGAAATTCGACCACTGGGCGACCACTAGTGATAATAAATCATCTATTGTCCGGCACAAGCAAATTTTAAAACAACAGGAAGTGCTGTTATATTTTCTACAAGGACCGAGATTAACAGAGTTCGTGAGAGTCTAGCCTATTCTACTTTTCTAAATGAAAACAAATTAACCCATCAGAGAAATCACACAGAAATACTCACTCTGTTCGTGAGAAAAATGGAACTCAGTCTAGTATACTCGTTTATTAACAATACTGCTTAATGTACTTCTATACTAAGATATAAAGCGATAAAAATTGTTTGTGCGTCTGTTTTCAAAAAGTCTTACACTAATAGTACACTATTAGCATCACGCGAAATGTATTACTACATCCAAGAGCTTCACGAAAATCTAGCTCACAGAGACCCCAAATCGGGAGTCGTATTGTGTGTAACGCCGTTTCCCTGCAATTCCTAGGATAAAACCCTGACGTAAACATGGTCCTGATTTAAAACAGCACAGCCTTTAGTCAACAAGGTCCTGGCTCGATCTAGACTGATAACACGCACATGTCTTTGTAGTCATCTAAGTTAAACTTTTATGTATTTCTTGATAATCCTAAGGTGACCTGTTTATCATTTATCACGTTTATCTATGGCTTCCCGACTATTGAGTAAACTGATTTACTGTACTGAGTTCTACACAAATAAATTTCACCAGTAATTGTAGTTAAAGGGCATAATACTAAAAGAAATCCATAGTCAACATATTATCTACCTACATATTATTTATCTGACATAGTGCATAAAGATTTGTTGGGAAAGATATTCTCTAAAAACTAATAAAATATTCCATCAATTAATAAAATGTGTTCATAGAGTTGTTGCTTTTAAAAGCGCCTTATAAACACACCGATATACTGAGCGACTACAAGTGCAGTATTTGCTTATGACATCAAATATTTCTCAATTTAAACTCATTGAATGACTGAGAACCAGACTTTCTTTAACAACAAATCCAAGAATACACCAAAACTGTTATCAGCATAATATCGGAATAGTTGAAGTACAACAAATTAATTTTCTGACAATATATGAATAATGTATTTTAGATATGTTAACGAGTAAATGGAAGTCTGAAGTTGGTAGACAAAGTAACTGGTTCCTCGAAGTTTCTTTGGACTTCCATCGTCTTGAAGTGGTTGATCTCACAACGTTTCAATAGGTGTATCTTCTCATCAGGTGAATGAAGGGAAATTTAGAGTATTGGTCATATTTATATTATACACTTAACCGGTCATACGTCGCCGGGCATGCAGATATTTTTGGATGTTGGTTGCCGGTGATGCTAGCGGCAGAGGCCGAAGAAGAGCTCTCCAAATATTTTTAATTTGGATGCTGGGCTCGCTAGTTATGTTTTGTTCGATTATGATGCTGTCTCTATGTTTTCTTTTGTTGCTCTTCCTTGATGCTCTAGGTGGTTGGTGTTCGGTCCATGCGTGATTGTAGTGTTCCCTCTGCTCTTTGAATGTATGTTCCTTAATCCTGTATGCGTCTCTCCAATATAAAAATTGCCACATTCACACGTATGTTGTATATACCTGTTGGTGCGTCGGGCCTCGTTCTTGTAATCATGCTCCTCAAGGTGCTTTGTTGAAGATCATTCTGATTTCATAGCTGTGTGATTCCTAAGTTTCTCCGTCAAGCTTTAGTATACGGTAATAGTAGAGTTGCTACCGCGGTTCCTGTTCCTGCCTACTGGTTTGTCCACTTTACATGGATATCAAGATCACTACCGTTTCCGGAATCCATTCGCCAAAAGGTCTTCTCTAGTTTCACTTGCTTCTTTGAGGGCTCTGGTGTGCTGCAGATATTTTTGGCTCTATGGATTACTTTTTGATGATGCCATTTTCTCTGATGGGTGGTTAGAATTGTAGTGAAGGTATAATCCTGTATGGTGCCTTCCTGTAATATTGTTTGGATTCCGGTCCTGGTACTTTGATTTACATCAAGATGGTAGGCACCCACTTTCTTCCATCTCCATGGGATTAATGGTTCAGGTACTCCAGAAATGCCTGTAGTTCTGTCTCTCCATGTTGCCAAATAATAAAGGTGTCATCGACATACCTCAACCGTAGCTTAGGCTGCTTCTCGAAACTCCTCAGTGCAAACCACCTAGGCAGGAAGAGGACACCACGGTAGCAACTCTACTATTACCGTATACTAAAGGCTTATCGGAGAAACTTAGAAGAATTGCACACAGCTATGGAATTAGAATGATCTTCAAAAGCAAAGACACCTTGAGGAGCATGATAACAAGAACGAGGCCAGACGCAACAACAATACCAAATAACTGTATATACAGCATACAGTGTGAATGTGGCAATCTTTATATTGGAGAGACAAAGCGACCGCTGGACACCAGGATTAAGGCACACCGCAATGCTACTCAAAGGGCAGAGGTAACGAAGTCTGGGCTAGCTAATCACGCATGAACCGAACACCATAATATCAACAGTGGGACCAGGCTAGAGCAATTCACAAGGAAGAGCACTGGTACAAAAGAAAATTCATAGAGACAGCATATATAATCTCGAACGAAAACATAATTAGCGAGCCCAGCGTCCAATTTAAAATTATTTGGAGAGCTCTTCTTCGGCCTCTGCCGCTACGCATCACCGGCAACCAACCTCCAGGTACGACGACGCTGATTGGACCACATAAGAACCAATAACCATGACCGGCGACGCCTGACAGATTAAGGATATAATAGAAATACGACCGATACTCTGAATTTCCCTTCATTAATCTGATGACGATAGCAGATACACAGCTATTGAAACGCTGTGAGATCAACCACTTCAAGAAGATGGAAGTCCAATGAAACTTCGAGGAACGAGAAAATGGAACTTTTGACAGCCACATAAATCTAGACTAAATATGGTAAAAAATACATAATATAATATAACTTAATATCCAATATCTTAAGTGATCTATTATGCAAATAAGTAGTTGTATTCACAAAAGCAAAGTCTAGACAAGAAACGTTATTTAGAGATCCATGACGAGATGGTAGCTGTAGACTTCTACACTTCTCAATAATAGTTTCCTTCGGGAAAAACTAACGGTATATACTACCATATTTTTATATTAACAGACATTAGGGATGATGATTTACTTCCCATAAAAACTGAAGAAAGTTTAAACGATAGAAAAGTTAACAACTGAACAGGAAGGTACGCAAATAGTGCTATTCCATTTCTATTTAAAACAAGGTTTTAATAATCCGTTAAGTAAGTGTTTAATTAATAAATGAGAAGCCACTTAGTACAGAAGGCTTCCTCCAGCTCAAATCAATGTTTGAACACATTGTTTGAGTTTTTCTTTTTAATGAGTTCGTTACGTTCGATAAAGCACTGGTGAAATTTTAAATTTTGAAAACTCCTGTGATGTCATTTAAGATTAACCATCTATTATCGAGTGCTGCTCATCCATGCAGTTTACCAAACAGACCAATTTTCACATTCGTTATGTAACTTTTTAATGTCATTCAAACTGGATTTTCATTAATCCAGGAACGGATTCGCTATCTACAACCAAAATCCTAGTAACGAAACTTCAAATGAGCTTCAACAATTCCCCATTAAAAATATTTCAAAGTTTATTCTGTTAATTAACGTTAACTCAAACAATTTTAATTTAAAGTTCTATTACATTGCGCAAGGTATTATCTTTGTTAAAAAGGTATTACATTGCTGTAATAATTAATAATCTGGTAACATTCTTCTTACATTACATCTGCAAAACAAACTTCTTTCCTTTATGTGTTCTTAGGCTAGCCGCACACTCATGTCTAAGTGCTTCTTGGGAAATAACACCACAGTTTAAAGAAATTTGCTGTATATTCCAAACGTTTCGGGGTCTGGATCAGACCCCGTTGTCAATGGTAAAGAAACTGGATTAAAAAGCACAATGATGAAAGTTTTTAGTGACGTAACTAAGAGAATTTTATTTGTAATATACTAGCACAGAAATAGCGACCGATATTGGGTTGTTCACACTAAATTTTACTCAACCAGGAACGACTGATTTTTGTTTCAAGCAAGTTTTCTTTTGGTGTGGTGTTCTTCTTTGTGTAATATAACTGAATTTTGAAACTATATTTTATGACCAAAGTCCGAAGCATTTTCACAAATTTTGGATTTTTCAAATTGTCGTGTTTTTATTTCTTAGATTGTTTTTCTGCAGTAGTTTTGAAAAATGATTGTACTTATTAACTTCAAAATAATGATATCTAAATTACTAACGGCGCCTTACAAGGTTGTCAGAACTTGTGAATTATAATAGAAACAGAAAACGTACCAAATCTAAAAAAAGCAAACAGTTGGTTTTTGCCTGTCTTTAAACCGGCGATACTAGTAATACAAGAATCAAAGGGAAGACTTAACAATCTAATATATATTCACCAAAACATGTGACACCGATGCAGTGTTTCACAACATGAAACAACTAGTTGAAAAAATGATTATGAAGGATGTTATAGTTAACGGTATATTGACAATAAATCTTTAAAATAGTAAGAGTAAAATAGAATGTCATAACAAGAAAACAAATGTTTTCTAGTCCTATCCACAATTTTCATTATAACTTGGCAAAATTGTCAAAGAAACCTTATTAGCGTCAGTTAAACTTACATCAAGGAAACTGGGAAGATTCAGCCCCGCAACATAATAACTAATAAGACTGTAGAGTTGGAACCTAGCAACCGCAAACACTTTGTGTAATTTGCTGGGATTTATAAACGATGTTGTTTATAATCTTCCAAAATAAATTTATGTATTTATGTAGAAAATTGTTGGTTTCAGTTTAACAGTGGGTAAAATTATGGAATGGCTAGTAGAAGTGATTGTTGAAAAAATGATACAAAAGACTTAAAAATAGCTGTAACTATAAAAGAAAGATCTACAATTGCCAATCCAATGGCCAATTACTCTCGAGTATAGAAGATCCGAAAAATAAATTTAGCAAAAAACATTAAAATGGTAACATCACTTTTAACTAACTAGGTCTAAATATTTTACTGAATCTGAATACGAAAATTACGACGCAAGGTAAAGAAATTTATAGCGTTGTTACACTTTATTGGAATTGATTGACAGGTACAGGTATCAGTTTTATCAAAATGTGAGTTTTTCAAACCGATGAAATATGTGGCCTACAGAAAACAGAAACCAAAAAATGCAATGAAACAAGTAGATAGGAGTTTTTAAGTTAGATCACCGTGCTCTGTCCTACTGACATTATTTAGAATTAAGTTCTTATCATTTGTGCAGTTTGTTTGAAGAAAATCGACAGGCATATTATTAGACATATTATTTGAGTTCATATCAAAAACATATGTGTGTTTAATTGTAGTATATAGTCTCGAGGTTTTCGAAATCTTAAGATTTAAATAATTATTAAATTAAAAATTGCAAAAGTTTCACTTACAATGTACAGTTCACAAGTGATTTAATTTACAGAACCGATGAACTCTTTGTAGCAATTTGGCATCGATTTAGTATGAAATGTAAACAGAAATTGGTATCAAAACAATAGAAGAAATCAATGACGACCATAAAATAGCTTAAATTTAGAATTAATTCAATGAAAAATTTGGGATAGCCTGATAATATTTAAAATCATATATATCTCAATATTAAATCATATCTAGTCGGAATATGGCAGCTGATTAAGTAAGCAGGTTCGAGAACGTAAAAGTAATGAAAAATATAGCTTAAAAGTTACCAACAAAGAAGGTAAAAGGTAATTGGATGTGCTATAACCCTAAATCACTTGTTTGCTTTAACAACGTTCTATTACCAGTAACAATGACGTTAAAGAGATTTTTTAAATAAAAATCCTGAGGGATAGTTGTTGCATATTCAGTTAATGTTTGGAAATATACAGTAATTTGGAGTATTATGGTGTTATTTCCCAAAAAGTACGTAAACATTAAAAATGATATTCTTGTTTACATCGAAACATTTAAATTTGTATAAATGGACTTTAAAGACCTTAGGAGTGTTTAAATTAAAATCATCAATCACCTTACATTACAATAGAGAGCACATACTTTCATATGACAGTATCTGTCAGTACATTTAGAAAGCTTTGAAATCATATATTCAAGGACAAATCTTTGCCTGATATAAATATAGTTTTGCAAAATAAACGTATACAAATATATTTTATTATTATTCCAGGATTTGAAGAATTTACAGGCAGGTTGAAAAGAAACATGTGGAGTTATAAGGAATGAGTAATAATTTCAACGGGGTGTCTGAATATGTTTGAAAAAGTGCTGGAATATGTGAAACATTTTCATCCTACTTTAATATTACGATTATCTCGACCGATACTTGATGCAAATGCATAATAATAAAGAAAACCAAAATGTAATTCTCAGATTAATAAAGAAAAGTCTGAGCAAGATTACATCTTATAGAGCAAAAATATATAGCGAATATACACAGAGAAAAAAAAATTGCACTGAATGTTTTCTAAACAATAATTGTGGATTTTCTGGTTTTTATTAACACCAATGTTACTCCCAAAGAACTCAGAATAAATAAAAACTGGACTGAAGCAAAAACTGATCAATAACAGACAAGGTTAAAATGGTCAACCAGACGCATTTATAGGAAAACCGAATTCCGCTTATATTACAAATAATTTGTTTTTATAAAATTTTTTCCGATACGTTCTAATTTGACAAATAAATAAACCATGCAGTTAAGTATGCATTGTACCCCACCTCTGTAGAGTCCATTTTGTTCACCTTTTCTTAGTAACTGACTCTAGTCAATCCAGTACGGGTTGTAGAGAATGTAAATGACGTCATCAAGGACATGTACTTGACAGGGAATATGTTCATTTTACAACTTTCACCGCAAGCTTTTACACAAACGAGAATGTCTTGACGTAAATGTAACAAAGGTAATAATTATTAGAAATCTTAAAATAGATTAGACAAATAACAGCTCTTGAAAAATTAGTGCAATTTATTGAGTTAAAATTGTCAACCACTAGCGATTATAAGCACTCTGTAGTTACATAACTGTTACTAAAAAAAGCGCTAATATAGTTAATAAAAACTTACCTTCAGTGTTTTGTGATCAATAGGGTGTAGTGTTTTTGATTCTCCCACTTGAAATATGGCAACTAGACAAACTAGAGCAGTAGCTGACAAGATTAATTGCCTCATTATGCTAAAACAGAAAAAAGTAAATAGAAAGTGAAATAGAAATGGGGTTAAATCTATGCAGAAACATTAGCAACACTGACCATATGTATGGCAAATTAATTGCAAATTGAATAACAACAAAATATGTTAAAATTATTATTTTACTATTTTACATATTTTAGTCGCTTTACAAGAATATCAATGTAAAAATGCTGTCCTGCAATATTTATATTATATATAATATAAAAATTCTAAAAGCATTCATAAGAATTGTATAGTTTTTTTGTAAAATTTTTATTAAAATAAGTAAACTGCTGCTTATAATTAATTGTATTGTTAATGAATATTGAAGCTCAAAATAAAAATTATTTCCATGTATAAATTCAATAACAAAATACATCACCCACAAAGCACAAAACCGCACAATTTTTAAAATCCAATTCAGCACTCAAAGTACGCGCTGTTGAAAACGCGTAATTAAATTTTTATGAATAATAAAAAAGTGCCAAGACAACTTACACTTTCTTGCGTTGGTTCTTAACTAAGGAGTGAATGCAATAATCTCTCAAAGTTCTTCTTATTTCTTAGGTGAGTTTCTGCAGCGACGACAACAGTCGAGAATAGACGAGAAAGGCAACGAAGTAGAACCCAAGGAGGTCAAGGAGCGTATTCGTGGTACCGTTTCGATTTTTTTCGTCAACATTGCATCTGCTTCATAGGGTACCGTATTTTTATTTCGATTTCAGGAGTTATTGAACTTGAATGATCATTGGTGCATTGAGGAGACACGAAATTTAAATTGGAGTAAAACTATACAAAAAAACATGTTTAGTCTAAATGAGTTTACTTTCGCTTTTTTATAGATTCCGGCTTTTGAAGCGGAATCACTTGATACTTTCCTGGAAGTAAAAGTGGGAATTTCAGAAGATTTTATAACACCTTTTTATCAAAATATACTACTTAGGTTTCACCATACGTAATATATTCTAGAAAACATAGGGTTACTTTCTTTATCATGTTCAACTTTTTCATACGGATTTGTCCTATGTGACCAGATTTTAACATTGGCAAAGTCATTGGGGGGAGGGGTAATTATGTATATTATTATTTTATTGTTTGGCATAACTTTCATTTGAGTAATTTTTAACCGACTTCCAAAAAGGAGGAGGTTATCAATTCGTTGCGTTTTTTTTGTATGTATGTTACATGATTTCTTCTCCTGTGGTGAATCGTTTTGAATGAATATGGTCTTGTTTTATAGAGTATATATCCGGATTGGTGAAAATTCAAATTTCGGAAAAGAATTCTATTGGTAAAGTGATTAACATATTAGTCGATTTTCCCAAACCCCTTGTCGATGTGTATAGTTTTTGAACGTGTAATCTATTATAGAAAATCCCTAGATGATCTCATATACTTACTTTTCAGCAACTTGCAACATGTAGCTTTACAGAAAATCTCTGAAAAATCCAATATTCTTATCAAAAATTCCATCGAAGTGACGTAACTGACATTTCCTCATAAATCTATATATAAATAGGCTAAGACAAAACGATTAGGTACCATTTTCTCCTCTGTCTCTCAACCGATTTTCTTCATTTTTGTTTTGTTAAGTAGCTACTGACGACCTTCAGTGCAGAATGCTAATATTAATTTATAATATTGGTTCATTCATTAAATAAAATATAATAAAAAATCATTATTTACTTCCATAATGTCAACGCCAAACAACTGAATGTGCCGCGTTCCGCCACCGCCAGACTCAAAACATTGAGTAATTATATATAGAGGGACCAATACTATTTATTCTTAGAGCATGTGCTACTTGAAGTGGCATGCAAGAGTTGTTATTGTTTAGTGGTAAAGTTATCGTTGTATATTATAATCATACAGGGCGATTTCAGATATGTTCAAAATAATTTTTTTCGTTGGTGGCACATAATCAGTTGCATATATAGGGTGTTTAAAATACAGAGTAGAGTGCAATCATAAAATAATTAATAGGGAAGCCCATTAGCGGTTGAATTTACAGGGTTCTTGGAATAGAAGGTGCAGTAGAATTACGGTTATACAGGGTGGTGCAAAGAGTATTATACAGAGATGCATATACAGGGTGGCGGAAATGGAAATGCAACATTTTGTAACCCATAAGCAGTTGTATATATAGAGTGAGAGAAATTATAGATATACAGGATGATGATAAAAAATGTTAGAAACGAAAATGATTTATAGAGTAGCCCACGAAGAGTTCCATATATATGATGATTGAAATATAGGTCAGAGTAGAATTATAGTTACAGAAGATAGTTAAAAATTTCATAAACAAAAAGAGTAAATACCGTGGCTCATAGGCAGTGGCATATACAGAATGGTTTACCGGGTGGTTCAAAAATGTTAAAAAATATTATGCATGGTCCATGAGCAGTTGCATATACAGGGTGGTGGAAATATATAATGAGATGGAATTATTATAATTAGGATTTTGATAAATGTTTGAGAACTGAGTGCAATTATAGCTATACAGACAGGTTAGAAAAAAAAAATGTATGGTAGCCCATTAGCGGTTGCTTTGTTGTCATATTAAATTAAGAATTACGAATTTGAACACAAATAATGTCCTATGAATTATATCTGAAAAAAACTTGAATTTCTTTACTTATTTGTAGAAGCGAGATGTAAGACCGACATCTAGGATTTTCGAGGAAACTATCACACAGAGGTTCCGAATCTGGATCCGTTCCGTGTAATTGCTGTTCCCCCTAAGGTCCTAGGATAGAATGTCCCGATACGATTTTCAGGTTACTTAACCTGCCAGAGATATTGACACAATTGGTCGAATTTCGACCACTGGGCGACAGCTAGTAATAATAAATATGTTAATTCCAACGTAATCCGGTAGTAAAGTATCTTTGACAATAGACATTTGCGCCATCTCGTGTTGTATTTGTGATTGCTGGTTCTGTTAAGATCGTAATTTATGTTTGCTGTGTTATAGACACTAGCTGTTGCCCAGTGGTCGAAATTCCACCAATTGTGTCAATATCTCCGGCAGGTTAATAATTCCATCTCATTATATATTTCCACCACCCTGTATATGCTCATGGACCACGCATAACATTTTTTAACATTTTTGAACGACCCGGTAAACCATTCTGTATATGCCACTGCCTATGAGCCACCGTATTTACTCATTTTGTCTATGAAATTTTTAACTATGTTCTGTAACTATAATTCTACTCCGACCTATATTTCAATCATCATATATATGGAACTCTTCCTGGGCTACTCTATAAATCATTTTCTTTTCTAACATTTTTTTATCATCATCCTGTATATCTATAATACCTCTCATCCTATATTTCATCTTCCCTATATATACAACTGTTTATTATCTCTATATACTATTTTTTGCACCACCCTGTATAACTGTAATTCTACTGCGCCTTCTATTCCAAGAACCCTGTAAATTCAACCGTTAATGGGCTTCCCTATGTAATTATTTTATTAGTTATAATTGCACTCTACTCTATATTTTAAACACCCTATATATGCAACTGCTTATGAGCCACCCACGAAAAAAATTATTTCTAACATATCTAGAATCGCCCTGTATAATTATAATATACAACGATTACTTTAACACTAAACAATAACAACGCTTGCATGCCACTTTCAGAAGTACATACTCTAAGTATATAACAGCATTGGTCTCTTTATATATAATTACTCAATGTTTTGAGTCTGGCGGCGGCGGCACATTCAGTTGTTTCGAGTTGATATTATGGACGTAAATAATGAATTATTTTTATTTATTATATTTTATTTAATGAATGAACCAATATTATAAATTAATATTAGTATTCTGCACTGAAGGTCGTCAGTAGCTACTAAACAAACCAAAAATAAAGAAAATCGCTTGAGAGACAGAGGAGAAAATGGTACCTAATCGTTTTGTCTTTGCCTATTTATATATAGATATATTTAATGCTGACATACTGCTATCGCCCGTAAGCTGAAGGGTCACCCACCAAGGGAGAGAGAAAATTATACCTTGTGCTGTACCTAAACCATTTTGCGCAAGCGTTGCCAAGAATCAAGCAGAGAGAAAACATGACTCACAACAGAAGAGCCAATTTGGGCATTTTCCAACATGCAAACGTCTGGACTGTGATGTTTGCGCCTACCTCTAGACTCTGCTAGCAGTATATCAGTATTAAGTATATGGTTATAGATTAAAATTTAGTTATCCCATAAAATGGAAAGAAAAACATCAAACCGAAAGTGGGGTGTAGTTGATTGTGAAAATACACAAAGAAAAAACCCAAAATTACAATTATACCACTTTCAAGGATTTCCGTATCAATTAGAGATGAAAAAAAAAATAAATTGCAGCAGTTCAACATAATGGGTAAATAAATTTGATTTCCATGTTGTTAGTCATTATTGTATGTATACAATTAATCATAATTGTTGTTCTATTAACAAAACTGAGAGTTTTTAATTACAGCAGTGGGGCGATCCATCTCAACCAGAAACAAATTCAATGATTTGCAGTGGTCAATTGTTTGGGAAAATAGTAAACATTGCACATAACAAAAGTTACAATCCAACTATGCAATATGTATATAAAAAAAGCAAAATCTTCATGCTGGTTTGTGGGACGAAAGATTAGGAGTACCTACAACAAGAAAAAATTGCGTCTTCAGGAGTCGATGAAGCTCAAAAAAAAAACAAATTAACTTTATTCATTATATATAATTTATTGGTCGATTTCACTGACGATGAAGTTTTAATGGATCAAGATAAAAATTTTGGAAGTTGGAACAAGGATAATAAGGCAACAACAGATGGAAATATACATGTTAATTCACAAAGAAATGAATATTGATTATCTATTATTTATAGCTTTTGTAATAACTAATAAGAAAGAAGCGCTCATATAAAAATAAAGAAATGAGAATAAAAAGTGTTATTTATTTATTAAAAGGGTATAAATATTGATATATTACAGGAAGGTAGTTGAATTGTAAACTTTGTTATGTATCTACATTGTTTGATTTTTCTGATTTTTCAGATGAAGCTCTATATCTCTATTTTTTTTCAAAATTTTACGGCTTATAATTTCGGAGATAGGGTAGGGTATTTTTAAAATAAATTAGTAAAAAATATGAAAAAAATATATTTGTTTTACCCATAATAAGCGCATTCATTTGATATATTACATGGTGTATTAGAAACAATTTTAATTTTATATTTTCCATTTACTCGAAGTTTTCTTGGACTTCCATCTTCTTGAAAAGGTTGATCTCACAACGTTTCAATAGCTTTGTATCTGCTATCGTCATCATCGAAATGAACTAAAAAGTTATTTTTTTTTCTTTATTCCTAAAAGAAAATATTATAAATTAAAAAAATAAAAAATATGTTAACCTTAAATTTCAATTTATTTTGGAAAGAAAAGTATGTACATAATTAACTTTTCGGATTACAAGAGTTATAGAATCTTATTTTTGTTAACGGGACAACAATTGTAATTAATTTTATGTATTTAGTAATGAAAAACTTGGACATTTAATTTATTTTTAAATTGTGTGCTGTAAATAGATCTTAATTGTGCTATACTCTTTTAAGGATTTGTGTGTTTTTAAAATGATATATTGGTATTAATAATGAATAGTTGTAATTCTTATTTTTACTTCTTGTAAGATTGGATTATACACCCAATTATTAACCTATCTTATATCTATCTACTTTTGTCTATTGTCTATTTAACCTTAATGACGAATTGCTGTAATCCATTTTTTCCTTTCTCTCCGATTGCTATAGAAATCCAGGAAATCGGTATAATTGTAAGTTTTGATTTTTGCCTTGATGTATTTTCAAAATCAACTACACCGCACTTTCGGTTTGATGTTTTTCTTTCCATTTTATGAGATAACTAAATTTTAATCTATAACACAGCAAACATAAATTACGGCCTTGACAGAACCAGCGTTCCACAAATAAAACACGAGATGGCGCAAATGCCTATTGTCAAAGATACTTTACTAGAGTATAGTGTGGGAATTGTACTGAAAGTTTTGATTGCGAATTTGAAAATGTTCTATGTACAACCCAAGCATATAGAGTAGTATGGTATAGTATTTCAGTTCCTGAAATTAATGAGTACCAAGCTCATTTTGTTTGTATACCTGACAAATACCGATTTAAATGAAAATTTTTGAATTTTACCTACACGCTGCTTTTGGTGTCACCTACTCCCGGCCTAATAGAAATTTCAGTGACAGCACATGTCCTAAACTGCTATTTGGTACTATTATACACTGGGTGTTTAGTTATAGCAAACAAAACCACAAAATAAAGTGATAACAGCAATAACATTAACACAGATGCATCGGTCGGATTTATATCGATATATAAAATAACTAATATTTATCATTTCTTAGTGCAAATTTCACAGCCGATTCAATTATGCAGTGAACTTTTTAAGAAGTGTTTGTTCTTCACTGTACAAAAAGACTAGTTACTCCTAATGTTAAAAGTTCAATATGGAGTTTAGGAAGCATTGATAGACTATTATGATTGACTAACGCAATGTATACATACACATACATACAGACAAAATAATTACATAAGGTAGCCATCAGTTGTTGAATATATGTGATGTTGAAATTATAGAGCGGAGTAGTTTAGTTAGGGTGCTTAAAAAATAAAGCTATACCTATAATGTAGACCATTAGCAGTTGAATTTACAAGGTGCTTACAATATGGGTAGTTATACAGGGTTATTGGAAAAAGTTATATTGGGTGGCAATAAGTAGGTTTATATACACGGTGTTTGAAATATATGCTAAGTAGAAATATAGTTATGCAATGTGCTGTAAAAATGCTTTATTGCATAGCCTATGTTGCAATATAGAGTGGAGAGGAGATATTGTTATACAGGGTGATAATAAAAACGTTAGAGAAATAGATGATTTATAGGGAAGCCCAGAAGGAGTTGCTTATATATCATGGTTAAATAATATGTCAATTTTATGGAATAGGATGACAGTTACAGAAGGCTATTAAATAAAAAAGGGTGGCCAATAGACAGCCTTATGTACATGGTTGGAATATAGGATGGAGTGGACGTTTGCTGGTCTAAAAATGTTTGAAAAATAGTGTGGTTCATGAACATGTGAAATATAGGGCGGAGAAGAATAACTGTTATACAGGGTGGTTAAAAATTTTAGATTAATGTGATATCTATAAGTTAGTAAACAGAGTAACTGAAATATATTGTGAAGCGAGTTCAGTTGAAGAGGTTGATTTGATACTGGATATCAACCTAGTCAGTTAACAATGGTTTATGTACGACCCAACATAAACAGACAACAGAATGGTGAAGAAATAGCTTGTTGCGAAGAAGCTTACCAGGCTTCGGTCAAGAAGACAGGTCCCAGTAGATTGTTAATAAAATAGGTTGCAAATAATTTGACACCCATTACCCCAGAAGAACAGCACATCTCTGGTAGATGATACTACATGGCGTGCAAACATTATCCAGTACAGACTTTGAATTTTTTGAGTATAAAGCCGTTTTTGTTCAATGTGGTGTTATTTCCCAAGAAAACAATTTAAAGAAACCAAATAGCTATTGTTCCAAATTTCCCTAGGAAATAGATTAACTTTGGTCAACTACAGGTAATCAGAGATATAATAAGTATTTTACCTAATGATTCAAATTGAGGTGAAAAGTACTATTATACACTGACCAATTCTATGAACTCTTTGCCTCATAATTTTCCACAGTTTACGGGGACAATCGTTCTGAAAATATAAACTATGGTGATTTTCCGGTATCAATTGATGTCCAAAATTACAGTTTTTTAGTTAGTGACGTTTACGAAGGTATTAAAAATTTTCTACTAGTATAGAGGGTATACCGTAATTTTCCTAAAGAACTGTATTTGTACAGTATCACCACCTATTACAATAATTTTTAACTTATCCCTAAACACAGGCCAATTTCCCGATTTCTGAAAGCTTAGCCATGTTAAACCAATTCATAAAACTGGCCCTAAAACAGAGGTGAAAAACTACCGGGCAGTCTGCAATCAATCCGAGATCCCTAGACTTTTGGACAAGTTTGTATGCCAACGGTTTCATGTGATGTCAATCAAATAATCCTAGAATAATTTGGATTCGTCAAGGGAAGGTTGACTGAAACCAATCTGGTGTTATATCAAAATTTTATATTGAATCAAGTGGAAAGGGGTAGACAGGTTGAGTCTGTCTGTACTGACCTTTCGAAAGCATTTGACAGGGCTAACTACGATCTCCTCATCCTAAAACTGAAAACCTTAGGTACTAGGGATCCACTGCTATATTGGTTTAAAACCTTTATTACAGGCAGATCTGACATGGTGAAGATTGGCAGTTCAGTCTCTAGGGAAATACTTGCCTTGCCTGGAGTACCACAGGGGTCCCATTGTTGTCCTATCCTTTTCAGCCTTTTTATGGTTGACCTTTAAACCTGTCTACCAAATATGAGCCCTTTCCTGATGTTCGCTGAGCACGCCAAGTTGTTCAGATCGGTTGATACCTGAGAAGATGCTTTACTTTTCCAAGAAGATATAAAGCAATTTTCTTATTGGTGCAAGGTTAATAAAATGGACCTTAACATAAAAAAGGTTGCCAAATATAATTTGGTAGACGACTACACCCCATCATCTTTCAATTCCAAATAGAAAACAATAATCTTAATAATTCTTCAGAAATCAAGGATCTCGGAATTACCTTTGTTCGTAAGTAATCTTTTAGATCACATATAGAAGATATAACACTCCGTGCCCTAAAGATCCTGGGCTTCATTCATAGGTCCTCTGAATTTTCTATAACTACATTTAAATTGTTGTACTGCACTTTACTGAGACCAATTTTAGAATATGGCTGCGTGGTCTGTTCACTATCATATCGATCACATGTCGATCTTTTGGGAGCAGGTGCAAAACAAGTCTATACGTATTACTGCATATAAAATGGGACTTCGTGGAGATGATTACTCATATAATCTTATTGGAATACAGAGTTAGGATTGTTATCCTTGGAGCAGGACAAATTGTGCAGATTTAAGCCTTTTGCATAAAGTAGTTAACTCATGTATGCCCAGATCTACTGAATTTGATTCATTTAAATGTGCCGGACAGGCGCAGTAGGTATACTGAGTTGTTTAAAGTGCCATTTCATATGACCAACTATGGGTCAAACGAATCACTAACTAGAATCACCAGAACTTTTAACTTATTTCAGGGCCGTCTGGGTATTTTTGGAATCTCTTTTCAGAATTTTAAAAGTAATATTAAAAAGCTGTTCTAACTTTGAGAAGATAATTGTGATGCTTGATTTTGTAATTTAATTTAGTGTGTCCTAGCGTCTTTTGTTGTAATATTTCCTGTATTATATATATATATATATATATATATATATATATATATATATATTGTACTTTGTAAAAATGGTTTAACCTTTGAGAAATAAATAAATAAATAAATAAATATTAAGCAAATTAACTGAAACATATTTAGCACAAATGCATTTGTAAAACTACATAATAAAACATAATTTTACCTGGAAATGAAAAAATTATCATTATCAATTATCAATTTTGAATATTTGATTAATAAAATATAAATTGATTGTTAAATGGAAAATTTTTGTTTAAATTTAACCAATGTAGCGAGACGTTTTGTTTACTTCACATCCGGTAATCTGCGATACTTTTCTCAAGGAGTTTTATTACAAGATATTTTGAAAATCAGTTATGTCATAGAATTTTTATGCCACCCAATGGGACTTGCCTGAATAAAAAACTATTTATTATAAACGATGTACGATTAATATCGAACGCCAAACTGTCACTAAAACAGGGAAGTAATTCCGTCTTTCACAATACTAATTAAAATATCAATTTTCAGTGAAAGGTTATAAAAAGTCAACTTGTCTAACAAGTTCGTAACAGACTGCTTTGGTAGACATATTGTGGACAGTGATACGATTATCAATTTAAAGTCTTAATAAACCACTTTCAAATTAAAAAAAAATATATTGCGTTTTTTAAGAGTAGCAGATCATTACTACCTTGAAAAATGTTTCATGTTACTAAGATATTTTTTATTATTTGAAGTATTAACTCACATTTATGTAAGAATAATTCAATGCGATGTTTATGAATTATTGAAATAATTTTATTTATACAATGCAGAACTATTCTTTTTAGATGATCAAGTACTGTTGTGTTGCTTGCAGTCGCGGTTGGAGGGTTGGTGTGCACTTTACTGGGCAAATATTGCAATTCAAAGATGCAACAAAACAAACCATAGCTTTGCTAATACTGCTACTTTTATTAATTAAAATATTCCTCTACTTTTTTCGAAAGCGAAATGTTCAAAGACCTTTTTATTAAAGTCTGGCACTGATTGAATATATTTTTTCAATACTACGCACAGAAAGAGCATTTAGCCAGTCCTGAGACATTATAGTTCTAAGAAACATTTAAACCCTTCACTCCAGTTTCCGTCCAAATGTATTCCACGCCATAACTAATGTAAGGAAAACAAAAAAATGTATTGATGCAATCACATCCACACACTCTGTATATTAAATATTTTTTCATAGACTACGAGGACAAAACAAAGCAACCCTAATTAAATCACGTAAACAAAAATTTGAATTATTGAAGCGTTCGGATACGTCCTGTCTATATCAGCACAGCTCGGTGTCACTCCGTGCGGCGTACGAGAATCAGCCCATTACTCCATATAGCTATATACATGAGAATACCAATGTATTTGCTGTGAAGGAATTATGGTTACTAATACAGCATGGGTCCACAACCCAAAATATACCTCATGCTCCACAAAAAACGACAAACAAATCCAACTACTTGCTTCACTCGTGCTAACCTCGTGGCAACTTGTACCAAGATGGTCTCCTGAAGACACAACAAAAACCTATTGGGTTGAATGTCTAGGTAGACTTAAAACTATAGTCTTCAGATTGGACGTTAACTCTCGGAAGACATAGAGCATTGTATTTGCTGAGACTCTTGAAGATGAACTGAATGGAAATACACTGATAATATGGAAACCTGGATATTACCGATAGCACATGTTATTAACACCTACGCGTGTTCAGTGCTTAGTTACTCTTTCGGTATAGTTAACTGGTGCAAGACCGACATTGACAACAATTACAACGGATAGTTCGAGTACTACTAACAAAAGCACAAAATTACCATCCAAGGAGCTGTGTCGAACGTACAACATTGCCCCGGTGTAAAGGAGGAAGAGGATTGGCAGATATAGACAAGTTACGTGATCAATAAATTTCTAATTTGCATAATCATTTCCAGAAACTCTCAGAATTTTCTGATCTACACAGAGTCATATGTCAGGTTAATGACTCAACACAATGGATTATAAACTGGTCAAATGGAAAGAGAAGCCCCTTCATGAAAGACATATAAACGACGGCAACCAAGAATTATGTCGACAGGTCAGCGTCGAACAACTTTTAAATCTCTGGTCAAATGTTTCCTGAAAAGGAAGGCTTTATATTAGCAATCCAAGATCAAGTAATTCCAACTAAGAACTATCTAAAGTACATCGTTAAAGACCCTTCTATCAACAACGACAGATACAGATATGGTTGCCAAACATCTGAATCTATCCATCATATCACAGGAGGTTGCCAAGCGTTCGCTGCAACTGAGTACAAAGAACGACATGATGTTGTGGCAAAAATACTGCACCAGGAACTAGCGCTGAAACTTGAGCTATCACAGTCGGTAAGAACACCCTCCTATATATACAAACCAGACTCTGTTTTAGAAAATAACACCTACAAGCTGAACTGGGACCGGACGATATTGACCGATCAGATTGTTGTTCACAATAGACTAGATATAGTTTTGGTAGATAAAGTCTCTAGAAAAACAGCTTTAATTGACATAGCAATCCCTAACAACAATAATATAAATAGTAAACAGGAAAACTGCAGTCACGACGCCAACTACGGGCCTGATAACCTGGCAAGGGCTCCCACAGAGCTAAACCCTTTTGATATATAGTATATCTAGGGTTTAGTGATTTTTCCCCTAAAGGCATTCTATATAAAGGTATATGCTACCATAAATTGTATGGTCAAGTCGACAGAATGAATCAAGTTCCAGAAATAGAGGTGACATATAAAGTGACAATTAATTGTGAAAAAAACTTCGACTTCCAAATAAAGTAATATTTGTTATGTGTGTTTAAACAAATGATATATTATATGATCAATGAGTAAGAACTTTTTACGGGTTTGCGTAATTGTCGTTATTGCAAAATATGTCTAAAATACCTAAAAATCGGATTTTTGTTACAAAACACCTTTATCCGGCTATAAATCCCAAAATAATCCATAAAGTTAATTCACAAGAACAATTATGTAAGTTGGTTTTTTCCGATGGGTTTCAAATTTATATATTAATACATAAAACGATATATCCTTGTTAAGCCGATCGTTTAATTATTCTAAATTATCGCGACGCTTTCATTCGCAATCGGAATATTTCTAAATTATATAACACTGTTCTCTTAATGTCATATAATACCAGTCTATCGTTGCGATTCGCAGTTGCCCCGAAAAAACTTTCATGCTGATTTATTCCGCTTCCGCAGATCTTAGAATGGTTAATCCAGAAAAGGTCAATATCAAGATATCACGAGAATGATTAAAACTAGCGTAATTCTTCTGTAATCTATAAAAAAAATTAATGACACTTTGATTGTTTAACTATAGCAGTAAAACAGTTATCTATAAATAGCACTGATGTTAAATGTTATATTGTGTACATATTTTTAAAGACTCAAACAAAAAGAATGACAGCTCATTGCTGGTATCATAACAGTTATTTTTACAGTATGTAGATTTGGCGAAATATATTTTTAAATTAATAATCTCAAATTAAAACATTTCCGCCATTGAACGAATTGAATAAATTTTCACAAACTGGGATGGAATAATGTAATTATACTTTGAAAAATACATTTATTCAGCGAGATTTATCCACATTTAAAGCACAGGATGTCAAAATAACCATCCTGTTTATTAGCCCGACTTTGTACGATATACTGCTCTAGTACAAATAAAACATCCCTTTAAGTACCTATAACCCTTCTTTTACCTGAAATTTCAGGGGGCCAATTATTATTTCATCATTTGATTGATCCAAAGTGTTAGTCATTTATAATTTGTGCTTCAGTGTGACACGTTTAACAAAGTAAAGTTTCAAAGTATATTTGTGAGAAAAAGACAACTTTGGCTTTTTCGTAGTTTGAACATTTCAAAATGAATAAAATTTATTAACATATGCATAAGGTTATTTAAATAGGAGTATTTTTGGAATGGAATAACAGATTTTAGAAACAACTAAAAATATAAAATTTAATTCAGAATATTATTATGAATATGAGCCAATATTTCTTACTTAGTACCAATTTAATTCAATATTAGTGTTTTGTATAAAAATTTATTTAATCTTTTGCTCTTTTTGTTAGATCTTCTCTGGTTAATACTTGTAATCACTGTAACATGTTTATCAAGTTACAGAATAATCAGTGTATTTCAAAATGTGTGTTCATTTTTGTGTTTATTTTCTTGAATTTGCATAAAATAATAGCCACATCAATTCAATAAAAATAAAAAGTACCACAAGTACTATCTCTAGTGATAAATTTGTAATTGATGATTGTATTAGTCTTCACTTGAAAATTCATTTTTTAGATTACTTTTTTTTACTATTTATTTATTTTTATTTGACATATGTTTCGCAAAGTCTGGCTTCTTCAGAAAATTTAAATACAATTCACTGTATTCTCAAATCACCTATTATTAATTAAACTTCAACAGTAACTTAATTTATTTTCATTATAAAAGACAAAAATTTAAAAAGACATTTAACACTTTGTGATATAATTTGTTGCTATGTGATTTTAAATATATTTTTCAAAAATTTCGGTGAGAAAATTCAATCTAATACGCCTTCCATTTCAAATTTAAATATCCACATCTTTAAATGACGTAGACATATTTTTGCCCTATAATTTAAATAGTCCCCTCAAAACGGGTCAACTAAAACAGATTTCCCAGGGATGGCAGCACTTGAAATGGTCAGACTCTATATTACATAATTATTAACAACATCCGACCCCATCAAAACATATTTATAGAGTAGAAAGTAAGTCTACTGTACCTTTAACCGAAGTTCAATAAATCCCCACACAAATAATATTCACACTTCTCAAGAATACTTGAGGAAACCAACAGTGATATTAATGAATAAACAGTTTTTTCTGAATATGCCAACAACACGAAATGCAGACAGATTTTTTTACTTGATTAAAATTGAAAATGTCGAGAAACAAACACTTTTTCAGAAAGTAAAAAGGTTCACTCAATTTTACATTTAGGCACGTATTTAGCTGTCGGCTAACTTCGTTAATAAAAGCTCTTGGTTAGTCAGATAAAAATGCCTTTATCTTGAGGGTGTTGACGTTTAATTCCTGCAGCATTAGCTAAGATGTTTGTAAAGTCACTGTGGAGTGACAAGTCAGAAACAAAATAGCTGATTGATTGCCGGTTGAAAAATCCACTTCTCCACGTTATTCTCTTATTTATATATTTATGTGATTATAGGTGAGGATTTGTCGATGTAACAAAAAGTCTTTGAAGAACAATTCCTATATAAGTAATTTTCATGTTTGCATAACTAGGGAAAGAAATATATGATGTTTACTAGCCGATACCCGCGGTTTCAAAAAGAAATAGTCTATGAAACATATAGAAATGTATTTATATAATACATTTTTCTAACTTTGTGAAACTTACATAACTGCACTACACATCCACCAATCCCTAATGTATATACACCCAAGTTGCAAGTGTTTATGAGCTTATTCAACATTTTATTGACCCACCTTGTATATCAGCAACTCTTCTTCCCCTTATACCCCTATAGTGCAACCACCCTATATATATCATCAAATTTTGAACAACGTTGTAAAGTATAATTTCACTCCACCATATATTTTAACCACTCTTTATATACAATTTTCTCTAACAGTCTGTTAAACACTGTAACTGACCATGGTATACCCTATATAACAAGTTTTTAAACATTGTAAACCTATAACTCTACTCCGCCCCTGATTTCAATCACCTTGTAAAATCCACCAATTCCCAACATATGTCACCCAAAACTCTTACTGCTTATTGGCCACCCAATATAACACTTTTATTCCATTTTTATTAGAAGCTTCTTGTATAACTATAAACCTACTTTCTACTGTATTTAATAAACCTTATCTGTCTACTACTTTTTTAACCATCCTGTAAAATCATAATTCTATACCAAAAAAAAAATATTTCAACCACTCCTGTACATGCATCAGTTTATTGCCCACCCAATATAACTTGATTAAAAATACTTAACTATAAATGTACTCCACCCTATATTTCCACTATCTTATCTATGCTATTGCTTATGGGCTGAGCTATATAGTCATTTTTTCGGATATTTTCTGAAACTATAATTTCTCTCCTTATATTTCAACCACACTTTATATGCAACGTTTTCTAAAATTACTTTACTCACACTGTATAACTATAATTTTAATTCGCTCCATGTTTCAGATATTTCATATCTACAACGGCATCCTACATAACAAAATATAACGTTTTTTGAACAACTCTGTTTAACTATAATTCTATTCCACTCTCTATTCCTCCACCTTGTATATGCAGTTATATGTGGTCCACCCAAGATAACATATTTTATATCACCCTGTGTAACTATAAATCCACCCTAGATAACAATTTTAATCAATAATTTTTGAATCACCTTGAATAAATCTAGTTCACCTTATATTACAAGTATCCTTTATTTACTGCTGGTTATTGGTGACTCAATATAACTTATTTGTCTGTGATTTTTTGAACCAGACTTTTTATTTATACAAAATATTTCAACTGCTTATTGACCACCCAATACAACGTTTTTTAAAATTTTTAACTACAGCTTTGCTCCACCCTATATCGCAACTATCCTATTTGTCGAACTACTTAAGAGGTACGTGATTTACTTTTTCCTCATATTTGTTTAACCACCGTGTAAAGTATAATTTCTTTCCACCCTATATTTAAACCACCCTTTTGTATAACTATAATTTTAGTTGGTCCTACAATTTCAGGTATTCCGTATATATGTAACTGGTCATGTTCTGCCCTATGTAACAACATTTTTCTAACATTTTTTATCCAAACCAATGTACCATTTTGTTCCACTCTGTATACTTATAATTCTATTCCAACTTATATTTCAATCATTATTCATAAACAAATATTTCTAATATTTTTTCAACTCATTTTATACCTATAATAATTGTACTGCTACCTAAAATTTAAACATTCTATGTACTTATGGGCTACCCAATATAAAATTTTGTTATCCACACTGCAACTATTAATGGCCCACCCAATATAACTTATATATGGAACACCCTGTAAAATTATACTTGATATATCAGATGAATTTTTGAAAATCGAAACATGTTAGTTACATTGGCATATTCTGAATTTTGAATAAAAGCTAAGCTAATGCAAGTATCGAATATTTGGTGCGTGCGCTGGAACCAATGGAGTAATTGTGTACAAGATAAAAGTTTTTTCGCTATATCTACCGTTTTTGTCAATGTAGGGAGATAAAATGTAAACCAGATTTTAAGTCAAACTGTAGGCTTTGCAACAAAAGAAGATTCAACAAAGTCAGTTGAGTCGTTTTTACGTGATGCCCGAACAATCAAACAAACAGACAAACATACAATTTTTTAATAGTATAGATAGATAGGTATAGATACTATCTGTATAGGTCAAAATTTCACATCAAACATTAAGTCTTATTTGGATTAGAGCGAATGGAAGGAATTTCGGTGTTTCCAAAAAATAGAAAATAACTGGTACTTCAATTGTTTAATGTTACATTTAAATAATTTTAAAGATACTATTTCAAAAGGTTTAAGCTTGTATGACGACACCAATACATACAACAGTATTGAATTAAACACTGATTCTATATTGTTGGGCGCAGCCGGGCTGAGCGACGTTATAAAAGCATTTAAATGTAATCACAAACAAATAATATATTTTATGGCTAATGGCGCTTAATGAAGATGCTTAGTGAAAGTAGTAAACAAAGCATAAGTAATATTCACATAGTTGGTCACGCAAAGTGATGTCATGTAATTTCCATATTTTGATTTCCTACTCCCATCATGTGTTTTTGAATTACTCTTAAAAATGGTCATTTTGATTTTAACAAAGTGTGTTTCCCAACTCTTACATTTTAAGGTTATTCCCCTTGGATTTGTAAAGTTTACAACTCTTACATTTCATATATATAAGTTTTTTTTTTATGTCAACATTTACCCCGAATCCTATTATATAATTATATGCTTTTGTATATCTAGCTTCCATATCTATATTTTAGAGGACAGGGTATTTTCATATTTTCAATAATATTTAGATGTAACTATATGTGGATATATATTTGTATATATATTTACATGTGTTTTTATCAATACATGGCGAATGCTCCTATCACTGATGTTATTTTTTTCCTAACGAGAACTGGAACGGCCAAACAATTCTTATGTGTTTTTAATAAAACACTATACTATTCTTCATATACTTAGAGAGTGTCATTAGCAAAGACTGCTTAAGCTCCAAGTATACTTTAGTTTATTCAAGGAAGCAGGAGAACTTGTACGGCTGTTATACATTGATACTCATTGTGGATTATATCATTTTTTCATACATAACCATCTGTAATATGGTAATGTTAATTTTTCATATACTTAAATTACTCACTAGTATTTATCCTAGAACCCAAGTGAACTTGTGGATCACACAGGATTTTTGTTTTCAAAACATTCTAAAGTTGGAAAAAGCAGAGATATTGAAGGTTTAGCCTACTGAGCAATATGGACAGAGAAGAGGATCTAGGAGAAATGCGGATTCAGAGAGGGACACTCGAGAGGATCTCCCTGACGTGCATAATATTTTTCGCAATTCGACAGGATCCGCTCAAAAATGGACACATTCAAGTATGTCAACGGAGAGACGCATCAGGGCAGGAGTACCACAGGGATCAGCACTATCACCGATTATACAAGCGACATTCAAGGACTTACGTATACGCAGACGCGAGAAGTAAGACCGAAATGGAAGATCATCTAGGATTTTAGGCAGGAAAACGAAAATACCTAGGGATCTAGCACATAGAGGAAACAGCGAAGAGAGCCAAACAGCGCATCAGCATGATAAACGCATTAATAGAGGAGCAGGCTACACCTGAGGATAAAGAAGACGATCTACGAAGCAGCAGTCCGAATCTGGATTCAGCACAACGTGAGAAGAATGACGGACGCACCATGGTACATGAGAAACGAGCAGCTAAGAAGAGATCTAGGGATACGCACTTAAAAGGGGAAATAATAAGGAGGACTAAGAAGGAGATAGCAAGAATAAAACCACAGGAACCCACTCCGAGAGGTCACAAACTACGACGAAAGCAGAAACACAGGACGAAGAGACCCAGGATGGCGCTATGCAAAAAGAGGAAGTAACAGGTAACTTGAATATCTTAGGGAATGAAATATCTTAGTGAATAAAATATCTTAAGGGATAGCGTAGGGAAAACATGTAACAGGGAAAAGTATATGAAACATGTAAAACAAATTAGGGAAATAGGTATAAAAATATGGACTATAAGAAATTTGTAAAAATTTAACTCTGACAATAAAGACATGAAACTGGAACTAGAACTTGTCATTCAAGGAAGCGTATCTGCGAGAACTCTGGTCGTAACGGCTGTTATACCTTGAATGATATAGTTCAAATATTTGGATATATATCTGTATATATATTTACTCAGTCAATTTTTAGACAAGACCTTGATATACTTAAATTACTCACTAGACATTGCACCGACATCTGTTAGGTTCACATCGTAAATCCAAGTATTTCTTTCCATTCAAGTAGACGAGAACTCCTGGTTGGAAACGGCTGTTATACGTCCTCCAAGAATAGATGTTAATTTTTGTATTTATCATACAGCCTGAGTGTACACATTTTTGTTTTAAACCCTGTAAAACTTTTGAAGTTTTAGAGAATAACAGTCTAGAGAAATGTGCCAGACTCCCTGGCTATCCGCTCCATATTCAAGTATGTGAAAGTTGTAGACGCTAGATGTAAGACCGACATCTAGGATTTTCGGGGAAACTTCTCTTCCTTCCGTGTAACTTAACTCCTAGACACCATGATAAAATTTTCAAGTTACTTCACCTGTCGGAGATATTGAATACTCTTTTCGAGGTATTCAATAGAGAGTTATTCATCATACTGTTACGATTTACTCAGTCGTTTTGTAGACAAGACCCATGGCACAACATCGTAAACTTTCAGTAGTTGTCCCCTATCCTCATTAGAACTTTTGACGCCATGTTTTTTAATAGTGGTGAGTTGAGTATAATGCTTCAGACAATGTCTGGCTATGATTTACCTAACCACTGTTTAGTTGAAAAAAGGGTATCATGTTCTGTTGAAGCAAGGGTTTAGTCTTTTTATTCTAGAGTCTGCTCCTAATGTTTTGAGATCCACATCTGCGTCATGAGATTTAGGCCTTAATAGCGATAGCCAGTTATCAAGGTATGCAATTTTATGTGCAACTGTTTTAGCGGGAAAATCAGCAGTGTTGACAGAATTGGAAAGGACAGGGGCAATAAGGAGCCCTGAAGGAGGACTTTTAGGTGGTCATAAATAAGGATAAGTGTTAACAAAGGCGGAGACATTACTTTCATTTTCATACTTCTTGTGTTGTAGTTGGTCTATTCTCCGTAGAACTCTGTTATCTAGAGTTTCTGTATCAAGGCTTACATTGTGTTTCTTTTTTCTTTAGGACTCAAAGCTCAATTTCAGAGATTACAGTTATAATTTGTCGATTGATATGTTTCTAATAATTTTTGTTCCAATTACCAATCTCATACACAGCACCAAATAAAAATTTAACACTTTTTGTATCTCTGTAGTTAATACAGTTAAGCAGATACGATTCAGTTCTCTAATCGTGCACTTTATGTTTAGTAATCAGCTGCCATTTATGAAGAACACTAAAGAAAGAGGCTAGGAATTAAAATCAATGGTTCATAATTCCTAAATAGAAATACTACAAATAAATTAAATTCCTCTTAAATTAAGAAACAAGTAATATATATATATATATATATATATATATATATATATATATATATATATATATGAGCTTAAAATTATGCAGATCAGTTTATTATGGAGAATGTTTACATAATTACTAGACACATAATCACTAGACTTATATTTAATTCAAATTGTTAATTTTAGTATTTATTTCACGGACAAGGAAATTGGAATCGTTGCGAAATTCTGTCACTAATTATCAAATATTTAACCTAATTAATTGATTTCTGCCTGATATATATTACTTCATATGCCGCCTTGTCGTTTGGCAGTATTTTTAGCTAATTTGTTTTAGAAAGTGTCACAAGTTAATTTTTTGAAATAGCCAAATTTATATTCAAACTGAACAATTAGTCGTGGCATAGATTAAGACGTGCTTGGTAGTTATGTGGTTTAATTGAGCCTGACAAAGTTTAAAGACTCTTATTAAGTGATTATGATTTAATAAAAAGCCACTGTTTGTACCATGATCTATGCTTCCCTTAGTCCTATAATTTTCAAAACATACTATAAACTTCAGAAAGCTCTGAATGTTATGTCTTCAATGCAGCTGGTATAACCTTTCTAAACTAGTAAAATAAACTATCTAAAACTTAATAGAAGGACCATTTACCCCAGCAAAAACTTCGTAAGGATATAATTTCGGAACAATTGTATTATGTTAACAGAATCATGGCATTATTTTCTCAAAAGAAATTAGGAACTTCTGTATAAAACCCTTAATAATGATTTGTTTCATTTATTGTATTTGTTCACACAAATCTCTCTGAACGAATGTTCAGTTAATCTCAATATCCTACCACCACTAATAATTATTTTCAGAAAAATTAGTTTACAGAACAAGTGTCCCATTATCTGGATATATGTACCAACAATTTTGATGAATTGTTGGTATGATGTTATTTGTGGCATGTTCTCGATTATTTTTATGTTTTCTTGGGAATAACATCACAATTTAAATAAAAAGCTGTATATTGAAAGAAAACACCAAACGCTTCAAAGTCGATTCTGACTTCGTTGTCAGTGGCCTGAAAATACGTATTGAAAATGTAAATTGCAAATTGAAACTTTTTAAGTGGAAAAAAAATTGTTTTTAAATATACAGATAGCACAAAAAATTCTAAACAGCATTCAAGTTGGAAGAATTTGAAAGAGATGTCTTTAGAATTTATAAGTGGCGTTCCTAGGTACGACTTTGTTATAAGAGAGCACATTAGTCAAAAAGGCGATCAAAGAAAACTGCTGTGTCAGTGATCCCATTAACGTACATAAAAAACCGACAATTTGAAAAAAAAAAATCGAAAATTTGTGAACATTCATGGGACCTAGGCCATAAAATACAATTTGACAATTCAACTATACGTCACAAAGAACAACATAGCACAAAACCAAAAATCAAAGAGTCTGCTTTAATTCTTTTGAATGAAGACGATTGTATCGCTTATACTTCTGTAGAATTCAGTCGTATCCGACAATTAAGGAAGAAATTATTAATGATCATCTACTTTTGAACAACCCAGTATCGGAATAGTTCGTAAGGTTTTTCTAGGTTTCCCCTTATGACGTTAATGGGATTACTGAAACAGCAGAATTCTTTGATCGCATTTTTGGCGAATGCGCTCTTATAACAAAGTCGTACCTAGGAACGCCACTTATAAATTCTAAAGACAACACTTTCAAATTCTTCCAATTTGAAAGCTGTTTAACTGCAATACATGATCTTTAGAATTTTTTGTGCTACCTGTATATTTAAAAACAACCCAATTTTTTTTTATGTCAACTTAAATGTCATATATCGAACTTTCAATTTGCAATTTACATTTTCATTACATATTTTGAAGCCCTTGACAACGAGGTCAGAATCGACTTTGAAATGTTTGGTATTTTCTTTCAATATACTGCTTTTTATTTCAATTGTGCTGTTATTCCCAAGAAAACATAAATAATTTTCATGAATATTTGAAGTTACGAGCTCGGTCACCCATGTCTTAAATGTACAAATCCAAATTAAATAAGTGTCATTAATACTTCATATCTATTCAATTCTTTCAAATGTAATTATTATTCTACGGATTAATAGCTGAACAATTTACGTTTAAGAAAATTTATGTTAATTCAATTTTTGTGATCAATTTCCATTTACTATCTCTTTGCCACACCTTATATAGTTAAGACAAGAATTACGAATGCACACCCTATATACTGCTATCTAAACAGTACAAACCAAGTGTGGGCGAGCTTATTGTCGACAAATATCAGAAGAACGCTCTATACTGAACCCTGTATATGTACCCCCATATACTTACATTACTTGTTGCTGAAAACGTACACTCTATATATTTGCACCTTTTATGTTATTCTATTTACTAAAGCCTGGTATACCTATATTTAATTTACTTACACCCTGGACATGCGGATTTGAGAACTTTTGCCTCAAGGTTTTAAATTTTTTTCATTTTCACCCGATTTACTGCTGCACATACTACACTACTACTACATGTTGTATACTTACACGTTAAAAAATACACCCTGTATACTTTCAGAGTCTAGATTACTCTATTTCCTAACACTGGGTATACTTCATTTCGAAAAGATTGTTGAGGAGGTCTTGAAATATTTTGTCTGTTCATTGGGTTTTCTCTCCTCCATTTTTTTTTCTGTAACAGATAAGTATTTAAAAATTGTATGTGTAGAACAAAGTGTAGCAAGGCAATTTCGTAAAATTGCCCGGATTACTGGCTGTCTGTACAGAGATTCTTCCTCACAGTTATTCTGAGAGAAAGAGATGTCTATAAAATGATCAACTAGTATTCCTGTATATAAGTAATGTATTGTATATTGTTTAATACTTATCTGTGTATGGAGACGTTTCAACTCCGAGTCTGGAGTCGTTGTCAATCGTAAAAAAAGGTGTTGTAAAGTGCTTATATGATAAAGCAAAAAACATATCTTCATCCACCCAAGTCAATATTATCAAGGAACATCTACTTCAAAATGAATATCCCCAAGACTTTATAAATAAAACTATAAATCAGTTGGAAAGAAAATCGCAACAACAAACCAGCACAAATAACCATCACACTAATACCAACCAAACACAAACAGACAACCAAATTATGAACATAATTCCATATATCCCAGGTGTATCGGAAAAAATTAAGCGGTTAGGAAATAAATACAGCGTTAAAACTGTTTTTAAAACAAATAATACCTTGCGCTCTATCCTCACACATACCAAACCGTTTAACGCAACCCAGAGTTCTAAAAATTGTGTGTACAGTGTTTTGTGTGACTGTGGCCATTCTTATACCGGTGAAACTTCAAGACATTTAGAAGTAAGGAAAAAAGAACATCAATATAACATTTCCAGAAGACATGTGGACAAATCAAATTTGGCCAATCATGTATTAACGAGCACCGGCAGCCATAGGATAGACTGGGATAAAACAAAGATTTTGTTGAAAGAACAAAATTTAAAAAAGAGAAAACTCAAAAGATGATAAACAAAATTGAAATCGGAGCACCTTCAGCCGACCTTCATTTGGACTGGAGGAATTTACTGCTAACAGAACAAAAAAACGGTAACCTCAGCGTCAAGTGATCGCCAAACGACAAATTGTCAGTGCCAAAATTTTTTTGACAAGCAACAAATTCAAGATCAAAGCGAATTTTTTTTTAGAAAAAACCTCGAAAACAACACTAAACGATTGACAACGACTCCAGACTCGGAGCTGAAACGTCTCCATAAGCAGATAAGTATTACACAATATACAATACATTACTTATATACAGGAATACTGGTTGATCATTTTATAGACATCTCTTTCTCTCAGAATAACTGTGAGGAAGAATCTCTGTACAGACAGCCAGTAATCCGGGCAATTTTACGAAATTGCCTTACAACACTTTGTTCTACATACACAATTTTTAAATACTTATCTGTTACAGGAAAAAAATTGGAGGAGAGAAAACCCAATGAACAGACAAAATACTTACACTTACTTTATTAATATTCTGTTAAGCTATTTTTGTGTGATTTAGTAATTAAAATGGAAATATACAAACTTTCACGTTGATATTATATCGATTATTATTTATATTTGATAGAGAATGACAATTATTACAATAGAAAACTCTCAGCAACATTATTAGTTGATGTAATAATTCTTTTCCATTTTGAAGGGGATTTAACCAACCGATGGCTAATATTTTATTTCTCTAACAAATAAATAATTTTAGAATTTAACCGGGGATGTCATACAAATGTAATATCACTACACATTTGAGGTTTTGTCTACCAGTACAATCTGAAGTGGCAGCTATTAAAAGATTATAAAGGGTTTCCCAAAGTTAGACTGTGACGAATATAATCCCAAAGGAATGACGAACATAATTACCTGTGCACTTTTCCGAGTTACACATAATTGAAAAACTTTTAATTCTTCCTTCTACATCATGTAAGTAGTAAAAACGTAAAAACAGAAAAATAGCCGAATATAAATTTTTAATTTTATGTGCGGCAAAAATTTTATTTGTATTACAGGAGATAACTGAGACCATAAATAATTTTGATGTTTAAAAGTTAGGTCATCGACCTAATACTTTATTGCCTCAACTAAAATACATGTTGAAATTCAAAAACCATTAATGGTCAGTAACTCCAATTTGTTTTTGTTTTACTTCACAAGGTGAACTTGTCGAATTATAATTTTAGGATCAACTCAGAACCTTGAATGAACACTCTTAAACTAGAATATAAATATAAGGAGGCTACAGTTATTCGAAATTAGGATTATTGTGACTAATCAAGCGAGCATTTCGTAATATGTTACCTAGATATATTTTTAATAATTTTATTCGAAATTCGTGTTTTAGAAATATATGAAGTTCCTTATAAAAATAATGATATAAAAATCAAAAAGAAACAAAAACATGAATTGTGTTCATATATACATTATAATTTCCTTGCCTTGGCAATTATTACATAGGAAAATTTCCATGTTTCCAAGTCTTTCATAAACTTAAAATTATCAAAGGCTAAACTATTTACATATGTAGTTGTCTCGCCATCTTTATTAGAATCCCAAAAAACATCAATAGTGGTGTTTGATGAGAACGTAGGTTTTCACGGCCAGAGTCATAGCTGATTCTGCTTTTTCCAAATTTGGACAGCGTCATTTTTTCAAATTAATTTATTTATATATCTGAATCCAGCATATAAACAAGGTTTCCGACGTTTCGCCTATTAAAACTAAAACTTTGGATCCAGCCAACAAAAAAATAATAATTGGCCCCCTTATTTTCCGGGTAAAAGAGGGGTAGAAGGTACTTAATAGGATTATTAGGGATTGTTTTATGGTATTTTTGAATAGCTTCCTCAAATTTTTATTAGTAGGTGATTTAAGTGATTTATTTTGTTGATGCGATTTCTGTTGAAATGGAATGCAGGGTTGCCCGATGGGCGAAAGTTCAAAACCTTTTTCTCGATTTCAACGGCCTCCCGGAATTTTCTGGTGAAATAATCCGGAATTTTGGCCACGACTGAGGAGTTGTGGAAGAGGATTTGGTTGCCCGTTTCGTGATGATGTTGAGCTACTGCTGAATTTGATAGCAGGCCCGTTTTCAAACACCGTTTGTGCTCACATAGACGGGTGTTTATAGATCGACCTGTTTCACCAATGTATACTGCCCCACACGAGCATGGAATGGAATAAACACCCTTCGATGTAAGAGGATTTTGTTTATCCTTTGGAGAGGATAACATTTGTGAGATTTTGGATAGTGGTTTGTAGACTGGTTTTATCTCGTGCTTATGCAGAAGCTTCCCTATCCTATCCGTGACCTTGCTGATATATGGCAAATATGCTACTAATTTTCTGGATGACAATTCTTTCTTAAAAAGGGGATATTGTTGAGGAGAAATGAAATTGTGAATCTCTTGTTTACAGTAGCCGTTGTTTAGTAGGCTGCCCTCTACCCAAGCTATTTCCCTTCTCAAACTTTTGGGTTAGGATATTGATATAGCTCGATGCACCAGGGAGTTCACGTCCCTACTGTAGCTAAACATCATCATGAAACAGGCCATCAAATCCTTTTCGACAGCTCCTCAGTCGTGGCCAAATCTCCGTATTATTTCACCAGAAAATTCCGTGAGGCCGTTGAAATCGCCAAAAATCCCACGGATTTCAACTGAGACAAAGGTTTTGAACTTTCGCCCATCTGACAACCCTGCATCCACATTTGAACAGAAATCGCATCAACAAAATAAATCACTTACATTACCTTCTAATAAAAATTCGAGGAAGCTATTCAAAATTACCATAAAACAATTCCTAATAATCCTATTAAGTGCCTCCTACCCTGTTTTTACCGGGAATCTCAGGAAGCCAATTATTATCTTTTTGTTGGCTACATCCAAAGTTTAAAAGAGTGAAGTTTCAAAGTGTGTTTGTGAGAAAAAGATGAAACGCAACCGCAAGGTAACATTTGGTTTGTTTTCTCATCCTTGAAAAAAAACCTTATAAGTGCGGGCGACACGTCGGAAAACCTTGTTTCTATGCTGGTTTCAGATATATAAATAAATTAATTCGAAAAAATTACGTTGTCTAAATCCGGAAAATGCAGAATCAGTGGTGTTTGAAATACGTATTAAATATAATTTCATTTTTCCAAAGTACCATTCTTTTATAATAAGCTAACAACAGAGTATTAAAAGATACGTAACTAAAATCTATAAATTTCCATTTTTATGTCATATATTCAATTGTGGACCGATTTTAATGATGTTTATATTGTTGAAAAGGTATACCTCTAGGGTGGTCTTACTTTAAAAAATTGTTTTTTTGCATGTTTGCACACAAAATATTGTTAGCGTTCATAGTAATGTCATAAGTGTATTACCTTACAACGGCTAGTTGCTATGGATAGTGGAAATAATACAGGCGAGAATAGTTTCTGGTTGTTGTTAATTTAAGTTTTATCTACTCAGATTGACTTCTACGTCATCTGGCGTATCAATTCTCATAATCGTTATAGAAAAGTGTTTTTCTAAATTTTTTCAAACAGTTTATGATATTAAGTCGCCTGACTTTATTTCAAATGTTAATGTTCTTTAATAAGTTTTCCAATCTTGGGTAATGAATTTGGAAAGATTCTTGATGTGTTCATTTGCCTGAATCTGTTCCCTTCATACATCTATATCTATCTACTTATCCATCTTAATTTCTTCATTATTTTACAGACAGACACCTGATTTTCTTAGTGTTTATTCTTTAAACAATATCATAGCATAAATAGTTGTCAATCTTGATCTGCTTTTACATATCTCCTTGTAACGTTGTATTGATGTTAATTATTCCTTCTTTGGGAGCTTAAGATTTTTGGTACCGGTATGTGTGTTCCCACAGACACATCGCACACTGTACAAACAATTATTTCTGTCAAATTTGACCTTGAGTATTGTATTATTAAAAATAATTTTTATTTGGTAATTATCTGTAACACGTTTCATTTAATAGATAGGCAACTTAGAGTTTATAAAGAATAAATAGAGTTCAGTAGGTAATATAAAATAATACCAATATTACAATAAACAGTAGAATAGAATGTTGCCATGGTTTTAGAAGTAAGAACACAATGCGACATCAAATGGAGGTGAAGATACAATAATTTTATTGTTCACAACTTTAACTTACAATTCTTTCACAAATACAACAAAAAAACTATATACATATATATATACATATACATACAAATACACAAATATACATATATATATATATATATATATATATATATATACACATACATACACATAATATATCAATAACAATGACTATACTTAAACATACAGTGAATAAATGTTCTGTTAACCCACAGAAAAGATGAAATCTGTGCATGGGTATTATAGATGATTCATATTAAACACAGAGTATCCAACTTATGAAATACAAATATAGATATAGAGTTATATTAAACTTTAAGTAAGCTATTTTAGATATTATTAGAATTATTAGGATTTATTAGATCATAAATACAACTTCTTTTCGTTGATAATAAAAACAACTTTACCTGCCTTTTAAATGAGTCAATAGTTCTTATGTCTCTTATCATTTTCCGAATAAAATTATTTACTCTATTAGGAGATAATTAAAGCCTCTTTGCCCCACAGTTCTTGAGGCGAATTTAGTGTTTTCAAGATTGTCGATTTTTTGTGTTGAACATATTTAATTTCACGCTTAGTTTTGAAACTGTACAACACATTTTAAGAAGTATATTTGCCTTAGGTCCAGAATTTTATGTTCAGAATATAATGCACCAGAGCGGTATAGGTTAGGTTTACTGAACGTTAATATAAGGATTTTTTTCTTTACAATATTTAGGAATTTTAAATGTGAGGTGGCAATTCCTCCTCAAGCTATTATGCTATACTATAGTCTCGATTCTACCAGGCCATGATAAAGGAGTTTTAGATGGTTTGAATCTAAAATATTTGCCAACAACCTAAACTTATATAACATGCTTCTTAATCTAATGATGACCATTGTCTTAAAATTAATGTCCCATCTCAAATATCTATCAATATGAATTCCTAAATATTTTGTATCATGAACTGAGTGTATGTTGGTTAGGCAATTGTTGGAGAAAAGGGATAACTTATTAAATTCTGGATTGTTTACACTTGTACAATTAAATGAGCCTCCCTTGATTATTTCTTTCGAGTAGGCTATTTATATAAATTGTAAACAATATGGGTCCCAACACCTTGCCTTGAGGTACCCCAAATTTCATTATTTTTTATCACTATAAACTTTATTTATTTCAACGTATTGTAATCTTTTATCGAGATAATATCAGGGTTGTTTTTTATTTGTACATTATTATGTAAAATAGAAATACCCTGAGAAATCCTGGAGAAATCACATAAAATCATTATGAGGATAGAAAACTCAAATAAACCATCCCAATACAAGATACAATACAAGAATGCCCCTGCTATATACCTTAAAAACTTCATGAAAAAATTTTTGCCATTTTTTGTTGAGACCTATATACGATACGATAAACCGCTTGCGTATATACACAGAATTCGCAGGTCTGTGCGTATATAGGAGTCATATTCGTAACATTATTAGTTCTCTTGTACCAACTTTTCAACTTTATTCTCTATGTTGTAACATTAAACTGAAATATTTCTTTAACAAGCCCCGTACATATTAAATGTTAATGAACACATTAAACTTAACATTGGGGCTTAAAAAAATAGATTACCAACTAGGAATTCTGAACTCGTAACACACGCTTTATGTTACATGGAATATATCATTCGTGATTATATTACTTAAACGAGGTTATCTAAAACAAGATCTTTTCTTTGATGTCATACTTGAATGAATTATTTAATGTTTTGTTAATTCCAAGGTATGACTAAGTCATATGTGGATTTCACCTAAATTGTTTATTAATAACCGTGCCCCTGGTTTCTTCTTTTATTTATTCTGCATTGGTTGAGTACATTTATGAGGCTTGACTGAATTGTTTCAAAATAATTTTTAAATGCGGACATGTGATGCTAATGTCTGCTGCAATTACTGAACATCGGCCGATGTTTGGTAGAACATCATTATGAAAACTAACGAATACTAGCTTCAAACGACATATTTATTTGAAACCCTGTTGTTGCATTATTTAATAAATATTTGTTTGTAAATTGCAACAAAATTGTGTTATTATAAGTGTTAAACCCTTTATAAAACATCTTCTTCGAGATTACTGATGTTGTCACTCACTAAACGTAGTACAAATTGATCTGCTGCTGCTTTGCGTCTTTGCTTTTATGCTATTGACCGGAGGGCGTGGTCTTGTTCGATCTGGCCAATCAGAGCTCTTGCCCTTTGACGGGTTATGGGTCCGCTTGTCATTGCGATATTATTGGGTCTAGGGAGAGTATTAGCGTTATTTGTTCTTTTTTCTGGAGATTTTATTTTAATGCCAATATAGCGGTCTGTTAGTGCAGCTCTCCAACTGGGTGGGAGGCGATGCGCATCATGAAATAGAAAAAAATGAAAAACAAACCTTAATAAACGGGACGATGTGTCTTTTCTAAGACAAATAAGAGAAACACACGAGATTCCCGGGAACAGTGTGTTTTATATATATATATATATATATATATATATATATATATATATAGAAAGCCAACACACACGAACAGATACTTAAACTACAAATCCCATCACCACCCTTCTTAAATACAAGGAGTTGCCAACACGCTAGTTTCCAGATCCGACAAGAATAACAAAACACACGAATTAAAACAGATAACTAACGCTCTACGACAAAACGGATACACAAACCACACAATCAAAAAGGGAATAGCACAACAACACCTTGCGCCAAAACCAAATGATGACCTCACCGAAAAACCAAAAGCAGTCTTACCATATATCAAAGGGACAACGGACAGAATTGGCCGAATTCTTCGAAGGCATGGCATAGCGACAGCATACAAACCTCACCAGACCATAGGCACAAGTTTAGCAAATCCCAAACCAAACTTGAAAACCAAGGGAAGAGAAAAGTATATAGTATAACTTGTGGAACGTGCGACAAGGTATACGTCGGACAAATGAACAGGAGAATTTCAGCCCGTTTAGATGAGCACAGATTAGCTGTCAAAAATAAACAGACAACATCGGCTCTGTTCCAACCCCAACAAGAAAGTGTACTCTTTTACATATTTCACATATGTAGTTGAGGTCGATTGTTAAATTGACATTTTTTGTGAAAGAAAACAGAGACATATAACTCAGTTTTGTTGATTTAAAACACATTTACAACAGGACATAGTACATTAAAATAAAAAATTATGGACGTATGGTACTGCCCAAAGACAATCATTTTCATAAGAGGTCCTCCAACCCTCTCATTTGGGTGGTAAATGATTTCACTGAAAAACAGTGCCTTTATGTTGTTTGATTTACTAAAGCATTGTAAGGTAGCTTTTTAATAATTTAATTCTACAAAAGTGACAATTGTATAAGTAAGCACTGGAATTGGTATCAAGAAGACGACTTTTATTTGTTATTTTATAGTCAGTAAGAACATTCCAAAATTGAAGCTTCGGAGTGCATTTGTTCCACAAACAAAAACTCCCAAGAAGTTGTAGATGGTTGGAACGGTTTTTGTTTTAACGGAACATTTAAAGTTTTTAGAATCGCACACTCGAACTAAGTTCTCATCATCAAGGAGTAAACCAAATTAAATTGAAATCTAACTTATACCTATAACTAAACTATTACTTAATTATCTCAAGTCAGGTACTTCTAAATAATAGATTTCACAGATAAGGCAGATTTTATATAATACAATTATGTAAATTAGGATAATCCTTAATTACTTACCTACTTTTATCCTACATTATAAAGTAATTTTATGGAAAATTGTAATTTTGATTTAGTTTTGGTTTACTTGTTCATGATGACAACTTGAAACGGCCTTGAGTGTTTAAAATAAAGGTTGCAAAACTGTGTTTTTACATTTGAAGAAGGTTTTGTTAAATTCTCACTATTATTCGGCCACTGAATTAACTTGTTTTTTCAAAATTTTTTTTTTGTTTTTTTTTGTGAACCTTTGTATGATGGCAAAAAATTATATTCAACAAATTTCAATCACCAAAACTTGCATAGAATTTTAGAATCTTAACACTATTAAAACAAATGTGTTGGGGCCAGTATTCATATTGTTTTTGTTTGAGACAAATCATATCAACTTTGCGAAAATTGATTTTCATTTATATTGTTACGACACTAGAAAATGTGAAATCATAAAATGATGTTATATTAAAAGATATGATTTACTCTGGCTGGTACTTCGGCATCTGAGTAAAACATATTTCATGTTTTATAGTTTAACAAAAGACATAATTTATGCGACGGACAGCGGTCTGTATTATAATAACTGACGGTAAAAAGGTCTGCATGTATTTTCCGAGCAAATTTGTAAAGAACAAAATTGTTCTCTTGTAACGCTTAAAAACCAATATCCGCATTTTAACCAAATTACTCGATCTACTTATTCCAGGACGTGTGATTGACATATTGCGAAATTAACTTTTTCCACTTATGTCTTGATTATAGACCAGTATTACTTTGATATTGACTAAGTAATCTAATCACTCTGTCTTGCAACAGAAATATCTCTTGTTGTAAACAATTAAGGGAGCAGTTAGAATATTTTTGTAAATTATTAAGACTAGCAAATGAAGAAACATCCATTATCCAATTGAATTGATATAAAGGGATTGCTTTGAGTTTTTTATGCATTAGTTAAAATGTCTAGGTTATGAAAACGTGTACAGGTAGTTACATTGTGTGTTATTATTACAATAATTTAGCAATATGACTCATTTTATTAAGTTGTATTTTATTTATGCCTACAAAAAATTTCAGTCGCATTACTTTTTATTATTATTATTGCAATGAAAATTATTTTGTAAATTGGTGCATTAATGCACTACTATACTGGGTGATACTGAGCAGCGATTGACGATGTGTTGGGCATTGCTGCTAGATTTATTTTGATAGTTATCCCCAATTTTGGGACTGACTTATTCATTTCGTAATTTTTTTAGTTTACGAATAAGGTGTAAGTTGTTATTAGTTCTCCTCTAGTTTTTCTGATAATTTTCCAAAAGTATTTTGCCTGTACTTCTGTCAGTATAAATAAATTATAAAACAATTTATACAAAAGTTACTCTTAGCAAAATGTTATCAGTCTGAAGAAGCTATAACATAGCGAAACAATGTTACAATTGTGTTTAATTATAGAAGTGAGTAATACTGTGTTTTTAATCATTTATTATTTTACCATGGGGTCTCCCGATTGAATCTGGTGCCCGTAAACTAACAAATGGAAGCTAGTGAGGGTTTGGGCTGAATCGTCGGTAAGAAAGCTTTGTGTTTTTTGTTTAATAACTTTTTCTACATCATGGATGTGTATTTTGCCACTAGGTTCCTCTCTGAATTGGTTCCCTACACCTCTGTTGCAATATCTTTTATGCATTATTCGATATTTTTACATTTTTACAACCAATATCTTCATCATCAGTTTTTTAAATTCATTAAGTTATGGTTCTGGTCAGTTAAATACCTCATAAAATTTAAACTTCTTGCTAAGTTTCAGAGTCCTGACGCGTTTTAAACAATACGAGGGCTGCCTTTTATATTTCGGGATTCGACAACCCTAGTGTTGCAATCTGACAACTGACAGCTCTATCGTAAAGTTTGACATTTTTGAGGTTATACGTACTCAGAACGTTTTGACATACGAGCACTTTGTGTTGTTTACAGTAACTTAAAGGATTCATCTCGGCAAAAAAATGGAATTAAATCGTGAACATTTTCGTGCTATTATTTTTTACAACTTTCGACGTGGATTAACTCAGCAAGAGTGCATAGATGAACTCAATTTAAGTTTTGGCGATGAAATTCCATCAAGGACCACTATTTATCGCTGGTATGGCGAATTTAATCGAGGTCGTAGTTCACTCCAAGACGAATTTCGTGAAGGTCGTCCAAAAACAGTTGTTGTTCCGGAAACCATTGATGCTGTGCGCGAACGGATATTGCAAGATCGTCATGTGACATACCGTGAGATTGAGTCCACCTTACACATTAATGGGACCAGCATCCATTCAATATTGCATAAACATTTGAATGTCAAAAAAATTTGTTCGCGTTGGATCCCACACAATTTGTCAATCGTTCAAAAAAAGTCTCGTGTCGATTGGTCGGCGGTGCTTCAAAACACGTTAATGACATAGTGACAGTGAATCGTGGATTTACGCGTATGAGGCTGTAAGTAAACAGCAGTCGACTGTATGGGTGTTTCAAGATGAGCCGAATCCAACAAAAGTTGTTCGCGCACGAAGCACTTCCAAGCAAATGACATGTCGCAACCGTACCACTAGAACAACGCAGAACAGTCAATTCTGAGTGGTACACAACCATTTGTTTGCCAGTTGTCTTCCAAGAAATGAGGAAAACCAACCCCACAGATCACTCTTCACCACGACAATGCGAGCTCTCACACATCGGCTCAAACAACTGCATTTTTGAACACTCAAAACAACGATTTGATGAGTCACCAAATGACTTCTTTTTATTCCCGTACGTAAAAAAACTGAGAGGTCAACGTTTTTCGACACCTGAAGAAGCGGCTGCTGCGTTCAGAATGCATGTTTTGGAGAAACCTCAATCAGAGTGGAAAAAGTGCTTCGACAATTGGTTCAAACGCAAGCAAAAGTGTATAGATCTCCATGGGGAATATTTTGAAAAACAATAAAGCGATTTTCGATTACTAATATTTGTTTTTGTTCTCTAATCCCGAAATATAAAAGGCAGCCCTCGTAACTGCAATTGAAAATGAGCATTTTAAAAAGTTTCTGTAAATAACTCAATAACTAATTATCCGGTCGACTAGATAGACCTATCAGTTAGTAGCTATTGCAAATACGTGTAAAACAAAATTACATTTGACCCTAAAAACGTTCCTGAAAAGTTCAAAATTCTTTTTTGCAACTCCCAGTATCATTAATTGAGCAATAAAAATTTGTTAACAATACTGTTTATGTGTCATGCTGTATTACGTGTTCAAGAAAAACCAATCAAACACCGGTGAATTTTTTACAAACATATGTTTAAATAATTCTAAGTTCTTTAGTCTAAGAGAAAACTTTTAAATTCGCTATTAAAATTTTCAATATCTATAGTTCCCACACTATACGTTCGAATTAAAATATTTAAGGAGTAATATCAGTTACGTCACTTCGATGCTAGTTTTGATAGGAATATTGGATTTTTCGGGGATATTGTGAAATATTTCTTGTTACAATTAAAAAAAGAAACATGATGAATGAATGCAATTTAATACTATACAAATCTGTAAGGAGTTTGGAATGCACAATATATTACGTAAGTTTATTGTTCGATTTCTATATCTTTTACTTATAGAATTCTTTCCTCAAATTTATTCAGATCGGTTCACAATTGGCGAAGAAATCAGATTACATACCTACAAAAAATAATACGGACGGAATTGTTAACTTTTTTTTGGAAGTCGGTTAAAAATGTTGAGAAACTCTCTTAAAGTTTATAAGGGAACTATTAAATATATCATAAAATAAAATCACAAATTAAACTACTAAAGAACTTTACATAGTATAGATATTCAATGAAATTTATTTCGAGTTTAAATAAAATTTCTTCATTGATTTGTACACTATAATTTTCTTATTGTATAAACCAGTGTCAGTGTTAAGTACTAGAAAATAATCTGATATTAACCATAGAATAAATTTATTAGGTTTTCTGGTTAAACGGCATTGCCGTTAGTTGTAATAAAAAATCTATAATTAAATACCCATATGTGAGTAGGTATTAGAATTGCAAGGATTTTCTTATATTGTCAACCGCAAACCAAAGCAAATGTGTCACATAAAAGTGTTTTGCCGTAATCAATTATGGGATTGTGTATAATCAAGTTACAATTTTCATCTTTTGTACAATACAGTTCCAGAATAAGAATAATACAAATTTGAGCGTTGTTTTTTGCATAATGAGGAATAGACCTGTTTTTTTGCAGACATGGGAAGTATAAGTGTGTCTATGTGTCTATGACAGCAATATGTGGAAACTTATGTATAAACAAATAAAGGTTGCAAAATCTAGATTTTCAGTTTTTATCAATTCGTCGGCAACTTTTTTATGTATGACCAGTGATTATTCAAAAACAGAAAGGTACCATATATTGTCTATAACGTGACATTTACTTTTTCCAAAAAATAATAAAAAAATAACCAAGGGACAATTGATGGTGAAAGCCATTACTTTGTGATATACTATCATTATGGTTGTAGAAAAACGAATTACTTTGTTTAATATTACTAATTTATTATTTTTTAATAAATGTACATAAAAAAATGTGACTAGTTTCGACAATACTATGTCATTTTCATTTATGACTTTGTCTCCGTTTGAAAATGACATAGTATTGTCGAAACTAGTCACGATTTTTTATATTTATTCAAGCAATTTGAAAATTGTAAATTGTATTCTACAAAAGTATGTTCCAGCTTTATTCCGTTTATTTTTCTACTACTTAAAACATATCATTTTTCTGAAAATCGGAAAAATATGTGCAAAAAAAACCTGTAAACATCAACGTAAATGTCAAATTTTCGTCATAAATATATTAGTTTAAATGTCAAGATATTCCATGAAAGTATATCGTACAGGGTATTAGTAATGATTTTCAATTTGTTTCATTTGAAGTCAGTTTCTTTTAGGGAAGAAGTTAAGTTACGGGGCTTATAATCGTGTGAAATGGCAGAAAATGTTCTATTGGTTTATAGAACCGAAAATTTTTTATGACGGGGATCTTCTCTATAAGGTATAAGGTTGTAGGTGAGGGCGTGCATATGACATTAGGTGGTACATAAGCAGTTGCATAGTTAGGATGGTTGAAATATAAGGTGGAATTGAATTAGTTGTGCAGGATGGTTCAAAATACATATTGTGTGTTAGAAGCAGTTAGCAAATTAGGGAGGGAGAAAGAGAAAGGTCGAACAGAGAGAAAGAGAGATAAGAATAATATTAAATATTCAATAGAATTGTACCTTAAACCAGATAAAAAAAGAAATGTCTGAAAATAGTGATTGATTGCACACCGTTTCTAAATCTTTTCTTTAAGTCTTCTTTAAATATAAATTATTACTAAAACTTTTTTCAGATTTTCGGCATTTTTCAGAAAATTGTTGGAAAATGGGGATTTTCAACATAGATGTACAATTATATAATTTGATACAGGAGATTTACTCCATATCTAGGCTCTGGATCTGATTAAATACAGATTTTGCTTTAAACATATTAACAAATATATTAAACACCGACTTATTTCTCCTTGATCTCAGAAACTAAACGATCTAAAAATTTTAGAAATGTATTTTGTTTGTTTTTTAAGATAATTTGTCGAAAAGAATTAATAGTAATTTATTGTTTAAAACTTGACCCATTTTTCCCTTTTTCTTCCAATCTTCTGAGCCTAAAATTCAGACAAAAATGTGTATTAGTAAAACAAAACCCTAATATTAATTCTGGGGGCCAAATTAGAAATTTAAATAAATATTTTTATACAAATCAAGCGAATCATGTAGTCGAGAAATCAAAGTATATATTGCTTGTCTGAAACTGGAATATTAAGAAAAATATATATATTTACCTACATTGTATCAAGGTGGTACGGAGCCCTTAGTATGCGAGTCCAACTCGCCTTTGACCAAATTATGTTCTTTTGTAACAAACATGCAAAACAATATGATTGGTTAGATTAGGTTAGGTTAGAGCAAATGCCCCTGATAAATCTCAGTTTCAGGTGTACTCGTATGTACTCAAAACGATATTGAAAAGGAAAATGAGTACTAAAAGCACACATCTGGGGATAACATTTTTATTTAAAGTAATGTTTTCGTTGTAAAAATCTAGGCTCCGAAAGTGACTAAGGAAATCAAATGTTCTTTAATGAATATGTATATGAGAACATGTAACGTAGTCATGAAAATACAAATCGACAAGGAATTAATATAATCATGGGCTCTTATTCATTGCTTTTTCTAGTATTTGGATATTTTTCGCAAACTACAAATGATATTCACACATACATTGGGTTTAACTGACAAATATTTATACGTTTTTATAAAGTATTTATTATATAATTTATTATTACTTAATTCACTATAAAAAAACAAAATGACAAAATCCTCATGTGACCCGTTTAGTGGTATATAATTTATATAGGATGATAAAATAGTTGGAATAATAATTCGCACATACAATTAAAATTATCTGACAACCTGTATCAACAGCTGCAATGATGACACCAAACATGCAACAGCAATTGTTCTCAACTTGTAATTGCCTGCAACGTTGGTATGCTTACTTAATGAATATTAAAATGTGTTCGATAAATAGTTTAGTAGATAAATGGCTCACGTAGAAAGCTATTTGGAAATTATTTTGTAATGGATGTCAAATTATCTCTGTTATAGCATACATTAATTTGCACTTTTATATTGCATGTATGTTTCACTAACGACGAGTTTTGGCTATGTAATAACTTTAATATACTAATAAAATTTATGTTACCGAATAATTCGTCAAATTATCCTACAAAAAAATCTGATAAGAAGTGTGGTCTAAAGGCAAATATTACTCAAACTTGGATTTTTTACATGGCAAATAGAGAACTGCTAATAAACAGGATTCTGCTCAATTCAGTTTGATTTTAAAACTTGTTTTACGCTCCAAATGATTTAATTACAATTAGAATTATACAGGGTGTAAATAGTTTGAGTGCATATGTTTTAAGTGGAGGTAGTATACACCAAATTAAACAAAAAACTCTTATACCACTATGGTCAGTAGGCATTAATAACCAAGAAAATCCCTAAAACATATTAAGTAAATTATTGTCAATCCGGCAACGTCGCTCGCGTTCGAAGCAGATTCACTCTTAGCGCGAATAATAAAGGAATGAGTACGCCGACAAAAAAATAAACACCTGTGTTTTTGTATGGACTGATGATATTGACCTTAGAATTAAATAAAAATGTACGAAATATTTTGTTGAAAATATTTACGTTTTTAATACAAGGTATTGCAATTAGAGTTTGTAATTGGCGGTTTCTTTTATGCAATTATACAAAGTTGGGTAAATATGATATTCAACTCAAGAGATCTGTATATGTAGTTTTTTACCAGTTAAATTATTCGAAGAGTCATTATTACTGATTTAATTAATATTATTTATATTAGACAAGTAAATATGTAATCCTACTTACCGAATTTATTATAATGATAGAACTAAGTTGAAACAACGGATTATTCACAGCAAATGTTCAAAATGCCCACCATTACTATCGACACAAGCACTACACCGTTTAATCCAATTTTCAAGTATGCGAGAAAAAAATCCTGGAGTATTTCGGATTTCGTCAGTAGCGTCAAAATTGCGTTGTCTAAGGTCATTCTCGTCAATAATTGGAGTCGTGTAAACTTTACTTTTCATGTGTCCCCATAAGTAGAAATCTAAAGGATTGAGATCAGGAGATCTTGCTGGCCAACGTATATGTCCGTTTTGACCAATCCAACGACGGGGAAATGTTCTATTTAAGAAGTCGACAACTAGATGCCTTGCGTGGGCAGGTGCTCCGTCATGTAAGTACCACATATTGGAACGTGTTTGTAGGTTCACTTCATCTAACAAATCTGGTAGCGTGTTGTTCAAAAAATAAAGGTAATTCTCACCTGTCAAACGTGCAGGCTGTATAAATGGCCCAACCAAGTATTCACCAACTATTCCAGCCTACACGTTAACTGAGAATTGGTGTTGAAATACTGACTGGCGTATTTCGTGCGGATTTATCTCAGACCACGAATGCGTATTATGAAAATTTATTATACCATTCCTATTAAAACTTGCTTCATCTGTTGTAAAAATATTTTTCACAAAATTAGGAAATTGTCGATGTTTTCTGAGGAACCAACGACAGAAATTGAGTCTTGGTGGAAAATCATCAATTGAAAGCCCTTGAACCCCCTGCATGTGATATGGATAGAGCAATTGTTCCCGTAATGTTCTATGAATAACAGTGTGAGAAATTTGCAGCTCACTTCCAATACTCCGTGTGCTACGATATGGGTTGATGTCGATAAGGTCTAGTATTTTATCCTCAGCAGCTAAGATACGATTATGTCGCTGTGGTCCGCGATTGTTTATTTGTGGTATTACACTACCTGTTTCCAGAAGCCTCTGCGAAACAGCTACGAATGTCTTAGCATTGGGCAGGCGTCTGTTTGGAAACCTTTCCCTGTATAACATTCTTGCTATTCTGCAATTACGTCTGCTTTCCCCATAAATTAAGAGCATGTCATGTCTTTCCCTAATTGTATAATCGGCCATTATTTATCACAAATAAATACTGTCGCACTATTCTTAATTTTCGAACTTACACACTAATCACAACCGATTTTATTTATTTAAAAAATATATTAAATGGAAAGCAAACCACGAATCTACATCAAATAGATATCATTCAAATCACTTTACCGTTTATCTCTTCTTATTTACAAGAATCGAAATCGCAAAAAACAATCGTAACTCTCAGTCGTCGTTACAGTAAAAAATGTAGTAAATAAGTTGGTCTGTATGCCACGTTGCCATATCTATTCGGAGAAACTTACACTAAATTATAAAAGCATATTTCGAGTTTAAATAATCAATTTTTATTTTTAATGTGGCTATTAAAGATGTATAAGCTATTGAGTATTTACATATTTAGATTTACCGACATTTTGAAATCTTTGCACTCAAACCGTTTACACCCTGTATAGTAATAGCAAGTTACAACAGAGGCGAATTTTGTTTTCATTGAAGATTATACTATTACAAGGTCTACAGTGAGTTGAAAAGTAACTAAATATCAATGTGTTTTGTGTATTTCATTTGCTATAATTGATGTTTACTGTTCCGTGTTCGTAATATAATAAATATTTTAGAATCCAGTAATCGACAAGGTGGTTCAAAACTTAGATCATTTACCATCTAGATATAGCCTGTCAAGCATAAAATCGTGGCAACGCTAGAAAGAGAGGGCAATAGAGACACTAAGAGGCTAATTCACTTAGTGTGTGTATTTCAATGGAAACAGCTCCCAACCGAGTGAAATAGCCTCTTGCCCTCTCTATTGCCCTCTCTCTCCATAGTCTTACCACGACATTTGTGTACTGCAGACTATCTTCAGAAAGTACATGCTCTAAGGTTGAAAATGATCCGTATAGAACAGCGATCAAAAAAAGCAAGTCTTTTTTAATTATATTAAAACACTACCACTGTGGTAATTTTCACAAATTTATTATATTTTATTTGACAATTGTTTCGCTCTGATCGCAGGCTTCGTCATAATTAAATATTAAACTAAATGCTAAACATTTGAATTTATTGTATAGTGTTGTAAGATAATAATGAGTATATAGGTAGAAAGCACAATATGTTTACTATATAATATTAGTGAAGGTAAATATTATTAATATAATCTTCTGTTGATCTCAAGTGATTCTAAAAGAGTTAATTTTTTACTTTTTTGTTCTAGATGTAAAATTTCGAAAGTAGATTGCGGAATATGATTTTCATTTAATAAATAATCGGCAAATGTAGATATGTTGTATTTCTGATTTTCACAGGCTTTTAAATGTTCAGACCATCTTGTTTTAAATGACCTTCCTGTGTGACCGATGTAAAAATCTGGGTAACTACCACATGTTAACTTATAGACTCCTGAGTTTTCACACTTATTATTTTTTATGTGTTTGGCCAAATTATTGTTGGTTTTAAAGCCTGTTTGAATATTTCTGTTTACCAAAAATTGAGAGCCAAGCATATCTCAAATCCTTCATTGCGTACTTATCTACTAATTCATCAAACTTGATTGTTGCTTGGCACCTACTTCAAAAATATACTAGATTGGTAGGTAATTAATTTGTTCAGAATGAAACAAGCTGGACTGCCATAAACAAATAATGTTGAAATATACTGAGTGGTATACTAAAGGAAATCGCACACATTTTTGAAAGTCGAGATAAACACTTTTATACAAAAAATAAAGAATGTATTAAAACTTTATTGAATCTATTATATAATTTAGCCGTACATTATATACAAATGTATATTAAACAAACTATATATATATATATATATATATATATATATATATATTTATATATATTCAAACGAATTGCGGGTAGCAGCCAAAGATTAATAAGTGTACTCTTTTTTATATGAGAGCTTTCGGAATTTTTTTATTCCTTCGTCAGTCAAATACTGAAAAAGTTACAAATATTGTTGTTATTATAAGTACTATAAATGAAATAAATGGTAACTTACTAAAGTTGAGGTTCACAAAATAAAATTAGCATCTCTAGAGAATTAAAAAATGTAACATTTAGTTTTATGGTTGTAGTTTCATGAAAATATATATATATATATATATATATATATATATATATATATGTATTAGATGGTTTCCGGGAATTCATCCGCGTAGTTAATAACTGGTCTTCAGAATTATGCGAACCGACCTGAAGAGGGCAGATGTGACTCTGCCGAAGCCTCGTCATTTTACCATCGATCCTGGCAGGGATCAGTTATCAACTACGCGGATGAATTCCCGGAAACCACCTAAAACATTTAGTGCCCGCGAAAACTTAAAAACAAATATATATATATATATATATATATATATATATATATATATATATATTATGCATTGTAATATTAAGTGTTGACTCTTAAACCCCCGGAGTCACTATTTTGTAAACTACACATCTCCAATTATAGTATCGCATCAATAGTCGGTAAGGTTTCAGTCATGAAATTACTGTTCTGGAGTTCATTTCTTGAAATTGTCATTTGCCAGTCAAGACTGAAAGCTTGCATCACAGAAATAATTATCCACTTTTTGCTTAAGCCACTCATTCTCCAACTGTAAAATTTCATATAAATGTATTAATTTTTATTGTCCTTTAATATCAAGGTAAAATATGAAAGTTCTAGTTCAACACACAGCGACGGTGATTGTGTATTTCTTTCTTAATTCTTCGGGCGCCAATAAGCACTCATTACTCAGTTGAATGAATCTTAAGTCAGTTATAACTAAATTTACGACGTTTACAGTATTGAACCTGTTATTAAAAAAAATAACAATAGGGTAATTATTTTTATTATTGGCCGGAAATAATTATTACAATTGATAATCACTTTGAAGCATCAATCAGAAATGTTTTTTTTGCCTAAATCGAAGCTTGTAAATTACAAAACTTATTTTCACAAATAGTGTTCGCCAATACTAAGAGCAACTGATATTTTCAGGTATCTGAAAAATATGCAAACTGTAAGTGTTAGCTGAAGGTAATTTATGGCATTTCCTATTTTCCTTTTATATTTTTTAGAGAAATAACATCACACAAAACTTGTATATTAAAAAAAACAATTTTTTGACCTCTTTACTTGACAACGCTAAGAAAAGTTGTTATTTTTCGATATACAAAAAAATTTAATGCTAACGTAAAAAAATTTTTGGCGATTATCGTTTCTTTATTTAAATGTTGGTTCATTTATTCGTATACAGGGTGTTTCGGTATAGAACTCATTAGATAAGTCAAATAGTCTCTATTAACATGTGCCTTAAAACTCACCTTAAGGAAGTTATTTGCCCTTAAAAGGGCACAAACAAAACGTTTTTTTTTTTCTGTTATTGACATACTGAAATATTCCAATCACCACTTTTATTAATTAAACACTACAAAGCTCAATTGGAAGTTTATCAATAACTTAAATTATTAAGCGTTGTGGCAACGTTAGTCTTTTATTTTTAACTGACTTCCAAAAAGGAGGAGGTTATCAATTCGTCGTGTATTTTTTCGCTTTTTTTGTATATATGTTACCTGATTTCTTCTCCTGTGGTGCACCGTTTTGAATGAATATGGTCTTGTTTGATATAGTATATATCCGGATTGGTGAAACTTCAAATTTTGGAAAAGAATTCTATTGAGTAAGTGATAAAATTTGTGAATGAACACATGCGTGCATGGAAATCGACCAATATCCGTAATATTTTAGTCGATTTTTCGATAACTCCTTATGGATGTGTATAGTTTATTAACATTTAATCTATTAAGGAAGATCTATAGGTGATCTCATATACTTTTCTGCGACGTGCAACTTGCAGTTTTGCAGAAAATGGCCGAAAATTCCAAAATTCTTATCAAAAATTTCATCAAAATGACATAACGAACATTTCCTCATAAATATTTTAATTCCAACGTAATAGTGCGGTAAATTTAGGCACTGGAAGTTTTAATTGCGAATTTGAAAATTTTCTATGTACATCTCAAGCATATAGGTAGTAAAGCATAGTTTCTTCGGCTCCTTAAATCAATGAGTACCAAGCTCGTTTTGTTTGTATACCAGGCAAATACCTATTTAAATGCAAATTTTTCCATTTTGCGAAGAGGGTACATTTGGTGGTCACATTCTCCCGGCCTAATAGAAAATTCAGTGACAACACATGCCGAACTTTAAACTGCCATTTGGTGGGCTTATAGACAGGATGTTTAGTTATCGCAAACAAAATCACAAAGTAAAGTGGCAGAAGGAGTTGCATTTATATGAAGATTGAAATATAGGACGGACTAGAATGATAGTGGTCCGTAGGCAGCCGTGGTGGTATAAAAATGTTGGAAAAAATGTGAAATTAAAATTATATAGGGTGATTAAAATACTGTTATATGATGTGGACATAAGCAATCCATATACAGGATGGTTGAAATATATGCTGGAGTTGAATTATATTTATACAGTGTCATTAAAAAATTATTTCTTTTATAGCCCATAAGAAGTTGCATAAAGTGTGGAGAGGAATTAATGTTACACAGGGCGATAATATAAAATGTTAAAAATGAAATAATTTATGGGGTAGCCCACAAGGAGTTATATACTATGGTTGAAATATAGAACAGATTTGACTCCGTAAATATGGGATGGATTCTACTCCGTCCTATACTTTACATAAGGCAGCTAACAAATTTATGCTTGTCCGTGGGCAGTCGTATGTACAGGATGGTTGGTACATAGGTTGGAGTGGAATTATCTATAGTTATACAGGGTTGTCAAAAAAGTTGAAAAGGTTACATGGCGTAGTTCAAAAGGCAAAAATACATTTTGGGCTTATTAAGTCAACGCGTACTAGTACATTTTGCTCGTACAGATTTACCTGTCAATTTAAATGAGACAGTATCATTGTGTAATGTTGAGGCTTTCAATGTTACCGGGTTCTGTCTATTAAGGTTATACATAGAAAATAAAAAATAAAGAATGAAAACTACCTGAGTTCAAAAAAACTAAAAAGTTGAAAATTAAACATTAAAAAAATATATAACCGACTTCTGCCTATAACTAAAAAGCTAAAAATAATTATAAAAAATACAACTCTAGCAAATAAATAACACATTCAATGTTGTTAGGTACCTACCCAGGAAATAAAAAATGTAAACATTAAAAGGTGCTCATTGTGTTCAAATTAATTACCTACCAATCTAGTATATTTTTGAAGTCGGTGCCAAGCAACAATCAAATTTGATGAATTAGTAGATAAGTACGCAATGAAGGATTTTAGATTTGCTTGGCACCGGCTTTCACTCTAATTTCTAACTAGCAAGATGATGATGACTGTTTTTTGTTTTAACTTCCACACCTTGTCATACAAAAAACCCAATATTTATAAAACATTCTAATCTGCACCAAATGTATCAGTAATACCGTGCGGTTTACCCAATAACTATATTCCGTTCTCAACTTTTAAATAGCTACTACCAGTTTTAAATTATAATAATTTCTTGCAACTATTAAAAAATAATTATCTTCATCGATAGCTGGTCAATTCTTGTTTATTTTTTATGAATCATTGTACATATAAAAAAGTTGTAAAAGTAAGGTGACTAAACCAAGTTTTCCCATAAAATAAGGGAAAGGCGGTATTTAACATATCATTATTATGAAATAATTTTTAAATAACAATTAATTGTTACAATGATATCTGTTGTCAGCTATAAGTAATTAACTATATAGCTACTTTTCTAAGTAATAATTTTCATTAAAGGTTTCGAAATTTCATTTCACAAGGTTAAAGAATTAGGCAGTTTAATGTTTCAGTGGGTTTGTAATTATTATACATTTTTGGTAATTGCCCCAGCGGATTATTTTAAATTATGTAAATTGTGAAATATGTCTTAAGGTCAGGATAAATAAACTGTATAGGAATATTTTAGACATAACTGAAAAAAAATCTCTATTAAAATGCTTCAGTAAAAGTAATGTTTTTTCTAGCAAGTATAAAATGATTAAAACACCCTAATAATTTTGAATAAAATGTTATGTTAAATGTAATCTGGAGCAATAAAAAGAGATAAATTCGATTCGGAGCTTGCTTCCCACCGTATCCCAAATCTAGGAGGATATTTAGAGGGGAAAATACAAATACCAATTATAACATTGAAAATAAGCACATAATTTTTTCTGCTGAAAGATACGAAAGTTTCAACTTAAATGACAATGTGTCTAAAATACTACTGCTCAATATAATGGTGTATTTTTTTATTTGCAGACAGCATCATCAATAGTAGGCAGTGATTGAAATATAATATAAATTAACCACAAAAAAATATATTATCAAAACATATATCTTTTAAAGAGAGCAATTCTTTTATAAAATATATTTGAGAAATTAAACAAAATGGAGTGTGATGTATTAAATGCACTTCTAGCGGAAAATATTTGTTCTGTTGCAGTTGAAACTAATTTAATTATACTACATTTCACCAAACTTTAGAATTAACTACAGCTTGAATAGAACACCGGCTCCGTTATCATAAGTTTGTCGGTAGCATTTGCTGAAGACGTTTTCTCTGAAAGAAGTTCTAAAGTAAAGAAGGTAGTTAATTAGAAAAATTAGAGAGAGCTGCAATGAAAAGAAAATTAAACAAAACAAACTAATTTAGGAACAAAATATTTGCGATGGATAGTTTCTTTACTTTTAAGTTCTTTAAAAGCAGATAATTAGTTTGTTTAAGAAAATTAGTATATCAACGAAAGGTTTATATGACAAATCTTTCTAGGAATATCTCATTTATTGGTTAGTAAGTTGACAGCTTATCTATCTTGCATCTATCTTGTGAAATTTATGGCTTCCGTTCTGAAAAACTATAACAAAAGTTCTTGAAAAGAAAATTCTAGGAGTATATGTTATGCAAACAAAGTCTTTGATCATTCTATGACCTATTTTCCCATTTGTTTCGAAATTTTATGGTTAATGGTTTTGGAAACAAAGAGTGGGGGGAATGGGTCGATTTTTGTTTGTATTTGTTAATATCTTTTAACCAAATTAATGTATAAGTCTAAGAAAAATACATATGTATTTATCTTTAAAAAGATCTTTTCTTGATCTATTACATGTTGCGTTAGAGAATTTTTTTTCTTTTCTTTTAAGTTTGTTCTTTACTCCCAATATGTCATTTTAGGTCTGATATTCGATTTTTGGGTATGTTGTTAATATCTTTGAAAAAAATTATTTAAAACATGAAAAGACATATGTGTACTCCTAATAAGCCGATTCAATTAATATATTACACGATGCGTTTGAAACAAAATAATTATTTATTATTCATTTCATTCTGTAATTTACTTTCCAAAAGTAAGATAAGGCTTTTCGCTTCATTTTTCCTATAAAGTTCATCTAAGGTCCAATATTTCTAATTTTTTTTCCAAGATATGTATGAAAACTATACGCTTCTCTTCCCTATAACGAGCCCTTTCTTTTGATGTATTGTAAAACTTCTTGTGAAATTTGCAAATTCAAAAAGAACCCTTTAGGTAGTGATTTCAGTGTATTTTTTGTTTGGAAATCATTACTATCAAAAACAAAAACCAACCAACAAACTGCATATACAAGATTCCTTGCGAATGCAATAAATTTTATATTGGAGAAACATCGAGACCATTAAACGTACGAATAAATGAACACAAGAATTACATAAAGAAACGACAATTTGAAAAATGGAAAATTTGTGAACATGCTTGGGACGTAGGCCATAAAATACAATAGGACAATTCAACTATACGTCACAAAGAACAACATAGCACAAAACCAAAAATCAAAGAGTCTGCTTTAATTCTTTTGAATGAAGGCAAGAAATTATTAATGATCATCTACTTTTGAACAACCCAATATCGGGATAGTTCATAAGGTTTTTCCTAGGTTTTCCGTTATGACGTTAATGGGATCACTAAAACAGCAGAATTCTTTGATCGAATTTTTGGCGAATGCTTATCTTATAACAATCTCGTACCTAGGAACGTCATTTGTAAATTCTAAAGGCAACTGTTTCAAATTCTTCCAGTTTGAAAGCTCTTTAACCATAATACATGGTCTTAAGAATTTTTTGTTCAACCTGTATATATACATATAAACAACAATTTTTTTCTTATGTCAACTTAAATGTCCTAACTGAAACTTTCATTTTGCAATTTACATTTTCAATACATATAAAGCCGTTTCCTGAATGATATTTGTGGCATATTTTTCAATGTCTAAGTACTTATTGGGAAATAACACCACAGTTAAGAAAATTGCTGTATATTCCAAACATTTCGGGGTTTTTCCTAGGTTTTCCCTTATGGTTTTTAATGGGATCACTGAATCAACATCTTATAACAAAGACGCACCTAGGAGCGAAATTCTGAAGATCTCCCTTTCAAATTGGAAGAACTTTATGATTATATGATCTTTAGAAGTTTCTATGCTACCCTGTATATTACAAATAAAATTCTCTTAGTTACGTCAGAAATCAAATAATATATATTGTCAAATATTTTAATTTACATCTTAGAATTGTGCCTTTTTTACCCAAGTTTCTTAACCATTGACAACGAAGTCAGAATCGACTTTGAAACGTTTGTTTTTTCCTTCAATATACAGCTTTTTATTTCAATTGTTATATTATTCCCAAGAAAACATAAAAATAACTGTTTTCTGTTCAAAAACTGAGAATTACCCATCTAAATCCTGCAATTCATTTTTCCCAATAATAATATCCAACATAATTTATTTAAACAATAATACACAGCTTAGAATATTATTTTAGTGTTAATCAAAATTCGTCCATTTCTAATTAACGAAAAAAAATCGTTATTCGCACTTTCATAGGAAATTTGCAACATCAAGTTACATTGCCGTTCAGATCCTGTAGCGTAAGGTCATTATTACTGAAAGCCGTCCATTCTATAAATGATTGAATAACACACATATATTTTTGATGAAAGATGAGACGAAAACCGGTCAGTTACTAATTCAGGTTAGTGAAACCGACCACGCAAGTATTTTAGTTAATTCATGGGGGCGATGGCCGACTAAATATTAATTTACGTAAGTTCCAAATTATTTCATTTTTCGTAACCAAAATCATTTAGTACATGCGACCTGATATTTTCATGCAACAAGCACTTCACTTATGAGTAAGTCCGATCAAAGAGCCAGACAACAAAATTAGATGAACGTAACGTTAATTGGAATAATAAAATTATTTTTTAAATTATTGTTTATTGTTATTTATAATCTAATTTGAATATGAACGAATTATCGTTAACATGCACAGTAATATTTCAATGAACGAAATATAAGTAATTAAATATAATTTATTTTAGTCCTAGTGGAGGGTCTCGAAGTCAGTAGCGTCACTTGGAAAGGGGTGGGGAGAATAGTTAAAAACTACTTCTTCCATTTAAAATCCTCTAAAAAGGTTACGTCTCTTTTCATCTTACGCATTTTACTTTTGCAAGTAAAGAAGAGAAAATAAACGTAGAAGGTACAATAAATAAATATATTTTTTAAATATTCGGTATTAATTAATCTAATTTATTATATGTTTTATTAATTTCTTTGAAAGACTGAATTTTTCAGGCGAATATGTAAACTTAAATATCGTGAAGCAGTGTTACAAAGTTTGTTTATTCCAAACATTTAACTACATTTTCAATTATTATTTATTTTCTGCAGGATTTCCAGATATTTTCTATTCTACTTCAAATATCAACTTCCCAAATATATATTTTTTTTAAATTCTGCTGCTATGAAATTCAACTAATTCCGTTTTTAAATCATGGATATCTAGCAAATATAAGTCCTTAGCTCAATTGTTTTGAATTTCATTTTATGTATATAAAACAAAAAAAAATATTCCAAGTTTTTAAGTTGGTTAAAACTTTAATCTCAAACCTTTTTTTTTTCTAGAATAATCACTAAATATTTTATTTGGATTTTGTTGCACATTAAAAGTATTTTCAAAAATGTTTGTATTTTACAAATGTTTTTTGCAATTGATGCAAACATTTCATAATTTTCATTTCAGACCCTTAATAGATATCAAGTAAGTACATAAATATTTAAAAATTTGGAAACACAAATTTGTCCATTTGCCTACAAGTTTTACAGTCAGTTTATTAAAACACTAAGGTATGTCGTAACATTAAATCATTCAACCAATGGTTATTCGAAAAATCGTAAACGGTAGTTCTAGTTGGGATGCATTTTGTGTAATACTTATCTGATAAGTAGTTGTGTGATACTTATCAGATAAGTATCACACAAAATACATCCCAACAAGTACTAAACTTAAAATCTTTGGCAATGTGTATTATTTGATATATATATTTTTTATTTACATCTTAGAATTGTGCCTTTTTAATCCGTAGTTTTTTAACCATTAACAACGGGGTCTGATCTAGACCCCGAAACGTTTGGAATATACAGCAATTTTCTTTAAACTGTGGTAATATTTCCCAAGAAGCACTTAGACACTACTACTGTTGTTTCAGAAACCATTGTGAGGAATGAAAACTCATATGAACATCCAAAATTTTCATTAAAAAATTGTTTATACTGTCGGTTATTAAGTCGTTTAACATTCCTAAAATTTTAAACTTCGCTTTGTATATAGAATTTGTTAGTGTTTTATAGAGATAAACTCAAAAAAAAAGAATTTTTAATAATAAATGTTAAAACCTTCCTTTTAATTTTCTAAGATTCATTAGTTCGTCTAATTCTAATTCAGCACCTATATTTTATTCTAAAGCAGTTCAATACAATTCTGCATAATTTAAGTCGTTATGAATTTGCCAACAAATATTTCTGAATCCATTACTGGTCTTTAATAATGTTCAAAGTCAATTCTGACTTCGTTGTCAATGGCTTTATATTTATTGATATAAATTGCAAATAAATATAAAGCCATTGACAACGAAGTCAGAATAGACTTTGAAATGTTTGGTTTTCCTTCAATATACGCCATTTTGTTTCGATTGTGGAGTTATTGCCCAAAAAAAAACATAATAATAATCAAGTATATGCCACAAACAACGTTTAGAAGACAACAAACAGTGAACTTCTTTCTCGACATAAAGTAGATAGACTGAGCCACCGGAGTGACAGTCATTCAGTATTTTTTCTGTTTAAACTCATTAACAATAAACGTAACCATTCAATTTTTCTGCAAAAACTAAATTTTGTTGTGCCTAGTATCACATCTAGGACAAACTACACCATTTACCTTTCCACTTTCCGTACTAATGTTCTACACTTTATAAAATGTGTTCAAAGTGTAATGAGGTGAATTAGCTTGACATCTTTAATTGAACTGTTTCAGCCATAAAGCCTGTTTTTAAATAACTGAAATAGTTATTCATCGTACTAATTAAATGTCTGGACTGTCTGTTTTCTCAGTTCTAAGATATAATCTTTACTTTTAGCTTGTGTACATGTTCTGTAATTATACAAAAACGCTGATATTTGTTGTAAATAAAAAGATGCTTATGTGATATAACTAATTCTTCATTTGTTATCCCGTAAACTTTAATTTTTCTTATGGTAGTCATATTGCATTTTGCAATTTTTGGAAATAGCCCAAAATTTCCAGTTTAGTGTTGTCTCACAAGTACATATAAGATTTCAGTATCATCGAAATATCACACTTCGCAAAGTTAGGCCTCAAGTAGGACATGATTTAGCATTTTAGATTAAAGAATAGCTACGTTGATATATTTTTTACTATAGTTTAGTATTTTTCTCTTTCATTAGAACCGTCTTGCAGATATTTGGAAAAATTAGTCAGAAATTATCTAAATTAATTAGACCATAATGCTACCAACTTTCGCTTTTACTTGTCAAAATCATTTCTCGTTGCGCCTAAAAGTTAATAGAATTACATTTATGTATACGGCATGGTTTGTCACATTTGGCTAGCCTATAAAGCTAACTAGTTTCTTTAAACAAAAGTCTGTTAATAACATTAACACATTAAAGACTCGAATTCAACGTAACCTTGGAAGACAAGATAAAATAGAAACGATATTTGCCAGCACACTGTGCGATTATGTAATTAATATGCAACTAAATTTCGACTTCGACTTTTGAACTTACCCGATAACTTTCTCCAAGCACAATCCACTAATTTATGACAACTTCACATAAAAATCGTTCGTTTCACAAAAAAAATCCCAAAAAATCGCCCATCCGAACACACACAAGATAAATCGTCTTTCGGTTTCCGTCATAGACTGTTTAGCACTCTCTCTTTCATTCAATGTCATTGAAAACATTCCAGCACTTTCTTCTATTGTTAAATTCTTTACTCACAAGTCATTGACTTTAAAAATCGATTTGTTCTGGTACGTCGATGAATTGCATATTTTTAGCTGTTTTGAATGAAATTAGCACATATATTTTAGAAAAAATTATTTCCTCAAACAAGACAGAAACATAATATATGAGATTTCCATAAAACAAAGTCTTTTAATAAATTTAGTATTAAATGGTAACTATAATTCGATTTTTTTCTGAGTTCTTTAGAAATAATAATAAGTCGATATTTTTGTTAATATGTTTTAAACAAATGATTTTAAAAATATGAAAAAAATAAATTTGTATTTCTCATAATTTTATTTGATGTATTACGTGACATTACAGTACATTTAATTCTATAATTTGCCCCCCAAAATTAATATTTTTTCGACTAACCCTAGATATTCTCAAAATTTTGGATAGCATGGTTTCGGAAATAAAGGAAGATATAAGATTTTTATATTTTTGTTAATATCTGGTAAACAATTAATTTTAAAAATAAAAAAAATGTTTGAATTCGTCAGAATTAGCCCTGTGATTTGATATATTACATGATGCGTTAGAAATAATTTTAATTATATATATTTCATTTAATTTTGTAATTTGGCCCCAAGATTAATATTAGGGGTTTCTCCTTATTTTTCAAGTAAAATTCAGGCCAGGCCGTATATCTCTATTTTTTTTTTAAATTTTACAGCTTATAGTTTCGGAAATAAGGGAGGAATGGGTACAATTTTTGATAATATCTTTTGATAATTTATTTAAAAAAAATGAAAAAAATGCATTAGTTTGTATATACGGAACCCCAAAAATTAAAAGAATTCGTAATGACAAATTCCGTAAATCACAATTTGACATCAAAGTGTGATTTACGAAATTTTTCATTATGAATCCTTTTAGTTTTTTAATTTCTTGTTCATTTGTGTTAATACGATTTAAAACGGGGTCTGATGTAGACCTTGAAACGTTTGGACTTTTTGAAATATACATATTTTCAAGATTATGTGATGTTATTCCCAAAGAACAAAAAAACAGAAATGCCACAACTGTCATTCAGAAAACCACTATAAATCGAAATAGTATGAAAAAATATAGTTGTTTAGCTTAAATTAATTCTTACTATACGATAATGAACACAAAAACCTATTTAGAATATTAATTGTGAATTCAAATGACACATCTCCTGTTCCAAAAACCATACATTTGAATACTGATATTTTGAGTGGCACATTAGTTGTATGGGAAACCTAATTTTGTTCCCTATCAAGGTTCCTTTGCAATAAAATATTATTATTCTTTCAAATTACCATTAAGAATTTCGCTTAGGCCCTTCTGTAATCTCTGAGTGAAGCCCTATATGCCCTAATTAACAGTATAACATTTAAAATAATACATATTTGTAGTCCATATTATAAATCCTTTAATTTCATATAATACATAATGCTTAAGAAAACTATTTTTTTTTGAGTTAATTTTATAATTTATCCCTCATAATTATTATTAGGATTCTCGCTTAGTTTTCAATGCAATATTTAAGTGAGGCTGAATATGTTCTATTTTTTCAAATTTGTTTTTTATTAGTTTACCTGGACAGGGTGTGGTTATGGTGAAAATTTTTCTCCATTCAAATGACCCTTGCACGGCTATTTTTCTGTTCAAAATTAATGTTACAATGTTTATGTTATTTGAGTGAAGCCCTACATCCTCTATTTTTCAAAATTCATTCCCTCAATATGTCAATATCTTTCAGACTATTATAAGCACATTTATTTAATATAGTATATGATGCGCTGAAGAACAAATAACTTTTCATTTTAGTGCATAAAGTGCCCCTCAAAATTTATATTAGAATTTTTGCACAGTTTTTGGGGCAAACTTTGAGTGAGGCGGTATATGCCCTATTATACAGAATTGTACGCTCATAATATCGGTGAACAGAGTGAATTTATGGTACATTAACGCTTTGTAATTGGAACAATGTTATGATATGTCAAACTGAAATCAAAATAATCAAATTCGCTCAAACGAGGATCCAACTATTTATCTTAAATCTCACTAATTGTATTCATATCATGGGCTTTGTAATATTAGTTAAACTGTATGAAACTATTTATTAGCTTTTAAAATACAAACAATATAAATTAAATGCATAATGTTAGAATGATAAAATATTATCAGAAACACATTGATTAGTTGGCACACAATACACAATTCTAATTTTAGTTGACAAACTGTATTTAGAAAGAAATGATAATTACAAACTTGTGAATACCAAATAAATGGTCATTACCGTTTAATATAAATTTTTATGCGTGAGATCTGAATAGCTTTCGGAAATATGTTAGTTTTTTGTTTAATTTAGTTTTTTTTTCGAGTAAATCCATCTTACGATTTTTTCTCGATGCAATCTAGCAGCACTGTTTGGCATTGACAGTTTGGAGGTAAATTATGATTTTTTTATTTTTTTTTTAATTTAATATGCAGCAATATTTTTAAAAAATTAAGCATTCTGCACTGAAGTTCGTCAATAGCTACCAAACAAAACAAAAATAAAGAAAATCAGTTGAGGAACAGAGAAGAAAATGCTACCCAACCGTTTAGACTTTGCCTGTTTATATACAGATGTCGAATTATGTATCAGTATCTACAAACTAGCGATATAAAAAACCACAAAAACATTTGCACATTATCATTTGTTAGATAGATCAAGTAATTGATAAAAAAAGAACAGATGTCGATTATGAACAGTTTATAGTCATCGTCAAGTATATTTTTGTAGTTGGTACGAAGTGTAAATAAATTCCTACATTATTATGTTTGTCAACTTATAACGGCCTAATGTGGCCTGACATCTAATTTAAAAAGTTTTCTAATTTAGTTCCCCAGAAGATCGAATATGTCCCTCACCTTTTATACGAACAGCTACCAGGTTTTCAGATTATGCATTGCTGAATTGTTCGTAGTGCACAGTAATCCGTAAATCACAATGTAATTACGTGTTACTTGCAAACGTGTGCCTAGACAGCTGTTACAAATTAATAACACATATATCGGTAGTATTCGACAGAACATTCATCAATGTCTTGGGAATTGTATAGATTTGCCCTATAGCGGAATAATAAATGTCAGAGACAATATTACTATTAGTAGGTTCACCAGCACAGAACTGTATGAGTATTTTAACTTTATGAAATTCATTTTAAGAAAAAGTATTAGAGGAACTCGATTTGAGTTTCTCAATGTGCACGATTCCGACAAATCCCCTAGTTATATATAGGGTAAACCATTTATGCCTACAAATAAAGATATCCGAAAAAATGCATCCTTTCAAGTATGAGTTGTATTATACTAAAGGGGTAACCCCATGGTGCTAATGAGAATGACCTTGACCATTATCTTGAAGGATATTTGAAGGTCGAGTTGATAAATCCCAAAAAAATAAATACTTTTTGTTTGAAAAGAATTTCTACTTTTACTTAGGCCCAATCTTCGGAAATGAATAGGCCACAATAATTTTTTAGGCAGGTAATATAAAGGAATGCATACGATACGCTTCTTAGCTATTCATCGTAACAAATTTCTAGAAGAGCCTATCGTATTTGGTAAGATTCATTTTTATTTTGATCAATATTTGGAATAAACAACTTATTATAGCCAATTCGGGGCCCAATTTTGGACGAATTTAAAAAATTGTTCATACAAAAAGTATTTATTTTTTTCTATTTTGTCCAAATCCGCTCAAAAGTGAGGCTTTTCATTTAAAATAATAAAAATTTCTCTCAATAACCTTCAAGGTCATGGCCAGGTAGGCTAGGGTCCTAATCATCAATACAATCGGATGACTTCTTTACTTTCCTACTACTTTACTTGAAATTTTTTCCCCTAGATTAGTCATTCTCAATTATAAATTAAAATGGTCCGCCTGTATATATAAACGACAGAGCGAAATTGGTGTTATATATTTGAAAGTTTCCGTTACAAAGAACTTTACTATAATTCCTTGTGTGGGTTTGTCCCAAATAATGTTAAAAAAATTGGCCTCAAAGTAAATTTAGGATATTTAATACCAAAAAGTATTTAATTTTTTCTAATTTCTCCAAATCCGATACAAAAAATGAGGCTTTTCATTTAAAATAATAAAGATTACCGTCAATAACCTTTAAGGTCATGGCCAAGGTCCTAGTCATCAATACAATCGGATGACCTCTTTACTATCCTACTACTTTACTTAAAAATTTTTCCCCCAGATAAGACATTCTCAATTATAAATTAAAATGGTCCACCTGTATATCATATAAACGGCAGAGCGAAATGGTTTTATATATTTGAAAGTTTCCGGTACAAAGAACTCTACTATAAATCCTTATGTGGGTTTGTCCCAAATAATGTTCAAAAAATTGGCCTCAAAGTAAATTTAGGAAATTTAATAAGAAAAAGTCTTTATTTTTTTCTCATTTCTCCAAATCTGCTACAAAAAAATGAGGCTATTCATTTAAAATAATAAAGATTACCGTCAATAAACCTCAAGGTCATGGCCAAGGTCCTAGTCATCAATACAATCGGATGACCTCTTTACTATCCTACTACTTTACTTGAATTTTTTTCCCCTAGATTAGTCATTCTCAATTATAAATTAAAATTGCCCGCCTGTATATTTAAACGGCAGAGCGAAATGGTTTTATATATTTGAAAGTTTCCGTTACAAAGAACATTGACTTTATCTATTTTTCTACCTTTAATCTAGATATATATGCCATTTATAATATTCTTTGTCAGTTTTTTGTATACCGTACTTAGTTGATTGCGACACAACACTAGTTAATTAAATTAATTCATTTTAAAAGCAACCACGCCATTGAAATATACATATTTTTTACAACATTACTGCTAATTACAATAGAACCAATTAGCAAACATGTACACAATAAGCTGTGATAATATTTGAAGTATTGTTTCTATAAATTTACTCAAGTGTAGAATAAAATGTAATGTCTTGGAAACAGAAAAAATATATATTTTTTTTATTAAAATAAACACACTTAGGTAATTTTCACTTACATTTATTTGCTATTGTCAATATTGTTTCACCAGGTTACTGATTTCTTTAGAATACAATCTAGAACTGAATTCTGAAGAAACAACTAACCTGTTGAAACAATATTGTCAATAGCAAATAAATGTAAGTGAAAATTACCTAAGTGTGTTTCTTTTAATAAAAAATTAAAATGAATTTTCACCAAGTAAAGACAGTAGTGATTAACTATCGATAACAATATATTTTCAAAGAAAAAAAAGTGTGAGTTAATAAACAGCACTGGTCCAAAATTGGCGGTAACAGGTTCCTCTGGACACTTATATTCTAACGCGTTTGAAAATATAATGTTTACTATTAAAGATGGTCAGGAAAATTACAATTAACAATAAGTATTTCATTGAAAAACAAACTTAATATACACGTACAGAGCGTATTAATTTCTTCCAGTGTTAGCTAAATCATACAATGTAAATCGATTATGTATTTCTTTTTATTATTCTTTCAATTAAAACAGTTTAAAATTTTAATTTCTAGCTACCCGTTTTTAAATTAATAAATCTTATATTATATCTCGGCAAGAAAACTTACAAAAGCTCACATGATTTGCAGTTAATAAAGCTCCAATTCAATTTATGTCATGAAAATTACCTACAGCCTGCCCTATTACAAGACCAATTAAGAAGACAAAACAAACACCTCTTTACTGGTAGTAGCTGGAAAATTATTGTGAAAGTAATCTAAAAAAAAAATGCGATAAGTTTTCGATCACTGAATCCGTTTGGTATTACCTGAGGAGAAAACTATATACATCCATTATAGACGGTATAGCTCGGTATAATTTAAATTTAAAAAATCTATAAAAGAGAAAGAGTGTCAGATGGTAGAGCTTTCAAGAATTGAAATTTGACATATACCAACTAGCGCTGAAAGTGACGAAGACCAAAACTAATTTTTTTGCCATATTGTAATTATGAAAGTATCTTTTCGAGAATTTACAATCTATTGAACCCAAGACAATATAGTGTTTCCGGTTGAAAACCTTCATCAGCTGGCCTTCCCTCAACTGATTGTCATCTTGAATAATTAATTATTTAATAATGACATAATTGAGCTTACCTACTATTTTATCGTGAAATATATATCGACATTTTGGAGTTTCAGAGAAGCTAGCTCATAGCTTCCCCAAATTGGAAGTCGCATTGTGTGTCACGCCGTTTTCCTGTGATTTGTAGGAGTCACATGAAAAAAATCGTAGGCTAACTAAAACTAATTAAAGCTATTAAAAAAGAATATTTGCAAAAATTTACAATCAATTGAAGGCAAGACATGCACATGTCCAAGAAGAAATGGAAGTAGCTCTCAGGGAATACAGTGGAATAGACCAACTGAATAGACCAACTCTACCCAAAATAACATCTTCAAAGAAATTGGGTATCGTATTGCAGGCAATGAACAAATTTATCTTGCCAACTTATGTTTTAGGAGCTAACATGTTTGAGTTGCTACACACAATCATCTACTGTGCCGCAACAGCCATCAGCAGAACAAATAAAATCAAAGCAAGACCAACCCCAATTTAGACAAACACCTCAAAAACCACGTTGGTAAAGACGGCTTGAAGGGAAATTCAATTCTCTTGGAAGACTGACCGAGTACCAACGAGGGGTCAGGAACAACACAATAGAAAAACTATCACGGACAGTAACCGACGACACTCTCATTGGGATGCAGAAAACGTCATCTGCAACTGCATCTCAGCAGTGTCTGGACAGTCTACGACAAAAGCTCTCCGTCTAAACAAGTCGATTAAGGATGTATAAAACTATTAGTCAACGGAAACTGGACAACATACTATTCCCGCAACCAGAAAAAGGGTTTTATAGAAAACTTAACATCAATAATAATGAAGCCCCTAGCTATTCCAGTAAAACGGACATCGAGGAATTCTGGAAAACACAGCCTTTCACAACAATTTCCTCTACCTCTGCTTTCAACTAGCGTATGTAATTAAGTCAGTAAGTATTAACACAAAAGGTCATGACCAACTTTTTTGCTTAAACTTTTGACACTGAGTATATTTAAGTAATTTATTTGTTTTTCTTATGATATTTTTCAGATATTATCCACGAAGAAAAATGGAAAATTACAGGAAATGGAAAACAGGAATTTTATAAATTATACAGTATTTTAACTTTTTTATATCCTATAAATTTTAAATTAAAGTTGACATAATTAATATTTCAATATAATTTGTTTGTATTGTGTATTTAATGTAAGTAAGTACATATTAGTATGCCTTAAGAATTCAAACTCTAGAATAATTATTGCTATAAAAATAAATACTTTTGATCAATAACTTTGTAAAGGACATATTCTTGAATTATAATCAAAAAACAAACCAGGATATCAAAAATCTATTTCTATGTAAACTATACCTAGGTATATAGGTTGTATTGTTCTTCGATGACACATTACATATAATATCCAAAAAAAAATGTATGAATTAGATGATGCGGTTTTAGTTCAATGCTGGTTCAATGCAAGTATGTAATCGACGAAGGGCCTTAGCGGAACAATCAATAAAATACGTGCCGTCGCGTAAATGAATCACCAAATAAAAGTTAATCACTGACCTTTTAAGTCAAAGCCCTGCAGGTAGTGTTTTCTTGGTTCTTCTTTCTTCAGAGGCTAGCCCCGCAGCTGGTCGGAACTGTTTAAGAGCTTTGTCTGGACGACACTTTACACAAAAAATAGTGACGTAATGTTCATTGATTGAGCAAACAAAAAATGCGGGTTTAACAAACAAATGATGCACTTTTGTAAACACAAAAGAAACAAAATGAAAGCAGTTTAGCAGTTGTTACGACCGGAACTAATAACTCGCGGAATCGTAACACAATAACAACAAAAGCGGCCGTCTTTTGACGGAATCAAAAAAGCGTCCAAATAGCTCGGAAGTCAATACATGAATCACGAATACTGTCTTTATTTTACAGGCAAAAAACACTTAAAATAAGCATTAGAGCGACGGAAGTTTTTGGAAAATTGTGCAGAAGTTTAAAAATCAATGAAGTAATTCAATCAAATTTAAACAATACACTAAACAAATTACGGAAACGCAACATAGGTATGTCTTAAAATACATATTCTCCCAAGGCACTGGAAATATAACTACCTATATTTCCAAGTGAATGCACAAATTAAACAAAATATGTAGTTAACAATTTTTTTATTTTGTCATTAAAAGGCTAGCTAACTAAAATCGAGAATATTTTGCACAAATAATTCCTATGCAATTGCAATTTCATTGTCGACGCCTTTGCCGGTCGTCACGTGTATTGCATCCTTAATTATTATAGAACTTATAAATCCCGCTAACTCTCTCACAGTGTCTAACCGATTGTTTTACGTATGTCTAATAGGAGGGGACTACGTTTTTACCTATTATTATTAAATCTATGTTTAGAAAACTTTCCAATACAAAAAAATTGTGATTTTATTGGGTGGAATCTGGTAAAATCTCATACTAGTCTATGCCAGTATTCTTAGTCGTTTTCTATTTTAATCTGGTAGGTATAAAATTATCTGCAGTGCAAAAACATGTTGATTTGAATTAATTTAAAATATAATTTCATATATTTTATATTGCAGTTTAGAATTGGACTATATTATAGTTCTCGCAGTTACTTACTTATAATGTTAATGTTGCATATGGAAAAATGTATTTCTAAACCATACTCTAGGGAAAAGCAATTTCATTTAGTCATATATGCATGTAATATTACATAAATTAAGTCCATTAAGTTTTAGGAAAATTTGTTTGCATTCTGACTGTGTAATTAGAGTTTACAATAAAGTAATCTGAATAAGATAATTGAATCATTTTGTAGAACCATTCGCTTTTACTTTGAACGATGTGTTCGTTAAAGTGTAAGAATATAATTTGATTACCCAGGTGCCTGCGAACACTGAACGCCTACTGAATTAATTTAATATTTTTATTCTCCAGTTGCCATGCATTAACGTAATCACAAATTGCATTGACGTTGAAAAATGATATTTGTAGAGATATTGATTGTGAATTATACCAGTAATATCAAATTGGACTCATGATTCAATTCAGAATAAAACATTAAAAAAATATCACCGACTTCCACCTATAACTAAAAAACTGAAAATAATTATAACAAAAAAACAACTGTAGCAAATAAATAACACATTCTATTGTTAGGTACCTACCCAGAAAGCAAAAAATATAAACATTAAAAGGTGCTCATTCTGTACAAATTAATTACCTACCAATCTAGTATATTCTTGAAGACAAACTTAATTATTGCTTGGCACCGACTTCAAAAATATACTAGATTGGCAGGTAATTAATTTGTACAGAATCAGTACCATTTAATGTTTACATTTTTTACTTCCCGGGTAGGTACCTAACAACATTGAATGTGTTATTTATTTGCTAGACTTGTATTTTTGTTATAAATATTTTCAGCTTTTTAGTTATAGGTTGAAGTCGGTTATATTTTTTTTAAAAAATGTTTTATTTTCAACTTTTTAGTTTTGTTGAACTAAGGTAGTTTTCATTCTTTAATTTTTATTTTGTATGTGTAACCATAATAGACAGGACCAGGTAACATCGAAAACCCCAACATTACACAATATATATGCCTTATGGACTACGCCATGTAACCTTTTTTCAACTTCTTTGACAACCCTGTATAACTATAGATAATTTCACTCCACCTTATGTACCAACCATCCTACGGGCAAGCATATATTTATTATCTGCCTTCTGTAAATTATAGGACGGAATAGAATCTATCACATATTGGCGGAGTCAAATCCGTCATATATTTTAACCATCGTATTTTTTTTAACATTTTATATTATCGCCCTGTTTAACATTAATTCCTGCCTACACTTTACGCAACTTCTTATTAGTCCTGTATATGATATATTTACGTCCACATCATATAACAGTCACCCTATATAATTTTAATTCCACATTTTTATACCACCAAACGTCCACTCCACCCTATATTCCAACCATCCTGTATATACGGCTCCCTATGGACCAATATCATTCTACTCCGTCCTATATTACAAGAATCATATATATGTAACTTCTACTATCACTTTACTTTGTGATTTTGTTTGCTAAACTAAACAACCTGTATATAATCGCACCAAATAGCAATCTAGAGAATGGCATGTGCTGTCACTGTTAAGCCGGGAGAATGTGACACCAAAAGCACCGTCTTCGCAAAATGGAAAAATTTTCATTTAAATAGGTATTTGCCTGGTATACAAACAAAACGAGCTTGGTACTAATTAATTTAAGGAGCTGAAAATACTATGCTTTACTACCTGTATGCTTGAGATATAAATAGAAAATTTTCAAATTCGCAATTAAAACTTCCAGTGCCTAAAATTACCGCACTATTACGTTGGAATTAAAAATTTATGAAGGGAACTTAAATCTTAGTAAAGTACAATTTAGAAAAAAGAGCGGCAGTCATTTGAGATTGAACGATGGAAGCGAAAGCTTCTTACGAGTTATACTTCCCGTTTCTTGTTATCTCCTGTCTGTTTCTATTTCCTTGTGTTATCATTAGTAATGGTTACAAATTTCATTTTGTTATGACTCAAGTAGGTCAGGAAAATGTGACAACCAAAACCACCGTCTTCGCAAAATGGAAAAATTTGCATTTAAATAGGTATTTGCCTGGTATACAAACAAAACGAGCTTGGTACTCATTAATTTAAGGAGCCGAAAATACTATGCTTTACTACCTGTATGCATGAGATCTACACAGAAAATGTTCACATTCGAAATCAAAACTTCCAGTGCCTACTATTCCCGCACTATTACGTTGGAATTAAAATATTTATGAGCAAATGTCCGTTATGTCACTACGATGAAATTTTTGATAAGAATATTATAACTTTCGGCGATTTTCTGCAAAGCTGTAAGTTGCACGTCGCAGAAAAGTATACTAGGGATCTTCCTTAATAGATTAAACGTTAAAAAACTATACACATCCATAAGGAGTTTTTGGAAAATCGACCAATATGTTAGGGATATTGATCGGTTTCTATGCATGCATGTGTTCATTCATAAATTTCATCACATTACCAATAGAATTCTTTTCCCAAATTTGAAGTTTCAAAAATCCAGATATACAGGGTGTTTCTAAATTGGAGGTACAGACGAAAAGGGGAGAGTCCTTGAATAGTTTTAGGAAGAAAATGTCCCATAAACATGGGCCCGCAAACGTTTCGTTTTCAAGGAACAGAGTGTTAAAGTTTGAATTTTAAATTGAACCCACGGACTATATTGCAATATCTTTTGAATTAAATATTTATTTTTTTAAATATATTTATGTACTTAGTGATGAGCACTGTTATTTTATATTAAATGTTGTACTTGAAAATAAATCAAACTTATATTTTTCTTTTAATTCTGTAACTTACCCCCCATAATTAATATTACGGGTTTCGTTTAGGAACGCTAAAAATACCCACTTCAACATTTTGCTACAAAATTTGGCTCCATAATTTTTACCTATACCTTTATTTAATCTGTTTGTAAGTGTCCATGCAACCAATAAATATCAGTTGTTAATTACTTTTATGTTTTTTTGGGCAGTAACACCACAATCGAAATAAAACGACGTATATTGAGGAAAACCAAACGTTTCAAAGTCTATTCTGACTGGCTTTATATTTATTGAAGTAAATGGCAAAATGAAAATTTGATTTATGACATTTAAATTGACATTAGAAAATTTGTTGTTTTTAGATATTCAGGTAGCACAAAAAATACTAAAGATCATGTATTATAGTTAAACAGCTTTCAAGTTAGAAGAATTTGTCTTTAGAATTTATAAGTGGTGGTCCTAAGTGCGATCAAAGAATTTTATTGTTTCAGTGATCCCATTAACGTCATAAGGGAAACTCTAGGAAAAACCTTATGAACTATCCCGATACTGGGCTGTTCAAAAGAAGGTTACCATTAATAATTTCTTCCTTAATTGTCGGTAACCAGATCGATTAAATTTTACAGAAGTAGAAGCGATACAATCGTCTTCATTCAAAAGAATTAAGACAGACTCTTTTATTTTTCGTTTTGTGTTATGTTGTTCTCTGTGAAGTATAGTTGAATTGTTAAATTGTATTTTATGGCCTAGATCCCAAGCATGTTCACAAATTTTCGATTTTTTAAATTGTCGTTTTTTTATGTAATTCTTGTGTTCATTTATTCGAACGTTTAATGGTCTCGATGTTTCTCCAATATAAAATTTATTGCATTCCCAAGGAATCTTGTATATGCAGTTTTTTGAGTTCTGGGTTTTGTTGGTTGGTTTTGTTTTCGATATTAGAGATTTCAGTGTATTTCTTGTTTGGAATGTTGTTTTAACATTAAATCTGTTGCCCACTCTTTTTAATCTTTCTGACAGACCCTGTACAGTTGTAACTGTAATGTAGTTGTCCTGAGTAGTAATTTGTTTTCTGTTCAAGTCTGTTTAACTCTTTTTTGATAAATTTTGTGGGGTAATTGTTGCCAGTGAGAACATTTTTTATAATTAGTTTTTCTTTAAGTAGTTTCTAACTGATTGAGGAGGTAAATGATTATTTTGAATGTTCATCTGGGATTTTCAAAAACCATTGCGAGGAGAGAACATTCAAAATAGTTTTTCTTTGTTGAATTTATTATCATCAGAACAGTTGGTCTTTGCTCTATCATATGACTTAATGACACCTTTCTTTACTGTATTCGGATGATTTGAATTGAAATTTAGGTATCTGTTTAAATAAGTTTTTTTCTCATAGTATCTGCACTTCACAAGATATTCAAATGAAATTTGGCACAGATATTACAATTAAGAGTTTACACCTTATGACATGCCAATTTCGATTGCAAATCTACAGGGTGATATTTTTTCGGGAACACTGTCCACTGTTGTCCTTCAGAACTTTTTTTTTGTGAGCCACTGGTTCTTTCAAAAATTGTAAAGAAAAGCTTTGTTGTTATGCCAAACTTTATGTTCTCTTGTAGTTTTGTCGTATCTACTACCGGTTTCGAGAAAAAAATGTTGAATGAATCTCTTGAAATGCTCAGAAAATTCCGAATTGTCTAGATCTAGTATCTAATTATCTAGTTCTAGTTACCTACCTAGTAGGCTGTGGTGAATGAATAAATTTGTTGTTAGTTTTGACACATCAAATTAAACTCCTGTGTTTTGAAAATTAAAGATGGTTGCATTTTAATATTAAAACATGCCGAATTTTACGAATTCCGAAGTGGCTGACATGCATTTCATGTATGGTCTTGCAAATGGTAATTCAAGAGAAGCTAAGCGTCTTTACATGGAACGCTATCCCAATAGAGTGATGCCTGGTCATCGAATGTTCTCTAATATTCACAGGCGTCTTTTAGAAACTGGATCTTTTTCTGCGAAAAATATTAACGCAGGTAGACCACGAAGTGTGAGAACACCACTACTCGAAGAGGCAGTGCTGAACAAAATAGAAGAACATCCAGGAACCAGTACAAGAAAAATTAGTGTTACCTTAAATACAAGTCATCAAATTGTTTGGCGGATCTTGCAGGATTCTTTGCTCTATCTTTATCACATTCAGAGGGTGCAGGCGCTCCTGCCTCGAGATTGTCATCCAAGAATTATTTCTTGTCAGTGGTATCTCAACAGACTATTAAACAATCCTCATTTTGATTGCCAAATCCTATTCACTGATGAAGCCTGTTTCTCAAGGACTTCAATCATAAATTTTCATAATGAACACATATGGGCTGAGGAGAATTCACATGAAATTGCAGAAGCTTACTTTCAAGAGGAATTTTCATTAAATGTGAGGGGTGGTAATATTGGCGATTATTTGGTTGGTCCTTTCTTCTTGCCAGGGCGACTTACTGGTCAATCATACAGACATTTTTTAGAGAACGATTTGCCCTTGTTATTGGATGATATACCTCTTATGATGCGACGTGAAATGTGGTTCATGCACGACGGTGCTCCTGCTCATTTTTCACTTTTGGCTAGGGAGTATTTGAACGAAAATTATGTAAACAGGTGGATTGGACGAGGTGGACATCAGCCATGGCCCGCCAGATCCCGAGATTTAAATAGTTTACATTTCTTTCTATGGGGCCATCTGAAATCTCTAGTGTACATAATGCCAGTGAATACCGTAGACGAATTGAGAAATCGTATAATAGGCGCGTTTGATACAATTAGGAATACTCCAGGAGTGTTTGAAAGAGTTCGATCGTCTATGAGAAGAAGAACAGAAGCTTGTATAAGGGTTGGGGGAGGACATTTTCAACAATTGCTGTAGTTTAGTTCCTTTGTTGTTATTTAGTTTTTTTATTATGATTAATTTTTGAGTTGTAGGTTTCTTGCAGTAATACATTTTTTTGATGATTATACCAGTTTATCGAATCTTTAAGAATCATTGCTAGTTTAATAATTCAAATTTTCTTTCTCGAAATCGGTAGTAGATACGACAAAACTACAAGAGAACATAAAGTTTGCTATAACAACAAAGCTTTTCTTTACAATTTTTGAAAGTACCAGTGGCTCACCAAAAAAAAATTCTGAAGGACAACAGTGGACAGTGTTCCCGAAAAAATATCACCCTGTAGATTTGCAATCGAAAATGGCATGTCACAAGGTGTAAACTCTTAATTGTAATATCTATGCCAAATTTCATTTGAATATCTTGTGAAGTGCAGATACTATGAGAAAAAAACTTGAAAAAAATTGAAACTTTAACACTCTGTATCTTGAAAACGAAACGTTTGCGGACCCATGTTTATGGGACTTTTTCTTCCTAACACTATTCAAGAAATCTCCCCTTTTTGTTTGTACTTCCAATTTAGGAACATCCTGTATACTCTATTAAACAAGACCATATTCATTCAAAACGGTGACCCGTTGATGAAATTAGGTAACATACATACAAAAAAATACACGACGAATTGATAACCTCCTCCTTTTTGGAAGTCGGTTAAAAATCTAAATACCTTTTATCTCATTAAATTCCATTTCTTAGAGGAGAGGTCAATTTTCGTCATTATGTATACTGGTAATGGATGTTAGATTTTTTTGATATACCAGTTTGAATTTGTATCTTTTATATTTTAACAACATATACAATGTGTCCCAAATGCGCTCTCAATAACTCTTGACCTTATTTAAATATATGATTGGCATTATTAGAAATCAAATTGTACCACCAATATATATGCAAATGCCAAGTTGTACAACATCAACAAACTTTAATCCTTTTTTTTTTCAAAAGCACCAATAGACCATTACATAAGCTTGTCTTCGACTCCAGTAATTATCAAACAAGAATACTATAATAGTTTCGCATTTGTTCCAGTTCACCGAAAGTCAATAGCTTGACCTTCGCAGAGATAATACCAATTACTAGACAATATTAATAAAATTACAATACCTTGCTGGACTTTTTAATTACCTTTTTTCTTTACTTCAGAAATTATTTATTACACCATGATAAATCATATTACCGTTAATGGAGATAAATGAATTGTAGAATATTACTACGATGTAGTTTTATAGTGAAGTTATTGACTGACATTTTTCTAAACTCATTAAACTGTTTACTTGCACATCATTCAGATATATTTCAATTATTACAAACGAATTCTGGTAGCGTGCTATAATATGCTGCCATTTAGATTGTAGCAGAAAAAAATCTTAACGTGGGTATCACATTAATAAAATATTTCCGTAGAATAATGTCAGACAGGCTTCATATGAAAGTACTTTCAGGTGGTCAGCGAGTTCGCTAAAAGCTGGGGATTCCTGCACTAGATATGAGTTAGCAAAACAATTAATTGCAAAGTTAAGTAGGTAAGTTAAAAATTTAGAAAAATCGGAAATCAATAAGATTTATACTATCGGGATGTCAATGGTCGGGTCATAAACTTTTTAGTAATATTAGTCTGAATCTGATAGACAATGTCTCTTGTTCCTCGAAGTTTCCTTGGACTTTCATCGTCTGGAAAAGCTGGTTCTCACAACGTTTCAATAGCTTTGTATCTGCTATCGTCATCAGGTGAATGATGGGAAATTCAGTTTATCCCTAGTATTTATACCTTTAATCGGTCATGCGTCGCCGGTCTTGGTCATTGGATCTCATCCGGTCCAATCAGCGTCGTCGTATCTGGTGGTTGGTTGTGGGTGAGGCGTAGCGACAGTGGCCGAAGAAAGGGTTTCCAAATGTTTTTAATTTGGATGCGGGCCTCACTAATTATATTCTCGTTCGAGATTATATATGCTGTCTCTATAAATTTTCTTTTATACGCATGATCCTCCTTGTGAATTACCCTGGCCTGATCCCAGTTAATGTTGTGGTGTTCGGTGCACGCGTAATTAGCTAGCCCAGACTTCGTTAGCTCCGCCATTTGCGTAGCTGTGCGGTGTTCCTTAAGCCCGGTGTCCAGCGGTCGCTTTGTCTCTCCAATGTAAAGATTGCCACATTCACAATGTATACTGTATATAAAGTTATTTGGTATTACTGGAGCGTCCGGCCTCGTTCTTGTAGTCATTCTCCTTAGAGTGTTGCTGCTTTTGAAGATCATTCTGATTCCGTATCTGTGTGCAATTCGTCTAAGTTTCTTCGCAAGCGTTTAGTATACGGTAATAATAGAGTTGCTATAGTGGGTTTCTCTTCCTGCCTAGGTGGTTTGTCCAGTTCTTCAAACGCCTTGTTAATGATGGTTTCCGGGTATCCATTCGCCAAAAGGTCTTCTCTAAGTTTCACTTGTTCTTCTTTGAGGACATCTGGGGTACTACAGATATTTTTGGCTCTATGGATTAGAGTTTTGATGATGCCAGTTTTCGTTGTTGATGTGTGGTTAGAATTATAATGTAGATACACTCCTGTATGGGTAGCCTTCCTGTAGACTGTTGTTTGGATTCCGGTCCTAGTCCTTTGACACTTTACATCTAGGAATGCTATGCACCCACCTTCTTCCATCTCCATGGTGAATCTAATGGATGGTTGGTATCGGTTTAGGTGCTCCAGGAATGCCTGTAGTTGTATTTCTCCGTGTTGCCAAATAATGAAGGTGTCATCGACATACCTTAACCATAGCTTGGTCTGCTTCTCCTATCACTTCAGTGCATGTTCTTCGAACCACTCCATGTAGATGATGGCGACGGTTGGCGATAACGGAGAGCCCATAGGCAATCCATCTTCTTGCATGAAGAACCTGTTCTTCTCTTTAAAGTAGCAGTTCTTGAGTAACATTGCAGTAAGTCTATGATTGAATCTATTGGCAGCTCCGTCCTCTCCATCAGAGTTTCGTCTTCACTAAGTTTCCTTCGCAGTATGTCGAGAGATGCGTCTAATGGTACGTTCGTTAAGAGATTTTCAACGTCGAAACTTACTAAGTGATGTTCTGGTCCATGCTCCATGGCACCGATGATTTCAACAAAATGCTTTGAATCCTTGACGTGCGATGATGTTTTGCCCTCCAAAGGTTGGATGATTGGTAGAAGGAATTTGCTGCTGTTGGCGAGTTGCGTGAACTAGTAATCGGTCTGAGAGGTACTCCAGCCTTGTGTATCTTGGGTAGTCCATAAAGATGTGGTGGTGCTGTGATGTGGCGTTAATTTTCTCCTTGTTTCAGGTGGAATGTATTCAGCATGATCTCTGAGAGCATTGTAAATTTTCCGTTCTATCTTCGACAGTACGTCCTGGATTTTCTTGTTGTACTCCGTTCTATCCATCAAGATGGTGACATTTCCTTTGTAAGCTGGTAGAATGATGATAGATTTGTCGTCCTTAAGTGATCCTCTTTTCGGATTCGTTGATGTTTTGGTTGATGTGTTGTATTTTCTCGATCGCGGTCCTGACTTTCCATCGAAATTCCTCCAGTTGCGGTGTATCTTTGCAGCCTATTGCTGACTCCACTGAACTGATGATAACTAGTACTGGCTTCTTTTTTTGGAGCTACAGCGTAGTTCAGACCCTTAGAGAGCAATGTTTCTTCGACTGCTGTGAGAACTCTGGATGACAAGTTCACCACTGTTTTCTTGTTGGTTGTATTCTTCGGTAACTGCTTCCTGGTAATTTTTTTGAGTTTCTCTGTGTGCACCTTTTTTTATTACCGTATACTAAAGGTTTCTCGGAGAAACTTAGACGAATTGTACACAGATATGGAATCAGAATGATCTTCAAAAGCAGCAACACTCTAAGGAGCATGATTACAAGAACGACGCCGGGAGCTCTAGCAATACCAAATAAGTTTATATACAGTATACCTTGTGAATGAGGCAATCTTTACATTGGAGAGACAAAGCGACCGCTGGACACCAGGGTTAAGGAACACCGCACAGCTACTCAAAGGGCTTAGCTAACGAAGTCTGGGCTAGCTAAACACGCGTGGACCGAGCACCACAACATCAACTGGGACCAGGCCAGGGTAATTCACAAGGAGGAGCATTGGTATAAAAGAAAATTTATAGAGACAGCATATATAATCTCGAACGAGAATATAATTAGCGTGCCCAGCGTCCAAATTAAAAACATTTGGAAACCCCTTCTTCGGACGCTGTTGCTACGCATCACCGACAACCAACCGCCAGATACGACGACGCCGATTGGACCGGAGGGATAAATTGAATTTCCCATCATTCACCTGATGACGATAGCAGATAGAAAGCTATTGAAACGTTGTGAGATCAACCTTTTCAAGACGATGGAGGTCCAAGGAAACTTCGAGGGTTTTTAGTAATAGTTTATCAATAACTTAAATTGTTAAGCGTTGTAGCAACATCAGTCCTGAATTTGCCATGGTAAACACATTTTTGCATTTTTTTTGATAACTTAAAGAGCAGTGTAATTTTCAAACTCAGTTTACTGGAAAACCTTTGGAAATATCGATTTTGACAAACAAACATAATATTTTTTACGAAAAATTGTGGAGATTTTATAAATCTGTAATGAAAAATTGTAAAAAAATATATAAATAAAAAAATACGGACCAAAAACCCCATTTAGCAACCTAAATAGGACGCTTATGATTAGCATGTCAAAAAAACGGAGTAGCACACGTTATTTAACGTAAAAAGATATATAAGACCCATACATTTTTTGTTAGTTATTTTCAACCGTTTTGTCAATAACAGAAAAAACAGTTTGTTTTAGGGCACATGTTAATAGGGACTATTTGGCTTATTTTAATGAATTTTATACACAGCAGTTGGAACCCAAATTTAGAAACACCCTGTATACTTACAAAACAAGATAAAATTTATAGAGCCAAACCCATTTTATTAAACAAATCGTTTATTAAAATTATTCTGTTTATTTAGATTGTCAGTCAAAATTAACATAGAAAATGTAATATTTCTAGCAATCCGATTTCCTCGAAGACGCTGTGAAGATAGACCAGACTGCTGACAATATAGTCTTGATAAATGTCTTCGTTCCCTGCAAATAAAATAAAAGTTAAATTGGTTTCGCTATTTTCGCATTTCACATTTCTAAAGGGAAATTCTGAATTAGAAATATGAAAAAACTGTTATATCTGTAGAGGAATACAATCAAAAAAGTTACACCCAAAATCAGCAGATTTTAACCAATAATTCTGCTTACTGTTTGCATTTTGTCACCACAGAAGCGACATTGTAGCATAATTACATTGGCAGGGCTGGAAATAATTATGAATGCTTTCTTTCATTTTCTCTCATCACACTGCTTCCTGAAAGATATATTTAAAGATACATTTAAAGTAATTGAGAACGAAGGTGTAATTGAATACTAGTTCATCGAGAAACAGTCTTGTATGATTAACTGAGAAAAGCGCGTCAACAAATTTTCCTGTATAATATGTTTGAATGTATACTGCAACACACTTATCTATGTGTGGTGATACAATCCCTCCTTAGGAATCCTTGCCGAGGGATGATTTGTTTTTTGAAGCAACATTAATTCCCCTGATTTTTTGAAAAAGCTTTCTGGACAATTTACACACATTGCACTTACTTCTACTTACTTTGATACTTAGTTACATATATTACACTCCAAAACAGATTTGCTGATGATTGGGTTATATTACTTGATGCTAGCCTATTTTTAATGACGGTTTCAAATGGTCATCGACATTTTTTAGCTTTAATTTAAAAATTAACTATAAATTAAAAATCAGCATGTTTAAAGTTTATCCTATTTGCTGAATTGAGAGAGCTGTTTGGAAAGCTCCAATAGCAGTTCGCCATCATGTATGCATTCCTATACATAGCCTTGATAGCGTTCCTCTATCGTACGAATGTCCTGGGGGAATCTCTAGCACCGTCCTTCATTTAGATCTTGAAAATTGACTGACAAATAGTTTAGGTGGATGTGAAGAAAGTGTAACCTGATTCTCATGGTACAACGAAGCGTTTGAAAGTGACTTATTAGTTGTTCAACGTGTTGAGATTGGGCAGAACTGTTTCCAAACTATTTTAAACAAGCCAAACAATCTATTTCCATGTCTTTTTCTCAATCTCTGTCATACTGTCTATCAAATTGGTGTCTTTTTGTAATGATCTTATCTGAGGTCCATCAAAATTAATACTAAGACCTTTAGCAAATTGCCTCATAAGCCCCAATTTTCTATGCCACGGAGACACAATTATATAAGCCCTTGAGTTTCTCAGGTTTTGTTGTCCTGGACTAGCAATCCTTTTTAACCAAGTGTTGATTTTTAGCTCTTTTATCTCATAAACAAAGAAAACAAAAAGAAAATTGACCATATTTAAATGAACACATATGAGCCACAAGCTCTCCACATTTACTTTTGTCCAAAAACAGAGCAGTATTTATATATTTTTCTTTTATTTTTGTAGAATATGAAATAGCGTAAGACCCTAATTTATTTCCATTGTGTAAGATAACACAGCTTAGATTCTATTTTGACGAGTCAATAAATAAACGCCACGCACTCCTTTCGTAATTTCCTAACCCACTTTCATATATTATACCATGCACATCTTTATCAAATACGAAATCATCTTCGTCAGAAAAAATTTTTAAGGAAATTCTATTCTCATCTGCGGTTATAAGAACCTTTGGTTCCTTTTGTTAAGTTTATTTATTTTAGCCTAGAGGCCACAATTTCTGAAGAAAATTTAGACAATCCCAATCAGATTGAGTCGTTTAAATCATCTATCACCACTGTCAATTTTCTTCTCAAAGTCCATTGGCTCTTTCTGTGAAGCATCAGCTTGGGTATAGGACTCAGGACACTTCTATATGGCGATGGCATGCAAGAATATTCCCAGATGGCTCGATTTTTTCAGTTATTGCTAGTTATGTTCACCAAACAAAAATAACAGCCGTCATGGTGGTTCACCTCTTCATTCAAGATCATAGCGCTTTCAATTTTTAGTTGACCACGTTTTGCGTATTTTTTTGCGAAATCCATGTTACCTTTCATTTGCAACGGGAGCCTAAGTTAATTTTTCTAAGCCTCATTTAGAAGCGCTGTCATATTTAAGCTTTACCATGCCATATCAAATATAGTGAGATGACTCAATAATTTTTAAATTAGCAGCAAACACGGTAAGAAATTTATAGAGAACGTTATAGCTAGTAAACAACGTCAAATAGAAAACAAATTATGTTATATTTAAAATCAGTAACTTAAAATTAGTAGCCATCAAATGACACATTTCTGTCCCAAATTGTTGAGATTTGCTCGAAACTAGCTGTGACTGTGACTGCAACTGCAAATTGACAAAACTGATAAAATAACTAATTATAAGTTTAAGTCCGCAAAATTGTTGCTTACATAAATAATATAAAAACATTTCCCATTTATTGAAAACAGATAATTCCGTACTGACTTTTCTGTTAAGAGCTACTGAACACCTAGTATCACATTATTTAAAAAAAATATTATAATGGATTGCCCAGATTATTTCCATAATTAAACAATAAAAAAATTAACAATAATTCCCGCACACAAAAAAGAAATAATCTGTACTCTACATGGGACACATGATCTCTGATCACGAAGCCCGTGTCAGAATTTGGCATACATCTCAAATTTTTATAACCTCGCCGAAAACTTCCTAAAGTTCAATTCTTCATGTTTTTCTGGGGTTAAAAAAAATCCGTTATCAAAAAGCAAAACATGAGAAATATCTAACATCTGATATAGTGTGTCAAAATTCTCAAGATTTTAGTCATTTCCAATTCCTTATAATCTCAGCCTCTTTTGCTGTTATTCATTAGAATATAAACAGTATTTGCCTTCCGTTTTTAATAAACCACTAATTTACTACACATAACTACACATTGATTCGAACTTTGTGCTTATTATTGGAATTGCAAGCAAATTTCAAAAGTTTCCTCCCTGAACTTCTAAGGTGTTTAATTTAAAGCCTTCTTTACTAAAGTCTTAGTCGGAGCTCCTTATAGTTAATGTGGGTAAACTCAACAAAACCTGCATATTATGTCAAGATTTCTTGCTGTAGCTTTATACTGATTTTCCAAGTCCTGATTACTTAAAACAGGTTTTTACTTGTTATTTTACACTATGAATAAAGGTTGGCGTTACACTTGACATATACAAGTTGTTTGGGTAATTTTACATTTTTAATTTTATTTGTATCACTTCGATTAATAACATTCTTGAAATCCTAGATGACATAAGAAACTGCAAGGGAATGAGTTTTAGTGTCTACGCCAGTTTCACATAAGTCCCAGTACACCAATTTATAGAGGTACATTGATCTCATTTTGGAGATAAAATTCAACACAAATTCGCTAATATCATCTCGTCAGTAACCGTTCTTAAAGAATAATTGCTAAGATTTTATCAGCAAGCTCGTAGAAGTAAACTATTTAAGTAATAAACGGCATTATGAACCGATGATTACTTTTCACATTAGAAGCAAAAAAAAGAAATGCTCCATATTTTTTGGAGTTTTAAGGTTCAACTTCTACGAGTTTGGTGTTGAAATAATAGGCAGAGACTGAATAAACTAAGAATGTCAAAGCATAGCTGAAATACGTTAAGAATAATCTGCTCTAAAATATTGTTGAAATACTTCTTATATAAAAAAAATGCGTTTTACAGTACAGTCACATATTAATATTAAGCAATGCATCAAACAATGTTCTTATGTATTGGCTTATTCTTGGTGTTTTCCGAGATTATCCGTGATCTTTGACCCCTGACAGGCATGATAATATTCTGATAGGCAGATATCTTGAAGAGATAAAACGTATCTCAACAAGAAATAAATAATCTACATCATCTTATTTCATCCAATTTAAGTGACACACTAAATAGGCATAAATAAAAGAGCGTTAAATCATTACGTTAATGATTGTTCCTCAAATGGAGACATTTCATGTTAGAACTTTACACTTACCATTCCTTGGCCCATGTTCCCACTACTGCCACTGGCGATAGTTTTAAGCAAGCCAGACAGAAATCCTCCGACGTCTAAACTTGGTGCCTTACCTTTTCCACCCATGGGTATCATCATATCGTCATCAGGCTAAAATAAAACACAAGGCGAAGAAATTAATAAATAAAATATTTAAATTGATCTAGTAGTTACAAATATTATTGAACAAGGAATATGACACTTTTTGAGTTCTTTATAAATAAGAAAACATATTGTTTCTAGTTACGACTATTGAAGCATACCACACATGACTAAGGTAATAAGTTGAATGCAGAGATGGATATTATGCATGTGGGGCTGACGCTACACACTGACGGAATTTCAATTATTTTTCGTCAAAATTGAATCCAACAAAAGTTTTCATAATATTTTAAACGAATGTTTAACTTGTTAACCACCACGACAAAGTATGGTCTCCAACATAAAAATTGGCCATTGTTTAAATCGAGTTTTTTTTTTAAATAGTGTCGTGTTTTAAAAGTGTTTGGGATAACATTTTATCATGTATTGTCAAACTTGGGGTATGTACTTGTGTTCCTAAAGTTGATTTTTTAATTTTTCAAGTTTGCTTGTGATAAACATAATAAATATAATGTACAAGGTAAATTTTATTCAAAGATTTGTTTTATTTATTTAGAAAGTTACGAACTCAGAATCAGACAACTTTATAAATGTTATAATCAACTTCAACATCTTAATATCTGTCTCAAATGCAGTTGCTACTATGTGCTACTCTCCTTTTTATTAAATAATTAAAAACATAAAATTAAAAAAAAAGAAAATATTTTTGAATTATTTTTTCATTTATATTAACTAGCTGTCGCCCAGTGGTCGAAATTCGACCAATTGTGTCAATATCTCTGGCAGGTTAAGTAACCTGAAAATCTTATCCTGACATTCTATCCTAGGACTTTAGAGAGAACAGCAATTACACGGAACGGTTCCAGATTCGGAAACTCTGTGTGATAGTTTCCTTGAAAATCCTAGATGTCGGCCTTACATCTCGCTTCTACAAATAAGTAAACAAATTCAAGTTTTTTTTCAGATATAATTCATAGGACTTTATTTGTGTTCAATTTCGTAATTCTTAATTTAATATGACAACAAAGCAACCGCTAATGAGCTACGCTACATATTTATTTTTTCTAACCTCCCTGTATAGCTATAATTGCACTCAATTCTCTAACATTTATTAAAATCCTCATTATAATAATTCCATCTCATTATATATTTCCACCACCCTGTATATGCAACTGCTCATGGACCACGCATAATATTTTTTAGCATTTTTGACCCACCCGGTAAACCATTCTGTATATGTATATATTACGAAATTTTTAACTATCTTCTGTAAATATAATTCTACTGTGACCTATATTTCAATCATTATATATATGGAACTCTTCGTGGGCTACTCTGTAAATCATTTCCTTTGCTATCATTTTTTATCATTATCCTGTATATCTATAATTCCTCTAACCCTATATTTCATCTCCCCTATATATACAACTGCTTATGGGTTACGAAATGTTGCATTTCCATTTCCGCCACCCTGGATATGCATCTCTATATAATATTCTTTGCACCACCCTGTATAACTGTAATTCTACTGCACCTTCTATTCCAAGAACCCTGTAAATTCAACCGCTAATGGGCTTCCCAATATAATTATTTTATTAGTTATAATTGCACTCTGTATTTTAAACACCCTATATATGCAACTGCTTATGTGCCACCCACGAAAAAAACGATTTTGAACATATCTGGAATCGCCCTGTATAATTATAATATACAACGATTACTTTACCACTAAACAATAACAACGCTTGCATGCCACTTCCAGTAGTACATGCTCTAAGTATAAACAGCATTGGTCCCTCTATATATAATTACTCAATGTTTTGAGTCTGGTGGCGTCGGCACGCGGCACATTCAGTTGTTTGGCGCTGACATTATGACGTAAATAATGAATTTTTATTATATTTTATTTAATGAATGAACCATTATTATAAACTAATATTAGCATTCTGCATTGAAGGTCGTCAGTAGCTACTAAACAAAACAAAAATGAAGAAAATCGGTTGAGAGACAGAGGATAAAATGGTACCTAATGGTTTTGTCTTTGCCTATTTATATATAGATTCTTTGTATGATTGACGGAAAAACTGTGAATGCTATAACTGACACGAAATTAAACCAACGATGTTATCTGTGTCATTTAACATCAAGAGACTTAGTTTGTCTACAAATATTGTTAACAGAGAATTCTTAAATCTTGGAATATCTCCACTACTTGCCTGAATCAGTCGTTTTAAATGTTTAAGTAATGTAAATTTTAGACGAACTATATCTAAGAGGCAAGTTCAAGATGCAAAAAATAAAATAAATATTAGAAGAAAACGTATACAAACACAAATTCAGAAAAAAAACATGGGTTTTCTTTAATTTTTCTTGGGAATAACACCAAAATTGAATTAAAAAAGTTGTATATTGAAAGAAAATGCCAAACGTTTCAAAGTCGAGTCCGACTTCCTTGTCAATGGCTTTAAAATGTGTAATTTTCATGACATATTTCGATCTTTTACGATCATTGATCGTGACCCTGTAAGTAACCTTCAAGGTCAAACTGATTTTCATGGTAACTTTTGATCAGGTCGTCATGAGGTACAATATACCAAAATTGCATCCAATTTGACCGGGAACCTAAACCCAAAAGATTTTTGCGGGGTCGTTTATAGTGGAAGAATAAAGTCAGGCATGGCGTAGATTTATATAAAATAAAGTCTAGCTCGGCCTGCATAAAAAATTGACGTAATGCCGTTACCCTGGAAGTAAATTATGTGAACGCCTAAAGCAATTACTTGATGAAAATATCAACTACCAATTACTTACCGGTCCACTTAGTGCTGGCAGGACACCACCGAATAACTTTCCTGTAAAAATGCCAGCTCCTTTCTAAAATATAAATATACATTTTAGCAACTAATCACTACTATCTAAAAAATAAATAATGTAACCTGTTTGTTTTTGAAAATATTTATATAAAGGGAGTGTTGGATAAGTTTTGGATGATTTTTGGGAAATACTAATATTAAATACACAGAGAACCATACCATGTCTGGTGCATATGAAACCTGAGCTTCGTTGCCGTGTTTTCTTGAGTCAAAACCGATTGGTTCTTTCCGTTTGGGGTGCTTAACACAGACAACACTGAACTTAAAGGTATTACTCCACTATGTTTGCTTGAGTTTGTCTAGCCCTTGACTTCTTGGACAAGCAGAATGCCTCCACTGGGCCTTTTTGCCGAAACGATAGCCAATAGATTCAATCATGGACATATTACAGTGCCTCAAGAGCTGCTAATTTTAAGAGAAGGACCGTTTCTTCATGCAAGAAGATGGATTCCCTATGGGCTCGCCATTATCGCCAACCATCGCCGACATATACATGGAATGGTTCACTGAAGGGGTACGAGAAGGAACCAAAACTCTTGTTAAGGGATGTCGACGACACCCTCATTATTTAGCAACATGGAGAGACAACTACTGGTATTTCTAAAGGGCTAGGACCGGAATCGAAATAACAGTGTACAGAAAGGCATGGATAAGGAATCAAAATAGGATTCAAGAGCTACAACAACTTGGGGAGGATGATCACAAAAATGACGCCAAATAATCAACCAGTCCGAAAGAACTGTAGATATAGCCTACCCTGTGAATGTGGAAATCTCTATATTGGGTAAACCAAACGACCACTGGGCGCCAGGGTTAAGGAGCACCTCATAGCTACTCAAAGGGAAGAGTTAACAAAATCTGGATTAGCTAAACACGCATGAACCGAACACCATAACATTAACTGGGACCAGGCAAGGGTAGTTCACAATGAGGAGCACTGGAATAAGAGATAATTCATCGGGGCGGCATACAAAATCTCTAATGAGGATATAATCAGCGAGCCCAGCGTCCAAATTAAAAACGTTTGGAGACCTCTACTTGAGACACTGCCGCTACTCATCACCGGCAACCAATCGCCAGGAACGGTCCCGCCGATTGGACGAGACAGGGGATTAAGCGACCTGTTGGGCATGACCGGTTAAGGGTATAAATACGACGTATAACCTGAATTTCCCATCATTCACCTGATGATGATAGCAGATCCAAAGTTCTTGAAACGTTGTGAGATCAATCATTTTAAGACGATGGAAATCCAAGGAAACTTCGAGGAACGAGTTTCATTGTCTACCAGCTTCAGACTTACATAGCCGTAAAGTTTCATCATATTGTGGTACTCTTAAATATATGAATCCTCACATTTCACTTAAGTATCCTTAAGCTTTCATTGACAGTTGTTTTTGTTTCAACAACTTTGGTGCTACATATTTAATGTCCAAAATTTCACATGAGTCAAGTAACATCAACGTTTTTGTGGCTCTTTTGGAAATATTTTTAGAATTAGTAAACCATATTTCTTCTCATTAGTGTACTATTTTCTACTCTTATTGAAAAATATAATGGAAAATTTCTGATGCAGTGTTTAAAACAATAACTAGTTGTCGACCATACTGAAACACGTTATATCTTTTTAGAAATGACAGTTCTACTTGCTAATAGTAGAGGATCCGAACTAAGATCGACCTTCACCATTGTGTTGACCAGATGAAAATAATATTTTATTAAATAAAATAAGTTTCTGAACTTTACTTAATATTGTAACCCCAATAAAAATGTTCCAGATTATTATTAATTAAAATTTAAAAAAATATATAATTTTCTAAAAATTTACGATATAGTATATATATATATATACTATAAACAATATGCAACACCTCAATACTCTTTTCTGGTCCCTATTTCCTGGTAGCTGCGGTCAAACAAGCTAGTTGATGTAATTTAATTACAAATAATGTAGTATAGGGGTTGCAAGAAATTGAAAACTTTGATGCGAGCAAAAGTCCAAGACAGAGAGAGATTGTGCACATGTTTCACACGCATAGTCAAGACAAGGATAAATTAATTTACTATAGGGTAGCGTTTTGGATGGGTATTTTGATAGTAAATACGGTGTGTATTGTTAACAATATTGAAAATGGCAAATAAAAAGTGTTTGTTCTGCACATAAGGACTCTGTAATTGATTTTAATGACAAATCCTCATTGCGTAAAACTAAACCTTGAACATTGTGATTTGTGCCTATATGGACACTTAAAACCAAAAGGATTTGAGAGAGACCAAACATCTTTAAAAATTGACAATATTCTAGAAATGGCAGAGAAAGAAAATGAAGAAAATTCTTCTGACTTGGAAATTGATACAACTTTCGGCGTTTGTGATCCTTAATAATAATCGTTCATTACTATTTTTTGTATGATCACTTCTTTTAATGTATTAGTGATATTGCTTAATAAAGAATTTTCTATTTTTCTGCTAGACAAGGATTTGCAGTTTTTTTAGAAATTCTTTCTCTATTTGTTCTAAAACGGTTATCTTCTCTACTTTTATCTACGCCGGGTTTTTCAAAAGTTATTTTATTAAAATTTATTAACAAATCATCTTATCTACTCCAAAACAGTAAATTAATTTATCCGTGAATTTATTATGCTTGTGAAACATGTCTACTCTCTCACAGGTGATGGCGTCTTTTCAATTTAAAATCTTGCAACTAGCATCCGTGAACAAATTTTTTCAGGCAACCTTATACTACATTAGTTGTTTAAATTATTTTCATTTTAAGACTAGTCCGGATTGGGTGACAAAAGAGTGCAATTATTAACATCAACTTACCTTTGAAAAGGCGAGATGTAAAGACAGCCATATAGGATTTTTGGTCTTTACATCTCGCGTCATCAAATTTAACGATATGTATCAAATACATAAAGATGTGTTCGAGAGGGTATTCAGTTGTGGGAAGTGCAACTGATGAAGGTTCCCTAACCAGAAACAATATATATATTACATATATTGTCTTGCGTACAAAAGAATGACACCAGAAGAGGGTAATCAACTTACCTGTTTGACCGCAGCTACCAGGTAATAGGGACCAAAGACAAGTAAGCTACTGAGGTGGTACATATTGGGTATAGTGGATACTTTCCACTGGGGTTTGTTTCGTTTGGTGGAAACGCCGGTGAAATTTCAGAAAATTATATATTTTTTAAATTTTAATTAATAATAATCTTGAACATTTTTATTAGGGTTGTCATATTAAGTCTAGTTCAGAAAGTTATTTTATTTAATAAAATATTCTTTTCATTTGGTCGACATAATTGTGAAGTTCGATTTTACTACGGATCCTAGACTATAAATTACGAAATTCCTGTCCAATTCATAACAGAATTTCATGAAGAATAAGCCGTCAAATAAAATAGTTATATTTCATTACATTTTGAATGCAAATAACGTGAAAGTGAAATTTTAAAGACAACAGTAACGCATATTGCACATAAACCTATTTTCAGTGTCTTGAATGTGACAAAATATTCTAGCTGTTGTTAGGTAATATTTTGCAATATACATAGTCAAATGTTTAATTATATGCTTAATGAACGTACGTGAATACATGTTGTCTGCAGTTTTAAATTATTCAAATATACATAACCGCAAAATCTATAGATATTATATATATATATACAGAAGATACTCGATTATCTGGATTTCAGTTATACGGATTTGTGCTCATCTGGATTAGGCACCGACAAGAGCAAGAGCAAGAGTGTCTTGGCACTATCCTATGTTTACTTAAATGATAATTAGGGTGTATTCTTAACCAATTAGCTACAGCAATTGTCATATATGACTTATATGTACATATGGCTGTACATAAGTTCAAGAGAATAAGTAACCATTACTTTTTATGTTTTTTTGGGCAATAACACCACAATAGATAAAACGACGTATATTGCAGGAATACCAAACGTTTCAAAGTCTATTCTGACTTCGTTGTCAATGGCTTTATATTTATTGATGTAGATTGTAAAATGAAAATTTGATTTATGACATTTAAAATTGACATTAGAAAATTTGTTGTTTTTAGATATACAGGTAGCACAATAAATTCTAAAGATCATGAATTATAGTTAACCAGCTTGCAAATTAGAAGAATTTGAAAGAGTTGTCTTTAGAATTTATAACTGGCGTTCCTAGGTACGACTTTGTTATAAGATAGTGCATTCGCCAAAAATGTGATCAAAGAATTCTACTGTTTCAGTGATCCCATTAACGTCAAAAGGGAAAACCTAGGAAAAACCTTATGAACTATCCCGATATTGGGTTGTTCAAAAGGAGGTTACCATTAATAATTTCTTCCTTAATTGTCGGTAACCAGATACGATTAAATTCTACAGAAGTAGAAGCGATTCACTAGTCTTCATTCAAAAGAATTAAGGCAGACTCTTTAATTTTTCGTTTTGTGTTATGTTGTTCTTTGTGAAGTATAGTTGAATTGTCAAATTGTATTTTATGGTCCCAAGCATGTTCACAAATTTTTGATTTTTCAAAGTGTCGTTTCTTTATGTAATTCTTGTGTACATTTATTCGTACGTTTAATGGTCTCGATGTTTCTCCAATTAAAATTTATTGCATTCGCAAGGAATCTGGGTTTTGTTTGTTGATTTTATTTTCGATATTAAAGATACTTTACAGTAAAGAAAGGTGTCATTAAGTCATTATATGATAGAGCAAAGACCAACTGGTCTGATGGTAATAAATTCAACAAAGAAAAAATAATTATAAAGAATGTTCTCACTGGAAACAATTACCCCACAAAATTTATCAACAAAGAATTAAACAGACTTGAACAGAAAACAAACCTTCCGACTCAACCTAGAACTTCTCTTAACACTACTACTACTCAAGACAACAACATTACAGTTACAACTATACCATATATACAGGGTCTGTCAGAAAGATTGAAAAGAGTGGGCAACAGATTTCATGTTAAAACAGCCTTCCAAACAATAAATACACTGAAATCTTTAATATCGAAAACAAAACCAACAAACAAAACCCAGAACTCAAAAAACTGCATATATAAGATTCCTTGCGAATGCAATAAATTTTATATTGGAGAAACATCGAGACCATTAAACGTACGAATTAATGAACACAAGAATTACATAAAGAAACGACAATTTGAAAAATCAAAAATTTTTGAACATGCTTGGGACCTAGGCCATAAAATACAATTTGACAATTCAACTATACTTCACAAAGAACAACATAACACAAAACGAACAATTAAAGAGTCTCCTTAATTCTTTTGTATAAAGACTATTGTATCGCTTCTACTTCTGTAGAATTTAATAGTATCTGGTTACCGACAATTAAGGAAGAAATTATTAATGGTAACCTCCTTTTGAACAACCCAATATCGGGATAGTTCATAAGGTTTTTCCTAGGTTTTCCCTTATGACGTTAATGGGATCACTGAAACAATAGAATTCTTTGATCGCATTTTTGGCGAATGCGCTATCTTATAACAAAGTCGTACCTAGGAACGCCCCTTATAAATTCTAAAGACAACTCTTTCAAATTCTTCTAATTTGAAAGCTGGTTAACTATAATTCAGGATCTTTAGAATTTTTTGTGCTACCTGTATATCTAAAAACAACAAATTTTCTAATATCAATTTTAAATGTCATAAATCAAATTTTCATTTTACAATCTACATCAATAAATATAAAGCCATTGACAACGAAGTCAGAATAGACTTTGAAAGGTTTGGTATTCCTGCAATATACGTCGTTTTATTTCTATTGTGGCATTATTGCCCAAAAAAACATAAAAGTAATCAAGAATATGCCACAAAAAACGTTTAGAAGACAACAAGTAACGATTTATTGATTTTTTTTTGTATTGTTTATTTGGTTTCTTACTGCTAACAACGGTTTCTGAAAAACAGGTAAGGTAAATAATCGAAAATGAAAGTGTAGTAAGGAGGATTTGTGGAGATTGCCCGGAACATATAATAAGATATATATGAATCGCATTTTTTCATATATTCAGTTATCCAGATTTTGTTTAACCGAATGCCTTACAACAACAATTTGGTCCACTGTAAGTATTATATCAACTAGAAACAGAAATCAGAGCACGCCAATGTGGGCTTTTACACTTTTCCCAATATTCCATAAATTTGTGTATTTATTTTAATTTTGTTTAGTTTTGTTAAATTATGTCTTCATCGACTGCTTTAAACGTGTTCTAGTGTTATCACTAGGTTTTTATAAATTGCTACTGTCAGTACATTAGCCCATGATGAGATGATGAGACTCATAGGTATTCTTCCGAAAAAAAAACAGACTATGTCGATTGATCCTGATAGGTACTAGCCTGACGTAAACTGTGGATTATACAGACGACATCGAGAAATCTGGAATATTTCTATACAAAATCACTTTATGCTATTATATGCCAGTGGATACAATAAACTGGATGGAGATTATTAAGTGACAAGTGTCACTTTAGAAATTTAGTAACTGAGGTGTTACAATCAGCTTAAAATTTAGGAATGAAATACATTCTAATCGAGGTGGAAACTTTGTAGTTTGATAGGAGTCATACATAGTAATCCAACACACCAATTAATTTTGTATTAATCGATTTCCTGAGCATAACACCACGCTTGCGAAAAAGTTTTGTAGAATTCAAACTTTCCACCCATTTCGGGTCCTTGGCAAGGCTTGGTCCAGTTATTAATGGACAGATCAAATGTAAGAATTTGTAAAATATGTAAATTTTCAAATTAAAATGTTTGACAATATTAGATAACGAATATGCAGACGAGCTCGAGAATATGCTAAAGATCGTATAAAACTGATATAGCCTCTTTTAAATTAGAAGAACTTGAAAGAGTTATCTTCAGAATTTGGTGCGACGCCCGTATATAAGATGCAAGAATAAGTTTAAAGATTTATCATGTCTCAGTGATCCGATCAAAGCCATAAACTTAATGTTCGGGAACAAATAACGACTGCAGTCCACGGAAGTAATAGCAACGTAATCGTTTTCATTTAGTAAAATTACAGCAGACATTTAGACTTTCCTTTTGTGTTGTTCTCTTGTTTCCGTAAAATGAGTGAGTTTTGATATTACCATTTGTTTAACGAAGACCCAATTTTTTTAACAAATTTTTAACTTTTCTTTCTTCATGTAATTTGTAAGTTCATTTATCCGTACATTTAGAGACCTAGAAGTTTGTCCAATATAAAAAATTATTAAGTAGGTGTGGCTTCTGGATATATTTTTATATAGTTATGAGAATGGAACAACTTGTCATTCACCCGGGTTTGACGGGTTATTAACACCAAGGAGGGACATGCACTAGTAAAGAAATTAATAGTTAAGTGAATTTTATTTCTTATTAATGAATTTCTATTTAAGTAAACAAACTGTGTACTAATTAATTCCAACAACTTGTTATACCTTATCTCCTTGATTTTTCAGGCATGGAGACACAGATAAATTATGTAAACAATTTTGATCCAAATAAATCCACGGACCTTGCAACAATTTTAAAACAAAAACAATTTACTCTAGATGTACGATGTCAATTCTCTTATTGAACTTAGGATATTAAAAGTATAATTAAAAATTTAACTTACCGCGCCAGGAGGATTGGCAACACCTTTTATGAGAGCTCCTACTAAACCTCCTAAAAAAGCTCCAACATCTGATCCTCCTTCTCCCTAGAATCATAAAACCATTATACAGTCAGAAGTAAAATGTTGCAAAACCATTATATTAAGTACTTCAAAATATTAAACATTGCAATAACAGTAGCATTACTATATAAGTAACGGAAATACAAAAACAAAAAAGGAAAGCGTCTATTTAGAGACCATTTGACTAGTCGAAAAAATGTATGTTTTCTCTTACCGTTCTCAGATTCTACGGAGAAAACCTATTTTTTTGTCTATAGCCAGTACCCATTTCATTTAACGGAACATCAAAAATGGAAAGGGAAATAATATTTTGAGATGAACTTTTGAGTAAAACTACATCACCTTTCTTCAGACTCATTATCAGCTTTAATGTTTGTTAAAATATCGATAATGAATTAAAATACCAATTCCTCAGTAGACCCTAGATTAATCAAGTAATACCTTTGTCTATCTATTATGGCTGATTCTAGCTATGTGACCTGCCCAAGTTAGTCAGGATTTTTTTTGTTAAGAAGTTATATTGAAGCTGATTCTGAATTAAATAGTCTGCAGTTCTTGAACCATCAAATTTACTCCGCCAATATCATCTGATATAAAAACTATATAACCTGCAAACTCTAGATCATTTAATGCCTACTCTAGAAATAAAATAGCGTAGATGACCTTGTGTTATCTTGTCATACACCTTTTTTAATTGGGATACAGTCTCCGTTATCATCTAGATTTACTGTCGTAGAGTTTTTATAGATGTTATATATTAATTTTCATGTGTATTGGAAATGAAAATATGTAAGGGGTATAGAAGGTAAGGGGTGGGAATAGGGTTATTGCACCTGTCTTCACTTAAAGAGGGCAGAGAGAAGTAAAGCCTGTAGTTTATGTTGAGTAGTGTTCGTCTATCCCGTCTTGCACCGGGATCGTAACCGGGTGTTGTTACTACGCTAACCAGATCAAACTAGATCAGAATATCAGCAATAGAAATTAACATTTATGAATGGTTCTAAGATGAACTATCCAGTTTAAAAATATGTGCCCAATTCTGTTAAAACTGAAAACCAAAGATTTATTTCACAGGTTTAAGTTACACTTCTCTGTTGAATTTTCATTGTCATATTATATCAAGTCGACTAGTCGAAATTACATCTCAGGTTTAAAAAATTCTTTTGTTGGACTAATGTTTTTACAGGTGATACTGGGATGTGTACAGGGTATACCACGATGAGCTGAGTCGATATGTATATGGCAAGCTACTGTGATTATTTATCCGGATATTGGTATACGGGTTTTGTTCGAGAAGTCGGTTTCAGTTAAAATATTTTCAATGGTCCACGACTTTTGGTTCTCCCGGAAGTCCAACCCAACTTTATTTTTCAAAATGGAAAACTAATGAGATATTAATGCGTAACTTGGTATATGTTTTTTTTATTTTAGGAAACACAGAAAGCCAGGTCTAAAATTGCCAGAATTTACCTGAATAAAACTTGAAACTTCCAAATTTTTTGGAAACTGTGAAAAAAAAATTTGGCCATTTCGAAAACTCTGTAACTCATTATTTTTTTGAAATAGCAACACTTTTTTTCCAAGACAGTGAGTTTTACGCTAACAATAGGAAGCTTTACCTTTACAATCTTTATTAGAGATTTATGAATTATCTGTAAGCATTTTTGAGAGAATCGACCAAAAGTGTAAAAAAACAATATTTGCTAATCATTTGACGTTAAAGCACAATAATATCGAAAGCATTTCATGTTCCGTTTAAAATTTAGTAACAATGGTTATTTCAATTTGTTAGTAGTTTACGAGGAATGTGATAAAGTTATTAATAGAGCCTGTGAAACCTTCCCTTGGGGATACCCGGATATACAAACACTCATGACGCGGCTCAATCACGATTGCAAAAATACAGACAGATTGTGAAACATCAAGAAAAAAAGGAAACCTACCGTAAATAATGAAGGGAATGAAATTAGGGTCTTAGCTTACTTCAGAGCGTATCCAAAAAAATCTTAACTAGATGCAGAAAGGGATACGAGAATACATGCGTAGAGTATTCAGAGGAATCTAAAAAACATTAATACCAACCTTGTTCATTCACGTTTGTTCAGAATTTAAGAGCAGGTGATCTTCAAAGAACGAACGATTTTTGCGAGTACATATTTTTCAAAATTTAGACAGACAAACATTTTGTCTATAAGGACGGGCGAGGCCAAATGGAGGAATACTAAGTCACAAGTCTTTAGAGAAAGACAGTTTCAAGGTTACTGGAGTTTCGATGCTTTTGCTGCAATAAAAAATGACTGTGTGCTTGTGGTCCATTTGTATGATGAAAATATGAGTGGTAAGCTTATTGAAGATCGATGAGTGATATAAATAATATTTTCTGTTTATTGGTAAGTCAGAGGTAGAAATTTTAGAAAATTATTTATATTCATTTGACCTGGAAATGTGGTATCAACACGACGGAGGCGCCCCAGTGAGTAACTTTTCAGAAAACATTTCGAAGATAGTTGTATAGCGAACAGTAAACCTTATCGATGGCCTCCACAATACAATATTTTTTTGTGACGGGGTGCATTTGTCAAAATTTTCAAGAAAATTGAACTTTTATCTGGTGCCCTTCAGACATATGATGTCTCCAATAAATTTATACTGAAATTTATCGTAGATTCTAAAAAAGCTATAAAAACAGTCTGTTCCATGTAATAAACTAAGTTGGGGTCCACTTCTGGTAGAACTGGAAGTCTTACACTGAAGATATTTTAACTGAAACAAGCTCCTCGAAAAACCTCGTATACCAATTTTCAGTTTAATACTTCAAGTAATTTCAGGTCATTATGGTATACTCTGTATACTCATATTCCAGGTTATTAACTAATCATTTAATTATTAAGAATATTTCATGTAATTTCTCTTTATATTGTCGAAAAATCGGGCATAAGCACCAAAACGTGTTCTATCATAATAATCCATTAATAACAACATTTGATTCTTTAGTCCTTTACTTTTGTTGAAGAATAGAAATTGAAATGATACTTTTTACACATATATTTGGTTTTTGCCATTGATTATATTCTGGGAGGCAGAACAATGTTTGTGAGAAAAGTTATTATATATTTTTAATAAGTTTTGAATTAAAGACATTTTTTGGCAAATTAACGTCTATTTCTCGACAAAATCTACTTCTAGTCCTTTACATTTAGGTTTATTTGATGACATCTTATGTTGACCCAAATTTCTTATCATCGTTCGGCCTATTCTTCGTGTTTATAAAAAATCCCGTCCAAATATTGATATTGTAATGTTTTTATTTTCACACTCGGGTTCAGTTCTACGATTTATTTAAAAACACAGTCAAACTCTAATTTATTTCCACTACTTTGACTCAATTTAAATTCACAGAACTATTTACAATTTATCCGTATTTATATATTCTCTCGGAATTCTCTAGTCGGTCAACGAACCATCGGGAAACTTCTTACATGTGTTCTGGAAGCTTCAAGTGAATTCGACGAATTCCTATTAACGACAGCCGCCAGCCTCGGGTTGAGAGACAAAACATTTTGGATTCCCAGAACAATATACAATTTGATTGACCCCCTCAGTTGAGATGTTTACTTAAATAATTTTGCTCGGATCACCAAATGTTAGATTGAACGAACACAAATATTAATAAAGTTGACTGCTTAATATTGTTCGATGCACAATTTATTAAATTCAGATATAATAAGACACGCCAACGCAATTAATCTCCAAATATTTTTAGATAATGATATACTGCATTATTAGAACTATAAGTCACAAGTTAAACCTGATTAATGTAAATCAGGTCTAAAATGCTATAAATAATTAGTAATATAATTAATTACTAACTTGTTGGCAGTAAAACAAAAAGCATGCTGTTCAAAACGAATACGTCATTCATATTTTACACATGTAAAATGAAATATTCAGTTTTGTCATACACTAGATCCCTTTCATTTGCTATCCTTCAGTACCGTTTCCTTCCTTTCATAAGATCTCATTTAGCAAAACGCAACAATAAGCAAAAGTTAGTACATCACTTTAGTGCAACGTAATAGGCGATTGGTAGCTCATTATAATTTTTAAACAAAACGGAACAACTAATTACTTGAGTAATCAATAAATAGTAATTAATATTAAATCCAAGGACTAATTATAATAAACTCAATTCACATTTCGTAAGCTGAAGTTGCCAGTAAAGAAGAAATATCGATGAAGATGACATTGTATGAAACTAATAATGTGAATATAGCCCCTCAAGAAAATATATTATTAATCATTTCAACTTACCCCGAATAGTCCTCTCAAAAGATCTGTTAATCCTTGAAAATCATAAGATCCATCTGGATTTTGCTGTAATGTAAGAAATTTAATTTATTCATCTAAAAGAATAGCTTTAATTGTAAATAACTTACCGTACTCAAACTTCCTAACAATCCAACAATAGCGTCGATGTCAATACTTCCGTCTGGCTGAAATGTAAAATATCTCTGTTATTTATTTGTGTTGAATAAATGCCATTAAAACTTTGTCGAAATACGCCTGAAATCTCGCGAAAACGCCATTCCATAATATTTCGGAAAGTTGTAAATTTGCAGTTGTTTATTTTTACCTTGTATTATTTGTCCATTAATGGAATTAAATAATTTAGTTTTATAAATCCATAAATAGTTTTTACCATATGCTTTCGTAATCAGAATAAAATAATTATTTATTTTAACCTTTAATCGGTAAGCATTATTCGAAAACATCATTGGGCCCTCTCAGACCGCCTCGCCACTGCTTATAGTCTAAGATCCGGCTGCACTATTAGTACCCATCGAGTATTTGCTAAAAACCAAATTTTTACGCACATTTATGATTAGGAGAATATATATCTACCAGGTTGCCTATCAAAATGTGGCCGCTAGTATTTTTAAGTAAATTATTATTAATAAATTTATTCCCGTACGTAAAAAACAAACTGAGATGTCAACGTTTTTCGACACCTGAAGAAGCGGTTGCTGCGTTCAGAATGCATGTTTTGGAGATACCTCAATCAGAGTGGAAAAAGTGCTTCGACAATTGTGTACACAAAAGTGTATAGATCTTCATGGGGAATATTTTCAAAAACAATAAAGCGATTTTCGATGATTAATATTTGTTTTTGTTCTCTAATCCCGAAATATAAAAGGCAGCCCTCGTATAATACTGTCAATTACAAAATATATATAACTTACCTTACTAAGCCCTCCTAGAAAAGCTGATATTAACCCAGTTATCATATTGTCATTTTCACCACTATCTTCTTGATTTTCTTTCTCTTGTTCAGCAAATTCCGGATCGTCTTCGGTTTCATTTTGATCTTTCATTCGGTTAGAAATTATTTCCACTACTTGAGAGTTATTGAATAATAGACCGACATCATAAGAGGTAACATTCCTGTTATAACTTGAATTAGATGCCTCCCTTGTTTTTTGTGACTTCGAACCCAATGTAATATTAACCTGAAATGGAAACAAAATAGGATAGATCACTGAAGTTTTCAATATATTAAAATGTAATCCATGCGTACATCATTGGTCATAATAAATCATATTTTGCTGTATTAACATGGGTTTTGTAAAAGTCTAATTTGAAATCTTAAAAGGTAAAATAGGAGTTTGTTTTAAAAAATTCCTAATGTCCAATCTTATTTCTTAACTTCTCGTCTTCTCGGATTTTATCTAGTGATCTTATTAGCCAAATAATTTTTTCAAGTCCAAGTTGGACTCGCAGAGGAAGAAGCGCAACCAATGAAGGTTCCCGACCAGAAACAATAACTTTACATTAATATAACCAAAAAATAGGATTATACATATGCAACTAATTATATAATAAGGACGTATGCCACATTACCAAAAGGGAAATAGTAAAGAGATACACTTTTGACATGTTGTCAAAATATTTCAAAAACTGGACAATTGCTTTAGGACAAATACAAAAGGAAATGGTTACCTTGGAAATGGATAGGTCTCTGGAAAGTAGTGCAGATGCAATTACTATTAATTTAGGAAGTGACTCCAACATCTAAATTTTTGTGTTATATATTATACAATATCTTGCAGTAAACTGTATAGTATCCACTAATAATATATCCTTGGCTGATTGAGGATTAATGTGGATCCAGAGAAGAGGGCAGCTTCAAGGCCAGTGGGATTGACAATAAATGGGGACATAGGTTAAAAACAGAAGGCTGACTATTTTTAATACATAGGTCTGGAAATTCAATGTATCCAAAGCCATAAAGAAGTCCACACCTACTTCAGTTTATTTCATATGGCATTGTCCTCTCCGAAGCACAAAATTGCCCCCTAAAGCTATTCTCTTCTTTAATTTTTTTTGTAACAAGAAATTAACTATTCTAGCTCAAAATTTTCAGAATATGTGAAGTATTCTGAGTTATCAATTGAAGTGTAACTTCTAAAATGTTTTAATAAATATAGTTTTACAACTTACATTAAAAAATATATAAATATAATAAAATATAGTTTATTTGTACCACCTATGAGATTTGTTATAATGTAGGTAAACCAGGTTATATATTTGTCAAACTTTCCAATGTCTGAGAAGCAGGGAATGATTTTCTTATATTTTATAAAAATATATTTTCTTTAAGGTGACCCCCAAAATAAATATTAGGTTAGGTTTTATTTTACCCATAAATTGTCAGTGAAGCCCCCCATATAATATTTTTCTGAATTTCAGACTCAATAGTATGAGAGATAAAGGAGTACCTCAAATTTTAAATAATAAATTAATTAATCTCTTAAACAAGTTATTTTAAAAATACCAATAAAATACATTTCTATATTTCCTTCCGTTTAAATACATTACGGAAGCATTTAAAAAAATAATGCTTTATTTTCCATTTAAGTTTATAAACTAATGAGCGCAAGTATAGCAGACAATGGGTTGATTGTTGTGTTTTTTCAATGACTTTCAAACAAATTATTTTAAAAAGTTGGAAAAATATTCTTGTATTCCTCCCAATATTTTTTCATTTGATTTATTACATGATTTGAAAGATAATATATTTTTTATTTTTTAATTAATTCTGTAATCTGGCCCCCAAAATTAATATGTAGACCTGAGAGGAACCTCTGGGTGCCAGTTTCCCTGAAGATCGTTCATCTCGCGTTTAATTATTTCACGATATGTTTCAAATACATAAATAATTGTTGGAGAGGACAATCTCTTGTAGGAAGCGCAACTGATGAAGGTTCCCGACCAGAAACAATACATATTATTCATTTTGTCTTGCATACAGCAGAATGATACCTTGAAGAGAGTACCCACAATTAATCTTTAGGTTTTCGTCTTATTTGTCCTAAAAAGTTCAAATGAGGCCCTATAATTCTAATTTTTGTTAAACATTCGGGTTCGATGGTTTCAGAGATAAAAAAATACATTTGGGTTCCTCATAATGAGTCCTTTCATTTGATTTATTACATAATATGTTTGAAAAAAGTTTAATGTTTTATTTTTCGTTTAATTTTATAATTTGTCCCCCATCAATTAATAGTGGGGATTTCTCATTATTTTTCGCTAAAATTGCAGTATTTCGATACTTGCAATATATTTCAAAATTTTAGGGCTTATAGTTTGGGAATTAAAGGGCAGAATTGGAATTTGTTCATTTTGTTTTTAATAACTTTTTAACAATTTATTTTAAAAAAATTTGAAAAAAGTTTAATTTTTTATTTTCCATTTAATTCTATAATTTGTCCCCGAAATTAATATTAGCGTTTTGTCCTTATTATTTCAAAATTTTATTTCTTATAGTATCGGAAATAACGGTGGAGAAATAGCTAATTATTTTTATATTTTGTTAATAGTGTATTCCTCATAATGGGCACTTTTATTTGATTGAGTAGGTACAAGATGCGTTTGAAAAAATATATTTTTTTATTTTCGGTTTATTTCTCTAATTTGCTCCCAATCATTAATATTAGGATTTATTCATATTTTCCCGTAAAACTGAAGTGGTGCAATATATCTAATTTTTTGAATGCGTAAATTGTTGTATATTTTTTTAACATCTTTTAAACTAATTATTTCTAAAATATTATAAAATATTTTTGTGTTACTTAGAAAGAGCCTTTTCATTTGGTATTTTAAATGATGAGTTTGAAAAAAATATTTTCGTATTTTTCATTTAATTCTATAATTTGCCTCCAAAAATCAGCAATAGGGCTCTGCCCGTATTTTTCCAGTAAACTTTGGGCAACGTCCTAGATTTGCTATTTTTTCAAAATTTTGGGTTCAATAGTTTCGGAGATATAGCGGGGAATGCTCGATTATTGTATAATTTCGCACTAAAAGTACTCCTAAAATCAATATTTCAACGTTTACGACATCTGCCTATGACCGGCTACTAATCTCTGATACCAAATTTCAAGTTTTTCCATGCAGTAGTTTCGGTAACGTGAATGACGGATAGATAATGAGTATTCTTATAAGGGTTTGCGTATACCGAATTTACAGAACCCTGAAAACCAGTAAAATATATTGTGTAAATATTTCTTACTCTCTTCGAGGTGTCATTCCTAGATGTCGGTCTTACATCTCGCGTCTTTAAATATTTCTTGTTTAGTAATTACATAGACATGCTGAGTTCTATTTCACGATCTTTCTATTTTCACTAACTTCTGAGTTTTTACCACAAAAACGTCTTTAGAAATGAGCAGGTCTTCTGACAAAAAAAGGAACCTCCAAAATTCGCATCACTAGTCATAAACTATCAGTAATTTTCTCTTTCAAAGCGCCAATCCTGCCCTACTAAACAAAACGCTCTCGCTACCTTTACCTTAAATTCAAGACTACTTCAAAATTATTAATATGCCCCCTTGGAATATTTTTTAAGAAAATCTACCGAGGGGCCCACATTTCCATTCTAAATAATCTCGGAATACATCATCGTATTCTCAAGGTTGCTGTTAATAATAAAATTTACGAGGAATACATTTATTCCACTAATTTTATGAGATTCTATATTATGCGCAGTAATTAAATACATTTTAGTTAAGTTATTACCAGGATTAATAGCCCAATTTACTTTCTGGTTCACAATCTTAAAACTGGGCCAACGATAGTCTAGTACTTAAATATTAAGAACAACAATGTAAAGTTGCATAATGAAGCGATAAAAAGAATTGGAAGAGACTTGCAGTATATTCACAAAAAAGGGTCACGGGTGACATTTAAATTTATATAATTATTTGCAAGTAATTGCATAAAGTATCTTGCAAAATACTGCTGAAGTTACCAAATGTGTTGGACCATATCATTTTAATTATTTCACTACAAAGTTTTCACTTAAAACCCATTTGAATTTGATAACTGTTTCAGATGGCAGGTTATTAAATATTTCCCAATACAATGCATTAATGGAATAAAGAATTGCTTCACAATCTTCTAACTTTTCAGACTCAACAAGTATACATGTAATTCGAAATATTGTTTGATAAATTTATTTTAAGATCAAGAAGGTAATATTGCAATAGAAAATAAATTTGTTTATGGAAGTTGTTACCGATATTATACCAGAGCCCATAATTTTTAAAACAAAAAAAAAATAGTAGTATGAGACCCATTGGAACAGGAAGGGAATACAACAACTATAAAAGGAAAAATAATTTAAGGGCGATTTGACATCGGTGAAACGGTGTATTTGATTTCTGGCAATAATACAATCAATTCAAGTTAAATGGCAAAGTTGTAGGTAAAAATACTATATCAACTTAATTTTTTCAAATGGAAACTTTTTTATTTTATTTTTGAATTCTGCATTGAATTCTAAGTATTTTTCATGTACAATGTCCTATACCGAAAATTAACAGTTTTTTAAAAAAAATATTTTATTTCAAAATTCAAGAAAAAAACATCAACATATCAAATTAAATGTTCAAATTGTTGACCATTAACTTCCCGACAATACCTAAGACGGTTTTCAAATTCTCATAACACTTCATTTAGCGTTTGTGGTAGGATCCGTTGTATTTCGGCCCTAATTCTATTTTTTAATTCCTCGATATTTTCCGGGTTATTGAAATAGACTTTCGATTTCACGTAACCCCAAAGATAAAAATCTAACGGGCTTAAATCTGGAGACCTAGTTGGCCATTCGATATTACTTCTTCTTCCGATCCATCTATTTGGGAAAATATTGTCAAGATATTCTTGTACTGTTCGCGAATAGTGCGGAGGCGCTCCATCCTGTTGAAACCATACCGAATCTGCCAGTATATTGGGGTTTTCAATATTCGGGTTACGTTCTGTTAAACAGGGAATTATGTAATTTTGTAATAGGTCTAAATACTTTTCCGAGTTAAGTGTTTCCTCAATAAAAAAGGACCCACAATTGAAGTACCCACAATTCCGGCCCATACATTAACTTTCTTGGAAAACTGTTTATGGCTTTTCATAATCCAATGTGGGTTTTCTGATGCCCAATATCGAAAATTTTGCTTGTTTACTGAACCATTTAAACAAAATGTTGCCATGTCGGCAAAAACTATCTTTCTTGAAAAAAAAAAACAAAATGGTGCCTCGTCTTACTTGAAAAGTGCGGGTTGACATTGCATCTATCCATCATTATTTCGCAAAATTTTGCTCTCCGGCCCAAATCATCTTCAGTAAATTCCTGAACTAAATGAACTTTGTATTGGTGCTATATATTTCTATGCAAACATTTTAGAACAGAAGATTTAGTTATTGACTGTTTAGTGGATTTTTGAGGATTTTCTTATAAATCGAGCAAAACATTTAATTGTGTATCTTCTGGAAGATGTTTGGTTTTGTAATTGTCTCTTACGTGACTAAATTCTAGAAACTTTTTTCTATTTTACTAACTAACGATCGTATAATAGGCCGCTTTATATTAACCAATTTACAAACTTCAGCTTGTGTTCGAGTTCTGTCGCCATATCCTGCCATCGTCAAAATTTCTATTCGCTCCTTTTCAGTTAAACGCGCCATACTTTGAAGCTTTGCAACTCCACTTGACAACTACTTAGTTGAAGTAAAATAATGTGCAGTTTCTATAAAAATAAACAAGTGTTAAAAATTCCAGCATTAAAAAAAGGTTTCCATTCATGCGACTATAATACCGCCAACAATCATAAAAACCAAACGTAAATAAATAGGTCAAACCAACAAACACCTTATTTTTACTGTTGTTTTCTTAACTTTAGAAAGAAATGTAATTTTGTTAATAACTGTCAATTTTTGGTACATGAAAAATATTTAGAATTCAGTGAAGTCAAAAATAAAATAAAACACATATGTTTCCGTTTGTAAAAATGAAGTTGATCGTCGCAATTTATTTGTGGCCCACCCTGTATAAATGAGTTAATCATCACAAAAACCGCAGTCCAAAGAAAACCTGACCTGTCCGAGCGTTTTTCCAAAAAACCTACGTGTCTAAGCGTTTTTCCTAAAAAACAACACCCGAATTTTACATGAATTTGTTCCACCCCACGCATCCTCACTGTATATGCATGTTATTTGTAATGCAGGACGGGTATTAATAATAATGGTGAAACATTTAATTATTTAATGCATTTTAATTAAAGGCCTTGATATCGGCTTTAATTTACAAAAAGGTAATGTTTCAGTGTATTTTAAAGTCACAAATAAAAGATAGTTTATTTTTTAGGGCCCTAGTTGCCTACACGAAACTAACAAAGTTTAACAAACCTATTTACAAGATGGCGAATATATTTTTGAAAGCCACAATTTTTTGTTTTTGTCGATTTTTTGAACACACCTGTAGATTTTTTAAATTTGATTTGTCTTGACATAACGCAACTTTTTCTCTTATTTATGCCAGCTGTATCTCGTTTCGTCTCAATAATCCATGTAGTTGCTTTTATCTGGGACATATAGTACATATTCGTATACAAGTGTAATATTTAAATAAAATTCATAAAACAGTCTCAGATATTTAATACTATTTCAAACATTATTACAATATATATAATCATTTAAATTTGAAAATCATGAAAAAAATCATTTAAATTTTGTGCCTACCTGTATTTGTAGGCAAATTTTGGATGTAACACAGTGCCATTACGACTAAAATAATGTCAACCACTTATTATTTCAACTTCACTTGCATCATTTTAATTTCAGTCAATAACTAGTACATAAACACAGATGTTTGTAGTTATCCCATTATATTTACATTTTTTACCTACTTTCTTTGCTTTCGGTCCTAAAGTTGAAGGCTAAAACTAATATGGCAAGATTTATAGCTATCACTATAGTTTATTCTTTATGTGGGTTTTCGACCATATGATCATGACAGTAAAATCAATAATATATTACAACTTTAAATATATTGTATCGTCAGTGATTTGAAAGTTAATTGTTAGTGTGCTACATGTTTTTTTTTTCAAATGGACGCAGAGCTATAAACGAAACCCAAAGAAGGATTAATCATTAGAAATAAACAAAAATTATTTACAACAAACACACCTCACTAAAAACAATCGTGCCGTAAGTTCAAATTTATATTTGTTTCATAACATGGATGAACACATTCATTTCGTAAGTCAATAGCCCACAGTTATGATTTTTTGTCTTGAAAAGAAATCAGCCTGTTACTTTTTATAATGGAAGTCATTAATCCAAATCTAATCTAACATCTTTTAAATAGTATCACCATGTTGTTCTAAACTTACTTATTACATAATATCTTGTAGTATTCCTTTAAGAATTATTAAGAGAGATTTATTTGGACTGGTTAACAATATTAAATAACAAGTCTCTAATAATATATTAAACTAATTTTCTATTTTATTTCTAATCTATATTGAATGTAAGAAAAGTAAAAGGCAAACAGCAAAAAAAAAGAAATAAAACAAAAAAAATCGTATGGAACATACAAATCTAGTAATAACCCGTGTAATTTCGACTTTTCCTATTTAGGGAGCAATAAATTAGTTAAAAAGTAAAAACACAGGAAAGAAATGGCAAAGCCATTCCTCTTTGAGGATAACATTCGAATTACCAAAAAAAAATTATTGCCTCAAGAAGATGTCAGAGAATGTAAAATGTTGAAAATTTTTGTTATTGATTTTATTTATTTAGCACATGATAATGAATACGTACGCTATACCACTTTTGTGGCTATGTTATTAATTTAACCAAATTATAAATATATATTTCTTTCCTTGACATTAAAATTAGGTAATCCAGGGTGGACAATTAAATAGGTACTACAAAAAATAGTTATAAAAACAAATATTCTCATTTCATTTGTCATACGCAATAGCCAAAATTTGAGTGTAAAAACAACCATAAGACTTTATACATCATGGTGAGGCCTCAGCTTGAGTATGCCTCCAACATTTGGTAACCAAATTGTTACATCCACAGTAATGAAAGTGAAACAGTTCAAAAACGTTTTCTGCGCTACCTCTATATCAAAAGGATGGCATATATCCCTTGATGGTATCTTATAGATCAATGTTGGCAGCCTTCCATCTGTGTTCTTTGAGTACGAGGAGAAAGACCCACGCTGTTATCTTTATATATAACATTCTAAATAACAGAAAATATTTCGATTGTGGCTTGATCAATAGCGTTAAGTTTAGGATCCCCAAAATTAGCTTAAGACTACTCTCATTTAATCTACACATTCTTCAACATTAACAACGGAAGCCCTTCGCCCTTCACTTATCTACTCAGTGTCTGCAATGATACGCTATCCAATAACATAGTTCCTGACTTATTTAACATCAAATTTGGTGAGCTTAGGCCCATATTATTGCTGTATCAGGATGCAAACCCTTCATGATATTGGCATGTCTGTGACATTGTCAAATACTTTTGTACTGTTTAACTCTTCACATGTAATTACCAATTTGGTGTTTGTAAAGAGAATAAATAAATAAATAGATTAAATGTTTGCCAAATAGCAGTACGCACTATATTCCAAGTCATAAGTAAAAACTCGTAAAATGTAAATGAGGTAGTACAATAAAGCATTCATAAGTATTAAACAAAAAAATAAAATAAAAACTATGAATAACGCCATGGGTGATACACTTCTTTATAAAATGTTATTGGGCTTCCAACAAAATCAACTTTTCAAAAATATCTTCACCAAATACCTTTAAATATAAATAATATATTTGTACGAAATTTTCAAAGTATTTAAAAATAGCAATCAAACTTTCTTTAATGTACCGTAGAGCTTTAAATCAATATTCGTGAAATTAGATAAATAGTAATCAAAATAGACAATTTTCCTTTTGGATTGAGTTGGCTGTTACTTGGTGCAAGTTAATATTCATGATGAAATAAGTAATACAACTGATTACACACTTACACTTTATTGAAACAAAAATGTAAAGATGTAATTTTTACAAAGGCTGATAAAGGCAATACAATAATAGCGCTTAATAAAGATGATTACATAGAAAAAACAACAGATTTCCTCGCTCAAAGTCACACAATTTTAAAACGCGATCCTACAGATCAATTCCAGAAACATATTAAAACAAGTCTACAAAATTCTAAAAGCCTATTTACAGATAAATATATTTCAAGACTCACAATGATGAACCCACAACCCCCTAAATTATATTCTCTTATAAAACTCCATAAACCAGGACACCCTATTAGGCCTGTAGTTTCATTTATCAATGCTCCTTCATATAAAATCTCCAAAAAGTTGATTCACATTATTACAGATAATACGAATTTTTCAGGAAAATTTTCCATAAAAAACTCTAGAGAACTAGTAGATAAAATAAAAAATGTTAATTTACCGAGTAATGCGAAATTAATATCATTTGATGTTACAAATTTATTTCCGAGTGTTCCAGTTATAGAAACCATTAGCTTAGTAGAAAATTTACTTTCTTTAAATAATATAAATGTAATCAAGAAACTTGAAATTATAAATTTACTATCCATATGTTTAGAACAAAATTATTTCGAATTCAATAACAACATTTACTTTGGAAATGAAGGTTTAATCATGGGTAATCCTCTTAGTCCGCTATTAGCGGAAATTTTTATGGATACCTTGGAAGAGCAAATAAAAAAACACCCTCTGTTTAAGCGATTTATTTACTGGCACAGATACGTGGATGATATTATAACGTGTTTTGTAGGAACGGATAGACAAATATCCAAATTCATTGACTTTATTAACAATCTCCATCCTAACATAAAATTCACAATAGAAGAAGAACAGAATAATTCTATTAACTTTTTAGATTTAACTATCAAAAGAGTTAATAACAAACATGTTTTCTCTATCTATCACAAACCATCACACACCGACACCATTATTCATAATTCGTCTTGCCACCCTATTCAACACAAATTAGCCTTTTTCCATAGTGCGATTCATAGATTAACATCAATACAACTAAATAAAAACGATTTCAATACAGAACTTAATATAATAAAACAAATAGCATACAATAATGGTTATGACACTAATATCGTCGATTCGATCCTACAGAAAAAACAATATCATCAAGCAATTCAAATGATATATCCCAAAAGCACAGACCCTAAAGAAACATATAAAACCATTACATACTTTGGTTCACCATGCGTCAATATTTCAAAATTTTTAAATCAACAAAATATCAAAGTTAGCTATAAAACAAAGAACTCCTTAGGTAAATTAATTAAAAACAATAAAAGTAAAACTAATAAACTAAACTCTTCAGGTGTTTATAAACTTTCTTGTAAAGATTGCCCTAAAACTTATATAGGCCAAACGGGAAGATCATTTAAGACTAGATTAAAGGAACATCAAAACTCCTTTATAAAAAATAAACAGGACTCTAATTATGCAAAACATTTACAAGAATACAATCACAGTTTTGACCACGATTTTAAAATTCTGCATACCGAAAATAAGGGTATAAAATTAAATTTATTAGAGAGTCTTGAAATTAATCGTTTAAAAAACTCTGATGAATTATTAAATGACCAAATAGATATTAACAGTTCTCCATTACTAAATTTGTTTTTTATGTAATTATCCAATATTATATTCGCTAATAAAATTCAACAAACGCATCTTAGATTATGGTCGGTTTAACCTTTTACTTAGTAGTTTAAATCTTTCAGTTTATGGGACTTTGTACAAAATTACATCTGGGGTAAAAACCTTAATCTCTTTATAATTATTCGTATTACGACCATTTTACGATAATAGTAAACAAAAGTATTATATTCGCAATCCCTTCCTTTAAAATATATTTAATCACTTTCAAAATGTTGCATTTCTAAATATAGCTCATTGTATGAATAAGCTCCATCGGAAGCGAAACATGTCACAGTTTTTCAATAAAGTGTAAGTGTGTAATCAGTTGTATTACTTATTTCATAATGAATTTTCCTTTTATTACATATTTCTCAAGGATATTAGTTTTCCTCAAACTCATTTTATTGTTATTAGATAAATTAATTAGGAAGAAACGCCTTCGGTTACGAATGAATGAAGTGTCAATTTTTCGAAATGGTCACAAGTACAAAAATTTTTGTCTCGGTTCCCTATAGTCGTTATACTAGGGGCTTTAAGAAAGTTTTTCAAGAACTTAGTATGAAGGCGTTGTATAGAACAACTAGAACACTATAGAAATTGTTGGGCAATCCTAAAGATAAACTTGCTGATTTCGAGAAGTCCGGTATTTATGAAATTAAATGTAAGGGTTGTGATTTAAAGTATTATGGACAGACATGCAGGTCTATCAGTACCCGTTTCAAAGAGCATATTGCCGATTTGAAATACGGAAGAGCGGATAAATCTAGTGTTGCACATCATGTTTTAGAACACAAACATTTATCTTCTTTAAAATTTGTTGAACAAGTAAATAATTATAGGGCACTGGACCCTTACAAAAGCATAATGATTTATAAAAATAATAAACTAATGAATTCAGATAAGGGTTCTATTCCATATAGTTCACTGTATAGATTACTTTCAAAGAATCCATAAAATAAGTTTTAAAAATCTCATTATTTTCTAGTGTAGTGTAAAAGTAGGTAGGTAATTACCTACCTATCCTAATTTACATAATTGCATTATATAAAATCTGCCTTATCTTTGAAACCTGTTATTTAGAATTCAGGTACTTAGGATTTACCTTTTGTACTAATTACTTAAGTAATAGTTTAGTGGTATGTATAAATTAGAGAAAATTTTAATTTCGGTTTAGTTTGGTTTACTCTTTGATGATGAGTTGTTGAAACGGCGTTGAGTGTTTAAAATAAAGGTTTTGTGTTAGGGCGCAAAACTGTGTTTTTACATTTGTGACACACCAAAGGTTACACAGGTTTTCCATTAGAGAGGGGAGAAAGAGAGTGAGATCCATTTCTTAAGAAGCTTTAGTTTTCATAGGTCAACCCCAATGAATCTAATTCTTTTTATGATACTGAACTTAATTTATTCAAACTGTTACTAAGAATTCAATTTACATTTATTGTTTTTGTTTTTTTTTTCTTCCATGAAACCAAAAGTTTTTGTACATAAAAATAAAACAATATTTCCATCTGATTTATTTGATTTCGACACATTTTAGTGACTGATATTAAGTTGTACTTTCACTATTTATTAAAATATTTACATTAGGTTAGCACAAATTCATATAAATGTCTTTAAAATTGGTTAATTTGATATATGATATTCGTCAAAAGTAACAGAACAAAATCTGGTTGATTATTTTATTATTTCTTTATTTTAAACTAATAATCAAATCTTCTTAAAACTAGAGGTTTCTTTGGACTTCCATCGTCTGAAAAAGGTTGATCTCACAACATTTCAATAGCTGTCATCATTCACCTGATGACGATAGCAGATACAAATCTATTGAAACGTTGTGAGATCAATCTTTTCAAGACGATGGAAGTCCAAGAATACTTCGAGGAACGAGATCCTTTTTCATAGTTCTTGGCCATTGACAACGGGGTCTCACCTAGACTCGAAAGCGTTTGGAAATATACAGTAGTTTCATGAATTGTGGAGTTATATTCCAAAAACTATGCCACAACTATTCTTCAGAAAAGAAATACTTCCATGTGTTTGTTACGAAGATTTGTAAAGTTGGCCCTAACATACACAAACGTTGATGCATTTACAGAGCTAGTCATATATCTGTAACTTAACAAAATATTTTTTGTATTAGTACTTTTTCTCAAATACTAATTAAAAATATGTGCGAAGTAGCAATCACAAATGATAATTCAGAGAATTATCTTCTATTTTACAGTTCCCTAAACATTAAGTTCATTTCAGGTAAATTTTATAAATTGTTACGAGAATTCATCCGACAGCTGGTGCAATCGGCCATCAACCAGTTCATGGAAGGGACATTATTCCGATAAATTCTGGGAACCCGAAATGTTTGTCTCTCAACCGGCGGACCGCTGCCGTTACTGGGAATTCCCTTAAAGCTTCCAGAACATTATGGAATTTCCCAATGGTTCGTGGACGTACCAGACAATTGCAAGATAAATGTATAAATAAGAAACAGCTGGCGATAGGAGGCATTCAGTTTTCGTCGGTCGTTTGTACAGTTAAGATAAAATGTAAATAGTAGTTTCTGTGAATATAAATTTGTGTTGCCGATGTCCTTGTCAAGGAATGGATCAGTCGTTTTGGTGTTCCCTTGGAGTTGCACTCAGACCAAGGTGGAAATTTCGAGTCTACTCTTTTCCAAGACGTCTGCAAGCTCTTGAAGATCAATAAAACACGGACGACAGCATTACACCCCCAATCCGATGGAATGGTAGAACGGATGAATAGAACCATTAACCGCCATTTGTCAAAGGTAGTCTCTGACCACCAAAGAGACTGGGACCAGTATCTGCACTTGTTTCTAATGGCATATCGTTCGTCTGTGCACGAGTCCATGGGTCAGACCCCGGCCAGTATTATCATGGGACGAGAATTAAGACTACCATGCGATTTGAAGTTTGGATCTCCCCCAGGAGAAGAGACCGCAGGTGAAGACTATGTCAGCCAGCTAAGTCACGGCGAAGATGGGCAAGCCCAAGTCCGCAGCATCCAACCACCCGATGACGAAATGACCTTCGAACAGTTTATGGCACTGCACTCTAATGGGCAGAAAGTGCAGCTCGACGTGACCACAGAGGAACACCGAGACATGTTTGAGGTGCCCATAGAATATGCCCTGGCTCATTGTGTAGCTCGAGATCTCCGGATGTCCAGAGGAATAGCCAAGGTGTTTGCCAAAAAGTACGGCCAGTTTCAGAAGCTACGGGAGCAAGATCCAGCGGTAGGGAAGGTCCTTCATCTCGAAGATAAACAACCAGTGGGTACCAGAGACATCTTTTATTTGGTAATGAAAACATTCTCGCAAGACAAGCCAACATATAGCGATCTTTGGAAGACTCTGGTAGAATTGAGGATGTGATGATGGAGAAGAAGAACATGATGGAATTTCCCGATGGTTCGTGGACGTACCAGAAAATTCCAAGATAAATGTATAAATAAGAAACAGCTGGCGATAGGAGGCATTCAGTTTTCGTCGGTCGTTTGTACAGTTGAGATAAAATGTAAATAGTAGTTTGTGTGAATATAAATTTGTGTTAAAGTAGTGTAAATAAATTAGAGTGAGTTCGACTGTGTTTTTAAATAAATCCTAGAACTGAACGGAACCCGTGTGTGAAAATAAAAACATTACAAAATAATAAAATTATTAAAACCAAATAGATTAGAAGAATAACCTCATAAGTAATTTTGGTCTTTCAAACCAAATAAATGGTAATTCCACATATCACATCACAAATTTATTTAACAATGTTTATAAATTCAACTAATCAGTAAACAATATGCAATAAACCAAAAGTTTTATAAATTCACCTTCGAAAACCGTACCGGAAATACAATCATAATTTTAACACGAATTTACAACTTTCATAATACAGATGAATCTTGATATGTAACAGCTGACTAACCAGTTCCGAAAGGAAGGTGCACCGACATAATGACATGCAAATCTTCTACATAATCAGATACAGTCACCGAATTCAAGCATCACTAATCGGAAAGTATAAATATTTTGCTTGGAGCAGTGTATTACATAAGAACGTATTGTGTTTCCCCAAGAACAGAATTCTTCAATTTCTTTATCGAATAATCAATTAATCTCAAAAAAATGCCAAATTATCATAAAGCTGCAAAGCAAAGTGGATCTATTTAGATTAATAAAAATAAGAATATCTTATTATTGGTATTTATTAAAAACAGTTTAAATGATCTCTAAGATAAATAAATAAAAAACTGATATTTATGGACTATATATGTGCATGCAGCAATTGCAAAAATCAATTTGAAATAACATGACCAGAATGTACCCAAATTTGATTTAATGTAAAGCATTATAGAAAAAAATTATTTCAATAAATACATTAAAAAAAACAAAACCCGACTTCAAAAGATTGATTAATTAAAAGTATTTAATTGTAGCTAAAAAATATTTCTTAATTTTTAGCTACAATTAAACACTTTTTATGAAGTCGGTGCTAACCGAAAGAGAAAATATTTTGGGAAGTACATTGATGAGTTGTACTTCGCAACTTTTCTGTTCAAATTGGCACTTCAGAAAAAGTATTTAATTGTAGCTAAAAAAATATTTCATTATTGGAAGTTAATTTTCTTTTGAAGTCGGTTTTTGTTTTTTTTACTGTATTTATTTTACAATTTTTAGTGATGCAATGGCTTAATTGGAGGCAGTTTTTAATTATAACTTTCTCCATATTGCCTAACATAAGGTATTTTACTTTTATTTGTTAGCTTGACCAATCTCGTTTACTATTGAATAGAATAACTTATTTTGTAGATATCTATATGTATTAAGAAAATTTTCTATATGATTCTAACTTAGGTGAATCCACTATATTGTAGACGATCTGAGTATCATTATTCTTTACGTCTGTTAATTATACTGACATTCATTTTATAGTCTCACCTACAGGGAATCTTATAATAAATCATTAAACAGTTTTAATTGATATAACATAATAGGACGTAGTTTTTAATTATAATTAGTTTGTCTGAAACAATTTGAGTTGTTTTTAAAATTAAATATACCTAACTTAAACAAAATTTATATTCTTATTTATATTCTTTATAAAACCTAGTACACAATTTGGAAAGTGACATGAAGAGCTATTATTCAATTCCAAGTGATGTGGCATAATTAGATGCATTTTATAATTCTTGTTACCCCTGTTTGAGAGAAGATTTTTATATATTATCAAAAATAAAGGCATTTTACTTTTAAGCAAAATTCATATTTACTGACAAACTTCGTATACAATTGAAAAAGTGACATGTAATGATTACAGTATATGTTTCCGACCATGAAAATATTTTTATGAAAAATATTTTTTTCTCTAAATAATATTCAAAAGAACGTTTTCCGTTTGGATTCAACTTATGAAGACACACTGTTATAGAAACCAACTGAGAACCTCCACCTTGAAGTTGATTAACTGACAGTTATTTGGATTTATTTCCAATCAGCATTCAATTTATTACAATTTTTAATAATATACCACAATTGGATGCAGATTTAAATTTAACAAACTTTGCTTGATTACAATTTGAGACATTATAAAATAATAAAGCTCACTTTTAAACAAAATTTATATATTGTTTCAAACCTAGTATATAGTTGGAAAAGTTACAAAAATACTTATTATAAAATTTTTGGTGCAATTGCATAGGTAGATGCAGTTTTTAATTATAATTACTTCTATTTGATAACAATTTTAGATCTTAACAAAAATGAAGATACTTTAATTTGTAATCAAAAGCCCTCTTTGATGACAAAGCTCGTCTACAGTTAAAAAAAGTGATATGGAATGATTACTGTTTACGTTTTAGACCATGTAAATCTGTTAGTCAAGAATAACTTTTTCTCTTAAAATTATTAATAAAAATAAATCGTGATTTATGAATACACACTGTGTATATATATTAACTGACATTTATTTTGATTAATTCATCTTATTTACAATTTACCCCAAGTTTCGAACAGTTAATACCAGCAACTCCATCAAAGCTTATAATACCGGCGACTCCACCAAGGCATAGAATATAAGAAAATAGATAAAAAGTTTTCCCCATTCTCTAAGTAACGATACAAGCTATGTTAATGAAAAAAATATCTGACCACTTTGGGATATCCCGGAACTAATCCAATGTCTTTTCAATTTGTCCCCCGTTCCGAATAAATTTTTTTCCAAGTTTAAAAATCCGGCGACTCCACCAAGGCATAGAGTATATGAAAATAGGTAACAATAGTTTTTCCCCAGTTTCTCAGAAATGGTACAAACTATGTTAATGAAAAAAATATGGGACCTCTTCGCTATCCCCCGAAAGAGGATCCAATATAACGGTAGAAATTCCTTGAGCAGTTTCCGAGTAATCAGTGAACAAACATAAAAAAACATAAATACAAAACCTCCTTCTCTTTGATGACGGTTAACAAAAGGTAGCTGTTTTTTAAATTTGCATACGAGCTGGAATACACTTAGGAAATTGTGCAAAAATACTGGAACAATGTTTTTTCTACAAATGATGAAGATGAGGTTTCCTTAAGCATACTTAGAGAATAAATCAAAATTTTGATCAATGTCAAATGTCACGTGTCAGACCTAGTTTACCTTAACCTTATTTCATACATGTGTTACCACCCAAAAATGAGAGGGTTAGAGGACCTCTTATGAAACTGATTGTCTTTGGGCAGTACCATACGTCCATAATTTTTTAATTTTTTATTTGAATGAACTATGTTGTTGTTGTTCTGTTATCTTTTGCAAAAAATGCCAATTTAACAATCAACTTCACTACAGTAAGTTTAGAAATATAAGAAACTTTCATTATTTGCTTTGCATTATACACATAAATTTATAGTAGGTTGTTTGTAATTTTAGTATGTGACTGAAAAAATAAAATCATTTCGAAAGCTTTCACAATAAAGGTACCCTTCTGACTACTCCCTGTTAATAAAATGAACTTGGATGTTTATATAATCAGCTGTGATACCTCAAATTGTTTAGAGTATATATATATATATATATATATATATATATATATATATATATGTTTTAGGTGGTTTACGAGAATTCATCCGCGTAGTTGATAACTGATCCCTGCCGGGATCGATGGTAAAATGACGACGTTTCGGCAGAGTCACATCTGTCCTCTTCAGGTAGGTTCGCATAATTCTCGTAGCCTGCTGCTTTAGCTTCTAGTTACTCGAATACTAAGATTTTCTGAAGCGAGCGCGCTTTTATATAGTCGCGGCTCGGCGCCTATCGGTTGACACCGTGAACGGCTGCGTGCGATTGGCCCATGGCGCTCAGTGGGCACGGCTACATTCTGCTGATTTGTTATTTCCGGTTGAGTTGTTATTGGACGGGTTCAGCCCGGTACGGTGTTTAATAGGATTTTCCAACAGTTCGATAAGTTCTGAATTTCAGTGCGTGAGTTTTGACTGTGAGGTCTCTTCGCTCTTTCAATTGCCTCTCTTACGAGTCTTGATTTCGGGTGTTCTATATTTGCCAGTACTCTGGTGTTCTCAAAGTCTATTCGGTGTGACATCGTGGTGGCGTGTTCCGCAATGGATGTTGTTTTTTCCTGCTTTCTTACAGCATTCTGGTGTTCATCACGTCTAGCTTGAATTCTTCTATTAGTTTGCCCCACATAGGTTTTTTGACAGTCTGCACATGGAATCTCGTACACTCCCTGTTGTTCTAAAGGGATCCTCGTCTTCGAAGTCCTCAACACCGTGCTTATTTTTCTGGCTGTATTGAAAATAGTATCGATATTGTGTCTCCGTAGAATTCTTGCAATACTGTTCCTGGTCCCCTTGACATACGGTAAATAAGTCTTGGTTATTGGTGTCTCATGCTCCTCGTCTGTTTGTCTCGGTTTTGACTTTTTTAAAAATTCAAGCTAGACGTGATGAACACCAGAACGCTGTAAGAAAGCAGGAAAAAACAATATCCATTGCGGAACACGCCACCACGATGTCACAACGAATAGACTTTGAGAACACCAGAGTACTGGCAAATATAGAACACCCGAAATCAAGACTCGTAAGAGAGGCAATTGAAATAGCGAAGAGACCTCACAGTCTAAACGCACGCAATGTTCAGAACTTATCGAATTGTTGGAAAATCCTATTAAACACCGTACCGGCCCGGACCCGTCCAATAACAACTCAACCGGAAATAACAAATCAGCAGGATGGAGCCGTGCCCACTGAACGCCAAGGGCCAATCACACGCAGCCGTTCACGGTGTCATCCGATAGGCACCAAGCCGCGACTATATAACAGCGCGCTCGCCTCAGAAAATCTTAGTATTCGGGTAACTAGAAGCGAAAGTAGAAGGCTACGAGAATTATGCGAACCGACCTGAAGAGGGCAGATGTGACTCTGCCGAAACGTCGTCATTTTCCCGGAAACCACCTAAAACATTTAGTGCGAAAACTTAAAAACAAATATATATATATATATATATATATATATATATATATATATATATATATATATATATATATATGCAAACATTGCTCTTATTATAGTATTAGATGTATCACTGTTAGAATGTTTGTATATGTACCTAATTTAATTTATTGGTGCGTATATTGAAGTATAGGTTTCTTTTAATAATGTTCGCTAATGTTTAACATTTCGATAATGTGAACACCATTTGGTCTGAATTAATTTACATTATCAAGCTTTTGCTGTAATCGTATAAGCCATTGATATTACAGTTTACTATTTGTTGTGATGAACGAAAACTTAATGTATCAAATTCATAATAAAAAATGTTTGCAATATAAGTTTAAACGCATTCAAGTCTGTAAATCAGAAAGTCTTATATTCAAAATGTAAGAAAATAGTATTTTAAAAATTTGTACCTCCTTTCAGTTTTTGAAAACAACTAAAGGAATATAATTTTAAACGGGCTGGTTATCTTTTAATTTACGAGTATAGTAATGTTATGAAGTGAGTCAGCTGAACCGATTTTGCTATTTCGCAAATGTCTGTCATGAATTCTGACTTGTTGCTGGTCATGTAAAAATATAATGCAAGAGTGACTGTTATAATTATTGCAGTACTTTATTGCTGTTTATACAAAGAAACTGTGATAATGAGCTATTCGTTAGGCAACCGCAAATATAGAAACGCTTATGTCAAGATCTACAAGATTTGAACGACCTTCAGGGTACATTTACTTTGTATGTAAATCATTAAAAAAATATATCACCTAACCGGACATGCCGAGTTTTCTAACTAAACAACAAGTTCACTCAAAGTGATTATGTGCTATTTAAAACGTTCTATACCTCCCACTAGCACGATACAAGCACATACACATATATTGATTAATAACTAATTTTGTTTAAATTTTTTATAAAAAAACTAGTCTGATACGAAAACTACTTTCAGATAAATAATTATATTGAATCAAGTTTTCAAATCAAACGAGTGTTACAAAACATCGAAAAAAGGCGATAATGCTTTAATAGTTTCCCAACCAGAAACTATATATCCTTTTGCGTTTTAACATATAACTCACAAATAACATTACACTAGACGAAACTGAATTTTACAGTCTCGGGTGAAACCTCTAGACAATAAATCTTACATTGTGCGTCGTAGACACTGGCGGATACAGGAGCTGGGCCAAGAGGCTGAAGCCGCCGCCATCTGAGTGGTATGCTTTTTTAGTGTTTATTGTGTTAAAATTTTTATTCGTCCCCCCCCATCTGATTGACATTAGGGACAATAATTCTAATTCAAACAACATGAAATAAATGTACAGATACAAAATATCTGTCGCCAATAATGTGATATCATCTTTGTTTTAACGCTTCTCTCTGATTTGATGGTTTTTAAGATCCCACTATAAATTTGTGTTTGCTATTCATAAATTGACTTTGTAGAATTAATTTTAATTTATCTTTTGAATCTTTACTACCGATTTTTGATAGAGTTATTAATTCCTTTGTTTTCAGTATTTTCTATATACTATATATACAGATATATATCCACATATTTAGAACTATATCATTCAACGTATAACTGCCGTTACGAACCAGGAGTTCTCGTCAGATACGATTTCTTGAATGACAAGTTCTAAAGTGAAATAATTGGATGTAATACACATCAGTAAGACAACAGTCAGTGTATTAAACCTAAGAGATGTCGGTGACATCTACCGTCTAGTGAGAAGTACTTTAAGTATATGAAGGCATGCTCTGCTATAACATATACCATACTCTTGACAGATGGTTCGAGTATTTTATATAAAAACACAAAAGTAAAATATATATACAGATATATATCCACATATTTAGAACTATATCATTCAACGTATAACAGCCGTTCTCGTCAGATACGCTTCCTTGAATGACAAGTTCTAAAGTGAAATACTTGGATGTAATACACATCAGTAAGACAACAGTTATAGCATAGATAGTATGCCTTCATATACTTAAATTACTCACTAGACGGTAGATGTCACCGACATATATTAGGTTCAATACACTGACTGTTGTCTTACTGATGTGTATTACATCCAAGTTTTTCACTTTAGAACTTGTCATTCAAGGAAGCGTATCTAACGAGAACTCCTGGTTCGAAACGGCTGTTATACGTTGAATTATATAGTTCTAACTATGTGGATATATATCTGTATGTATTTTGTACTTTTGTGTTTTTATATAAAACACTCGAACCATCTGTCTATAGTATGGTATATGTTATAGCATAGTAGGCCTTCATATACTTAAATTACTCACTAGACGGTATGTGTCACCGACATCTATTAGAAGACGCGAGATGTAAGACCGACATCTAGGATTTTCAAGAGAATCAGTACACAGAGGTTCCGAATCTGGAGCCGTTCCGTGTAATTGCTGTTCTCCCTTAACTCCTAGGACATCTAATTAGGTTCAATACATTGACTGTTTCTATATACTATTATGAAAATACAACATGAACATATTTACCGTCTTTTATTTCCATTAATATCTTTTTGCCTAAGTTAAACACTTTATAATACAATACACGATGATGCTTCCTTAAGTCGAAATTAAATGATCAAAAGCAGTGAAAGCTTCCTAAAGCTGGCACAAATAATGAATGCTTTCTCAGGGACTTTTCACTAAGGAGCAGTTTAAACATAAAGTGATAGAATTTTCTTCACGTTCAGATAACTGTAAAATAAACAATATATTCGTAAATTATAAAACGGAATAAAATCCAGCACTAGCCTTAGTAAAAATGTAAAATGTGGTACCAGGTAATTATTGTCTACACACCTAAATTCTTTTATTCACAATACCGGCTACATAATCCATCTTGCTTAGGTGTGAAACGTTATCCAATAGGAATCGATGCCTTACATTTTTTTTATTCCTAGTATGGCTCAATAACATGACAATAGTAAAATATATAGGTAAAATGAACAGAGGTATACAATTAAAGGTATATAAGACAATAGCACGTTATAACAACATAGTTACAACTTAAAGTATACATAACAAGTTAAAATACATTACAGGTTGATGTCCAGTTGTTTTATCCAATTCAGCGCCAACGGTGTGGCTTTTATGAACTCCTCTCGCGTTCCCTGGAACGCTCGTAGCTCACAGTCTCTCACGATGTGGTTTATAGTTTGGCGGGGTGCGCCACAGTCGCATGAGGGGGATTGCACACAGCCCCATTTATACAGGGAGTCGGCACATCTCCCGTGGCCTGATCAGGCTCTATTAAGTTTTACCCTCTCTTTCCGGGGTAGTTCAGATCCAGTAGGTATGGTTGTCCCCATTGCGATTGGTGCTCAGCAAAATCTTCCCACTGGGACCGCCATTATTGGTGGTTATCGGGATTTGAGTCTGTTTATCTGCAACGGAGTGATTGCTCGACGGATGGTCAGTTTGTTGTTGGCTGTTATCTTGTTATACTCCCTCAGAAGGGCGTCAGTCCTTCGGAGCTGTGGTGGGGCTATTCCAGAGAGTACTGGCAGCCATTGAGTTGGGGTTGTCTTTATTGCGCCTGTGATGAGTCTCATAGTGTGGTTTAGCTGGACGTCAATAAGTTTGTTGTGGTGGCTGTGGTGTGGTTGACCACACAGGTGCACAGTACTCAGCACACGAATAGACAAGAGCTAGGGCACTGGTTGGTATAGGTGAAGCCGTAGCTCCCCAGGTCGTTCCTTAAAGCTTTTGGATAATGTTGTTGCGTGTTCTTAGTTTTCCTGCAGTGTTGTTGAGGTGTTTTTGGAAGCAGAGGGTGCGATCCAACGTTATTCCAAGATATTTTGGGAAATGGTTATGTTTTAGAGATTGGCCAGCAAAAAGAACTTGTAGTTCATGTTTAGCTAGTCTGTTACTCAGGTAAAAGCAAGAAACCTCAGTTTTATTGGGGCTGGGTACTAATCTCAATTTCTTAAAGTAATTTTTAAGGGGTAGCAGGTCGCTCGACAGAGTGTGCTCTATGTTCTCAAAGCTCTTATCGGAGAAAGCTATGGCTATATCGTCAGCATAACAAAACTTGTGACTGACTGTATCTGGCATGTCGGATATATATAGATTAAAGAGTAAAGGGACCACTAATACTGAGCCTTGTGGTAATCCATTGTCCAACTTACGCTGCCTGCTCGCCTTATCATTTAGGATTAAATGAAATTATCTGTCGCATAGCATGTTGCTTATGAGTCTTGCGGTGGTTTGGCAAGGAATTATCTGCAATAATTTGTATAGGAGTCCCTCTCTGCAGACCGTACCGTAGGCAGCAGTTGATAGTTGATACCCTGCCTCTATATGTGTTGTGAGGGACAGCACCTGGTCACAGCAGCTGCGACCAGGTCTGAAGCCAGCCTGGGTTACCGGGATCCGGTCTAGGATAGTCGCGCTTATTCGGTTATACACAGCTTTTTGTAGTAATTTATAGCAGCAACTGAGCAAGGCTATAGGTCTGTAACTGGCGTGTTGGTCGTTTGGTTTGCCGGGTTTTAATATTGAGATAACCTTTGTTCTTTTAATTTCCTGCGGGGGTTGTCCGGTTTGCAGAATGTTTGAAAAGAAAATCGATAACCACACTCTTGTTTGTTGACCTGTGTGGATGAGGAACTCAAGCAGGACGCCGTCGAAACCAGGAGCTCTTCCAGGCTTTATATCTGATATGGCATCATTAATGTCTTCAATCGAGAATGGTCGGGAGAACCTTATTTGGCTAGAAGCGTTCCTCTTTAATACCCTCAGTTCTTTTTTCACGTGTTTTGTGTGCTCTCTATCGGCTGGTACTCTTGACGTTTCCACTATGTGACCAGCAATCTTGTCTGGCATTACACCCAACAGTGCCCGTGTGGATGGAGTGCTTGAGCCTAGTTTTCTAAGAAGGCTCCAGGCCCTTCGACTTGAATGTTGGAAGTTCATTTCCGATGTAGTCTCCTTCCCACTTACGTCTTTTTGAGCTGTCTAGGGCGAATATGAGTTCGTCAGCAATGTCTACATTGTTTGTTTCTTGGAAGTCGGCGTATAGGATTGCACACCGCTCGTCCCAGGAATATATTCTTTTCTGTATCCCCTAGGAATGTTCTTTAAATAGAGTCCGATCTTTTTTTGCTGGCTAATAATGAACACAAATGCCTTACATTGGGCCAATACTATAACAGTATAATCAATATAAATATAAAAGAAGGACAGAAATAGCAACAGGCAGGCCTTCCAAAGGCAGGAGAACCTATGCCTACGCCTCGCAGTCGACGCATCCTGGTTCGTTGGTAACACGGTGATTTTCAACGATTTACGACACCAACCAATCCATACACCAAACTGGAACAGCACCCAAACTTTCACATAGATTTATTGACAGATACAAACGGCCTAAGAACCAGCTCTACCTTAGCAAACGGCAAAAGGACGAAGAAGAGATAAAAGACAGGTAAGTAAAAAAAACAAGTTTATAACAGCAAATAGAAGTCAGAAGAACACACACCCACAAAACAAACGACGACAATGTGCGCGCCGACAGAACAACAGCTACAATTAGCTATATATCATAGTAAAGAAGGAGCCACGAAACACAAATAAGACAGTTGCAGTAGTACCAAGCTATCCCAACATGACGGCAGCGATTATGCAGACGGAAAACTGCATTAGCGTGAGAAGGACACACTGAAATCCATCATGCGGAAAAAATAGTTAAATGTATTTTGGAACAAATGCACCACAAATACATATCAAGAGATCATTATACCGCTTGATATATAGAGAAGTAATTTCCGTTGAAAATTACAAATATTTAATCGAAATTGGCTTGAATGAATGAACGCAATTATGGGAAATAATATCACTTCGAAATTTGTATATAATTCAAGATTACTGAAATTATTAATATCAGTTGCACAATATCCTTGCATTCGTTGCATGGCAATTAAGCTTATTGAGGATTGTTGTCTGTGAATGTTATTATATAATGTAACAAACTTAGTTATTACTAAAACATATTAATCTGACATTGACCTCGTTGAATTATATTACTTTAAATTTCTCCTAAACCATCAAATTACTTTAAGAATGTAACTGATGTCTTATAATTACGGAATCAGAAACATACAGTGTATATCGTACATTGTACGTTTTTAATTAATTCACGTTAATTCATAGGTACATTCACACAAAAAAATACATGATAAACTTCTTTGTGGGGCTTTCATCGACTTCTTTATAAGCCCACCAGCATTGAGTATGTAAAAAGGAGTAGACAAAAAGTTATTCTAGCGTGTCAGATATTCAGAGGAAACAGTAAGTTGACTCAAAAAAGTGTCCTATTAAAATGATTGATGATTTGGGCGCGACTGAAAGTCATGACCGATTTTTGAAAATGTAAAAAAATATATGACATTGAAATACTCGAGCGCGTCAGATTTTTATACTGATGGTTCAACTTGATGTCCTAGTCGTCCTCAATGATAATCTAACAATTATATGAAGGGACATTGTTAATCTGACAATTTGATTTTTACTTTTTTTTAATTACTGGATGTAATAAACAATAATATAAATATATTTGTAATTTTTTAATGTATTGATATGAAAGTACATAAAAATAAAGTTAATTATAAACAAAATGTAACAACATAGGGAAAGAAATATTTTAAAATTTAAGACATAATATTCAAATAAAAATGTTAATATTGCAAGTTCGTCGATAGAGCATATGTTATTTGACTATACCTTAAGGGAAAGCATATAACAGCTACGGTGAAGACCATAATATTTAATTCAAATGTGAAAATCTTTGTCGAATAATAATCATGTTATAGTTCCGGTACTCATACGTACAATTCACAGGAAGGTCTATTCTCTATAGGAAACGTTTGCGGATACAAACCAGTAACCATATACATATTTGCATTTGATACGTTTACAAAAATTGTGTTTGGGTTTGCCAACATATGCAGTACTCGCATTGATTTGACCCCCCTCCATTGCGGGCTGCGGCTTTAAAGGATTTATACGAAAGGACAGAATGAAAGCGGAGGGAGTAGGAGTTGTGGACTTGACTCCTCCTGGTAGTAAAGCCATTAGATAACGTAGGACAAGGTTCTACAAACGCTGCTATCTGTTAAACTAGATGGGAATAGGTTTATTTTCTTTTGGCGGCTTAACTAAGCAAACCATATGCTCTCCGCTAACATAAAAAAGGATTCAGGTCACTTAAACATAAATTTTGTCAATAATAAAAGACTACTTACAAGAAAATAATATCAATATGATTTCTCTCTTCGAGGTGTCATTCTATATAATATATATTGTTTCTGGTTAGGAAACCTTCATCAGTTGTGAATGTTAGAACACTATGTATTTGATAGATATCGTGATTAGTTATCGGATCAGGAATTGCACTTCGGATGATTGAATCCAACTCAATGCGAGCATTGCGTTCGATGGCAAATACAAACGCATTATTTTTAAACGGATCAAATGCATGCATGTGTATATGATTATTGTTTATTACTAAAACTAATCAAAAAGAAATGAAATCCAAAACACTTAATTTCAACGGACGAACACCCGGACCATCAACTGTTAATATATAAAAGAATTACGCAACATTTCACCTAGGAATTACGGGTAAAGCAAATACATGTTAGATTCGAAACCTCTATGTGCTAGTTTCTGAAAATCCAAACATTAGTTTTAAGAATATTTACGGGAATGTTTTAAAATATACATTTATTTCTTAAATGTTTCATTTACCCATATACAAGCTAAATTTGCGGATACAAACCCGACAGGACGCCTGATAATCTGTTGAAATAACTTTCCTCATATTTTTAGGCAACCTTCTGTTCATGAAGTGCATCACTAATATTTGTACCGGTGCAGTTATCGGATCAGGAATTGCACTATGATTGAATCCAACTTGTATGGCATACAAGGTATGCATTGTGTACTAGTAAAAGAAAAGACTACCAGTGATAGTGTATCATCCGATAAGCCATGTTGTTGCATTGACAATGATTTAGTGAACATATATGTTGTCAAAACTTGGTATCTAGAGCCCATAGACCATTTTTAACCGACTTCCAAAAAGGAGGAGGTTATCAATTCGTCGCGTATTTTTTCGCTTTTTATTTGTATGTATGTTACCTGAATTCTTCTCCTGTGGTGCACCGTTTTGAATGAATATGGTCTTGTTTAATAGAGTATATATCCGGACTGGAAAAGTATATGAGATTACTTTCCTGCGACGTGCAACTTGCAGTTTTGCAGAAAATTGCGGGAAATTCCAAAATTCTTATTAAAAATTTCATCGAAATGACATAACGGACATTTCCTCATAAATATTTTAATTCCAACGTAATAGTGCGGTAAATTTAGGCACTGGAAGTTTTAATTGCGAATTTGAAAATTTTCTATGTACATATCAAGCATAGTATTTCGGCTCCTTAAATCAATGAGTACAAAGCTCGTTTTGTTTGTTTACCAGGCAAATAACTATTTAAATGCAAATTTTTCCATTTTGCGAAGACGGTGCATCATTCTCCCGGCCTAATAGAAAATTCAGTGACAACACATGTCAAACTTTAAACTGCTATTTTGTGGGTTTATAGACAGGGTGTTTAGTTATAGCAAAAAAAGTGATAGAAGGAGTTGCATTTATATGAAGATTGAAATATAGGACGGACTAGAATGATAGTGGTCTGTAGGCAGCCGTATATACAAGATGGTTGGTGGACTGGACGTTTGGTGGTATAAAAATGAAAAAAATGTGAAATTAAAATTATATAGGGTGATTAAAAAACTGTTGTATGATGTGGACATAAGCAAATCACATACAGGATGGTTGAAATATATGCTGGAGTTGAATTATATTTATACAGTGTGATTAAAAAAATATTTCTTTTATAGCCCAAAAGAAGTTGCATAAAGTGTGGAGAGGAATTAATGTTACACAGGGCGATAATATAAAATGTTGAAAATGAAATAATTTATGGGGTAGCTCATAAGGAGTTATTTACTATGGTTGAAATATAGGACGGATTTGACTCCGTAAATTTGGGATGGATTCTACTCCGTCCTATACTTTATAGAAGGCAGCTAACAAATTTATGCTTGTCCGTGGGCAGTCGTATGTACAGGATGGTTGGTACATAGGTTGGAGTGGATTTATCTATAGTTATACCGGGTTCTCAAAAAAGTTGAAAAAAGGTTACATTGCGTAGTCCATAAGGCATAAATATATTTTGGGCTTATTAAGTACTAGTACATTTTGTTCGTAAAGATTTACCTGTCAATTTAAATGAGAAAGTATCATTGTGTAATGTTGAGGCTTTCAATGTTACCTGGTTCTGTCTATTAAGGTTATACATACAAAATAAAAAAATAAAGAATGAAAACTACCTGAGTTCAAAAAAAACTAAAAAGTTGAAATTAAAACATTTTAAAAAAAATATAACCGACATCTACCTATAACTAAAAAGCTAAAAATAATTATAACAAAATACCACTCTAGCAAAAAATAACATATTCAATGTTGTTAGGTACCTACCTAGGAAGTAAAAAATGTAAACATTAAAAGGTGCTCATTCTATAAAAATTAATTACCTACCAATCTAGTATATTTTTGAAGTCGGTGCCACGCAACAATCAAGTTTGATGAATTAGTAGATAAGTACGCAATGAAGGATTTTCGATTTGCTTGGCACCGGCTTCAAAGTATACTAGATATACCAGGACAATCGAAATATTTACGACGCAATACGCCTGTCGAACAGAAATGAATGCCGAAAACTGTTAAAAAAATTAAGTCATCATAATCATAACTGAGAAATCCTAAATTAATTTCATTGATAGATAGTAAAAATGTTTTCTAGAAACTCACCGTCAGCCCTGAAGAATCAATCTTTGTAGAATTTGCTGCCGTAGTTTTTGTACTTGCGGGTGTTACGGTATCAAAATTAAAATCTTCTTGATCAATTCCTGAAAATGGCTCGAATTCTGGAATGAAGTTGTCGATGTCCTAAAATCCAAATTATTTTTATAAAGAATGCTTCTGTAGAGAAATAATTGTGATAATAAAAGAAGCAGAGCAGATTTACATTCAGTTCAGTTACCTAGTAACTCTTGGGGTGTAGGCAGATTGAGGCCACGTGTTCGATCGAGACTCTGAAACTCTTTTTCACTTTTATCTCTTGAGAATGGCTCCAAAGCAGGAGTCGAAACGTCGAGCATTTAATAAATTCAGACGCGGTTCTCACCCGGAACCTTATATATATATGTTTTAGGTGGTTTCCGGGAATTCATCCACGTAGTTGATTACTGATCCCTGCCGGGATCGATGGTAAAATGAGACGTTTCGGCAGAGTTACATCTGCCCTCTTCAGGTCGGTTCGCATAATTCTCGTAGCCTTCTGCTTTCGCTTCTAGTTACTCGAATTCGTCATTTTACCATCGATCCCGACAGGGATCAGTTATCAACTACGCGGATGAATTCCCGGAAACCACCTAAAACATTTAGTGGCCGCGAAAACTTAAAATCAAATATATATATATATATATATATATATATATATATATATATATATATATATATATATGTATATGTATATATACACTTACTAAGATAATGAAAAGAATAAATTCCTAGAAATTAAATTATTCGTTAGGTAACCGAGGCTCGGTCGTCGAGGTACATTCTTTGTACTTCTAATTACAATAACTTTCGGAGCTGTAATTTTTAATTTTCCCTAATGATAAAAAAATATTATATACACTATCAAATATCTTTGACAACCGTGTTTTGTCAAAGATATTTTATAAACGATTTGACAATTTAATAGTAGCCTTGTCTGTATCAAAAATCGGAATCATCTTGATAGGTCGCTGGGACGTGGGAGGGTATCGTCGAAATCGGGACTGTTACTAACAAAATAATTCAATCCATAGTATAAAAGCGTGAAGTGCTTTTTATTAACATATCTTTATTTCCAGAGCTAAAATTCTTACAATAATTTCTTTACTCATACCCTCTAAATCAATTTAATTCCTTACGTTTTTTTCCTATATTGATACAACGCTAATTCCCTAAGATATTTCCTATCCTATTCACAGTCTTTTTCTCTTTCTTCTCTCGACCACTGGTTCGTGCTCTTGTAGTAGCGCTTGCCGTGGTTTCATCCCCTATCTCTCATTTTCATCGTAGTTGATTGCCTCTCTCATCACTGGGTTCCTATGCTGTTCCATCCTGGCTATGTTTTTCTTCGTTCTCTTCGTTATTTCTCCCTTGATTGTAATCATCTCAACGTCACTTCTAAGTTGTTTGTTCCTCAGGTACCATGGAGCGTCCATCACCCACCTTAATGCGTTGGATTGTACTGCCTCTAATTTCTTGAGGTGCGTTCCTGCAGCTTGTCCCCAGATGCTGGCTCCATATGTGATGATGGGCTTGACTGAAGCTTCATAGATGCTTCTCTTCGTCCTCAGTTGTAGTCTGAGGACGACAACTGACCACTTTCAAGTGCTTGCTATTAAATGCTACAATAATTTCATTTGTAGCTGTTTTATATACGCGAGATGTAAAGATCGACATCTAGGATTTTTGGGGAAACTAGCACACACATTCTTAGTTGTTTACACAAATAGGTTCAATATAAAAATATGTTCAACTGCACCATACTAGTGCAACTAAAGTTCATGTGCCAAATTTAATGTTGTTTATTTAAATTTGGATTTTGTTTATGAATATTGTACGCAAACTTTGTTCTAACTTGCTAATTTATATAAAATGTATGAATAGAGGTACGTTGACTTAGGTTCGATCAAATATTTATGTCATAAACGAACGATTTCATTGCAAAAGAAAATTATATCTTACTCGATCTTGCACTCATTTAACTCATTTAAGATGTCCTTGTGTGTTCACTCGTTTATTCAAATGAGTAGGCTCACAGTTGAAATTACATAATTCATTAATCAGATTTTGTTTCGTCTTTCTCTTTCAGATTGTTTGTAAATTTGTTATTTTGGGTTTTTTTAGTTATTTTGGGAGTTTTTGACTATTTTGAATATCTTACGACAAATTATGTCGAATTAAAATTGTTTGATGCACATAATTTTTCTTAGGTACCTACGATAAATAGCTAGTCAGATTAACAAGTTTCCAATTTGTAATTTCTGGAAATATTTTCTCTTACATATATATCAGCAAAATGAACCCGTAACTATCAACTAAACGTAACGTTATGTTGAGTGTATGTATTAAGTAAGAATTCATATGAATATATCTTTAATGGTTTTTGGAGGTCACGAAATCCTGTTCAATATTTTTTCGTCATAAGATATCCTTTTTAATATACAGTGATGGGCAAATGTATGGAACCAAGCAAATATCTCTGGAATTATTAGAGGTATCAAAATTAAATTTGGAAGGTGGATACTGCAGTAGATTGCCTATTTGTTTCCAATTTTTTTTACAATTTTGAACTTCATGTTTTACCAGAAGTACTGTCGATTTTAAAATTTGCATGAAACACCCTGTATAGTATTGTAGTTTCTGATGAAACATTTTAGTGCGAATACAAAAATATCGGGTTTGATATTGTTTACTTCAATACCTACCGAGATATTGACAGAAAAGTAATTAAGGAAAGGAAAAATCTAATATCCATTAAAGAAATACATAATCATAATTAATTAAGTAAAGTGATTTTCAAAACATTGAAACTTAACTAAACCTAATGTATTAGATCTTCAAACTGCGCACCGTTTACTTCTTGACAATAAGCAAGTCGGTTTTTAAATTCTCTAGTAACATTAGCTATTACTTCTGGTGTAATTCTCTGGATATCTTGAGTTATTCTTGCAGCTAATTCTTGCAAATTATTTGGTCTATCATCATCAACCTTAGACTTTAAGTAACCCCACAGAAAATAGTCTAGTGAATTAAGGTCGGGACTTCGTGCAGGCCATTCATAAGTACCCCTTCTTCCAATCCATCTGTGATGAAATGTCCTATCTAAATGATCTGGAACAATGCGAGCGTAATGAGGTGGTGCTCCATCCGGCTGACACCAGATATTATTTGGTAATTGTCCATTTACCTCCAATGCCAAAATAACTTGTGTCTCCAAGAGCTGTAAATATCTATCTCCGTTTAAAGTTTCTTGTAGGAAGAAGGGTCCCACAATTCTCTTGTTATAAATGCCGGCCCAAACGTTAAATTTTTGGGGATGTTGTGTATGAGCCTCTTGTACCCAATTAGGATTACTTTGCGACCAGTAGCGGCAGTTATGTCGATTAGCCGTACCATTTAAACAAAATGTAGCCTCGTCTGAAAACACCACATTTCTTATAAAATTATTATCACGGTTACAAATATCCATCATCGTTTCACAAAATTGCAAACGTCAGTCGGAATCGTCTTCGGAGAGTTCTTGAACGAGGCGAATTGTATGGATGATATTCTTGCCTTAATATCCTTCCTACTGATCCACGGCTAATTCCATGCATATTGGCGAGGTCGGTAGTGGATAAGTGAGGATTTTCTTCCAAAGATATAGCAACATTTTGAGCTACACCCTCATTACTTTCACTTCGTAACCGTCCACTTTTTGGTAAATTGCTAACTGTTCCACTTGTGTCGTACCTTCGCTAAGTTTTCGTCACCTGAAGGGGATATTTGTGTATTCGGATGAAAAATGTTAAAAAGGTCACAAACTTCTTGATGCGTCCTTTTCCTCTCCCCATACCCAATCATCATTAATATTTCTATTCTTTTTCGTTCATTTAATTAATAATTAAAACAATACAATCTTTTTAAGTTCAAATAAAAAAAACTAATAACTTATTTTGACAACTACTGTCACTTCTGCAATAAATTTCATGGACTACTAAACTTGATTCAGATTTAATTTGCGCCTGATTTAAACAAACGCACGTGTATTCGACTATGGAACAAGAGTGCTGTTGGCTCTGACGGTATAATGCCACCGATTGGCCAATAGAAATACAAATCCTTATCGAGTGGTTTGTTTATATCGGGCGTAAATGAAATCTCAACCGAGTTTAGATACCATCAAATTTTTCCTTTCCTTAGTTACTTTTCTGTTAATATCTCGGTAGGTATTGAAGTAAACAATATCAAACCCGATATTTTTGTATTCGCAATAACATGTTTCATCAGAAACTAAAATACTATACAGGATGTTTCATTGCAAATTTTAAAATCGACATTACTTCCGATAAAACAGGAAATTCAAAATTGTAAAAAAATTTGGAAACAAATAGGCAATCTACTGCAGTATCCACCTTCCAAATTTCATTTTGATATCTCTAATAATTCCATTGGTTCCACACATTTGCCCATCTCTGTATGGGCTTTGTGGCCTACAAGCGTTGATCAATAACACGCAGGTCGGAGAAAAGTACCCATGAAAACTGTAGGTCAGTTTGACCAATTGATTTGACTAATTTTTAAATAACAATTTCACGATAACCGGCTGGTAGTTAATACCTTTTTATATCCTCGTAAATGTGTCAGATAAAAAGTTGTAGGTTACATAAAAATTAAGCCAGTTACAAAGTTAGATAAAAGACGAGACAAAGTTTATGACAGGAGAGTGCCATTTGTGTGGACGTGCAGGTGTCTTTAAGGGAAAAAGCAGGGTTATGCTGCCATAGCAATCGTTAACCAGAATCAGCTCATTCAATTACACCAGGATAGAATGTTTCCGCTGAGAATCCAGGCTAGTAATAAACACTGGTAGCTACGACAGTTACATCATATTTGACACTGGTGGTGATCCAAGGTGTAGCTTCGAATCATCCCCGGCGAGGTAATATTAATACAAGAAGAGAGAATTTGAATTAAGTTTAAGTTGTCTTCGTAATTGACTTCCTTAACGACCATGGTTTTATCTTTATTCGCAGCTAGAACGGATAAGGATTTCCAGATTTCGCACTGGGATTGGCAAAGCACGCCAGTACCTGTCTGACTTTAGGAAAAAATCACCAAGTCCTTGACGACGAGTTCCAGAATAGCTTCGTCATTTAGATGGTACCGTAGTAGGCAAGACAACAGATGAAATAATTAGAAAGATTTAAGTCGGTCCTACAGAAATATGGATCCTAATATAAGGAAGGCTTAAACTTAAGAAGAGAATGTTTAGGAATTGAACAGTTTAGTTAGGCATCTAGAGGATTCTAAGACAACTGTGACCCGCCTTCCAGAATTAGATAGAAACAGAAAAGACGATTGTGGAATCTAGAGGACGGTCAACTGTAAGACTACCACAGCGTTCCTAATCTACTAGATATACACCTGTAAATGTAAGGTAGTCAGTATTTGCAGCTGGGCGTAAAGAAATATATATTAGAGATAAATTAGGTAAAAATGTCGATCATCCAGGGAATCATCATTTCGAAGGATTTCTCCAGACCGCATTCCTGTTGGTAGAAACTTCCCTCATAGATGAGGTCACAAAAACATTGTAGATAAGATACTTAAATTACGAAAAACATGAATATAGTCTATTCTTGGGCTATAGAATCAGGTTGAGAACTATCACATCAGGCCTATCAAAATTAAAGGATGTATAGTGTTCGGAACTACGCAATAGATAGTTTGCTATGTTCTATTTTATTTGAAGTTGAGTTATAGAATGTTTGCAAGTTAAAAGTAATCGTCTAATAGTACTTGTTATCGAACCTCTATACTTGAAAGTAGGAATAGTTCAATTTTAAGATATCATGATCTACTTTTTAAATAAAAAACATTAAAGGATTAATTATACGAAACAAAGATATCATGATCTACTTTTTAAATAAAAAACATTAAAGGATTAATTATACGAAACAAATGTAAAAATGTTATACTAAATGCCTGCTTGCACTGCTTTATGTGGAATAATTGCTGCGTTGCCTTAAAGGGTTCTACTACTTTTCCTGCACTATATTTGTTCACCGCGAACTGTTGGATACATCCTGGCAATAGGCCCTTTATTTCGTCAACTATGGTTCCCGCTAATTCGCCCATCTGGGCTGTAAATTACTGGGTTCGTTCAATGTGGTTCATATAGATTTCTAAAGAATTTAGAGAAACCCAGGTGAAATTAAGTGATAATACTTAGGTGGTATAAGAAATTAGTTAATTTAGTTTGAACTATTTCTAACCAGACAATTGGCTTAAGACACCCATTGCTATCTGGATACGCTACGTTTTTGTTTCAATAAAATGTATAACTATAAAACCTAGTATTGTGATTATTTTTCTATCGTTAGTTTGGGAAATAAAACCACATTTGAGAAAATAAAGCTCTATCTTAGAAATAATACAAAGGTTTCAAAGTCTTAATCTGTCTTCATTCTATATGGCATTAACATCTGAATTAAAAATCATAAACTGAAACTAGAAGTTGCCTTAATTGAGGCAACTTTATAAAATAATTGTGAATTTATATAAAGGGTCTGATTCAAAGGTACGGCAAATTTTTTATTTTATTTAATATTTTTATAAGACCACAACAAAACTCATAACTGCATATTACATCTGAAATTTATATAAACTATGCACTATCTTTATGAACTCCTTTATTATTATTTTTTCCTAGCTAATATTTCAACCACACAAATTCCTCAACGTAAATACAGAATTTTAAAATGTTTAAAAAATGTGTTTTACCTCTATACCATCGTTACCATCGATTTTCACCAAAGTATTCATTGGTAATCCAAAGCAAAATATGACACCCACTAAACAAATTACTATAACATGTAGAACTATAGAAGACACTTCGGGATATCTATATATTTCGAACATTTTCAACATATCTATTCGACACCTGAACAAAGACTATCAGTAAAATTATTAAAGGAATCAACGAAGAATGACATTTGGGGTAATTACCCATCATCACTAGATGATTTTGATTTACGGAAACCGTGTGTATAATATTTTACAATCAACCATGTATAGCAATCATTGCAACAATACATTACAACACACCAGTTCCTTTGGAGCTCTACACCGCTTAATGTTCATCGGTGACAAAAAGCTATAATCTTTTTTTTTTCAATTACAGTTTAAAAACGAAAGTGCAAGTCGAAGCACACGTACAGTATTCGTACGCATTTTGTTGAATGGTTTCAATTAAATTTAATCCGATTTTTGCTTTTAGCTAAAGGATTAAGATGAATATTCTTCCAACTCGGATTATCAGACATTAAACACACCTAGTAGAATAGATTTGATACCCGTTCTTCTAATGTACATGTTAAAAACAATATTACCAGATTTAGAAATGTATATAGATGCTACTTCTGCTTGACTGAAATGTAAGTATGCTTTACGTATTTAATTATACTAGTGGTCGCCCAGTGATCGAAATTTGACCCTATTTTATCAAATTGTGAAAATTATTGTGGTTCGTTTGTCAAAAGTATATGTCTATTAAAAATAAAAGTGGAGGAGAAACTATGAGTATTTAATCAAATATAGTTATTCCAAATAATTTTGGAAACTGCATGACCCCCCAGCATTTAGTGGGATTGCACGTTGTAACCTAAAAGTTTTCGTCATTTGCAGTTCCAATCGAGTTCATAAAATAAAAAAAATAATGTCCAAGAACCTTATGAAAACTACAATCTATCATATATTTTCTGTTGTCCATTTGTAACGTGTAAAAAAATGAACCCTTTGTCAGTTAAGTTTGATGCCATCCATAAATCAGTCTTCTTAAAAATCTGTTAGATTAATTCATGTTCTCTAATTTGTAATTTATCTGAAGCCGCTCCTGTGCTGTATAGACATTTACACATGTTTGATTCGTTTGAGTAGAGACATTTTCAGACTCGTAGAACGCAAACGGGGAAGATAGTCTTCTTTTCGCCTTGAAACGGAGTGAATGCATGGGCCTTGCGTTTGCAGGTTAACAGGCAATTAAAATGGCGTTCCTTGAAGTTGGCGTATGAAAGTTTTCTGTGGTCAGAAGACGAGGGCCGAATGGCATTTTTCGATGGCGAAGATTGTGTTTTAAAAGAGACGATGATGGCTAAAATATTTATGGATTAAACCCTTGTACAAATTTTATTTTACGGTGTTACGGTGCATTGTTACGGTGCATTGTTGTGGTGCATTGTTATGGTGCATTAATACGGTGCATTGTTATGCTGCATTATTACGGTGCATTCTTACGGTGCATTCTTATGGTACATTACGTTACATTATTATTGTACATTCTTATTGAGAATTCTGAGTTACGGTGAATCCTGTTTTATGGTGGATTCGTTTTAGAGTAGAACCTGTTTTCTGTGGTTTCTTTTGAGTTTTGTTCTACGTTTGGAGCCATGTTCTAACTAAGAATTTTAAAAGTTAGAATTTTCTACGTTTTGGAGCTGTTAATTTTCAGATGGGATTTTGAAGTTACTATTTGGTATGGAACCGATTTAACTCTCTGTATTTACATTTCACATTTTTTTTATACACCTAATCTATCGATTGTGAAAGAATTTTTGGAAGCACCATTGAAAGTATTGAATACATATATTTTTAACAGAATCAGATTATTAGCAGTTGTTGTTTATAGCCGGTGTGATTACATCATAACCGTATACTATTTTTTGATTTTTAAGGTATGTTCTTTTGAAGGTTTGCAACCAAATGGCGCCCTAAAAGAAATAATAAATAAATTTAAATTTTGTGTTTTACTATCTTTTACCAACGACCTTATGTTCTCTAAAGAACAGCAGCCGCTAGCACATGTGAACAAATCAAGGTAGGTTTTATGTTGATTTTTGACTTTTCCAAATTTAGGATACCAGGATTGTGTCATACACTGATTATCAATATGTTACACCACACACGGAAGATTGTGAAAATAATGTGGTAATAAAATAATTAAATTTACAACAAAAGCTTAAAAAACAATTAAAACCAAAGTTACTGCTACTTGTCCGAAAACTACTTTATTGACTATTTTACTGCTGAACAATAAACAACGCTTGATGCTGAACTATCAAAGATTCACCTGATTTAACAGCAGGTAGTGATTCTTCCATATATAATTACTCAATTTTTTGACCGTTTTCGAAGGAAATCTTTTGTCATAATCATCGTCAACAAGCTGGTGTCAAAGGTGTATTTTGTAGGAAAAGAATTTATTTAGGTGTAACGATTTATGCACAGATCCGACGGAAATATTTGTTTACCTGGAAACTTTTGGTATTGATGTTTGAGGGTCCATGGCAAAATGACCTAAAATCTCAACCTGTGCAGCTTCAGTTGAAACTCTACGATTCTTGACAATTTTATTGCCCACACTTTTAGTTTCTTGAAATTTATGAACTAAAACAAACAAATATTTACTATTATCCCTGAATTTTTATTGGAATGTCTAATAAAAAACATGAGCAGTTCTGCTTGTACCATAAACAAATATTATTTCAATTCTTTCTTGTAAAATAAACAATTGTCGAAATTTGATGTAATACAAGGAAACCACTACTAATAATAAGTCATTCGCAAATATCTTTCGCAAAAACATATGAAGATTTTTCTCACTTGTTTATCTCGGTATTTACACTCATGTATTTAAACTTATAGAAGTAAAATTCACCCCCCCCATTTGTGTATTGATAATGCATAGTGACCGATACGTGTAAAATATGTCCCCCTGTAAATAAAAATTAATGTGTTTTTTGTCATTTTATTTTAATGATATTTTAAAAGTTATTTGGGGGGGGGCGCTAATTTTGAAAAAAAGGCCTGTTTATTACCTCATATAAGATCATTTGTGCACACAGCTAATTGGTAGGCGTTCAATATTATGTGATTTAAACTCTCTTTCGCCCTTTAGAATATCATATTTAGTTTTGTTTAGAATTTACTTCACCCACTATGCTCCCGATGAAAAGCTGCCATCTGCAATAAAAATAATAAGTCATTAATTAATGTTTATAATTTTCTGTTTTCGTAAACACTTGTCTGCCATAAAGTTTAATACAATCATTTAAAACAACAAAGTTGGTCATTGCAAATTCAAATAAAAACAGAAAGATACTAAACCTCTTCTATAAATTTAGAAATCAGAATTTGTTACTGGATATAATCGCGAATCAAAAACTCGACCATTGGAAATGTGAACTCTAACAAAAATTACAAAATCTACTCCGGAAAGAGGACATGGCAAGGGATATAATCGGAAATAATGGCCAGTGCTATATAAAAGCTACGTTTTGAAAGAAACAGAATGTCTACAAAACATAAGACCGTCGTGTATCAGAGGCAAGGAGATTGGGGCTAATATTCCATCAAACTGGTGGGCAAAAGTAAATACGGCTATTATTCCGAAAAAGGGTACACCAAAGGAAATTTCAGTGAATAGAATAGTAAATAGTGTTCAAGGCGAGTGAATATCGGAAATAATTTGCCAGTATTATATACACCCTTGAAAATCCATGAAATGTTCTTTATGCCATGTTGAATTTTTTCGTTGGTAAAAAGCGGTCATTTTCAAATAATAAAACACGTATATAATATAAATTATGTATGAGTACTCTCCCTTTGATATGCCTAATTGTGCACCTTTAAGGCTGAATTTTGGTTAATGCCAGATACTGAAATATAACTTTTAATCTATTTTAAAATGATCGTTTAGAAATATCAATTTCATAACATTGGATCGAGTTGGCTGATACTTGGTGGAAGTTGAAATTCATGATGATTTGAGTAATACACTTAATACAAACTTACACTTTATTTGAAAAATTGTGAAAATTGTTTCGCGTCCAATGGAGCTTACTACCATTGTATGATTAAGCTCCATCGGACGCGAAAGAATTGTCACAATTTTTTAAATAAAGTGTAAGTTTGTAATAAGTGTATTACTCAAATCATCATCAATATCATAAGTTTGTTATATATTGCTAAAAAACTTATTATTATTTTAAAAAAGTATTTAACTCATTTTTATTATTTTGACTGCTCAATAGAGTTTTCTCCCTTCACGTTCTTCCGTTGTGGGGATATTCTCAGTCCAAGTCTGGAGTTATTTTTATTAACTCTATGTTTTTGTTTTGCATTTTTTCTTAGATGTTCGCACTTTTTTATGTTTGTCATCCAAATAAATTACGAAATGACTGTTAAAGTGAGGACAGAAATCCCCAATGAGCACTAGAAATAATGAAGAACCTTTTGAAGCAATCATTTCATAATGTCAACATCTATGTCTATAGAAATTATATGAATAGACTCAATTCAAAACCGATAGCCTTCATGTTATGATAATTTATAAAAATTGACAAAAACATTTTCTTATGAATTCAGCCTTTATATAACATAGTTCAAAATTTTAATAGTAATAAAAAAAGGTAACAAGTTAAAACTAAATAATAGAATAGTCATTATAAATAATTTCATATTATGTGAACAAATTACGGCTAAAAAGACAACATTTTTTTTATTTATTTATTATTAATAATTAGTTCTCTTTAATTAACCGACTTCCAAAAAGAAGGAGGTTATCATTTTCGGGTTTTTTTTTGTTTTTGTATGTATGTTACTTGATTTCTCCTGTTATGAACCGTTTTGAATGTATATGGTCTTGTTTAATAGAGTATATATCCGGATTGGTACCTTCAAATTTGGGAAAAGAATTATATTGATAGTGATGAAAATTGGAAATGAACACATGCGTGCATGGAAATCGACCAATATCCCTATCATATTGGTCGATTTTTCGAAAAATCCTTATGGATATGTATAGTTTTTTAACGTGTAATCTATTAAGGAAGATCCCTAAGTGGTCTCATATATTTTCTGTGACGTGCAATTTGCAGTTTTGCTGAAAATTCCAATATTCTTATCAAAATTTTCATCGAAGTCACATAACGAACATTTCCTCATAAATATTGTAATTCCAAGGTAATAGTGCGGGAATTGTAGGCACTGGAAGTTTTGATTACGAATTTGAAAATTTTCTATGTACTTCTCAACTACATAGGTAGTGTCTAAGTGTTTATTGGGAAATAACACCACACTTTAAAGGAAATCGCTGTATATTCCAAACGTTTCGGGGTCTAGATCAGACCCCGTTGTCAATGGCTAAGAAACTACGGATTAAAAAGGTACAATTCCAAGATGTAAATTTAAATATTTTACAATGTTTATTATTTGATTTTTGATGTAACTAAGAGAATTTTATTTGTAATATACAGGGTAGCACAGAAATTTCTAAAGATCATATAATCATAAAGTTCCTTTCAAATTGGAAGAATTTGAAAGGGAGATCTTCAGAACTTTAAGTGGCGCTCCTAGGTGCGACTTTCTTATAAGATAGTTCATTCGCCAAAAATGCGACCAAAGAACTTTGTTGATTCAGTGATCCCATTAAAATCATAAGGGAAAACCTAAGAAAAAACCTTATGAACTATCCCGATATTGGGTTGTTCACAAGGACATGACCATTAGCAATTTCTTCCTTAATCACCGGCAACCAGAAACGACTGAATTCTACGGAGGTAGTAGCGATACAATCGTTTTCATTTAACAAAATTAAAGCAGACTCTTTTAGTTTTAATTTTGGCCATAAACAAATCATATATAGGATGGTTGAAATTTATACTGAAGTTGAATTATATTTATGCAGTGTGATTACAAAATCATTTATTTCATATCCCATAAGAGTAGGTCCAAAAGTTCTGAAGATCTCTTTAAATTCTTCCATGTTTTTTTTATTGTCTGTTCTACCCTGTAAAAATGCACTTCTTGTTGACAAAACTTACTAGTTTCACGGTTATATGTACCCCATCTTCATAGTTAAGCTACAAAAATGTTTCACATTGTCATTATAGACAAGACAAACTGTAATTATAGACAATTTGTGTTGTCATAACCTTCACTTTGTTACATATTATTACACCTCGTTTACAATTTGAATATTCAATAATTTTAGAATACTTAATGCCTAAGGGACGATCCTTTCATCCTTTCTTCTAATTTAATAAGATAAATTTTCCAATCAATAGTTACATTAAATATAATTTTGGATAATTGATTTGTGGTCATACATTTTTTTTGTACATATATGTAAGTATAAGTATAATATTTTATTTCATAGATTAGTGTAACCAATGTAAAAAAATGTTGTAGATTAACACTGAAGATGGGGTACATATAACCCTGAAACTAGTAAGTATTGTCAACAACAAGAACATTTTTTGAGAATAAAAAAACAATTTTAAATACTAATGAGTTTTTGCAGCTATTCTCTCCAGACCAGACATAAATGGACTCACACCTACCAATACTTCACAGTATAAATAAATTTTTAATCGCGAAGGCAGAGACAACTGCCTTGGCTTATTGCAAATACTTCTGCAAATTATGTTAAATGGTATAATAGAGGTATTTTAATCGATTTCAATTAAAACCATATTCAGGACTAGCTTAAACAGAAGTTGCCATAAACACATTGAAATAACTAGAAATTATTCCCTATGTTTCATGCACTAACAATTTGAAATATTATAAATTATAATAGAAGAAAATGATTTAATAAAATTATTGTCATTAATAACAGCACGAAGTGTCAAAACAAAAACATTTACTTGATCTTTTACGAAAAGTCTTAACCTATATGTAATGCTCTAAACATAGCCTTTCCACATTTATCATCATCGTCATCAGCATCGTATGCAGCTAAATTCAACCAATTTTTAATGGTGTAGCCTCAATACATAATTAAACGAGTGCAAAGGAATTTGGACTGCTGTGGAACTAAAGAACTGAAGGTCTTGAGAAGAAACGAAGAAGAAGAGCTTAAAATCTGTGAGAAGGACTGATGGACTGTAATGAACAGAACTGAAGATAGTTGGATAAATGGCCTCTCTGATTAACTGAAAGAAGAAGAAGAAGAAGAAGAAGAAGAAGAAGAAGAAGAAGGACTGTGGGATTACAAAATTCAAGAAATGGCTCAAAGGAGTGAGAAGAGGAACACATTTTTGGCAGTTTTTATCTGGAACTCAAGGCTAGAGGTTGAGGAATTGGCCTTGAATAACTAAACACGTGAAGAAATTTATTAATGAAGAGAAAGGCTCAAGGGCTAATCGGAGACACTTAAGGTCTTAACAACAGATGAAGAGCTTAAGGTCTTTTTTTCGTTGGAAGAGTTGTTTCAATGGATTGAGAAGATGAAGAATATTTTTAGAATTCTACAGGGGATATGACGCATACCTTACCACCCTGTCTTGGTACTTATTGGTAAGGGGAAATGTCGATTTCGCTGAATTCTGCCATTTACATCAGAGACGACTGTACTCTTCTGAATACAATTTTTTATGAATTGAAAAAACCTTGACTTGGCTATGATTCGATCCCGGATCAAAACATCTTATCAAGCTCCATTTTTTATACTATACAATTGTGTGAGCTGAACGACTTTCCTACTAAGCCACCGGGGGCCCCTCACCTTCACATATATATATATATATATATATATATATATATATATTACCAGGTAAAACATTTGTCAGAGACTCTAGTAGATAGAGAACTCAGCTTCTCGAGTTGTAAACCTGGAGGTGTGTATCTCTGTAATTTCATGACATTTTTCAACTCCTCAAAATCACTAGACAGCTCGGGTCGTGCTATTTTGCAGATCCACTAAAATTAAACAAAATTGAAAATTTAATGATATTACGCCTCAAAATATATGCTCATAAAACAGCACTTAGTTCTTTATATTAACTACTATGTTTGCTGAAATTCACATAGTTTGTTTTAAGTACCTATCCACTATTTTTTTTTTAGTTAACCAAATAAGCTCATCGGGGAATCATCAGGAAAATCTTTATTCTATTTAATGAGACCAATTCAGTTGATCATGCCGTAGAACCAGATCACTTTATCATTAGTAATATAGATCAATCCAAATTTTTATTGGGAGCAAGTTAGTCTACTCATTAAAGACAGCAAAAAATGTGACTAGTTCGTTTTAAAGTAAAACTTATACTGAGCTACTAATATCGGACGATATCTATATATAAATAGGCAAAGACAAAACGATTAGGTACCATTTTCTCGTCTGTCTCTCAACCGATTTTCTTCATTTTTGTTTTGTTTAGTAGCTACTGACGACCTTCAGTGCAGAATGCTAACATTAGTTTATAATAATGGTTCATTCATTAAATAAAATATAATAAAAATTCATTATTTACGTCATAATGTCAACGATAAACAACCGCCAGACTCAAAACATTGAGTAATTATATATAGAGGGACCAATGCTGTTTAGAGCATGTACTACTGGAAGTGGCATGCAAGCGTTGTTATTGTTTAGTGGTAAAGTAATCGTTGTATATTATTATTATACAGAGCGATTCCAGATATGTTCAAAATCGTTTTTTTCATGGGTGGCACATAAGCAGTTGCATATATAGGGTGTTTAAAATACAGAGTGCAATTATAACTAATAAAATAATTATATAGGGAAGCCCATTAGCGGTTGAATTTACAGGGTTCGTGGAATAGAAGGTGCAGTAGAATTACAGTTATACAGGTTGGTGCAAAGAATATTATACAGAGATGCATATACAGGGTGGCGGAAATGGAAATGCAACATTTCGTAACCCATAAGCAGTTGTATATATAGGGAAGATGAAATACAGGATGAGAGGAATTATAGATATACAGGATGATGATAAAAAATGTTAGAAACGGAATTGCTTTATAGAGTAGCCCACGAAGAGTTCCATATATATGATGATTGAAATATAGGTCACAGTAGAATTATAGTTACAGAAGATAGTTAAAAATTTCATAATATATACATATACAGAATGGTTTACCGGGTGATTCAAAAATGCTAAAAAATATTATGCGTGGTCCATGAGCAGTTGCATATACATGGTGGTGGAAATATATAATGAGATGGAATTATTCTAATGAGGATGTTAATAAGTGTTTGAGAATTGAGTGCAATTATAGCTATACAGGGAGGTTAGGTTAGGTTAGGTTAGAAAAAATAAATATGTAGGGTAGCCCATTAGCGGTTGCTTTGTTGTCATATTAAATTAAGAATTACGAAATTGAACACAAATAAAGTCCTATGAATTATATCTGAAAAAAACTTGAATTTGTTTACTTATTTGTAGAAGCGAGATGTAAGGCCGACATCTACGATTTTCGAGTAAACTATCACACAGAGGTTCCGAATCTGGATCCGTTCCGTGTAATTGCTGTTCTCCCTAAAGTCCTAGGATAGAATGTCACGATAAGATTTTCAGATTACTTAACCTGCCAGAGATATTGACACAATTGGTCGAATTTCGACCACTGGACGACAGCTAGTTTATCTAATTCGACAATTGCACCCACTTTGAAAACATGAGAATGCCAGGGTACTTGGAACGTATTCTGCTTTCAGTGACAATAAATTTCATTTATTGAAACAAAAAGAGTGTCTTGAAACACTTCTAATACATAGATTTTTAATTCAACTAACCAAACAAAATATAAAAATTTTAAGATCTGGACTTCGAAGTGTCTATTTTATCGGTCCTTGTCTAACCTCCTCCACGGAAAACTTGTATGTCTAAATCTTCCTGAACAATATGTGACTAGTGAGGAGTTGCACTATTTTGTTAATAAAAGTTGGTATTGTTTATCGCTTGACTAGCATTTGCATCTGGAAAATTTTCAAAAAACATCATTAATTCACTTCTTAGAATACGCTGTCAAGGTTTAAGTGTGGAATATATAAGTAAAAGAGTGGGCCAAAAAAAACTTTTTTTCTCCATTACCACTGTTCAAGATAACAAAAAAGGAATCTGTTCAAAGGGCAGTTTTTAATTTTAATGTTAGGGTATAATTCTATTGAGTTTCAACGGGTTGTTGTATTATAAAAGCTAATAAGTATTCTTGTATTGGTTTTTATAATACAACAAATCGTTGAAATTAAAATTAATTTTTTTGTACTGAACAGTATTTTCACGGTAACGGAAAATATATATATGTATTTATTTTTTTTGGCACACCCTGGCTTTAGAAACACTGTTCACCGAGTCAAGAATAAAATGCGAAGCAGTCTAGTGATCCATTTCCACCACAAATAAAGATTCACTAATTATTTGTTCGGCATGATTTTTTTTTTCATTTCATCGATCGGTAGTTCAGGTAAAATACGTATCTTGTGCTGCTGAAGTAGTTATGCTGGATAGATACTTCTGTAAATTCAGTCGGTTTTTCACTATCATCACCCTGAAAATGAGAAAACATATTTAGTTAAGACCGTTCATTTACCGATATTACTGCCAGTCGAACAATATGTTCTACTATGTTCTGGGGAAAAGGGGTAAGAACTAGTTACCAAAATATTAATCGCAATATCTGTATTTTTAATAATTATGCTCAATTTTTTTTAAATAGTATTTATGACATCTTGTTTATATATTTTTTCAGTTTTTACAGGCTGATGGTGATTGAAAGACCAATGCGAGGAATTTTCAATGACGTGGCAATTTCCACTTTGTCTTGACTGTTTGGATAGAAACCATATTGACATCATTCCTCTTAGATGAACTGCTTTATTTTTTTTTATTATAAACACAGGTACAGTATGGTACTACCTGCTCTTGCACTTAAAACTTAAATATTTATTTTGTTTTGATTTCCGAAGATGTGCCAAGTTATCAGACAGTGGGGTTCTTCAGAAAATAGAATTTTTCGGAGAATTCAAGTTAATTTAGATTATCAGTAATGACAAAAAATGTTTTATATAAACGTTAGTATTGTTCCTAAGATTTGTAATGAATCAGATAAATAATAATTTAATTGCTCTATACTTAAAATGTCATTGACCGATTAAAACATACACAACACTGTTAATTTTATTTGCAATTAAGCTAGATTTATCGTTATAATAATTTACTAATCTTTTGTAGACTTGCAGAACAAAGGCTTGACACCAAGTGTTTTTTTAATTCCAACAGGTTAACTCAAATTCGCATTACAATTGCAAATTATAATGAGGATAATTAATGTTGACAGTTTTTATATCTCTAGCCATACCTAATTTAAGTTGTTTTAGAGATATATTACTACAATGTTAAGAAGTATAAAAACAGAATGGGCATTCTCCTTATTTATTATTACTAGTGGTCGCCCAGTGGTCGAAATTCGACCCTATTTCATGAAATTGTAAAAAGTATATTTTTATAAGAAACAAAGTTGTGGAGAAATCGGAAAGTAGAGGTAATGACCAAAATTGTTCACTCATATTGACAAATCTATTGAAATAAAAAGAAAATAAAAATGTAATCAAATATCCGTAATCGAAATATATTTTTTTAATTAATGACCCCCCACATTTTCGACTGGAACCGCTCTTGGCAAAATATTCAATATAATAATTGGAAGAATGTTCTTTACAACCTAAAAGTTTTTGTCATTTGCGGTTTCAATCAAGTTCAGGAGTATTAAAGAAAAGAGAGGACCAACAACCCTAGGAGAACTTAAATATTTAATACATTCTCTATTGTCCGCTCTCTGACAATTTTTTACACAACAGGTTGTGATAATAATATATTAATCAAATAATTAAATTCACATTAAAAACAGAATATTTAATATGAAAGTTACTGCAACGCATTCGAAAAATCAATACTGATCTACTACATTGACTATTTTACCACTAAAAAATAACAACGCTTGCATGCCACTTCCAGAAGTACATGTTCTAAGAATATAACAGCATCTAACGATCGCTCCCTCCATATACAATTATTTTATGTTTTAAGTTTTGACCGTCTGGCGGCGGCAGCACTGTCAGTTGTTTGGCGTTGACAGTATGAACGTAAATAATGAATTTTTATTATATTTTATTTAATGTGTGAACCCCTATTATAAATTAATATTAGCATTTTGCACTGAAGGTCGTCAGTAGCTACTAAACAAAACAAAAATGAAGAAAATCGGTTGAGAGACAAAGGAGAAAATGGTACCTAATCGTTTTGTCTTTGCCTATCTACATATAGATTGTTTTTTAAAAATTGATGTTTTCGTATTGGGTCCACTAAACCAGCAGAATCTTTGATCGCATTTCTAGCGTTAGCAAAATCGTCATAGCGGTGCCATTTTTAATTCTAAAGAAAACTCTTGCCAGTTTTTCTAACTTGAAAACGGATGGTGTTTAGACATGACTTTAGATTGAAAGTTGTACGATTATTATCCTCCGGCTGGCCGATGGTGGATGATCTTGGATTTGCCTTTGGCCTTGGACTTAAAAATCTGCATTAAAACTTCAGATATAAACCCTTTTTGTTTTCTGAAATCGATATTTGACATAAATGATATAAATCCACAAATGGCGAGTTTCCATAAAAAAGTCATTGAGTTAAACACTTTATCTCATTACAGAAAAAATAGGAACATATCGAGATCTTCGATATTGCAATATTTCAATACGATGGCTGTTCAGTAAATTATAGGAGAACTGTCAGAGATTTCCTGGACAATTCATTCCCAAACACTTAGATTGGGAAAGCTGGCCTTATACTCTGGCCTCCAAGGTCCCCAGACCTGACTCCCCTTAATTTTTTTGTTTGGGGGCGGAACACCCAACTCGAATACGAGCTAGAAATAGAAACCAAGGAGCAGTTAAGAGTAAGCATAAATGTTGCGTTTGAAACAATGCGGGATGAGATGCGGCTAGAGGCGGTTAGAAGCAGCCGCAAACTATCAAACAACATTTCATCATTTTGACCTTACAGGAAAATAAATTCGTCGGATTCCAGCAGGTTTAAGTTGTCGCATTCTCACATTGACATATCGCATCGCCCGCACCGCCCAAATCAGGTTTACGTGGGACACAGCCTTACATTCAGAGAAAAATGTCGCACTTGCATCCGGGGCGGTGGAAGCCAGTTTGAGCAAAAATCATTACTAATTATTGCAACTTGTAAGTTTTAATTTTTGTAGTTCTAACCTGGTAAGTCACAATACCAAATTTTATGAAAATAATTACTTTCCAGTACATGTGATATATCGTATTTTTGTAATTTGCTAAAAATTAAAAAAGATTAAACTTCATTTGGTGCAGTTACAGTGAAAAATAAATAAATGTATTAATATAATATAAATAAATCTGGGAATTAAGAAAAAAAATTAACTAAAAAAACATGAACAAACTGTAAGCTATCCAGATATTATACGGGCTGCATCATATAGCACATGAACCCAGGTGGGAATCCGCCCTCTATGTTTGGGGAACCTTCTCCAAAACACCCTGTATATATTACATATTCTGCAAGTGGTTTACTGATAAACTTACTATTACCTCTTACTGCAAATATATGTAATAATTCAAATCCGCGTGTTTTATAATTATTTTTTTAGTTTATTAATTTATTTTTATTTCACAAATAGGCGTTAGAAGGAATATGGTTATAAAGTTCCAGGATCTTCTTCAATTCTATCTGAACATGCGTTTTGGGGAATCCATCAGATTTTGTTACTTTCATATTTTTCACCAAACCGTTGCATAAAAAATATGTTTCATGCTTAGTCATAGTTATCGACCAGGTCATTTGTGTGGAACGTAAAGAAAACTCAGATATTCCGGATTTGTTCACTATTTTTCCAATGAATCTAAGGCAATATAGAACAACTTCTAAAATTTCCACAATGATGATGTAATAAAAGTATCTAATTTTGAAGACATATGAGCTTAGCAGGCACTATTTCATAATTGGTTAATGTTATTAGCAAAACAAAATTTCATCAGTATTTCTATAACAAAACTTTTGTAAAACTGCTTATACTCTAATTTTCGTACAAATATAATAAAATATATATTATTGCAAAAGTATTTTCCCTTGCAAAATATTAAGATGAGTTTCAAAGCAGTGATTTGAAATTAAGTAAACAATTAATTAAACAGTGATAATAGGTATCTAATATCTGTCCATTACACCAAGTTACAAGAAATCCTAATACTAGTTTTTAAACTTACAAAAGAAATCACCATAAAATTCCCCGATTATAGCCATTAATGTCGATAAAATGCTTCTGATTAGATTATAATACCCGCCCAAAGAAATACCAATTGCAAAAACACCTAGAAAACGATATTAACCTAAACAAGAAAACTGGTTTATTCAACTATACAACATTTTTACCAAGATAATAAAGCAATTATTTTATGCGAAAGATTTATCATTTGCCCTAAGCAACAATTTCCTGATGAAATTTTAAATATGCATTTATGATTTCTAAGATGATTAGTTTTATTTTGATTTCGTGAGTTAAGTGATCACATTCAGTGCGATATAGACCAATATTGGCTATAATTTACCATTTAGAGAAAAATAATGGATAATAGTGACAGTTTTCTTTATGATTATTGTGAAATTACATCAGTATTACCAGGACTGATAAATAGAAATTAAAAACCAAAAATAATAAACTATTTACCCCAAATTTATTGCACTGGCAGATCGTTGGCCTCAAGCCAGTTCTCACCAAAGTTCTTCCTTGATAAATTTTAAAGTGAAGTAGATAATTATTTAATTATTATTCTGTTTCAGGCTATTAACACCTACGCGTGTTCAGTCCTCAGTTACTCATTCGGAATAGTTAAATGGTGCAAGACTGACATTGAACAACTACAACGGAAAGTTCGAGTTCTACTAACAAAAGCTCAAAATCACCATCCGAAGAGCTCTGTCGAACGTACAACGTTACCACGGTATAAAGGAGGAAGAGGGTTGGCAGCTCCTTCATGGAAGACATATAAATTACGTCCACGATAATTTAGCGTCGAACTACTGGTTGATCTCTGCTCATATGTTTCCTGAAACGCAAGTCTATTGGCAATCCAAGATCAAGTAATACCAACTAAGAACTATCTAAAGTACAGCGTTAAAAACCCTTCTATCAACAACGACCGATGCAGATATGGTTGCCAAACATCTGAATCTATCGATCATTTCACAGGAGGTTGCCAAGCGTTCGCTGCAACTGAATACAAAGAACGACACGATGCTGTGGCAAAAATACTGCACCAGGAACTGGCGCTTAAACTTGAGCTATCCCAGTCGGTAAGAACACCCTACTATATATATATAAACCAGAATCTATTTTAGAAAATAACAACTACAAGCTGTACTGGGAGCGGACGATATTGACCGATCGGACTGTTGCTCACAATAGACCAGATATAGTTTTGGTAGATAAAGTTTCTAGCAAAACAACCTTAATTGACATAGCAATATCCCTAACAACAATAATATAAATATTAAGCAGGCTGAAAAAAATAGCCAAATATAGGGATTTAGAATTTCAAATACAGAGACAATGAGACATGAACAACACTTGAACGGTACCAATCGTTATGTCAACAACAGGAGTAGTCCCAAAACATCTATTAAACAATTTGAAATACCTCGGTCTGGACCATTACACCAAGTTACAAGAAACCATCTTTACCAACTGATGCAAAAAGCAGTCCTGTCAGGAACAGCCCAGACGGTCAGAAAATTCATGGGGAACTACAGCCACGACGCCAACCACGGGCCTGATAACCTGGCAAGGGCTCCCACAGAGCTAAACCCTTTTGATATGTAATATATCTGGGGTTTAATGAATTTTCCCCTAAAGGCACGCTATGCGAACCTCCCCTGAAAAAAAAAGCCATTAATAGATACTAAAAATATATTAATGTCTCTTTTTTAAGTCTACAACCCTCTGAGAAACAACATTTTGTTAGGGGCAATACTTATTTTTTAGAAAAATTGTCTTCTGTACAAAATGTTGATAAAGTTTGACACAAGTGGAATGTGTCTACCCGAATTACCCTTTGAGCAAAAAACTGTTTATAATTATATTACAACGAAATAAAATAATTATTAACTTTATTATTTTACAGACTTCTTCATTAAGAACGTCACTTTTACTCACTTTAGTAAATTTCTTTAAGATTTTTTGTGCATGAAATTAAAATGATTGGATGATTTAAACAATTGGTGTTTGGGACGTTATCCAAACATTTTGTGCAGTCATCGAATCCTTCGTTAAACTGCAATTTTCTTTCATATTTATTCTTGTATTTTTTAGAATTATCGCACAACATCATAAGTGTCTCAAGAATGATTCAAGATATAAATCAAACTCTGTCCATTGGCGAATCCAAGAGGGGGGGGATGGGGGCGATAGCCCCCTCCGAGAGCCTGAAAGTTAATAAATTTAATGTTAAATCGAGGTAATCTAAACTCCTAGAAGATGGTCACTTTTATGAGTTTAAACCTCATAACGGCCATTTTTATTTCATTTATTTTATTTAATTAGTAGTACTCCATCCAACAGCCAAAGGCCAAATCAAGGATAGGCATTTAAATTAGTATACATGCAAAAATTAGAAAGTTACAGATATATAACATAAAAATGAAATACTATGTGCAACAACTTACAATATACACTGCTAAAAATACAAGAGAGAATATTAAAAGAAAAATGAAATATCTCCTTAATACATTGAAATGATCAAAAATCAAAGCCCTGGAGCATTTGCCTCTTAATCACTCCAATATTCCTATTAATCAAATCAATATCTGACTGCAATTCATAATAATTATAAAAGATATTGAAAAGCGGAGAATTTTGAAGTAGATTTGTTCCTGGCATTAACATGTAAAAAAGTGAGGGAAAGCGAGTTCTGATGATAGGAACATTAAACGAGATTTGACTTACTAAACTTGGACAGACCAACTTGTTGTTTAATAACATATGTAAAGTAACTAATGAGTAGTATTTCCTACGTGTTGCTAAATCCATTAACTGAAATCGTTGCAGTAACGTATCATTAGATATACCACGATGTGGATACACCCCGTCAGTTCTAAACAACAGATATTTAACGTATTTCCTATTGATGTTTTCAACAGCATTAGTATATGTTTCGTTTCCAGGATTCCAGATAATGGAGGCATACTCGAGTTTAGAACGTACAAAAGCATTGAACAGAGTAGTTACAGTGCTAGTTCTGGAGAAGTGACGCCCACTCCGTCTTACAAAGCCCAAATTTCGATACGCCTCTTTCTGAATAATGTTGATATGCTGAGTAAAATTTAGATTTGAATCAAAAGTGATTCCTAAATCCTTATATATAACACACCTGATAATTAGGTTCCCATTAATATTATATCGATATTCAATTGACATTGATTTCCTCGTGAAGGTCATGTGATTACTCTTGGAAATATTCAATGGTAGCCTATGTTCGGTTCACCAATGTGATAGACTATTAATATCTTCTTGTAATACTTTACATGCCTCTTTATCATGAATTGAATTATATATTTTTAGATCATCTGCATTTAGTAATGATTTACACTTTAAAATATCCACAATGTAATTAATAAATATATCAAATAACAACGGACCAAGAACAGAACCCTGTGGTACACCAGATGTAGCTTGAAAATTGAATTAATGTAATAGACCAAGAATTCTGAGTTTAAAATTAGTTTAATTTTATTAGAATTTAACTTTATAAGATTTTAAGATTATTTATTACAAACTTAAATGTAATATCGGAAATAAAACTGGTTACAAGTAACAAATAAATTTGTAATTTTTCATTAGTATAGACCTAATAGTAACAAACTGTATTTGTGATATAAAATGTCTTATCTTATTTTAGTAATATACGAGAATACCACTGTCAGTTATAACTAAGAACTCCCATTGTTGGCAAACAGTGACCACACCCCAATCAATATGATGATCTTAAATGTCAACTAGTAGATCAGTAGATTGATAAGAGCCAAGTAAACCTCGTTACCTAAAACAAGTGAAAGTGCCGGACAAAATAGATTTATTATGTATAGATACAGCCTATTGTTCTCAGGAAAATTTGTTACTGTTTTACCGCTCCAGTTCTCAGAATCGCTTATTCACTCGTATGGAATATTGCAATACTGCATTCGGTTTTTAATATGCAAAACAGTCTCCCACGACTTACCGTTAGTGTCTCGGCCTTTCAATGCATTTGTGTTCTTATTAAATTATTTGTCTATCATTTGTTGGGTATTTGTTCCATAATTACAATAAATTTATTTATAATCTACTGACTTTCAATTATCTTAACACCAAGGACAACTAGATGTGAAAAAATCTGTTCCAGTTAATATTAATATAACAGCAAAAGAGAAGGTGTGCGCAATTTTGTAATATTCCGTTCGATTTGGTTAGCGAAGAAAGTAGACTGATTTACTGAGGTTCAAGAACATTTTTATGTTTGAAAGTCAGGAAGACAGCACAATATATGTTTGGATGTTGGCAATTCGTTTATAATGGCCGATATATGTTGATTTTTAAGAAGATATTTCGCAACTTGAATGCAGTATTTTTGAAACATGACCACATGATGCAAATTATAGAAACATTATGACTTAATTTAAATAATTTAAAGCATCATTTAAACGACTTATTATGAGGCTCTCGCAGATACAGGCTTACTAATAATTCATTTACATGCAAACATATGCGAGGATCTCAGAAGTTCAGGAAATGAGGAAATGAATATGGAATGAAATTGAATTAGTTGTTAGGCCACACAATGAGCAAAATCTGAGCAAATAATGAACAACTATTTTCAAACAATTTCTATGATAACATTTTTTATTTATATCATATTATCTTTTACCAATTTTGTGTAATTTTTGTTATTAGAAATTTGAATATGACGACATTTTATGAGTAGCAATAATTGTTAAGCGCTGTGGCAACGTCAGTCTTTTAATCAGGGGCGTCTGTCCCTTTAGTCTACTCTTGTGCTGAACCACCAAATTTAATAAGCATTTAATAAGGTCAAAAATCAACTCAAAATGTTACAAAATTATGTATGAGCCAAAATTGTTTTCAGTTTGGAGGTTGCTTTTATGAGCAGAAGGAAGGAACTGCAATGGGAAACCCCTTGTCGCCGTTCCTTGCCAACTTGTTCATGAGCAGGTTCGAAGTTGAAGCAAAAAATGACTCCCAGTATTGTCTTAGGGTATGGATACGGTACGTGGATGACATATTTGCTATATTTAATACTAATGAGCTCAATGTTAATGATTTTGTTATGTATCTTAACAATAGGTTTGCTTCTATTAGATTTACATTTAAACAGGAACAAAAGGGTACTCTACCATTTTTAGATGTATTAGTTTTAATAAATGATGGTGATAAGTTAGAGTTTGATGTATATAGGAAGGATACTAGCACAGATATTTACCTAATACGTCTTTTCAGTGTCAACAACATAAAAGGGTGAAGATTAATTTCCTTGAACATCGGTTGTTGACATTCCCTCTCAATAAAGAGAGGTTTGAAAATTAAAAGAAAACTATTAGAGAAATAGCTGCATGTAATGGTTATCCAACAGATATTATAGATAAATTAATTAGAAAGAAACGGCTTCGGTTACGAATGAAAGAAGTGTCAACTTTTCGAAATGAGTCACAAGAACAAAATTTTGTCTCGGTTCCGTACAGTCGTTATACTAGAGTCTTTAAGAAAGTTTTTAAAGAACTTGATATGAAAGCGGTGTATAGAACAACTACAACACTAAAGAAATTGTTGGGCAATCCTAAAGATAAACTTGCTGATTTCGAGAAGTCCGGTATTTATGAATTCAAATGTAATGATTGTGATTTAAAGTATTATGGACAGACACGCAGATCTATCAGTACCCGTTTCAAAGAGCATATTGCCCATTTGAAATACGGAAGAGCGGATAAATCTAGTGTTGCACTTGCGAATGTATTATGATTTATAAAAATAATATACTAATGAATTCAGATAAGGGTTCTATTCCACACAGTTCATTGTACAATTTACTTTCTAAGAATCCATAAATAAGTATTTAAAACGCCATTCTTAATAATGTAGCCTAAAAGTAGGTAGGTAATTAAAGATTATCCTAATTTACATATTTGCATTATATAAAATCTGCCTAATCTTTGAAATTTGTTGTTTAGAATTCAGGTATTTAGGATTTACGCCTTGTACTAATTACCTAAGTAATAGTTTAGTGGTAGGTATAAATAAGAGAAAAATGTAATTTCGATTTAGTTTGGGTTTACTCCTTGAAGATGACAACTTAGAGTTGTTGAAACGGTGTTGAGTGTTTAAAATAAAGGTTTGGTGTTAGGTAGCAAAACTGTGTTTTTACAAAATGTTTAATAAATATCATTTCAATAGCAACGAATTTATCAAAAAACAATTTAAGCTGTAATCCAAACTTGTATTAAGACTTATATTCGCTTGAATGAATATTTCACCGTGCACTTCGGCTAGCGCACAGTGAAACTTATATAGCTTACTATATAACACGCTTAGCTCGTGAGATAGAAGATAGTTAATGCAAACTATATGGAGTAATGGGCTGATTCTCGTTCGCCGCACGGAAACACCGAGCTATGCTGATATTGACCGAACGTTTCAATAATTCAAATTTTTATTTACGTGATTTAATTAGCGGTTGCTTTGTTTTTGTCCTCGCAGTGTATGGAAGAATATTTAATATACAGTGTACGTGTGTGTTTACATAACTGTGAAAATGAGTATCAACTTTAGCCCATCAATACATTATTTAGTTTTCCTTGCATTATTTATGGCGGGGAATCAATTTTGACGAAAACAGGAATGAAGAATTAAAACGTTTCTTAGAAGTGCGATTTCTCAGGACTGGCTAAATGCTCTTTCTGTGCTTAGTATTGAAAAAATATATACAATCTATGCCAAACATCAATAAAAAGGTCATTGAACATTTCGATTTTGAAAAAAGTCGACTAATATTTTAATTAATAAAATATAAATGCAGTATTAGCTATGGTTTGTTTTGTTGCATCTTTGAATCTTAATATTTGACCAGTAAAGTGCACCACCAGTTTCATAACCCACCAGCCGCTTTTAGTGGCAATGGCAAACAGATTTTTGCAATTTAATAATATTAACTAAAGAGGAGAAGAATTTTCAAACTCAATTTACTCGAAAACCATTGGAAATATCTGTTTGAACAAACATACTATTTTTTAAGTAAAATTGTTAAGATTTTATAAATATGTATGCTAAAATAATTAAAACATCGGAAAAACATCGAAATATCTTTTAAACTATCGATGTTTGCGCTATGGAACATAAATATTTCCAAATATCGATGTTTTTAAGATCGATGTTGTATCCCTAGAGTCCCTGAGACTTACAAGCCTCAATCTTTCCATAATGAGAATGCGCTTCATTTAATGCATTGGAAATGTCTATCTAATTCAGCGATAGTGTCCATCCAACTTTCTTTTCTTAATTTTGGAACACCTACTGTCTGAGACCCGATAATTTTTATTCGCGGTCACTGAACTTTCGTTCAGAATTCTTCCAGTATTTCTAGTATTTTTGTTCCAAGTACTTATATTTCTACATGCCATCATCTCCTCAATAGTACATCTACACAAAACTGAACCTTAAAAAAATTTTCCTACAACAGTTAAATAAAGTCGGTTTTTCATTTAATTTAATAATGTACAATTTTCCTTTATTTCTTCAAAATAATTCTGTTGTAGAAAAATATGCTGGTTACTTATTGTTAAGCCTATAAAGCACAAAGTTCTTAGCAGAAATGTTTATCAAAAATTTATTGAAGCTCTTGTAGGAACTGACCAAATAAAGCATTTTACAAGAGCCCTATTCCTGAATTAAAATATTCGAAAGCATTAACATGATAAATTATTAGGAAAGTAGTAGATAAAATAATTTAATGCTCGGAGTTTGCTTGGATTCTGTCGTTTTGAATTTATTTGATCTCACAACGGTTCGTTTGCAGATTCATAACTGTTGAAACATTGTGGGATCAAATAAATACAAGACGATATTACTCCAAGGAAACTCGGAGCAACTTGTTATCGGGTTCTCACAAACAAAGCTTATTAATAATTCATTGATTTGCAAGCGTATTACGGTACCCCAGAAATGCAGGAAATGATTATTGAATGACGTTGAGTTAGTTGTAGGCTACGCAAGAGCAAAGTTTAACCGTAACTGACAAGGAGTTATTAAACAATTACAATGATCAAATTATTGTTTATTTTATATAATCTTTTAAAAATTTGATATTACCCAAAATATTGCTTATCACAGGCAATATAATCCTGCAATGAAGGCCAAAACTGATTTGGCTTACATTTCTTAATATAAAATATTATTTTACTCTCTATCAGGTTTATGAAGGAATAGCAATATTTTATTAGCTTTAACCCGCGACTTTACCTGCATTAATGTTGAATTTGTAAATCAATTCTGATGGTTGTTTGAGAGAGGTAGAACTTAACTAGTTACAAAAGGACAAAATATAAAATTATATGTTCTACTGAAGATTAAATTTTATCTTCAGATAATTAGCATAATTATCATCTCTTATTAATTCTGCTTATCTAAAGCGATTGTAATCAATATCACAAAATAGAGTATTATTCAGGATGCTGCTATAAAGGGTTGTAATGACCTTCTGTTTAGCACTAATACATGCAATAGTGGCAACTCAATTTTCATAACCATTCAGTGTTATCTCTGATATCTAGATGCCTCATAAAACAATACCAAAAAAATTGCTCAACGCCATCTATCGCATTTTTATTGTACTAAACGTAAAAAGTACTTCGGTATAAATCATGTTTTGTGTGACTTCACTGTATAATATCAAACTTATTGCATAACTTTTCTCAATTACCTTAATTAAGTAAACGGACATCTGAATTAGCTGAATATAATCATTTTGAGGCACAGATTTTTGGAGTAACATTTATCCACATATAATTTTTCTCCTTAAATTGTGAATTTTTAAAAATTTATTCTTACCCGACGTTAATTATCCATCAACTACATATTTGCAAATTTTGGCTTCATGAATATGTATTCTCTATAGGATCTTTACAAGCCAATTTCACCCACCTTTTAAGAGTAAATGAATATATTTGCAAACTTTATTTATTAACTATAAACAATAATTCTGTCATTTTTGAAGCAAATCGGAGGATGCAATTGAAACTTATGTACAAAAAAAGTCGCGCTATTTATTACACTTTCTCTGTTTCTCTTTATTTGTGTCATTCTGAGTAAAGGATACAAACTTTAGATGATTTATAATAATTGTCACTATTTTGTTACGACTCAAGTATTAATCCTAATGTGTAATTTAATTCTTAATTTAAATATATCTGCAAAGGAACATATGACGTATAAGTTAATTTAAGTTTTTAAATTAATAATTTTTCACATATACATTTGACACAATTTCGTTTATTACAGGTACAATAATTACTTAGTGTCTAATCCAACAATCGTTTAATGACGAAAGACTTTCTTTTTCATGTCATTTAAAATTATACACCATAATATTCAAGATAATAGCCGCAAATAGGTATCATCTCCAAAAAAATACTTATAAACACATATGATGCTCCTTGAAAATTCAGTTTTAAATATTTTTTCATTATACCTTTTGTCCTTTTGCAACCCTAAAGACTGGTCTATTCTTTTTTTTTTTGATAGTCTGAAGTTGGTAGAGAATGTAACTCGTTCCTCGAAGTTTCCTTGGACTTCAATCGTCTTGAAGTGGTTGATCTCACAACGTTTCAATAGCTGTGTATCTGCTATCGTCATCAGGTGAATGATGGGAAATTCAGAGTATCGGTCGTATTTTTATTATACCATTAACCGGTCATGCGTCGCAGAGGCCGAAGAAGAGCTCTTCAAATATTTTTAATTTGGACCCTGGGCTCCCTAATTATATTTTCGTTCCAGATTATATATGTTGTTTCTATGAATTTTCTTGTGTACCGGTGCTCTTTCTTGTGAATTGCTCGAGCTTGGTCCCAGTTGATATTATGGTGTTCGGTCCATGCGTGATTAGCTAGCCCCGACTTCGTTAACTCTCCCTTTGAGTAGCTGTGCTGTGTTCTTTAATCCTGGTGTCCAGCGGTTGCTTTGTCTCTCCAATGTAAAGATTGCCACATTCACACGGTATGCTGTATATACAGTTATTTGGTATTGTTTTTTTTATTAAGTTTTAACATAATGTGTTCAAAAAATATTTAAGTAACCCACAACGCACTAATGCATATATAGGGTAATTCGCGTAGGCTAAAATGGAATAGATATCTATTATATGTAGACATATTTACAAATCATATTTACTATGTTCCATATATAACAAACATCAATGATGCATTTTATTCTTAGGACACCTTATTTTCAAAATTGATGGTTAGTCGTGATATTCCGTGACGAATAAAGTGAATAACCCTGTAAAAGCCCTGAGACATTTCAGCCCTCTGCAGTTGCTTCGTAAAACTAAAGCCTTGAGGTGGAATTACGAGCGTTCCACCCTCTTACTACACCGAGGTCAATAATTTTCTATATTGCCAGACCATACATACCTGAAAAGATCGGAGACTAGAACATTATTAAGGATGGAAACAAAAATGTTCTTAAAAATATGAAGAGTGGAGAAGCCCCCTTAGAGAATGACAGAGTAGTATAGGCTACCATGAAACAAGGAAAAGTCGTTTTTCAGAAATATAGACCAATAGATCTTCTCTCCCATCAATCCACACCCTTTACTAAAATCATCTGGAGATTGGAGAATAAATGATCCTATATCTTTTAAAGCTAAAAACCCTAATACAGAAAATCATATATTTAAAACAACCGGCCTCTAGTTCTTGTTTCTGTCGCCTTCCAAAAGACTTTCAATTGAGTATAAAAATTATATACAGGGTGTTCCTAAATTGGAGGTACAAACGAAAAGGGGAGATTCCTTGAATAGTTTTAGGAAGAAAAAGTCCCATAAACATGGGTCCGAAAACGTTTCGTTTTCAAGATACAAAGTGTTAAAGTTTCAATTTTTTTCAAGTTTTTTTCTCATCGTATCTGCACTTCACAAGATATTCAAATGAAATTTGGCATAGATATTACAATTAAGAGTTTACACCTTGTGACATGCCAATTTCGATTGCAAATCTACAGGGTGATATTTTTTCGGGAACATTGTCCAGTGTTGTCCTTCAGAACTTTTTTTTGGTGAGCCACTGGTACTTTCAAAAATTGTAAAGAAAAGCTTTGTTGTTATAGCAAACTTTATGTTCTCTTGTAGTTTTGTCGTATCTACTACCGGTTTCGAGAAAAAATTTCTGAATTATTCTCTTGAAATCCTCAGAAAATTCCGAATTGTCGTAATAGAAATCTAGTTAGCTACCTAGTAGGCTGTGGTGAATGAATAAATTTATTGTTAGTTTTGACACATCAAATTAAACTCCTGTGTTTTGAAAATTAAAGATGGTTGCATTTCAATATCAAAACATGCCGAATTTTACGAATTCCGAAATGGCTGACATGCATTTCATGTATGGTCTTGCAAATGGTAAATCAAGAGAAGCTAAGCGTCTTTACATAGAACGCTATCCCAATAGAGTGATACCTGGTCATCGGATGTTCTCTAATATTCACAGGCGTCTTTCAGAAACTGGTTCTTTTTCTGCGAAAAATATTAATACAGGTAGACCACGAAGTGTCACCACGACTCGAAGAGGCAATGCTGAACGAAATAGAAGAACATCCAGGAACCAGTACAAGAAAAAATAGTGTTACCTTAAATACAAGTCATCAAGTTGTTTGGCGGATCTTGCGGGATTCTTTGCTCTAACCTTATCACATTCAGAGGGTGCAGGCGCTCTTGCCTCGAGATTGTCATCCAAGAATAATTTTTTGTCAGTGGTACCTCAACAGACTATTGAACAATCCTCATTTTGATTGCCAAATCCTATTCACTGATGAAGCTTCTTTCTCAAGGACTTCAATCATAAATTTTCATAATGAACACATATGGGCTGAGGAGAATCCACATGAAATTGCAGAAGCTTATTTTCAAGAGGAATTTTCATTAAATGTGTGGGGTGGTAATATTGGCGATTATTTGATTGGTCCTTTCTTCTTGCCAGGGCGACTTACTGGTCAATCATACAGACATTTTTTAGAGAACGATTTGCCCTTGTTATTGGATGATATACCTCTTATGATGCGACGTGAAATGTGGTTCATGCACAACGGCGCTCATGCTCATTTTTCACTTTTGGCTAGGGAGTATTTGAACGAAAATTATGTAAGCAGGTGGATTGGACGAGGTGGACATCAGCCATGGCCCTCCAGATCCCCAATTTTAAATAGTTTAGATTTCTTTCTATGGGGCCATCTGAAATCTAGTGTACATAACGCCAGTGAATACCGTAGACGAACTGAGAAATCGTATATTAGTCGCGTTTGATACAATTAGGAATACTCCAGGAGTGTTTGAAAGAATTCGATCGTCTATGAGAAGAAGAACAGAAGCTTATATAAGGGTTGGGGGAGGACATTTTCAACAACTGCTGTAGTTTAGTTCCTTTGTTGTTATTTAGTTTTTTTATTATGATTAATTTTTGAGTTGTACGTTTCTTGCAGTATTACATTTTTTTTTTGATGATTATACCAGTTTATCGAATCTTTAAGAATCATTGGTAGTTTAATAATTCAAATTTTTTTTCGCGAAATCGGTAGTAGATACGACAAAACTACAAGAGAACATAAAGTTTGCTATAACAACAAAGCTTTTCTTTACAATTTTTGAAAGTACCAGTGGCTCACCAAAAAAAAGTTCTGAAGGACAACAGTGGACAGTGTTCCCGAAAAAATATCACCCTGTAGATTTGCAATCGAAATTGGCATTTCATAAGGTGTAAACTCTTAATTGTAATATCGATGCCAAATTTCATTTGACTATCTTGTGAAGTGCAGATACTATGAGAAAAAAACTTGAAAAAAATTGAAACTTTAACACTCTGTATCTTGAAAACGAAACGTTTGCGGACTCATGTTTATGGGACTTTTTCTTCCTAAAACTATCCAAGGAATCTCCCCTTTTCGTTTGTACCTCCAATTTAGGAACACCCTGTATATATTATATTTCAATAAAATAAAGACTACATTTATTAAGATTATTAACAGTCGATTCTTTTTATTACTTGTTCTGAAATTATTCTTCCAGTTCTTGAGATAATTGCAAAGAACAAATTTTTCTAAATTTTGCGTCAATTTATGTATTGTTTATGACATATTTTTATTCACGCAACATCCCAGTTTGGGAATGAAGCTTAGTCCTACTTTAATTTTAAAATACGTTTAAAAAATACAGAAATAGCGTAATATAAATAGGAAATTAGTTCTTATATAAAACTAAAGCAATAGTTAAACGAATGCAGAATAAATACACATTAACATGTAGTGCGTAAAAACTGTCCATATTCTGTCAACTTAGTTTATGGTTAAACGTCCGTATCTAAATAAATTTAGTTGTAATTACTAATTGTATGCAGGTATATTTTCTAGTACTGTCATATCAACAGAATTGCACAAGAATCAAACCACCTTTTTATGAATGTGTTTTATTGCATCCCACAAAAAAAACGCACATCAAAAATTGTGTCACATAAACCTTGTCTTACTTTTGAAGCTAAATTTAAATACTTTTACTTTACTGAAATTATTTAATTTAGAAAACACTTGTAAAGCAATAAAAATTTTCAGAGGCCAAAACTAATGGATAGCTGCACTATAATTTGCACTGCAATTATAATGATGTTGGTATTTGTTGGCAAATAAACCGTCCATCAACACAAACATTTGTGGTGGAATATAGACGCATTTACATTGTGAAAGTTAAATTTGGTTAATAATATATTCTCTAAACTGTTGTTGATTTTAAGTATAATATATATTTTGATATTTCTAATTGAGTCGTGTCGCCTTTCAACATTCTAAAAAAGAAAACTACGAAGACGTAATTTTTGTCGTATACAGGGTGTTTTAAAAAATATGTGCTGCTAAGGCTTAAGCCTGGACAATTGTCATAAAAAATATGGAAATGTTCATTTAAACATACCTCCGAAAATTCTTAGATTACAACATGTTCGTTAAACATTGTTAATAATTAAACCCTTTAAGTGATCATCATCACTGTCCATCGATACAGTAAAGGAACTACTAATAATTTGTACCAAGACAATATATTAATAATGACTTCTACCAACAAGATTGTGGCATGGCAATGGGTTCCTGTCTGTCTCCTGCTTTAAGCAACATTCTTATGGAATAATTTGAAGAACAAACAATTTTCTCAAAACAGATTAAACCTTTGGTGTGGTAGCGCTATGTTGATGACAAATTTTTTATTTGGGAACATAATCTTGAAGATATTTTAATAACTACAACAGAATCGACATTTGAAACAGAAATTTACAGAAAACCGACTCACACTAACCCCTTTTAAATTCATCAAATTTGAAAGAAACTTTATTATTATATGATCTCTGGAAGTTTCTGTGCTACCCTGTATATTATCAAATTAAATTCTCCTAGTTACGTCAAGTCAAACAATAAATATTGTCAAACATTTTAATTTTATTTTTTAGAACTGTGCTTTTTTTCATAGTTTCTTAGCTATTGACAACGGAGTCGGACCTAGACTCCGAGACGTTTGGAAATATACAGAAATTTCGTAACTTGTGGTGTTGTTTCCCAGAAAGTGCTTAAACACTAAACTCTCTTAATTCGTTCATTATCATCACCCAGCCCGTAAAGTCCACTTCTGAACATAGGATTGCCCCACCGATTACCATCCCTTTCAATCAGTGTACACCCAGTTGTCACTTTTATAATGTCAGCTGTCCATCAGATAGATGTCCTCGCTCTACTATTCTTATCGGCAGTTGAACGCCATTCACGGACTTTCTGGGTCAGTCATTATTGTTCATTCTGGCTACATGAACTGGTCGGTTCTACTTATGCTGAGAGATCCTATCCACCACCTCAACTCTTCCTGTTCTGTGCCTTAGCTCTACATTAAATGGTAAGATATGACTATTTAGATCTCTCCATCGGACGATATGCAATTTTTCATTTTCAAGTTCTTCCAAGTTGTAAGGTTGTAAATGCTTCGGCCTCATATGTCACAACAGCTAAAATACGCTGGTGGAAAGTTTTTCTTTTCAGGCATATTGGTAGGTTGCTTTTGAATATATAATGAAGTTTACCAAACACTGTCCAGAGGAAAGAAGTTGTCCTCATTAATTCGCATATTTAATTGTCTCTTGTGTTATTAATTTCATATCCTAAGCAAGTAAATGTATCAACTAAATAGACTACATTGTCCCGACTTGACCATACAATGTATGGAATCACACTCCCTCTAAGGCAAGCTATGAGTGCCTTTAGGGAGAAATTCACTAAACCCCAGATATCCTAGATATCAAAAGTATTTAGCCCCTGCCAGGTTTTCAGGCCCGTGGCCGGAGTCGTGGCGGCAGTTTTCCGTGAATTTCCTGACCGTCCGGGCTGTTCCTCATAGGACGCTTTTGCATTTGATTGTAAAGATGTTCGTTCAGACCGAGGTATTTTAAATTGTTTTTGTTTTGGGACTAGTCCTGTCGTTGACAAAACAAATGGTACCGTTCGTGTGTTTTTCATATCCCACTGAGTCTTTATTTGAAATTCCAAATCTCTATATTTGGTGATTTTCTCAGCCTGCTTAGTATTTATTTTTTTTTTTAATAAGAAACTATATCAGGTTTATTGTGAGGAACAGTCCGATCGATCAGTATCGTGCGGTCCCAGTACAGCTTATAGTTGTTAATTTCTGAAACAGATTCTGGTTTGTATTTATAGTCTGGTAATCTTACCGACTGTGATAATTCAAGTTTCAGTGCTTGTTCCTGGTGAAGTATTTTTGCCACAGCATCGTGTTGTTATTTGTATTCAGTTGCAGCGAACGCTTGACAACCTCCTGTAATATGCTGGATAGACTACATTGTTATTATTCTGTTTGTTAGGATATGGTACCAGATAAGTTATAAATAATTTGATTTTGATCCGACGATGAAATAAACAGTGTGCAACTCTTGAACCAACAACTTTGTTCCGCCAATATTATCTGTCATCTGCCATCTATACCAAATCTGCAAACTCAGTCCAATTTCTTGAATACGTACCCAACAACTTTGACAAATAGGTTAGGTGACATAGCATCGCATTGTCTTAAACCTCTTTAATTGGGCAGACATGATATTTTTATAGACGGTGTTTATTAATTTTGACTACCTATAATCAACGCTGCATTCATATGGAGCTTCCAGACCAGCAATTAATACAACAATTGCAAGAACTACTGATCTGTGATATTCCATACATCTCTCAATTAGCGTTGTAATTGTTTGCAGATGATGATCATGAGCGATAACTGGCCGGTTTTTCTACTGATAACTCTCTCCCCAACTTTGAGGTTATTGTTTTGCTAAACAATTTGAGATTGGTAAGTAGACCTATTGGTATTGTTATAAAATAAATTTATCTGCGCCGTTCCTGACCAAAACAACATTAAATTATTCATTTCGATAAGATATCAATCGCTGGGATAATAAAAAAAGGAACTGGAACTTTCGAGTGGGCCAAAAACTACTGATCTCGACGCTGTGCTAACAAATGTAGTACCCATCCAGAGCTACGCGAAAATTTTATGTAGGATATATAAAGACTAGAAATGCAGGAATTGGTTAGTACAGCTTACACAGTTTCTAGAAAGTGACAGCGAAGATCAGTTTTTAAGATTAATTAATTTTGAACCCACGTAGTTTATTGCAGTATATAATTTTCCGGGTCCATTCTATTTTCCTTCTTGTCGAGTGTATACACGAATGTTTTCTTCCCCGCGTGCTCTGTTGCATTCTGATTTTTGCAAAGATTCCTGACTGAATAAGCCCTGACTCAATGGTAGTGACTTCGCCTATTTGACTTTTATACATTCAGAATAAAATTCCTCAACCATATTTAGTATTTGTACCCACTTTGATACTAAATTCGCTGTTTGTTCCTTAGTTTGGTTACTTCATGTTTCCCATTTCAGGTTCTTCAGCAAAATAATTTTATGGACATTTGTAGTTTCTGATTTCACATTTTATAACTTTAAATATTCGTTTATTAATTTCTCTAATGTTTCCCCATTCAATCAGATTTATCTCCCAATTTTCGTGTTTATGCTAATTTGTCCTTTTTTTTTCAGTGTGCGACAATGGATATCTTGGCTTTCCTGTAAGGACTCAATTAGTGCAGTGATTAAGAGGTAGGTATTTTATTCAGGACAATGGATATTCTCTAAAAAAATGTAATGTGTCTTTCGAATTGCGTAGTATCTAGAGGATTTTAGTTTTATGAGGCCTTCGCTTCACTCAATCCGACAGCCCATTTTATTTGTTGCAGTTCTATATAAATTTAGCAATGTCTTCGTCTGATGATAATGTTTACGTCTTACAAGATATTTGTAACAGATTTGCTACTTAATTGATCGACTTCTGGCGCGGATTATGCTCCCCAGTATTTCATGGAGCAGCCTGATAATTTCTAAATAGTGAAGGATTCAAAACTCCTTGCTCGACTCATCTGGAGATTATTCACAGAAATCGACATTTTCATGGAGTCGTATTTCTTACCAATACTGCACGACACTGGAAGGTGCAAATTGGTAAATGGTGAACGATTCATAAGAAAGGATAATGTGGAAAAAAAGAGTAGGGATTACGGATCCGGATCCGGTAGAGATGGAAGTAAAGCCAGTAGTTAGAGAGGGTAAGGTGAGCCAAACCACCTGGTAACCTGTTCTTTGTCAGGATCGTCAAACAGTGCTACCCACTACGCTAATTCTTAACCTAAATTATTTACTCAATGGAGATGTTATAATATTAAGCTTCTCCTAACTGAAAAAGAAATCTTCTTACACTCAATGTAGCTTACGAAAATGCACACTCAAATCTCTGTAGTTTTGCAAAATAGCAATTATACCAAAAAAAGCCCAAGTTTTTAAAGCGCCATTCGCTGTTGGAGGGTGATGTATTAGCAGAGCAAACATTCCAAAATCCTGCAAAATTAGTTGAATAGGTGTGGTGCGGAGTATAATCTTGTCTTTCGTAATTCTAGACTGGGATTTGGTTTATTAGGGCATCGTAATGTAATTATTGGTGATCAATTGGTATCAATCTAACAGCTCCATGTTTGTTTGAAGATACAATCCACAAAACAACGAGCAATCTCTATGCTGATATGGTTAAGTAATAAGAAGTGTCTGCACATAAAAGCTGTCTATCAAATGACAATTAATCACTAGGTTGCAGAAGTCATACTTTCGATAAGAGAAAACATATGCTTTGTCGGAACAGATATTGATTTCACCATCGAAATTCTCAACATTGTTTTATTGCACAATTCACTTAAAAACTGTTTTGGGAACCATTCGATATTAGAATACCAAATCTTGTTTTATAGCTACTTTAAACAGGAAAACCAATTAATTTATTACATAATGTTTTTTCCCGGTGAGCATTATTAGCGCTAAGGCAGTCAAAGAACAATCATTTGCATGTCATAGTGTACTCTCATACTCTCATGTTTTGAAGGTTTGCAAATGTGACGGCAGTAAATAAAAGATCAACACTCTTTAATCACCTGGCGGCTACTTTCCGTTATTGCATCATAAAGGGTACAAGTGATATTCACCAAGTTTCTTTAGAATATTTCCGTAATTTTTTGAACGTCAAACTGGTTTACCCAAGTATATTCGTTAAAGCGTTAGTTACTAATTTAATAATTATAATGAAATCTATATTAGAGTTACTCTTTTAAATAAAGGGTGTTCTAAATTGAGGTTAATTTTTAAATTCTTAATAAATATACAAATTATTTGAGAATGGTCATATCTCTTATTGCTTTTGCTGTACGACAAGCTTCTAATCTTTAGCAAAAATTTTCGATAACTTTCTGGCATAACTGCGGTTCAGTTGCTTGAAAACAGTCAATAATGTTCTCTTTTAGGTCATCAATGTTTGTGGATCGTTGGTATAGACATTTTCTTTCATATTGCTCTATAGGAAAAAATCTAGAGGTATTAGATCGCAAGACTTAGATGTCCGATTAATATTTCCTTTTCGAGCAATTATTCGATTACCAAATTTCTGTTTCAAAAGATTGATTGTTTCTACTGCTGAATGACATGTTGCACCGTCCTGTTGGAACCACATATTCTACACATCAATATGCTCCAATTCATCCCACAAAAAGTTAATAAGCATCGCTCGATATCGATCACCATTCACAGTACCAGCATTTCCTTTGTCATCTTCAAAAAAGTATGGACCAATCACTCCACCAGCTCAAAAACCACCCCACACAGTTACTTTTTGTGGATGAATCAGTCTTTCCAGTATTTCTCGTGGATTTGCTTCACCCCAGATTCGACAATTTTGCTTGTTAACAAACCCACCCAATTCAAAATGTGCCTCATCAAGTTTCTGTTTTATGGTCCAATTAACGAATTGATGACGTAAATCAAAGTCTGTTGGATTTATTTCTTGCGTTATCTGAATCTTGTAAGCCTTTAAATAAAGATCTTTGTGCAAAATTCTGAATATAGTGGTTTTTGGAATTTTCGATTGCTAAGCACGATGACGAATTGATGTTTTTGGTTGTTCAACAACACTAGCTGTAACAGCTGCAATATTTTCTTCTGAACGTCCACTACGATGATATGTTTTGGTTTTTTCATCTTCTACTGAACCAGTTTCTACAAAATTTTGAACAATTTTTCCAATTGTAACATTTGACGGATAATTTTCTCTTCCATATTCTGTACGAAATTTTCTTCCAACTTCTGCACAACTTTCACTAAATTTAAAATAATTTTTAATAATAAACACGAGTTGCTCAATCGTATATCTCTCCATTTTTAATAACCGGAATATTCCTACTTGTCATCTGTCAAATAACATATGATATTCTAGTACAAAAATAGCGGCAAATTTAAAAATTAACCTTAAATTGGAACACCCTTTATAATAAATATCGGATATAACAATATATTTTCGATAGACTAAAAGTGTTAACAAGTCAAAAGAGCAAAATGAGTATTTGTCTCAAACATTTTAATAAGGTAACTGTAAAGCCTTAGTACGATATTTGAGTGAAATTTATCGATGTTTTCATTTCTTGTCAGACTTCTTCCAATACCAACATAAATTGAAAACAGTACTAAGAATTAAATTCTTATATTTGTTAAACAAACATATGTTCATTGAGGCTGCTAATATATTTAAGTAACTTTTTGGAATTATTTTATCAGTAATCTGTAATTACATATTACTTTTAGAAACATGTCAACTATTACGTATAATAAATAAATCTTCATTAAACATTAAGAATTGCTTAATTGTTAAGGAAGGTACCTCTATGTGAGGAATGCTAATTATTTACCAAACGAAACATGATTTAAGACTCTCTACCTTTGAAGAATACTGGTTTATTAGTAATCTTTTTATAGTCCATGTTGTAAGGTCTCCATATTCAAACAGAATCTCATTTGAAAGCAGACTTTCAATAATATCAGATAATGCGAAAACCGAGTTTAAAATTAAATTCATGTTTTGCAAAAATTATCTAAATATCGATAAATTGACCAGCCATTTAGCAGTGTTATATTACAGCTGATACTGGTATAATGCTTTGCTTGTACTATGAAGGCTTTCATCAAATTCGATTCGATTCACAGAATTGTGAAGTGGTAATGCAATGTATAACCAGCATGTGCAATTAACATACTTAGTGCAAACTATGGACTAGTGAATTAAACAGCGGTGGGACTCTGATGAATAGAAAAGTATTGTAGAATCGAAAAGTGACGTCATTTTGTCGTCATAAGGCATACCGTCATGCAACAATGATACGAGTTATGAGTGCAAACATTTCTAAAGTGACGTCACTTTTTGATTCTGCAAAAGTTTTCTATTGATCGGAGTCCCAGGGCTGATCTTGCATAATCAACCGACTTCAAAAAAGGGAAAGGTTTTCAATTCGGTTGTATGTTTTTTTTTAGATATTGTTACCTCATTCCTCCGGCAACTATGAATCGATTTCGATCATTGTTTTTTCATTTGATAGAACACGCTTCCAGATTGGTCCCATATTTTTTAAAATTTTGTTCAATGACACGGAATTGTCTATTTTGCAAATAAACGGAAAAATCTTGTAACCGACTTCTTAATATATCATAATATATGGTGAATGCGCTGGTATTAAAAGATTTTAGTTGTTATTCGAAATCTAAGATAAAATTAATTTAAAATAAATTGGCATTTCATCGTCAATAATATGAAATGGTCTATTTTGCAAAAAATCGGAAAATCTTGTAACAGACTTCTTAATATATTATAATATATGGTGAATGCGTTGGTATAAAACATTTTTAGTTCTTATTCGTAATCTAGAATGAAATTCATTGAAAATAGATTGGAACGTCATCAAAATATTTCCAGATGAATCTTTTCAATTTGATAGCATGTATATATATATATATATATATATATATATATATATACATGGTTGTTAAAAATTAAGTTTTTTGCGACGCCTCATTTGATAGACGATCTAAGTCAATTTTTGGAATAAACAGTATTCAACTTTTTTGGGAATATTTCATGAATTTTATTCGAAATAAAAAAAATTATAAAACTCAGATAAATAAAAAACAATATTTGATCAAAAAACAATAAATAAATATCTTTCATTTCTTTATTTAATAGACTAAATTAACTGAAAAAATTTTGAATTAAAGTTTTAATTTAATGGTAATTTAATCAAATATTGTTTGTTTTTTATTGATTTGAGTTTTATAAATTTTGATATTTGGAATAAAATTGTATTGTTCATGAAATATTCCCAAAAAGATGATAAATGATTATACCCAAGAATTGAATTGAATCGTCTATAGGCACGTGACTAGACTAGAACATATACTATACAAGTTTTAAAAAAAGGTAAAAGATTGTTATACCTGTAGAATAGCCCCTTAGCAGTTATAAATAAAGAATGGTTGGAGTATATGGTAGAGTGGAATTATAGTTTAACAAGATGGTTAAAAAAATGTTAAATTGAATGGCTATTGGCAGATGCATATACAGCATATGCAGCTTGATTTAAAAAATGTTAGAACAAAAGTGCTATATTTGGTTGCTCTATAGGCTGGAGAAGAATTGTAGTTATACAGGGTGATTAAAAATTTTTAGAAAAAGAAATGTTTTATTCGGTACCCTATAGGGTGTTGTATGTATACGACGGGTTGAAATATAGGGCGGAGTAGAAATAAATTTATAGTAGGTTTTTATTTTATTTTTTCAAAGTCAAATAATCAACTAATTGACATTGCCAAATGTCAAGCTATAATATTGTGTAAATTAATTGAAATCACATCAGATAAGTATCACACAAAATACATCCCAACATATTATACAGGAAAACTAATTGACAAATCCGTAGACCTACGTTCTCACAGTTAATCTTGTGAGAGAGTTTTTCTATAAGCAGACAACTAATGTTCCGGGCAGTTTCCAAAAACTGCTCTTAGATACCACATTTTGATTTTCAATTGCTCTACTTATCTGTGTTTTATCAGAAATCATTGTGAGGAGTGACAACTCACATGAACATTCAAAATAACTATTTGCCCCCTCAATCATTTAGTTTTAAAAAACTGTAGTCATTTTAAACTGGAACTATTCTTTGAGCGTAACTGCAAAACGAAAACAATATAACTGAAGTTTGCCCCACACTTTTCACTAACAGCTATGTTTGTAGAGACAATGTCAAAAGCTATGTATGTTACACCTTATAAAATAATATAAAGTCATTTAAAAATATTTGTTATTTTTTTTTAATATCTATGTTATATTGTAGAGGTTTTGACAATTTAATAATAAGTATTGCAACTCAATCTCATATTGTAATAAGTTTACTTAAAATCAACAAACACTTGTTTAAATTTTCACTTTTTATTTCTTCGGGCTTCCTCAGAAATTAGAAATACTATAATGAAGCTAGTCTTGGCGAAACATATGTCAAATTTAAAGAAATAATTTAAGTAATCTTAAAAATGAATTTTCATCAATAGAAGATTTTTTCTTAGTTCTCTGGGAATAACACCACATAAATTGATGACTGTATATTACAAAAGTCCAATCGTTTCAAGGTCTAAATCAGACCCCGTTTTCAATGGTATTAACACAAAATGAACAAGAAATTTAAAAAATTAAAAAATTAAAAGAATTCGCAATGACAAATATCGTCATCACAATTTGACATTAACCTTTGGCAATAAAACTAATTTAACTTTCAAGTTTATGTGCTGGTATTCCCAAAGAACTCAGAAAAAATAAAAACCAGAGATGCCACAATCATCATTTAGAAAACAAATATTCTAACAGTTTTTATATACGAGATTATTCAAATTAATGACTTTAATTCTACTGCAATCTGGGCTGTTAAAGAAATGAAATTAAAGAAAGTATAATAAATTAAAATATGGGAAAAAGTTGTATCTAATTTATATTATAAATATAATAGTAAATTATAATATGTTAATATACTGTCAAAAATTAATTGGATTTTTGCATTTCACGAACATCATTAAATGCATTATTTAAACTAAATCACACTTTTCTTTTATATTTATAAGAGGAATTTAATTACCTCAAAAATTCATTTTAATAAATGGTGGATATTTCGTTTAGGATTTGTGTAATCTTTATTTTCTTAATGACGGGCGTATTATACATAGTTACAGGTGTTCACAGTTTTTTATTCCTGTATGTGACTGTATTGTTAACTGAACTCAGTACTAATATTCTTTGTTCATACATCTGTTTCAATATTATGTTGTTATCTAAATCAAAAGTTATTTTCAGTGAATTTTTCGAAATCTTAGATTCATGAATTGCTTAGAAATTGGATTACGCAACTGAGAAATATGAAAAAAGAGAATTTTCATTCTGATTTCAAATATAACGATTACAACCACATTTACAATGTCAATTTCACCAACTTAGTTTAAATGATAATTATATTGTCTAAGATATAATTGTTAAGGAGCTAATTGAGAGAAATATGGTTGCAAGAATCTACTACGTCCTGGAGACGGCCGCTTTTTGAATATTTATATGAGCATCATTGCTAAATTCAAATACGCTAGCATCAATTTCAATTTTTGTGTTATTCACATAATAGTGAGCAAACTATGACAACAATATAACATTTTTGGTTCACAACATACAGATATGAAACTATACTATCGACTGCAAACAATCGGGATTTACAAATCAACACTAAAGTTTGGCCCAGTCATCGAAATCATAAGTTTCGTTAATTTTATTTAGCTCTGGCTCCTTCACCATATACGATACAATATTTTTAATACACAATGCTAACGTTTCTACAAGGAATTTCTCGTATTTCACTTTATTCGTTTTCTCGCAGAAGTGTAGAATTATTATTTAGTTTAGTTTTGATGTTTGGCGAAATTACACTATTGAAATTTAAATTTGTGTTTGTATAATTCTTTGAGTGTAAGTGAATAAAAGATAATTGTCACAAAAATGTATTTGGGCTTGTACGATTTAAAGAACTGAGATAAGGGCAAAAAACCGAAAATGAGGCAGACAAAAAAATTTAACAAGAATAGTCAATCACTTTTCTCTAGGGAACTTAGAATTTTTAATTGAAAAAAAAAATCCACAGGAGTGAATAGCTTTTCTTGAAGAATGTACATAGGATAATATAACAACTGTTGTTAACAAATTTTTATTCCTTAATTAATTATACGGGGTGTTTAAAGTTGCAAAAATCGCAGTTTTGTCAGTTTTTGTAACTTTTCAGCAACAGAATGAAAAGTTCTGGTGTCAAATATACATTTATTTTATACCCATTTTTAATAGCTATAAAACGGTATGTTCATCTAGACGATTGGATAATTAGTTAATGAGTTTTTTGAAAATAAAACTGTAAAAAACGCATTCATACAGGCTTTGATTCTTTCCCTAACATAAATGCAATGCTAACCGTCAACCTGTCTGTGATAGTCCAGAGTCGAGAATCGGTGTCTAGCATAAATTTGTTAATAAGCTTTTATTAGGTCGATTGTACGTATGTATCTATCTATGTAATGGAAACTTTCAACGTAATTTTCACCAACTTAAAGAAGTCCAATTAAGTTGAAAATTGAACACGTGTCAAGGGCCGATGACAATACAATACAGTGGAATTTTCCCGTTTGTTGTCTTTTTGTCACTGTTCTTGCCTAAATACAAATTCGTTTATTAACTACTGCCATCTAGTTGGCAGTAGTAGAACTTGTTGCAATGAAATGGAATATTTACGCAAACATGAAGTAAACTTTTTAATTATAAGTGCTAAAGACATGTTTATGTGACTAAAAACTTAGAAAATAATTTTAGTTTGAAAATACTAAAAAATACCCTTTAATAGCGAACCGATCTAAAAAGCAGAAAATAATTTTTAATTGTGAACAGTTTATATTACAGCAGTAGAAAGTCGGACAATCAATTATGATTAATTGCCTCAAAATAAAAATATATTAAAATTTAAGTTATTAACAGAATAATTCGATTCAGAGCAAAAAGCTTGTGGTGCTTGAAATATTAAAGTTTACAATTATTCTATTAGTAACTATTTATCAGAGGTGAATTATGGAAATATAGTGAAATGCACCCCAGGCTTTTTACTCTGAATGGAATTATTCTGTTAATATCTTAAATTTTATTATACCTTTATTTTGAGGTAATTGATAATGATTGATTGTTCGATTTTCTAGAGCTGTAATATGAACTGTTCATAATTAAAAATTATTTTCTACATTTTAGTTCTGTTTGCTATTAGTTTTTTTAAACTATAATTATTCAATATACCCTCCTGCGTGATCTACACACATTTGCCCCCGATTTGGGAGTTTCAGAATTTCCTGTTCATAGAATGTTGAAGCCAACTGTGCATGTGCTTCTCGGGCTTGCTTATTTCTTTCGAATCGTTTTCTTCACGGTCATTACTTCTGGCAGTAGTAATTCGCATTAACTGTACATTGGTTGGAAAATAGATAAAATTCTCTTAGAGTCAAAAAAAACTTTGCAAGAACTTTTCCAGATTAGAGACGGCTTTTGTTCTTTCTTCGCTACTTCTTACTGGCCATTTTAGAGTATGCGCTCCAAAAAGGCATTCCCTTTTAGCTGAAATCGATTCAGAAGCTTTTCAACGATCTCTGATCTTACCTGCTTTTAGCCTCCAATCAAATCGATATATTAAATATTGGAGTTGACATTTGAAAAAATTGTATATGACGTCATACACACCAAATTAATGATGTCATGAGAAATATGTTTATGTTCAAATTTACGCAATATTAAATGAAGGTTAACATGTCCGAGATGTTTTATCTTTTATATCTAGATAGATTTTATTTAGTATGTTCTATACTTTATTTGGTATGTTCTATACTTTACGCACACACTGTACATATTCTATACGACTTCTATTTTCCATACCCCAGAGACACAAATCATTCCACAAAAATACTTAAAAATACCTACAATTACAACAAAAAATTACGTAAAACTGAGGCTATTTGACATATTTGAATCGCGTATTAAATCAATGTATTAATTATTTATAGATTATATGAATAAATTCCCAGACCTTGCTTGTTCAGCTATTTTTATTGTTCAAAGGTAAGCAAGTGCATGCTTTCATTAGTTTTTGTCGCCTCCATTTTCATTAAAAGCAATATTAATTTCTACTCGTTATATCTCAGATTCACAAAAACTAGTTAATTTACTTCTTTTGCATAAAATGCAACTGAATTGAACCTGACACGAATTTAGACAACCATCAAAGAAATGTAATTACTACTCTTGCGATTTTTGCATAAAATACTGGACATTTCATAAAGTTACAATTCAAAAAACTATTCGTGCAAAATTACTGAAAGATATAAAAAGTTATTGACTATTAAATGTAATGCGTAGGTCACTTCCATGTAAATTATGCATGTTTTCTGTGAAATACATTTTTAGAAATATTATTATGGATTTTGTAAGTAAAAATTCTTATATTGTGTTGGCTGTTTACTAATCTTACTAGGTAATGCTGTTGCAATTTCCTACTCGTCAATAAAGGTGTTAAGTTATGTCAGAGAAAAACGTTGTGATAAAAACAACTAAGAAAGGTTGTTAATGTAATTAAATATTTCTAGAATTCAACTCACCACAAAAAATAATAAAAACTTAGCTCCTTTTAGCACAATGGTTTTGTATTCTACATGTAAATCTTAACAACTGAATGTCTTCTAAACGTTGTTTGTGGCATATTCTTGATTACTTTTATGTTTTTTTGGGCAATAACACAACAATCGAAATAAAATGACGTATGTTGAAGGAAAACCAAACGTTTCATAGTCTATTCTGACTTCGTTGTCAATGGCTTTATATTTATTGATGTAAACTGCAAAATGAACATTTGATTTATGACATTTAAATTGACATTAGAAAATTTGTTGATTTTAGTTATACAGGTAGCACAAATAATTCTAAAGATCATGTATTATAGTTGAACAGCTTTCAAATTAGAAGAATTTCTAAATAATTTTTTTTTTTTACAATTTATAAGTGGCACTTTATTTAAGATAGCAAATTCGCCAAAAATGCGATCAAATAATTCTATTGTTTCATTGATCCCATTAATGTCATAAGGGAAAACCTAGGAAAAACCTTATGAACTATTCCGATACTCGGTTGTTCAAAAAGAGGTTACCATTAATAATTTCTTCCTTAATTGTCGGTAACCAGATACGATTAAATTCTACAGAAGTAGAAGCGATACAATCGTCTTCATTCAAAAGAATTAAGGCAGACTCTTTTATTTTTCGTTTTGTGTTATGTTGTTCTTTGTGAAGTATAGTTGAATTGTCAAATTGTATTTTATGGCCTAGATCCCAAGCATGTCCACAAATTTTCAATTTTTTAAATTGTCGTTTCTTTACGTAATTCTTGTGTTCATTTATTCGTACGTTTAATGGTCTCGATGTTTCTCCAATATAAAATTTATTGCATTCGCAAGGAATCTTGTATATGCAGTTTTTTGAGTTCAGGGTTTTGTTGGTTGGTTTTGTTTTCGATATTAGAGATTTCAGTGTATTTCTTGTTTGGAATGTTGTTTTAACATTAAATCTGTTGCCCACTCTTTTCAATGTTCCTGTTTCCAAAACACTTGCAATAGTAAAACAACTACTAGAACGGGAATCTTCATTAAATCAACGAACTCTGTTATCAATTGAAACAATAATGGAACTACTAACATGGTACAAACTACATACGTTCAATTAAACGATGACTTTTGCCAACAGGATTTTGGCATGGCCATGGGTTCTTGTCTCTCACCAGCATTAAGTAACATATTTATGAAAAACTTTGAACAACAAGTAATTTTATCAAAAGAAAATAAACCTTTAGTTTGGTGGCGTTACGTTGACGACATTTTCGTAATTTTAGAACACAATCTTGAAGAACTAGATAAATTATTAAATGACATAAATAACAAAGAGCCAACTATCAAATTTAACCTAAATTGAAGAAAATAACAAACTATCTTTCCTAGACATATTAATAACAAAAACAGAATCTTCATTCGAAACAGAAGTTTATAGAAAACCAACTCATTTAAACAGATACCTAAATTTCAATCATCCCAATACAGTAAAGAAAGGTGTCATTAAGTCATATGATAGAGCAAAGACCAACGGTTCTGATGATAATAAATTCAACAAAGAAAAACTATTTTGAATGTTCTCTCCTCGCAATGGTTTTTGAAAATCCCAGATGAACATTCAAAATAATCATTTACCTCCTCAATCATTTAGAAACTACTTAAAGAAAAACTAATTATAAAAAATGTTCTCACTGGAAACAATTACTCCACAAAATTTATGAAAAAAGTGTTAAACAGCCTTGAACAGAAAACAAATTACTACTCAGGACAACTACATTACAGTTACAACTGTACTATATATACAAGGTCTGTCAGAAAGATTGAAAAGAGTGGGCAACAGATTTAATGTTAAAACAACATTCCAAACAAGAAATACACTGAAATCTCTAATATCGAAAACAAAACCAACCAACAAAACCCAGAACTCAAAAAACTGCAAATACAAGATTCCTTGGGAATGCAATAAATTTTATATTAGAGAAACTTTGAGACCATTAAACGTTCGAATAAATGAACACAAGAATTACATAAAAAAACGACAATTTGAAAAATCGAAAATTTGTGAACATGCTTGGGATCTAGGCCATAAAATACAATTTAACAATTCAACTATACTTCACAAAGAACAACATAACACAAAACCAAAAGAGTATGTCTTAATTCTTTTGAATGAAGACGATTGTATCGCTTCTACTTCTGTAAAATTTAATCGATCTGGTTACCGACAATTAAGGAAGAAATTATTATTGGTAACCTTCTTTTGAACAGCCCAGTATCGGGATAGTTCATAAGGTTTTTCCTAGATTTTCCCTTATGACGTTAATGGGATCACTGAAAAATAGAAATCTTTGATCGCACTTAGGACCACCACTTATAAATTCTAAAGACAACTCTTTCAAATTCTTCTAACTTGAAAGCTGTTTAACTATAATACATGATCTTTAGAATTTTTTGCGCTACCTGAATATCTAAAAACAACAAATTTTCTAATGTCAATTTAAATGTCATAAATCAAATTTTCATTTTGCCATTTACTTCAATAAATATAAAGCCACTGAAAATGAAGTCAGAATAGACTTTGAAACGTTTGGTTTTTCTTCAATATACGTCGTTTTATTTCGATTGTGGTGTTACTGCCCAAAAAAACATAAAAGTAATTAACAACTGATATTTATTGGTTGCATAGACACTTACAAACTGATTAAATAAAGGTATAGATAAACATTATGGAGCAAAATTTTGTAGCAAAATGTTGAATTGGGTATATCTAGCGTTCCTAAACGAAACCCGTAATATTAATTATGGGCGGTAAGTTAGAGAATTAAACGAAAAATATAAGTTAGATTTATTTTCAAGTACAACATGTAATATAAAATAACAGTGCTCATCACTAAGTACATAAATATATTTAAAAAAATAAATATTTAATTCAAAAGATATTGCAATATAGTCCGTAGGTTCAATTTAAAATTGTAAAACTAATATTCACTTTCACTTTTCTAGAACTTTATTTACATCGAATATATAACAGCTGATTCAAATATCACAATAACAATTTTACATATAAGCTCTTCGTAGAACCAACTCGCGATCGTGGCCTGCTTCCTTTATAACACCAGCGTCGAATTCTCCAGTAAAATCAGTCATCACTCCTACAAGTGCCGAGTCTTTTCGAGAACCATTTTTTATCTGAAAGCGATTGTTGTCGTACTGAAATGAAACAGAGTCGGCTTTAGGTAAATTTCGTAACAATATTAAGAGAAATGAACGATTACCTACCCCATATTTTTCCTGAAACTGCTGAGGCAAAAAATTTTAAACAAGTCAGGCTTCAAAGATTCTTTTAAACTTTAAAGGGGAATCTAAACCAAAATTTAGGGGTTACTTTTGATGTACCTTTTTATGATGTTTTGGGTTAATAACACCTCTGAAAGAAAAGGCTGTATATTACTGCCTTTGTTATAAATGGCAATAAAATTGAATTAAATTATGGGTACTCTCATCTTGCGTCTTCAAATTTAAATTATGAGTTTAAAATTTAAGGCTTTATGATTTTGACAATTTTGCTTGACATAACTAAGGAAATTTGTTGTTGTTTTTAACCGACTTCCAAAAGGGTGAAGGTAATCAGTTCGTGGACAACTTTTTTTTATGTGTGACCAGCGATTATTCAAAAATGTCTGCGGAAATTTTGATGATTTAAACTGCATTATATTAAGGAACGTTACAGAAAGGTACCATATGATTGTATACAACATGAAATTTTCGGTGAAATTCTGACAACAGAATGAAGAAATTTAGAATGTGCATGTGCCTTTCGTAGTCTTTGAAGGGATCGTAAATGGTATAATTGTTGTTTGGGTAGAGTGTGACTTTAGCGGTTATTATTGCATTGGTTTTGCAACAAGGCTCATGTAGTCTACTTATACGTGATGCTTACTTTATGCTCCTTTGTTCTTGCTGAAATACGTCGGTTAGTACTTCCCACGTATGACTTTTGCCATTCTTCCTAAGATATACTATAGACTTCGTGATTCTCTAACTCGATTTTGTCATTCGGGTTACCAAGGAGTTTACCAATGATCGTATGAGGTTTGAGTTTTGACTTTATGCTAGTATATCTTATATACTTAAGATTAATAATAGAGGTCCTAGAATGGTGCCCTGTGGAACTCCAATTGAGACATTATTATATTCACTTTCCTCATTACCTAGTCTCACTTCCGTTATGTTAAGATAACTATATAATGAGTGGTATGGCTTTCCCCTAATTCCTATAAATTACAATTTATTTAATATAGTATATTTTTCCGCTAACTAAAATAAATTATTTTTCCAAATTGTTAAATTACGTAAGTGTCAGTCAAGGCGACACATCACTGACATTTTAGAAATACGCCATAACCCTGGCCATAACATAAACAAAAAGGGATCCCAGATACTTCTGCTATTTATTTATTTATTTATTTATTTATCAGAATGTTTACAATACTTATACATTAGGTGTAATATAATAAACCCTGCAGAGGTAAACTCAGTTACCTGTTCGCAGGTCTGATAATCTTAACACTAACCTTAATGATAATTTCCTATACAATCTTATTACTAATATCCTACAAATTTAGTGTTGTTGAAATAATTATGTGATACTAATATATACGTTAAAGAATTAGAACTTATATCGATTTCTCCCTATATAATTTATTATCCTGCTATTTGAAATTTTAAATATTAGCCAGGATCCATGGTTTTATTTTCTTTTTGACAGTGTTAAGGTTTTTTTAGAGTTTTCAAATCATTTGGTAGGCTGTTGAAAACATTAATAGCTTTAATATAACCATTTTTACTGCTTATAGTTTTATTTCTTTTTAGGATCATAATACTTCTATTTCTTGTAGAACTGTTGGATTTTATAAATTAATTTTTAAACGTATCATAATAGTATTTAAGAGCTAAGATTTGTTTCAGATTTAGTGTTTTTTTTTTCAATAAAATTTGTTTTTTATATATAATTTTCAGGAGTTTATTTTGTAAACGTTGTAATAAAACTGCAAATAATACTATGGAAAAGTGCATAGTATAACATTATCAGCGAGTCTCTCAGCATAATTTTGGCCATTTTCCGAAATATAAAGACTAAGTATTTTGTTTTATTTATTAAATATTCAACATGCGTGTCCCATCTCATTCTATAGTCAAAACAAAGTATTTACAACCTTCTACCCTTCTAATTTTTTTGGTATTTATCTTAATATTTATATGGCGAGGAACACTATTGCAGTCGTTTCCGAATGTCATGAAAACCGTTTTATCAACATTTAGAGACAATTTGTTTAAGGCAAGCCATTTATTTATCAAATTAAGGTAGTAATTCATTTGCATTTAGACTGCATTCCATGTTTTTCCTGTTGATATTATAGCCGTATCATCAACAAAAGATAATATAATTCCCTCTGGTATATCAACTAGTAGGTCATTTATATTTAAAATAAATAGTAGGGCACCCAAGATGGTACCTTGTGGAATACCTGTTTTACTGTTTCACTGAAACCACTTACAGTGTCATTTATTTTTACTCACTGATATCTACTTGACAAGTAGCTTGAAATGAGTTTGAACGCACTTCCTCTAATTCCATATCTGTATAATTTCTCTAATAATATTGAATGGTTAACAGTATCAAAAGCTTTGGCTAGGTCAAGAAATGTAATAGCAATAGGTTCACTTTTATAAAGTTTTTCATAAATTGTATTAGTAATAAAATTTAGAGCATCTTTTGTACCAGTATTTTTGTTGAAGCCATATTGGATTTTTGATAAGATTTTAATCTTTTTAATAAAATCGAATAGTCTGTGGTAGATAATTTTTTCAAAAAATTTTGCTAGGTTTGATATCAAGGATATTGGTCTATAATTTGCGATATTGCCCCTGTTATTAGCCTTATAGATTGGTGTAACATCAGCTAGTTTGAGTGCTCCAGGCCAAATTGCTTTCTGTATACTTAAATTTATGATGTGAGCAAGTGGTAGTGCTATATGTCTAGATACGATAACAATATTAGAGTTTTTGCTTCTATACTATCAACTCCACCATTTTTTAATTTCAAATTTCCTATAATATTTGTTACTTCATAATAGTTTGTGGGTGCTAAAAAACAGTATTGGTGATCATTGTGGGTAATTTAATGTCTTCATTTTGTGGAATTTTGATTTCTTTGCTAAGCCTAGATCCAACAATTCAAAAATATGAATTCATGGTATTTACTATTTCATCTGGATCTTTAATTTCACGTTTGTTTTGATCATATATGTAGGTAACGTTATGTTTTTTACTACTTTTACCAAGCTTTTGGTTGACATATTTCCATAATTTTTTGGTATCATTGCTATTTTTTATAATTTGTTCACGATCATACATTAACTTAACTTCATTTATTATTTTGTATAAAAATTTAACATAAGTTTTGTATGTGACTTTTATTATTTTATTATTATATTCCATGTTAAGTTACTACAAATGTTTCTTAATTAGAATCGAGTTCATTTCATTTTGACAGAAATTGGTACATGATTAGTTTGTAATCAACTAATATTTGGTACTAAGTACGTTACAACAAGTCAGTTTAATCCATAATGAATATCAATATTTCGCATATTACGTGGGTTTTAATTGCACTTGTTTGTACCAAGTTTAAACAACACCTTACACAAGTTGCTGATGTCAGTCTCACATATCTTGTTTCAACGAAAAGGAATACATTTCACTGCGCCATACAATTTTTCGATAATGATTACCCAATAAGCTTAATTGAAATAATTTAATTTTACCGATCAAAAAATAATTACCGAATAGCGTCTCATTTCATAACTACATGGTTTATACATTTTTGAACTGTTACGTAATTGTAATTTTCTAACTTCACCAAGTTTATCAATGTAATTAAAAAAGTTTCATTCGCAGACGACAATTTGATAAATAGCTCTTCTGTTGCAACTATAATGGAATAATGCTAAGAGCTGAATTAATGGAATGCATTTAGTGTATTTTACTGACTCGTGTTAGTTGATAGGCATTACCGAAATTAGGGACAAATATTTCGTAATATATATTAATTTAGTTACCGTTTTACTCTTTATTATAAAATATAATCAACATAAGGTATAATTTTATATTTAGCTGTTACATGTAGTTTGTAATGAGGTCAAGGTAAATTTTATTGGGTGTCATATGTTTCAAAATTTAATAGACTAAAGGCTCACTGTAAAGTTTGAAAGGGTTAAATAAAATAGCATTCAATGGTATAATTATATTGTTTTACTCAAAACAATAACTTTGGGCCGAACGCCTATACTAACAAATTGAACTTTCCCCCCAAGCGAGATCCATTAACCGGATAATATTTTTATATAGCATTTAGAGTGTTCAAACTAAAAATCATCATTACCCCGGCGTCACTGTTGCCAAGTATCTAATAGCCGACGGATTTTTAAACCGTAATAGCTTTAAAATAAAATACACTTGTTAATAGCCACTCACAGTAGCTGCGGTTGGTGACCTCTTTTTAGTGAGACCGGAGGTTTTCGCGGCCAGAGTCATAGCTGATTCTGCTCTTTCCGGATTTGGACGGCGTCATTTTTTCGAATTAATTTATTTAAACCGGCATATAAACAAAGTTTATCGACGTTTCGCCTATACTAATAAGGGGCTTTTTCAAGGATGAGACAAAAAACAAAACAAATGTTACTTACTTTGCGGCGACTCCATTAATTTCATGTTTTTCTCACGAACATACTTCATACCTTCCCTTTTTATTCAACTTGTCACAATGATGCACAAATTCTAAAAAAAATTTAAAAAAAAAAAATAAAAAAAAAACTTTTCTAACAAATGTCACATCTAAAGAGGTTATATTTGGTTGTGTGTTGTGTTCAAAGAAAAATGAAATCATTCTTCTATGGTTATGTTCTTTTTTTCGAAGGATGCTATGCAATGTAATGTATTACTGAAGGTAACGTATTGAGTTTGGCAATATTTTTTGATTTCTTAAGAAATATGATTAAGCAGATGACATCATATATCTCTCGCTTAATTGCATACGTTAAATAATCAAGGGGACAGGATATTAGGATTTAACACACTCAAGCGAAGAAATCGCCGTATAGTGCGGCTCGGTATGCGCTACCTTTTAGTTACATACGATCATATCCATAACAATTGAACCTTTGACGTAACATTTTTATTATATAAATTTCTCAATAACCCGATTTTTCCCAAAGATAAGACCCTCACCAATCGATTTCTATCCACCGAAACTTTCAAATGGAAAATTTCCATCGAAATCGTTCGACCCGTTTTTTCATTACACACATACACACACACACTCACACATATATATATATATATATATATATATATATACTTGACACATGCATCCCCAAATTAACATGCAAAGTAGAGTTTGGCAAGAAGTATGTAGATGATATGATGATAGCATTACCAAAGAACAAAATACAAGAACTGACCAACCTATTAAATGGTTTCGACAGTAGGATACAGTTCACAGTACAAACAGAGGACATGGACAGGGCAGTACCATTTTTGGACACCAGAGTATGTCGGGACAATAACATCATAAAACTAGACTGGTACAGAAAAAATTCAATCTCCGACAAAATAATCCACTAGAAATCAGATCATACACTAGCAACTAAAGTGAATATCATAAAACAGATGAAAAAAAGAAGAATATTGAATTTATGCTACAAAGACTACATAAAGAAAAACATGACAGTACTAACAAATCTTCTCAGAGAGAATGACTATTCAAAACATCTAATAAACAAGTTACTTTACAACTCAATGATAACTACAGAACTCCAAAACCAAACAGCACAACAGCGAACACAAATGAAACCAGAAGAAGTTGGTTGGAATGGTTTATGGGAGCCTACCATATATAAAAAACCTATCACCAAAATTAATAAACATTTTTAAAAATGAAAGGATGAAAATAGCAACATACAATGTCAACACAATCACAACACTTTTTACCCAACTAAAAGATCCAACATCAAAATTATTGCAATCCAATGTCATTTATAAGATCGATTGCCAAGACTGCAATTCCACATATGTAGGTCAAACATCACAATGGCTAAAAAGCAGGTTGGCCATCCATAAAAGTGACATAAAAAATAAAAAACTAAGATGTGTTCTTACAACTCACGCACAAGAACACAAGCACACGATCAATCTGGAAGATGTTAAAATCTTGGACAAGAGTAGTAAATATAGCAAGAGACGTATACTAGAGATGATTTATATCGGCAAACAAAGGGAACCAATCAACAAGAAAACAGATATACAAGAACTAAGCAATACATATGCGTATCTATTATCCAATCCTCTTGGTGAATTCTATGACGGACCGACAGACCAGTAAAATTGAGTTTAATGTGAATGACATTAGTGACAGTGACATTTCCAATGACTATTAATAATTAAAAAGGAAAAAAAAATAAACATCTAACATTACGGTTCCAATAATTATTACATTTATTAACTTATTTTTACCAACAATATAATTAACTAATCTCATATAATAGTAAGTTGACTTAGTAATAATTAGCTAGGAGTTAGTTTTAATAATTTTTGTTTTTTTTAGTATAACCCTGAAGAAGGGAATAATCATTCCCGAAAGCTTGGTTTTAATGTAATAAAGAGTATACATATATATAAAAGTCAATATCCCTTAATTACAAACTATATATATATATATATATATATATATATATATATATATATATATATATATATATATATATCCGAGAATTCATCGGCGTAGTTGATAACTCACCCCTCCTGGCATCGATGGTAAAATGACGACGTTTCGGCAGAGTCACATCTGCCCTCTTCAGGTCGGTTCGCATAATTCTCGTAGCCTTCTGCTTTCGCCTCTAGTTACTCTAGTTACTCGAATACTGTGTGTAATAGAATCTGTTCTTTTGGCCCGAATACAAGCACGTATATGAAGATATGTTTCTATTTATATTTTTTTTAAAATTGCTAACCGTTTGTGTTTACCGATAATTAGTTAAACTTTTTCAACTTTCATCTTCACCTTAACTCATGTGAATAATTAATTCAAACGCTCTACTTCACACCATGTTCAAAACCAGGCTTGACGTAAATGTTTCTAATCTATATTGTTTTCATATAGATAACATCAGTTCAGTTATTCCAATATTTTCCACCTGTGTTATGTTTACAAATTTTATTTTAATATTACGTTCTCATTTCACCGTGGAGGAAAATTTGTGTATCTTTCATCGTGATTGAAATTTATTTTTAGTAAAGGCTAAATATTGACGGCCAATATTTTCCATATTTCTTCTCTTAATCAAATTCTAAATTGAACTTTTATTATATAAAGTAAATTATAATTCAACTTATAAGGTCAAAGTTCTAAAATTATTTGACGGAAAACTGCTCCTTATGTAATTATGGGTTGAAAATAAGAACTGCATATCTAAAAACCACCAAATACGAGGGCTGCCTTTTATATTTCGGAGTTAGAGAACAAGAACAAATATTAATCATTGTTTATCAAAATATTCCCCATGAAGATCTATACACTTTTGCATACGTTTGAACCAATTGTCGAAGCACTTTTTCCACTCTATTGAGGTATCTCCCAAACATGCATTCTGAACGCAGCAACCGCTTCTTCAGGTGTCGAAAAACGTTGCCCTCTCAGCTTTTTTTTACGTTCGGGAACAAATGAAGTCATTTGGTGACAAGTCAGGACTATACGGCGGATGACTTATCAAATCGATGTTTTGAGTGGTCAAAAATGCAGTTGTTTGAGCCGATGTGAGAGAGCTCGCATTGTCATGGTGAAGAGTGATCTGTCTTCGACGGTTGGTTTTCCTCATTTCTTGGAAGACAACTGGCAAACAAATGGTTCTGTACCACTCAGAATTGACTGTTCTGCGTTGTTCTAGCGGTACGGTTGCGACAGTCCAGTTTTTTCCGAAACAACAGGCGATCATTTGCTTGGAAGTGCTTCGTTCGCGAACAACTTTTATTGGATTCGGCTCATCTTGAAACACCCATACAGTCGACTGCTGTTTACTTTCGGGCTCATACGCGTAAATCAACAATTCTTCACCTGTCACTATGTCATAAACGTGTTTTGAAGCACCGCGATCGTATTTTTTGAGGTTTTCTTTCGACCAATCCACACGAGCCTTTTTTTGAACGATTGACAAATTGTTTGGGATCCAACGCGAAAAATTTTTTTTTTGACATTCAAATGTTTATGCAATATTGAATGTATGCTGGTCCCACTGTGTAAGGTTGACTCAATCTCACGATAGGTCACATGACGATCTTGCAATATCAGTTCGCGCACAGCATCAATGGTTTCCGGAACAACAACTGTTTTTGGGCGACCTTCACGAAATTCGTCTTGAAGTGAACTACTACCTCGATTGAATTCACCATACGATCGATAATCAGTGGTCCTTGAAGGAGTTTCATCGCCAAAAATTAAATTAAGTTCATCCATGCACTCTTGCTGACTTTAATCCACGTCGAAAGTTGTAAAAAATAATCGCACGAAAATGTTCCCGATTTAGTTCCATTTTTTGGCCGAGATGAATCCTTTAAGTTACTGTAAACAACACATAGCGCTCGTATGTCAAAACGTTCTGAGTACCTATAACCTCAAAAATGTCAAACTTTACTATAGAGCTGTCAGTTGTCAGATTGCAACACTGGGGTTGTCCATCCCGAAATATAAAAGGCAGCCCTCGTATCCGTGTTATTTGTGCTTATAGATAGCAGAGCGGATGCTAAGCATTATACTCAACGGCCATGGCCCTTGAGAACAGAACTTTGTGTCGGAGAAGAAAACGTAACACATTAAGCTAGGGTTGATGAAACAATTTCTTAAAAAACGGATCAAACCTCAGAAGCTTTTGAATACTTGAGAAAAAATTTTCCGAAGTTAAAGGTTAAAGCGGGGATTTTCGCCGCTGAAAAATTTTCAACGTTGCTGAATCGTACTCAGCAAGTTCGAAGAATTTCAAAGTAGTAGTTTCTGGATTTTTAGGAAATAACAAAACTGAAAACTATAAAACTCTAATTGAAAATATGCTAAAACATTTTGAGGTCATGGGCATCAGGATGTCATTAAAAGTACATATGCGACATGCTCCTGTAGATAAATTTAAAAACAACATGGGTGCTTATTCAGAAGAGCAAGAAGAACGTTTTCACGAGGATATTATGAGCTTCGAAGAACGTTATCAAGGCCAATATCATGAAAATATGATGGGAGACTATATTTGGTGTTTATTGAGAGAGAGTACGTATGAACATAAAAGAAAAAGTAAAAGTGTGCACTTTTCAATTATTTTGATAGTAAAACTTAATAAAAATAATAAAAATGTTTATTTAAATGGTTTCATTTTCAATTATAAATTAAAACAAAGATTTTCTTTCTGTTTCTTAAATAAAAAGCAATCTTTTTCATGATATATATTTTTTAAGTCTAATTACGACCTAAAGAATTGAAATTTAATGCTTTAATGTCAAAGTCAAAATTTTTAGAGGCCTAATTGAAAATTCTGTGTCATCAAAAGCACGGTTTCCCAAAATTATTTCTTTTATGTAAATCGAATACAAACGAAATGAGCTTGAGTAATTTAAGGAGCGGAAAATATGTTTAATTAAAATAGTTGTACTATATTATTCGTTATTACGTGGAATTAAAGTATGTCTACGGAAATGTCAATTACGTCACTTCCATGGTAATTTTGATAGAAATATTGAATTTTTCAGCTATTTTTTGAAAAACTGCATGTTACAAGTTACAAAAAAATATATGAGACCACCACTTAGGATCGTCTTTAGTAGAACTGAAGAAATCGATAAGGGGATTTTGGAGAAATCGACCAAAATATTATGTATATTGTTCGATTTCAACGCATCCATGTGTTCATTCCCAAATTTAATTATTTTACTAATAGAATTCTAAATGTACACCCTACAAACAAAAAAATATATTCAAATCATAACATGCATACAAAAAAATACCAGCCCTAATGATAACCTTCTTTTTGGAAATCAGTTAAACATCTCAATATTATCTAAACTAGCGATAGCCCAGTAGTCGAAATTCGACCAATTGTGTCAATTCCTAACAAAATTAAACTTGTTTTTCATATGTAATTAATAGGACTTTATTTGTGCGTACATTTTGAATGCTTAGCTTAATGAAATAACGTATGGCAAAGAGGCAGTAAGTGGAAATTAAAGACAAAAATTTAGTAACATGAAATTTCTTAAAATTAATTAATTCAGCTGTTCAGCGTAAACGAAATTCTATTTGAATCGAAATTTCAAAATAATCTGTTTCATTTTACTCTAATATTTATTCAATATCCAGTTGTATGGTTAATTAATCGTAAATGCAAAAATGTTGGTAGATACATACAGATATAGATATAATCGGATGTTTGGTCTAATTTTTCTCAAGATGAGTTTAATTTCAACTCTCTAAAACTTATTAAAATACTTATTACAATAATTCCAATTTATAATTTATTTCCACCACCCTGTATATGTAACTGTCTATTGACCTGCCAAATAAAATATGTCTACGTGTATGCAACTGTTTATGAGCCACCCAATAAAACATTTGGTTTCTAACATTTCTGGAATCACCCTGTATAATTATAACATACAGCGCCTTATATCTGTCAATTTATATATGCATATGTAACTGCTCATGGCAACTTCATTGAAGGCCTCAAATTAACATAAGAAAACGTAATTTTTTATCCATCAAAAAATCGTCTAACCAGCACTTTTTAATTTAAAATCTTGAAAGTTTCAACTATAAAAATGTAATGAAAAATATCAAGTAGTGATAAAATTCTTATAAGATCCTACACATCAATTTGTATTGAATGAATTTTTCTAGAGTAGTTTTAATAGTCACAATCTCGTTCTTTCTCGGTAATACGTTTGATTCCGATTTGTACATGCCAAAACCCGGAAATGGAATTTCGACAAAATCGTAGTGCCGTTTGCGAAAATAACATATAAATAAGATGCATGTAAATAAACAAACATTATAAGTATTATATTATTAGATAAATAGGAAAAAAATATATTTGCAGCATATCACATCTTGTTAAAAGAACATTAAACAATTTCTGAATTAATTTATAAGATTACCTTATCTCAAATGAAACTGTAAATTGATTCGTCTTATTTTCTTGCTAATACTGTAATACTTAGTCAAGTTTTATTTGCACATGGTATAAATATAAATAATTAAAATGTATTTGCATATAAGATCTTCTGAAACAATCAGAAGATGTTATATGCAAATATATTTTAATTATTTATATTTATGCCATGTGCAAATAAAACTTGACTAAGTATTACAGTTATTTTTGTTTCTTTGGGGAATAACACCACAATAGAAATAAAACTCGTATATTGCAGGAATACCAAACGTTTCAAAGTCTATTCTGACTTCGTTGTCAATGGCTTTATATTTATTGATGTAGATTGCAAAATGAAAATTTGATTTATGACATTTAAAATTGTGCTACCTGTATATCTAAAAACAACAAATTTTCTAATGTCAATTTTAAATGTCATAAATCAAATTTTCATTTTGCAATCTACATCAATAAATATAAAGCCATTGACAACGAAGTCAGAATAGACTTTGAAACGTTTGGTATTCCTGCAATATACGTAGTTTTATTTCTATTGTGGTGTTATTCCCCAAAGAAACATAAAAATAATCAAGAATATGCCACAAACAACGTTTAGAAGACAATAAGTAGTACAGTATTAGCAAGAAAATAAGAGGAATCAATTTGCAGTTTCATTTGATATAAGGTAATGTTATAAATTAATTCAGAAATTGTCGTAGCTTTTGATAATGAATGCATATGAAAATTGTGAGACATTCATGACTAAATGAATGTACATACTCTACTTTTCAGGTCCGGAAATCAAATGTATCAATTAGCTTTAGAATCTCTATTATATACTTACATAAAACTTTTCATTTGGATTCTTCTGTAAATGCACAAACTTCCTATAAGTAAACACATTCGCTTTGGTCACTTCAGTAATAGCTGTCATCGTTTTTGTAAAAAATTAACGTCATAAATGAATAGAGAAGAAGGCTTTCACAGCATACATCTTTTAAGTAAAAGTCGATTAATTTACTAATATTTTTTATACCTGGCTACGATTGTCCACAATTGAATTTTTTCTGTTGACTCCTGTCAAAATTCGAATATTAGGTTAAGCTACTTGTTCATAGTGGGCGCCACTCACTTGAATTTTACTAATAATTTCTCCAAATTAGTTATTTTGAAAGATATAAATAAAGATTCTTTACATATTCTGCACTGAAGGTCGTCAATATGTACTAAACAAATCAAAAATAAAGAAAATTGGTCGAGAAACAGAGGAGAAAATGGTACCTAACCATTTTGTCTTTGCCTATTAATATATAGATTCCGAGAAATTTTAGCTAAACTAAATCATAATTAGCTAGAATACGGTTTGTAGGGTAAACTAAATTTTCCACTAGAAAAAGTGCTCTAGAAACGTAAATTAAGGTCAATACACAAAATGTATTTAAAATTGTTTTATCTATTTTTATTTATTATTTACTTAAAAAGACTAATAACTTTAGCATAGACATTTTAAATATAACATCCATAATTGCATAGAAAACATATTAATAAGCCAATAATGCCGGACAACAAAAATCGCACGATCTTTTATAGCGACTTAAATAGCAGAAACACGTGCTAATTATTCTGAAGAGCACTTCTACAAAAAGTGTATCTGAGAGCACACGCTGCAAGTAGAATTTTGTATAGCGTGCAGGTGATTCAACGTCCTTGCTAGAGACTCTTCTGATAACGTTCTTAATTCAGCACTCTTTGCAGGCGGATACGTCTTGATGATTCACCCTGTACACCAGTTCATTTCACTGCACTCGATTCAATCGCCTGGTGGAGGTTTTTAAGAGTGAATGGCGGGAGAAAAGTCTGGTATAGGATTAGAAAACAGCCGGTAGAACAGTGTCGATTTAGTTCTTTTCTTGTGTCCGCGCTGTGTGCATTGTATTTTTTTACACAGTAAGTGTCTTCTTTACATCTTCACTTGTTTTGGATTTCAAGTATCAGCTTTTATTAAGCTTTAATGGGTGCAGGAAGTTCAAGCTTTTAGCGGATGCCTTCGAAGTTATTGCCGGAAGTGTGCGAGTTTGGTTTTAGGTTTAATGTTACATTATTTTGAGTGGTATGTTAGTCTTTGATTAACCAAAAAAAAAAAAAACAAAAACGCGATCTACAAATGTGTTAATTGCACTCTAATTTTAAAAAGCAATAGCCTAGCAAATTAAGTGTATAAATGATTTTTTAAATTAAAGTCAGTTATCAAAATATCAAAATACTTTTTTGTATTTTAATTTTCATATTTCTGGAATTTTTTTAACGTGTGATATTAGCTTAAACTGTAATATTTCTAAACTGAGATCTTTTATGACAAATTCCATAATTTGTGAAACAAAATAACAAAATTCAAATATAGTTGTTACGTCAGTCGTCAACAACGTCAAAAAAAATTTAAAAACTCCTGCGTGCAATGTTGCCATATTTAGTCCGCCCATTTTTTAGCATTATTTCCTTCAAGGTTTTGTGTTACTGCCCGCATTTGAGATTATAGAAGGGGATTAAGGAAGGGGAACTAAGGCCGGCTTTTCCTATGTATAAGAGAGGGGATTAAGAAAATACATTCACAAATTGTCCCTGAGAATTGAAATGGTTCTCTTTTTTTTTCTCAAGCTCGCCCCACTAAGTCATTAACTTTACACTCACTATGCAAAGATAGGTCAGACATTTGATCATAATACATGTTTCGTTATTCACTGACGTTGGACATGCCAGAATTCTACTGCTAACTGATTTGTAACAACAAAAAAGAATTTTATATTACCTGTAACTAACTACTTGTGTTAATACAAGATTTGAGAAAGTAAAAGCCGCAATTTAAATAAGAAATTATCCCTTATTAATTTAAATTGGTTTGCTTTATTACATATTATTTGAGATAAAATCTAAATGACTATGTTGTGGTATTGTTATGTGATATTATCGTCCGCTATATGAGTGTTAATAATGACAGCTTTACCAGAACTTGACTAATAGTGTTTTGTATCGGGATGCTCTGTTCTATTACAAATTTTGAGTTCAATAATTGTCAAATGATTTTGAAATTTTTAATGTTTCAAGGCAATGTTATATATTATCTATTATTCGGCTCAACATCCTAAATAATTGTTCAATTCTGGATTAAGCACAGATTTCAATTTTATTTCCTTTACTATAAAAACGTTGATCTGAAAGTACGTTTTCCAATTATTCATATATATAATCCTTTCACTTTAAACCACAACTGCTTTCCGAACTCTGTTTTATTACACTTTAATGAAGATTGTACCATTAAGATCTTATATACAAAAGTTGTACTCTCTCTTCGAGGTGTCAAAAAAAAAACAAAAATAGTGTTAAATTTGAAATTTTCAATTTACCTGAACCTATATGTGTTTCAAAATTACGCTACTTTCACTGGAGGGTTAGTTTAGTAATATTATCAATTTACAGGATATTGATATATACCAAAATAGGGAACAAGAAATAATTGGTCAAACAAGTAATATTTTTTCGAATAAATCCTATCTAATTGTCTTCTAAACGTTGTTTGTGGTATATTCTTGTCTATTCTGACTTCCTTGTCAATGGCTTTGACAACGAAGTCAGAATAAACTTTGAAACGTTTGGTTTTCTTTCAGTATACGTCATTTTATTTCGATTGTGGTGTTATTGTCCAAAAAAACATAAAAGAAATCCTATCTATTTCAGTAAGCACATCCACAAACATGAAAGTAGTTGGAACTATCTACATCTAGGATTTGGAATGTTCCTATAATAATTTTAGTTTAAGAGTTGAGAGGTTATGTATGTGGTTGTCATATAGAAAGAACACATAATCTTATAATGCCTAGAGAATTATTCCAACATAAAATTGTTTGCGAATTTAGTAAAATAATGATCAGTTATGAGACCTGGTGAAATTATTCTAATAAATATTGTTAACAATTTTGATCGATGAATGAAGAATGAAGCGCGCGTGCAGATTTTGTTGCTAAATTCGACAGTGAAAGTAAAGAATAAATCGTCCGAAAACTTTCGACCAAAACGTGTAATGAAAGTGTTATTCGAACCAGCTATTCCTTCATCAAGGTTAACTTTTTCCTCAAAGTTTGTTACGGTAGACAATTGGTGCAATACAGGTGGGATCATGTTAAGGAAAATGACCTTGGCGTCAATAGATTTACTGTTTTATACAGAAAGCTGAATTTCAAAAAGGTTTTCGTGTCAAATTTAATGGGTCCTTTCTTTTAATAATTCAAACGAATATGCTGGTTGTTACGATAGTCTTCTGACACTCTTTTATTAATAAGCGTGTTTATGTAATCATTTATGATGGTTTGAAAGCAAAATAAAATTTAATGGCAGAATCTTTTTATTTAATCTTGCTGTTCCGATTATGTTTTATTAACATATGTTATTGAGTTATTGTCTTGTCAGCTTGTGTTTTAAGAATGTCGATTTTTCTGGTGCAATATTGAATTTTGATTTTGTGTGTGCTACTTGAGATTATGATGAAACTCATTTGGATATTCTAACTGTTCATTGTAATTTTCACGCCCGACTTCTTTTCTGTAACACATGCGTATTTCAAATTTGTAATATAGGCAACCTGTTGTAGGGCAATTTCGAAATTTTTTCCGGGTTACTGCCTCTCATAGAGAAAGTCTTTCTCAAAGGTAAATGGACCTAACTTTTAAATGTAAATTTGGGTTTCACTCAACGTTTCTGAAATTTTCTTCAAAGCACGTGGATCGAAACTCTTAATAGGTGTCCCGATTATAATAGGAACCATTTCAATTGTCAAACATTCAATTATTTCGAACTACGATTGGATAATGCATGGCTTCTTCATACCGCGCGTAATTTAAAAAACAAATTAACGATATGTGACATGACAGCAAGTCCCTATTGTCCATACCTCGGATTGACAGGTGCAATAGTCACCAAGTATTGGATGTTCTTCATCCTGGATTTTGGGATCCTCAACATTTTCAATGAAGGATACCCTAGTTGATGTTGAGTAACATTTCTAAATCTCGAGTACATCCGAATTCAAATGTGTCCAGGTTCTCGTTGTTGATCCAATTGATATTCAGCTTCTCTACTTTCTTGGATGTTATCTTGGACATAAGATGGTACTAATCGGATCTGATAAGAACTATATGTAAATTCTCTCAGTTGTTCTAATGTGCGTCTGGGAAATAAGGGTAAATCAGCAATATTCAGTCGGGCCTATTGTCCTCGTCGTAAGCTGTTTTCCTACTCGTCAACCAACGATTGAACAACCATCCTCCTCACAAAATCTATAGTAGCATCTAACATTTGTATCGTCTCCTCATTATATTTATTAATGATACATACGCATATGAGAAGAAAATCGCTTATAGTTGGAAATACATTCGTGATTGGTAGATTTATAATTATGTAGGGTGACTCAAAAAAGTAAACAAAATTTTATCTAGGATAGCCTATATGTTTCATAAACTATTTCGTTTTGTATTCGATACGCCTGTGAAACTGCAGGTAAAGGCTAATATATACGTATATATATTTGCAAATTGTTATTTCTTTTGCATCTTCAGCCCATTGTAAATAAAAAAGTAAGCATTTTGGAGCGGTCTGCCTTTTGATTCACGTGGTCTGAAGAATCTACCTCCAAGATTTCAGAAACATTGATGATTCCATTTAAAATTTTCGGAGTCCTTAAACGGTGACAGTTTCCAAACTGCTTGACTAATAAATTCTCTAGCTTGCAGACTTGGGTTGAAACATCTCCACAACAGATAAGTGTACACCATATATTTGTACAGGGTGAATGCTATTATGGAGAATTCTTTCTCTCAGAATATCTGTGAGAAATACCGTAAAACACAATTAGTTATCGTAATGGCCCTACTACATTTTGTCTGCATTTCAAATTTCAAATACTTCTCTGTTTCAAAAAAGAAATAGGGAGAGTACATTTTAATGCACAGACAGAATAATCAAGGGCGCTCAACAGCCTTTTCAAAATTATTCACGTGACTATCTATTTAGTTGAGGTAAACATATGAGGCAACATAAGAAATTATCAATTTTGCTTCTATAACTTCTCTAGAATTTTGCCGTTCTTATTACGCGTATCTTTTTTATTTTTCGAAATCATTTTTGTGACATCATAATTTTGCACTTCAATTATTTATATGTTACATTCGCTTCAGACTTTTTGAACTGTATTCTGTTTGAAATTAATGCACATAAATATTCAGTGAACAGCAAACAGCCAATTTCTTATAAGTCGTTGTGGTCCAGTGGTCTTTCTCAACTTATATCAAAATGGTATTATTTCTCTATTACAATGACTATAAACCAGCTATTTGGAAAATATAAATCCTTGAAAATTTTTTGCTACTTAAGTACTTATTCGTCTAAATCTACTGTACCTAAGATTAATCCGATTAATATATATTTTTATTGGTAATCTCAGTGTTTCACATCAATTTCTGTAGATTTCGGGATAGGTTTAAAATCATTATGTAAACATTACTTTTATCTATTCCCAATAGTTTATTCTAAGCTTTACTGAAGGCGAACTTAAGTTTAAGTAAAATTAGAGTAACTTAAAAGCGTTTACAAAATAATCTTTAAACATCGTAAGGCCATAGTTGTAGCATTTGCAAGACTAACAGATACCGATTTAAAATGCAATGTTTAGAAACAATCAAGAAAGAAAAAAGAATTTAAGGTACAATTCTATTGATTATTTAAGCGAATTCTTATCTCCCCCTCTCTCTATTTTCTATCTTTTTCTATATTATACACATATTTTTTTAACTTTTTTATTTGTTTTATTATTTGGACCACCCTATATTGCAACCATCCTGTATATGTTTCTGTGTATTTGTCACCCAATATAAATTATTTGTCTTTTATTTTCTGAATCACCTTGTACAACTTTAATCTCTACACCTTGTTGCAACAGCACTGTATAAGTCTTGATCCTCTCCATCCTATTGACGGTTTCTATTTTTTGTTTTTTAAATCACTCTGTATACCTATAATTTTACTTATGTTCCACACTATATAACATTTTTTTAACCATCCTCTATAACTGTAATTCCACTGCTTTTACTCTTATTTCAACCACCTTGTGTACGCAACTACTTATTTGCCACTCAATACAACATTTTTGAACCACCCTGTATAACTTTAATTCTATTTCACCTTATATTTCAACCATCACATAAATGGAACTGCTTATGTACCACCCAATATCACTTTTATTTTTAAGATTTTAGAACCCACCTGTCTAAGTGTAATTTTACTTCGCCCAATACACCAACTGGAACATTGCTTGCTGTTTGAATTTGGGTGCACACACACACACCTACCACCGTATACCATATAGAAAACATTGCTGACCTAAAAAAAATTCTTTTCGATACACTAAAAAAGAAATACAAGATGAATTATTAGATGTGACCACAGAATATATCAACTATTACGTACATTCTAAATGTGCATATGTCTGAGGCAGTTGCAGAAGAAACGTTGGGAGAAAAATCCACTGGACCACGGTAAAACAGCTCGGTATACCCAGTGATTTCATTGACACCGGCCGTGAAAGTCATACATACTTTGATAAAATAAAAAGTGTATATTATCATTCAAAAGTGGCCAAAAAAGTGGATACTACGCACTTCGTAAGGCCATCAATAAATATTCTCAACTAAACTAAATTGGAGAAATTGTAACTGGAACTTTAGTTAATCGAGCAAGTCATAAACTATGATAACCTAAAGCAACTTGAGAGAAAATCCAGGATGTCCAGAACTAAATGCTTTACTGACTATAATAGTATGACCGTTACAATAAAATCAAGACAAATATAAAAATTTATAAAATGGCCAATAAAATATGAGTCGAACCATCGACTAAATCAGAAATGTAAACAAATGAAATGCAAATATATAGATCGATTGTGAGACTAACATTGCGAGATGAGCAAAAAACGCAAAAATAAGAAGGAAATGTAATGTTGAGGACATATTGACACAGTAACAGATTTTGTATATAAAGAATACCAAACATCATTCGTCAATCTGTAAAGATATTTAATCAATATTACGTCAATTCCATATAGCATTGTACAATACTAGATTAGTGTGAACATTCAACAAACAATTTTATAATGTTGTAATGAATTAATTGTTTATAAATCTCATTTAAAAATATACATAGATGAACATTCTGTAACACAAAAACGAGCGAAAACAAGGTTAATTTCAAAAATAATAATTTTATCAATTGCAATAGCTGTTCATTTTTTTCCCATATTTGAGATCTCACCAGAAAGTTTATTTCCATTGCCCCAATAGAAATATTATTGGTAGTCGACTATGAACTTCCACAGGTCAATATTTCAAAATAAACTAGGTTTAGGACATTTTAACATTTCTATTAATTCGCCCACTGGTTAAGTGATTTCAGAAAATTGTCTACGGTGATCAGCTATATTAATTCAATGGGTTATTAGTCATGAAAGCAAAACTAAAATGTAAATAAATTTCACTTTTATTATAAAAAAGTATTACTTTGTATACTGTCATCTAATAATGTATTATAGTGGTATTTTTCGGCAACACATTAATCTTAAAACCGAAAGTAAGTTTTGATAAACTTTCTATATATAAAATTAATTCTGTACCAAACTAAATGGTTCTGATAATAGCTAATTTAGAAATAGCTATTAATCGGAAAAGCTTTCATTATATATCTTCTTTATGTAAATCAACCCAACAATCACTTCTTTAATTGTTTCCCAAAGTTGTTTAATGTTAAGGTGGTTAACATCAAAACATTCTTACTTAATAATTCATGTCAGTGCATCAACCAGATTTTAAAAAACGAAAAATTAAACAAATGCGTCTCGCAGTTTAACATGGAATTTTAGTGTTTCTGTCACTCCTAAAGATGCTTCAGAGTTCTTCCCTTCATTATCGTACTTCAACGTCCTTCATATGGTTGTACCATGTTGTTTCTCGGTATGATTTTGTGAATTATTCTTTCGTATATATGTGCAGTGTACAGCACTGTTTTACTTTTTACACTTGAACTGGTTTATCTGGGTATATTTTTTAAATTTTCTCTTTTGTTGAAAATTGTTTTATTGAAGTCAAAGATTCTTAACAGAAACCCACACTTACACAAATGAAAACAAATAGGTAGGTATGGTAATGAAATGCAAAAATTGAAATTACATTTGTTTCGACACTTCAATCCGACCGACACCACACTTGCTTGATCTTGAAATCTACTACATTTCTGTGTAAAAAGAGTTAATTAAGAGTCTCTTCGTTTATAGAAAATCAATAAATCTTAGTAAATAAACAAATATAAGATCCAATTCATATACAATACCTGCACAAAATATGGTTTTCAATCTAATAAACATTCCAGTTTTTGTTTGCAATATTTTAAATTAGAGACTTGACATAAGTCAGAATCGCACAAAAAAGTTTATTGATAATAGAGACTATGATGACAAACCAGAACTCTGTAAAAAATTTAAGTCTCTATAAATGGTAGAGACGAGAATGACAAACTTATATGGGGCTTAAATTGAAAAAAAATGTCCAACTGAAAACATTAAATAAAAATTTCAAGGAGAGACCAGAATGGCGCTGATGTACAAAGAGGGTATGATGTGAATTGCTAAATATAAAATAATATTAATGTTTACCCACCGGTTTTGTTTTTTAAGGTATTTAAAAACTATATGTTAGAGTCAGAGAGGGAATAACTTAATTTGAATAGAGTTTCCGAAATAACAGAACAATTATATGTAAAGAAATTGTGACTGGATTGCAATAGTAGTAATTTCTAGACTATTATCTCAATTTATGCTAAAACAAATATTTTTATTATTTTGTCTGTTCATTGGGTTTTCTCTCCTGCAACAGATAAGTATTTAAAAATTGTATATGTAGAACAAAGTGTAGTAAGGAAATTTCGTAAAATTGCCCGGATTACTAGCTGTCTGTACAGAGAATCTTCCTCACAGTTTTTCTGAGAGCAAGAGATGTCTATAAAATGATCAACCAGTATTCCTGTATATAAGTAATGTATTGTATACTGTGTAATACTTATCTGTGTTTGGAGACGTTTCAACTCCGAGTCTGGAGTCGTTGTCAATCGAGGTTTTTTCTACAAAATTTTCGCTTTGATCTTGAATTTGTTGTTTGTCAAAAAAATTGACACTGATTAGGGTAATGGGAAGTGACCATCGGGCGGTCTAGGACTTTTCCATAAAGCTTAGGTTTTTCTTTGGTTTCATATGGATTCACGGAATGTTCCGGGTAAGGATTTAGAGCTATGTTTGCATATCCACATCCTCCCATTTTAACAGGAGCTGATAGGAAATTCCGACCTTCCTTCTTTGTAGAAGTTTCAGGTCTTCTTTTGTTACTAAATGCTTCAATTTTTCCACTAAAGGTTCCATACTGGTCTCCAGGTGTTGCGTGTATCTTTCCAGGCCCTGTAGGTATTAATGGTCCAGAAACATTTTTGTATTTGGGTGGTGGAGGTTTTCTACCTCTTCCTTTTAGGCATTCCCCGTGAATAATCTTTTGAAGTCTTTTTCGAAATAACAGTCAGCTTTTCCGCCTTTCGTTTTGGGTCCTTCACCAATAATGTTCCGACCTTTTACTGTTTTCGGTCTGCCAAAGGGAGAAACGTACCCTTTGCCGTTCATGTATGGCATTTCTGAGAACAAACCGAGTCTTTCGACGTCTGGTCTTGTAAATCTGTGGCCCAAATTGTCGCATTCTTTGGTTTCCATTTTTATAAAGTTAAATAATATTTAAAGCATCTAGGCACAAAAATAGGGTCTGTAAAAGTGACAGATTCAAACCCAATGAACAGACAAAATAATTCAAGACCTCCTCAACAATCTTTTCCAAATTAAATACTATTTATGTTCTCTGAAGATCACCAAGTTGTAATAAAGCAAATATCCATAATATAGACCAAAAATTAACAAACCACCATAGATTTCAAAAGATGGCTTACATTAATGAACAGACACGGACCTCTTCAGCTTTCATTTCAGAATCTTTTATATCAAATGAATGAAGGCTCTCCACAAAGAACCTACGAGAAGACTATTGGGCAAATAACTATGTCCTAAAGCTAACTATTTGCTTTGACAAATAGCACGCTTTGAACAAAATCACATATTTAAACTGTTTTCTCTGTCCTGTCGATGACAGAATTAATAATAGAATCGAATAATCCGAACTCTATTAGAAAACAAGAGTTTTCTGATAACTTTATGTGTAAACTGAGAAGAATTCGTACACAACTACATTCTGGAACGTTCTATAAAGTTTGTATAATTATATGTATAGGTAAATAAAGAAAGAGGAAGTTGTAAGGACATTCGAAATGTTAGAAGCAAAAGCCAAAGAATACGGTCCTGGACCATATGAAGACATCTAAATATATGGTCGTGAAGGACAGCTCTACAGGTCATCTAGTTAATATAACACTATTATGTATTTGGAATGAACAGAAGTAATATAAAAACCACTAGTGAGAGGAAGCAAGGAAGCAGGTATCCTTTTTAAGGTCTTAAAAGCTAGAAATCCAACACTAGGAACAAAACTGAGGGTACATTAAAGAATAATAGGGTCCACAGTTACCTATGCGGGCGAGACATCAACAATAACGAAGAAAACATAAAGTAAACTAGAGATTGGGAACTAAAATATTAAGAAAAATCTTTGGAGGAATTAAGTACCAGGATTAGTGTAGAAGAACAAATAAGGAAATTGAGTAATTATACAAAAGAGCAGGAATTGCTCAGGAGTTGAAAATACAAAGGAGATGAGTGGGTAAAAAGGAGAAGAAGAAGATCTTGATAATAATAGCTGGAGAAAGTGGTGAGGAAGTGGACAACGGGGAGTGGCAGAAGCAGGCATTGTCTGAAAAATGAGAAAGAAGTGTGAAAGATCTCATAGCCAAGGACCACTTGGCTGATATGTATAAATAAACATTACATGTTTTAATAGAAAATTAATTTATTTTGCATTATCAACTGATAGATCTTTGGGTTCAATCTAGTTTCAAATGTTAGACGATTTTCAATGTAAATTTCTCAAAAATCTTTCAAATCAAAATGATACAATGATATTAATTAAATTAATCCAACACGACTTTTTCACTGATTCATTCAACTGCCTGGTTGTTTTATGTAAATAATCACAACTAACAATTATATGCTAACATATGTATGAAATCCTTTTTATAAATTTATTTCTGTGGTACATTTAGTTTTTTAATTACACTAAAATTTAATTTTCAAATTACATGTTGATAACAATCCTAACATTTTTTTAATCAAAACAAACACAATTAGCCTACAAATTTCACTTTCTACAATTGAAATCTACGTGCCTGTTAACGTGTTTTACATTTTAATGTGAGGTTGATTTTCTTTAACAATGGTCAGTGGAATTTTGACGACTAACTATGTTGTAACGTCCTAGCAAGAAATATTTATAACCACAACAATTTTAAACCTTCACAAGAAACTCATTCTACATATGCGTTTTTTACTTTGCGACTTTTATGATTTCACTGCATTCGAAATATTGTAGTCTGTGTGCAATAAAAGCTTCTAGCACATTCCCAATAAAGTATATATGCAGTCTAACATGTCTATACTATCACTTTTACGACTAAAATAACTAGCATCTAAACCTATATTCAAATTTCTTAAATGATTTTTTTTATTCACACAAAACTAGTAAATAAAGATAATGGGTATGTTTGTTTATGATGAATATCCTTTTCCGAGATCTGACAAGTACTAATTAGGATGTGGCAAAAATTCATAAATATTTCATTGGAAAATATGCACGCAAATAAACTGACCAGTTTCGATATTGATTAACCACGGTTACTTTTAAATACTTAATGGAATAAACTGAATGTTTACCTTATTGTCTACAACGTCATTTTTATAGATAATTCTGTTCCATTGTCATAGTAATCCATATTGCTTGCATTGAGCAAGCATCTTTAGCCCCATTTAAAACTTATGACTTAAATAAAAAATTAAAATTTGCACAGATAAACAAATTGTATATTACTGTGGTCAATTAGTATTAACCTTACCTAACCTAAATTAAAATACACTTAAAAATTAATAAGTAACAACAAATAAACATAATGAGCCACTGATCCCTTATGAGAGATAAAAGTTGAAAGCAATTATTTACCTAGTCCTTAATTCTTTTCCTGTTAAGGTTTTATTTAGTACAAAGTACACTTCCTTAAGAAGAACAAAGCTATAAACAATTGCAAGCTAAGATATTCTTGTGATTCTGAGAGCGTGCAATATCAAGGGACAATAAGTGCCTTTTCCATAGATACTATGAAAATGTAGACAATTATGTTTCTCAATTTACATCGCAAAGCACATCATTATCTATACTTATAATACGAGGGCTGCCTTTTATATTTCGGGATTGGACAACCCTAGTGTAACAATCTGACAACTGACAGCTCTATCGTAAAGTTTGACATTTTTGGGGTTATACGTACTCAGAACGATTTGCGCGCTATGTGTTGTTTACAGTAACTTAAAGGATTCATCTCGGCCAAAAAATGGAATTAAGTCGTGAACATTTTCGTGCGATTATTTTTTACAACTTTCGATGTGGAAGTCAGCAAGAGTGCATGGATGAACTTAATTTAATATTTGGCGATGAAACTCCATCAAGGACCACTGTTTATCGATGGTATGGTAATTGCAAGATCGTCATGTGACCTATCGTGAGATTGAGTCAACCTTACACATTAGTGGGACCAGCATACACTCAATAATTCATAAACATTTGAATGTCAAAAAAAATTATTCGCGTTGGATCCCACACAATTTGTCAATCGTTTCGATTGGTCGAAAGAAAAGCTCAAAAAATACGATCGCGGTGCTTCAAAACACGTTTATGACATAGTGACAGGTGATGAATCGTGGATTTACGCGTATGAGCCTGAAAGTAAACAGCAGTCAACTGTATGGGTGTTTCAAGATTAGCCGAATCCAACAAAAGTTGTTCGCGCACGAAGGACTTCCAAGCAAATGATCGCCTGTTTTTACGGAAAAACTGGACATGTCGCAACCGTACCACTAGAACAACGCAGAATAGTCAATTCTGAGTGGTACACAACCATTTGTTTCCCAGTTGTCTTCCAAGAAATGAGGAAAACCAACCGCCGAAGACGGATCACTCTTCACCACGACAATGCGAACTCTCACACATCGGCTCAAACAACTGCATTTTTGACCACTCAAAACATCGATTTGATGAGTCATCCGCCGTATTGTCCTGACTTGTCACCAAATGACTTCTTTTTATTCCCGTACGTAAAAAACAAACTGAGAGGTCAACGTTTTTCGACACCTGAAGAAGCGGTTGCTGCTTTTAGAATGGATGTTTTTGAGATACCTCAATCAGAGTGGAAAAAGTGCTTCGACAATTGGTTCAAACGCGTGCAAAAGTGTATAGATCTTCATGGGGAATATTTTGAAAAACAAGAAAGCGATTTTCGATGATTAATATTTGTTTTTGTTCTCTAATCCCGAAATATAAAAGGCAGCCCTCGTATAACGAATCCCCCGCTCCGCTTTTCTCAGTCTGTTAGAACGCCATAAACTCAAATACTACTCAAATGATTTTCGTAGTTTTCTCAAATAGACGGAATGATTCAAGAGGAAGATTTATCAGATTAATTCATTAATATTTAGTCGAAATTGGTGAAAACAATGACGTCGATTATTGAGGATGTCGGAAAAAATCAAGCCTATTGGGACATTTCACCATACCCAGCCTATGCTCTTTGAGATATACAACCATTGTTCCTTTTTTATAGGTCTACAGACATGCCAATCTTAATGTTAAAAAAATGGTCAAATGTAATGTGGTAATTAGAAATACGTTGCTTCCTTTGCTGTCAGTTCATGGGCGTGAGTCTAATATACAGGGAGTTGAAACTAACTGAAACTGCTAATGGACATGAGTCTAATATAAAGAGTGTTTTTAGACTGATTGTAACATTCTGGAAGCTAACTGATAAACTGGCACTGAGTATGCAATTATATAGTTCACAAGGTGTAAATATACAGGGTGGTAGGAAATAAAGGGTAAATATACAAGAGTTGGATATATTGAGTATACTACATACAGTTGTATACGTGATGTAAGTATACAAGATTACAGTATACAAAACAACAGTATACAGGGTATAAGAAGATAGGGAGTTTGTAAACAGGGTGAAGATTTCATGTCAATACACAAGGGATTAAGATACCGTGTATACATATACCGGGAGTACGTATAGATGGTAAAGCATTTGTTGCAGTATATCAAATTAAATATGTAAGTACGTCCCTTTGTCGACAGTGTTTGGGCGGGAGTCCAACAAACGGGAGGTTTTAACTAGTGGCAATGTGTACAAGACCTGTTATACATGATATGTGGATTATATGAGTTATTCTTATACAGGGTAAATCATTTAGCAGTATATATACAAAAAGGATCCAAAGTATGAAGGTTGTACAGTAAATGCATTTCAATAACCAAGTGCAGTCAATATACGAGGGTGAATCAAATATGAACCGGACTTTTGTTTTAAAAATTTTATTGGTATAGTCTACTCTCTTATGTATACATCTCACCGAATCGGAAGTTTTTTAATACCTTTCTCAAAGAATGAAACTGGTCGTGTCGATAACCAATTGCGCACAAACGTTTCTACACCTTCGTTGTCCTCAAAGTGGTGGCATCCCAGTTCTTCTTTAAGTGGCCCAAACATGTGGTAGTCACATGGCGACAAATCAGGACTGTAAAGCGGGTGTTCAAAGGTTTCCCAATGCATTTTGTTCAATTTTCCTTGAGTCAATGCAGCTGTATGTGGCCGAGCGTTGTCATGCAACAGAATCACACTTCGGATAGACATATACCGCCTCTTTTGCCGATAGGCAAGTTTCACTTGTTGGAGTAGTTCGCAGTAATACTCAGCATTAATTGTACGGCGTTCGTGCAGAAAATCGATCAGCAGTACGCCTTCAATCAGCTCACGAATTGCGTAGATATTCGCCTCATTGACGCTTGTCGTGGGACGGCGTGCATAAGGCTCATTTTCCACGGTCTCTCGACCATCTGAAAACTTTTTGTGCCAGTCGTACACTTGGGTCCTTGAAAGTGTTTCATTGCCGAACTGTGCAGATAGTCGACGCAAAATTTCAGACGGTCTAACGCCCTCCCGCGCTAAAAATTTGATAACAACACGTTGCGCAACAGACGTATGCACCTCTTGCTCTGACATGATGCTACTAACAGCGCATCGACTACGCCTCGCCAAACCGACGAACTCCCCTCTTCTTAACATCCTTACCTAACATTTATCGAGACGTCACGCCACTCGAATTACCTACAGGGCGAGAAACAGAAAAGTCCGGTTCATATTTAATTCACCCTCGTAAGAAGGTTCCCATTTCAATAATATAAATATAACGCCAGTTTAGAGATAAAATACGTCTTCCAAGAAACTGAGTAATGATCTGTTGCACATTCCACAAGAGACAGCTTCTTTATTCTGTGATGACAAATTATCTAGAAAACGATAGCCTTTAGGTGAAACTATTACACTACTCATATGTTTTAACGCTATATATTATCATAGTTTTATTTAATTATCTGCATTCTTAAAAAACTATCAAAAATAATACACACTACACTACTCTATCTGAAATATTCCCAGATCAAGGTTACTATACTAATAATAAATTTATCTTTTTAGACCAGTATATCAACAAAATACGTGTCTAACTACAGTATCGCAAGAAAGTCAGTTCTTGTCAATATTTTCAGATTATTGTTAAGAATATGTGCGGCAACGCACTATTTCAAAATTACTTCCAATAAATGGAACAGACAGTAGTTTGACAATCTGTCAAAATGTAAGCAATAGCATAAAACATTGTACAGGGCCGCTGGAAATGGACCGCTAACTCTGACAAATGATTCGCCATTTACATTTTTACTTTTATTATTTGAAATAATTTGTTTAACGTAATATAAATAGCTATTATTTGACTTGATGATGTTAAGTATATATTTATGAAATCAGTTTCATCACTGATGATTAAATCATATAGTTGTATTGTTCTATTCAACTTAACGAATAAATTAATATTTTGTCTTTATTTTATTGACACTTATTAATCACAGATTTTTGTAGGGTGTCTATTTCGTCAGATCCTTCCTGTCATATACCCTGACATTGTATCTTATATTTTTGACATATTTTTGAAATATTTGAATTTATCGTTTATTCTTGTCACACTCCAATTTCACTCATTCAAGAAACTAATATCGATAAATTTAAATAATTTCCTATACTTCGTGTTCATTAACAAGTTCAAACGTATATTCCCTAAGGGTTTGTCCAGTCACGTAGAGAAATTGTTTAACTAGAGCAAATAACTAGACTGAACATTTCGTTTACATTACCTAAGAGACACAGACGTTGTTTTTAAACAAATTACCTTATTTACTGTGACAGCAATCAAACTTATGCACGTTATCAGTTAAATTAATAACTTGAAACATCCAAATGTAAATTACGTGTTATCGGTTTCGTATTATCTCTGAAAACTATGAACTTGGAAAACCAGGTCAATAGAAAACTGTTGTTGCATTTCAATAAACGACCATTAAAATATGCTACAGACGATTAATGTACTACTTGAATGTAATAGAAATATTCTCAAGATTTAACAACCTTAGGTTAATATGCAACATAAAAAATTGAATTCCACAGATTTTTACTAATCAGGCACTTAAAAAGTATCTTACTAACACACATGTGATATTAATTAGTCTTATAAACTAATTTATAATTCTATGGAAAAAAACAGAGATGATAAATTATATATTAAATAAAATTGAAAACCAAATAACCTGAAACAAAATTAAAACGCAAGGAAGATCTCCTCGAACATGTAATTTGCCCCAGGTTGGAAAGTAATTCTTAAAAAATGAACAACAACAACCGCCAATTATATTTATTACAGAAAATTTTAATAATTACAGAAAAATAACAAGTAAATACTTAACAATAAGGATTCGATCTTAGACCTGATTGGACGCACCTAGTTTAGTTAAAAAATTTATCTTATTGATCATTTGCATTTTTATATCACATAGGTATCAAAAAAATATATTGAATTAAGTAACAGAGAAATCAGTAACAATTTTTTATATTTAAGATCTTAGAACTAACTTGTGCACCTCAATTATATCTGGAGTAGGGATATTATGGATATGTAATTACGGATCTGGATACACGGATACGGATATAAGAATAATATTATATCGGTTTCAGTTACGGTTACGGATATAAAATTATTTCGGATTATCCGATAGTTTCGGATAGTTTCAGTTACGGATATTGGTTTATTTTGAATTGAGAAAGGAAAATACAAATAAAAACAAGGCAACGAATTTACTTTATTATTAATTGGTGCTACAATCACAAATAATAAAAAAATCAGTCTTTAAATTATAATAAACAAAATAAGGATATTAGTTCCTACCATGTAATAAAAATTTCAACTAATTCTGGGTTTATAAGAAGACAAAAATAATTGATATAATGAAAGTCAAAATTAACAAAGCATTCTATTAATCTGTATTGTAAGAGCGTTACTTTGTATTAAATAGTAGATACAAAAAGTAAATTACATTGCAATTGGTTCATACCATCCATCTTTGAAATAAGCCATAATTTTCTTCTTAATTAGTAATTGTTAGAAAAGAAACGCTTTTATAATATTTGCGAGGTCCAATTTTGTAAATTTTTGAGATTCAAAATAGTCAAAACTGAGCAACGGTAAATTATACTTAACAGAAAGGAACTTTGCAGCTTTATCAGGGGAAAGTCGATTTCTCAAGGAATTAGAATATCACAAGAATGATTCACTCATTAATATGGATTATGGCTGCAATAGAAATATTAAAACTTGGAACAATGCAAGCGACGCAGCTATTGTACCTGCTCGGCCGGACCAAACCAGGCATAAATAAGGTTTGTTCGAACACGATAAATAAGTGATGAACAACCGGACACAACCCGTTATTGTAAACGCTAATTCGTCAGGGCTCACTTCGAGAACGGTTTGTCAATCGTTTGTCGGGTTCGAATTTCGAACATTCTTTTCTCATTTCGATAAATAGCTGACTTTATCCGAAATTATTCGAAACTTTTATATCAGATTCGGTTACAGTTTCGGATAGATTTTTATTTCGGATATCCGATAGTTTCGGTTACGGTTACGGAGCTCCATAGCATCCCTAATCTGGAGTAACAATCCGGTAATATTGACAGTTTATTTTCTTACTCTTAGGGTCGGATTTTTTAAATTCAAATCAGGCAAACAACCTCAAGAGACAGCCCAGTATGACATGTCAAGCCCTAGTTCAACCATATGTGGTAAAATGTGTTTCTTCAAATATAATTGTAACCAGCCCTTGTAGAACAAATTGTTCAACGTTATCGGTGTATAATTCTTAGTTAAGTTGTAACATACCCATAATCTGGCAGGATCAGGGGAAGCAGCTGCCCCCCCCTAGACCTTTCCTGAAGTTGAAGCTTTGCAATATACTTTAGTTATTTATTTTAATTGGTGCCTGATATCATAAACGCACGTTATTACTGTTGATAATTGACGACAAAAAATTCTGTTTGTCCCCTAAGACAAAAACCTGCCGATTTGTCACTTGCCTTGCCACACCTATCCATTAATCGTCTCGAAAACAGAACATCTGGTCAGGTCATGTACTTTACTGATCCTTGTGTATTTTCTTTGCAAAGCATTATTATTGACTTTTTCTATCTTTGTTATATGGGCGTCGATTTTTCACACTCGGCCCGCCATTTTAATGATTTACATTTTTTGTTTTCATTTTAAATGAGTAATTTTTAAGGAAAAAAATACAAGAGATAAATAAGTTTCTAAATAAATCGGGCTAGCCAAATTTTTTTCCAAGTATTTCTAATTTCGTAAAACTTTACATCTATACAACTTTTCAAATATAAGTTGACTATAAAAGCATACATACTTCTTTTGGCAATAATGCAAAAAGAAAACAAAGACAGACATATAAAAATGCTAACAAATGATGCTTCAACATTCTCAACAGCCTAAACTATAAACATACAATGGCTATTATTAAAGCGGTGAAATAATGAACTTTTTCTTTTGTTATAATTATCGTATGTATACACATGCAATAATATATCACCATAAATATAAATGCATAACATGATGTGTTCCAAATTCCGGCAGCAAATAGCCAATTAAGATATTTTAATATTACTTTATCTAGTTTCTGACCTACCAATGATATTACATAATTTTAATGAAACCAAATTTAATTAACCAAATCACGCCGTTCAACACTATGAAATTGATGTCAGTCAAGAAATATTCCGCCAAATGATAGAAAAGTGGGACAAATCATTTAATTATTACGTATCCTTCAATACAGCCAAATACGTGGAAAAGAAGGCCGCCAATTTTTTATCAGTGCACAATACCGTGAACGATTTTAGGGACAATAAAAAAATAAAATAAATTGTAGTTCAAGTGAGGATTGTAACCATTTTGTTGAGTTAATATAGACAAATATAGTGAAGAGAAAAAATATGTAGGATATGGAAACTAACAGAAAGAATATGGAAGGAAGAAAGGATGCCTGATTAATGGAATAAAGCGGTGATAATACCCCTTCACAAAAAGGGAGATAAAAAGAAATGTAGTATAGCTATATAATAGCATTACACGATGTCACGTACAAGGTCCTAGCAAAGTTAATAAAAAATCAGTTAGAATAATACCAAGAAAAGAGAGGAAGATCAACCAACTGACCAGATATTTATTACGAAACAGATCAAACAAAATGCTTATGAGCAGAATTTGAGTTTACATCTGATATTCATAGACTACAAACAAGCATATGATTCTATTAAAAGCAATAAGCCATATTAGGCATTAGAACAGTTGGGAGTCACAAAAAAGCTTAGAAAACTAATACAGAAGACGACCAGAAAAACAGAAAACAAAGTTATTATCAATGGGAATCTGTCCGAGGAATTTTTAATACAAAATGGGTTGAGACAAGAAGACTTACTGTCTACAGTTTTTTTGTATACATCTAAATATATGGTTATGAAGAACAGCTCCAAGTAATCTAGTTATTGACGCCGATGGGAACAGGACATACATATTAGAGAAAGTAAGATCATTTTGAATACCAAGGTGTAACAATAACGTAATGGAAATGAAAACAAAGAAATAGAAAAACGACTAGGCAAAGCCGCAGGTACCTTTTTAAAGGTTCTCAGAGCTACACTATCACGAGAAACAAAGCTAAGGGTGTATCAAACAATAATAAGGCCCACAGTCACCTATGCGTGCGAGACTTGGACAATGACGAAGAAAACGGAAAAAGAAAAAATTTGGCAACGTAAAATATTAAGAAAAATCTTTGGAGAAATTAAGTGCCAGGATGAACATAGGAGAAGAACAAATAAGGAAATTGAAGAGTTATACACAAAACCAAGTATTGTTCTGGAGGTGAAAATACAAACAGCTAGATGGTTAGGACACATTGCAAGAATGCCAGACAAACGATGGGTAAAATGAGTACTATTTGGAAGTTAGGGAGTAAAAAGAAGAAGAGGAAGACCTAGGAAAAAATGGCTAGAGGAAGGGGTAAAGGATCTGGAGGAAGTGGAAATCAGGGACTGGAAAAAACAGGCGTTTGACCGAAATAAGTGGAAAAGAAGAGTGAGAGATCTCAAAGCCAAGGGCCACTAGGACTATTCAGCTGATATATCCATATAACATAGAAATTGGCATTGAAATTTGTTCCAGTTACAATAGAAGTTATAACTTGTTCAAAATATTGAAATTTCCTTCTTCAGAAATGATACCAAAGCTCCCGGTTTTTTTTCTCCAGAAGAAAAGAATACCTTTGCAGAAACATATAACATATATTTGCAAATATATGTCTTACGTGTTTTTCTTGTTTGCACTAAAAGACTTGTTTGTTTTTTATTGAAATCTATGCATCTATATTGTTTGACTTTCATAACCTTCTTTTCTTGCGTAAATTGCATAAGAATTTTATTTGAAGGTGAACTCTTGCTAACTCTTCCTGAAGTGCATCTCGATTAATCATCTCAAGGTCAGGATTATCATGTTTTGAACCACTCAGTGATTCTTCCGAAGGTTGCAAGAATATAATGTTAATATCACGACATTGTACTTATATCCAATGACCTGAGAAGTCAATAAGCAGCTCGAAATACATAAATAATGAACTGAATCGAGTACCTTTTATTAACAATCGAATAACATAGTAATTTAATATGATTTAAAGTTTTTTTTAATTTGTAACGCTGATTATTTTTTAGATACAAAAATATTATCTACGCCAATGTTTGTTCCAAGTTTTCACGCAAAGCCCTTGATAATTTTTCTAAATGTGTACTATCTGAATACGCCTTGAATTAAATAATACCTCTTCCATCTATGCATCTATAATCATCCATCTATGCATCTATAATCTATTAAGAGAATTTATTTCTGGCAGAGCTAATAACCAATATTTCAGGGTTTATGAATTTTTAGTTGAATAGGATTAATCTATAGACAAGTTCATTTCACATTGTTATTACTTTAGATTCAAATTCAAACAGACTTCACATCCTTATTATAGTAAATTGATTTCATATCATATACTACAGCAACAGCCATTGGTGTCTGCTGGCCCTTTTTACCTTGGCCAGTACATTTAAGGAACAGACCTTGTTTTGTTTCATGGTTCGGTCTTAAGGAAACACAGTAGCTATATCTAACCTTTGTGCCCTCCAGGATTTGTAATGCACAGAATATTAAAACATTTACACTAACTAATGTCTTTTATGTAAAATAGGTGTGTAAAGGTATAATACTCATGCTTATAAAAGATGTAAATGCTTTAGCATTCGAAGTAAACATTAATTTATTGTTTAAAACTATATTTTGTTTATTTTATTCAAATCGCAAGTTTTGCACTTGCTCTAAAAAATATATAATATTCAGCACATTCTACTTGTCAGTTTCAATCCATGCACAATATTCACGAGTGTTCCAAACACCCAAAATTACAGACTCACAATAAACCTACCAAATATTTTCTAAATTGTGAATTATTTTATTTTTTAACCTCTTTCTAATATTTAGCATTCTACATTGTTTTCAAAAATGAATCTAGTCAACTTCTTGTCGGTGTAGTTTTTTAACATTTTTATTTGATCTTGACATTGACCACATCTCATGGTGACAGTCATCTTCATTAGACTGGCCTCCTGAATATGATTAAAACGAAATCATAAATGTTAATTTCTGGTAATAATTTACATCAGTGTGGTCTTGCTCTAGAAGTTGCTTCCTGTACATTACCGTTGTTATTACGCACTCACATCCAAAAAGTATATCCGTCCAAACAAGAAATTTGTCCTACCTTTCAGAAAAACATCCAACTATTGAGATTTTTGATCAGGATGGTATGTGTAACACTGTTATGTTATTGGGCATATTAATCCATTTAAGGTTTCTTTTCGGTTTTCTTTGGTAACAGGACACCTTGAATGTTGGGTAAGACACCACCCTCGGAATAATACGGGTCTTCTTGTTATCACGTGCAGCAGTACCGGCCAACTCCAAGACTTCATAACAACTGCTAAGTATACTGGTGCACCGGCGCCGACGCGTACGGCACAATTTCCTTTTCTCATTAAACGACGAGTACGGCCTACCGGAAACTGTAAACGGCTGGATCGTAATTTTGCCTTTCCTTTAACTTTGCCATCTGTTCAAAGGCCAGACAAATCGCTTGGTTAAGAATTAAACACCAAAAAAACTAGACAATGCCGGAAGTAAAGACAACTCACTGCATCGACTGTGCGATTCGATATGAGCCACATACTTGCCACACGACAGATTGCTGCTAGCAAGTAACCTAATTTAACAAAGACGTTTTAAATTATTCAGAGTGGCAATTAGTTGAATTTGTGTGAATGTATGTTTATATTAAAAAAAAAATTTAATTATTAAGTAAGCACAAGAGGTACCTACTAACATTTGTCAAACTAAAAGACTGGAAATAAACTAATGTGTTTCTGGAAAACCCGTAGCCAGCAGGAGGGGGGTGTCTGGTGGTCCAAACTCCCCCTCCCCGAAATTTTGGAATTTGTGGTTTCCAGATTACATTTTTACCAATTAATCATGTTTTTCATAAGAATAATTTTATATTTATACAATTTTATATATCCTGGAAATACATGAAAAAAATATATATTACGCAGTCCTAATCAGCCCCTCACCAAACAAAGAAATTATCCAACCCCCCCCCTCTCCCCAAAAAAAAACATTTCTGGCTACCGCCTTGGTTTCTGACTAATTAAGCTTTTAAAAATAACCTTCTTAAGTCTGGTAGGTATTAATTTAGGTAGGTACAGACTGCACCAACCTACACGATTTAATCCACTCCTTAAGCGTTTTTCATTATAAATAAACGTTTCACGAAAACTATACACTTTGGTACAGACTAGCCTCTAGAATGTAAACAAAACAAACACAATACAAAAACTGCGAATTCGTTGGAAGGAACATCTGACTTATCACGATGTTCCAATATTTTTTCAGTGTAGCAAAACCAGGTAGGTAGGTACTGGTTTTTGTTTAATTACAAAAAAGTGGTTTGTCTATGTTAAAGTGATTAGTGAAGCTATATGATTTGTTTAGCAGCTACATTTGAAGTTTCCGAAGAGATTTCAATGCGAAATAGGTATATCTACAATTGTTTTTAACCAAATTATAGCTTTTTTAAAAAAAATCATCTACATAAGGGTTTTTGATTGTCCCTGTACGGTATAATAAAACAACAAATTATTTTTTATTAATTTTATTTTATGTTTAAAATTTAATTTAAAAACTATATACATGCCTACATGTTTACCTTAGGTTTCGTGTCTAACGTAGAAATTGCATCTCTTTTTTTTTCTTAGTTATGCTTTCACGTGTGCAGATTTTATTTTTTGTCATTATCATTTATGTCAAAATTGTAATTATCAAATAATTATGTTTAAATTGATTTACTATACACACTTGTCATGAAAAAAATAGATGAAACGTATTTCCTGTAATGAATCTTCCCACGGGCATATAGGGAGGTAGTAGGGATGTCCGATTTTCCGATATTCGCGAATACGAATGCGAATGCGAATTTTCTCTTCCAATATTCGCGAATACGAATGCGAATGCGAATATCAGATCAAAATTTACTTATTTTGGTTAATCAAAAATTATAACCTAAATTGAGCTCCGTAATCAGTATAGAAAGCCACTCTTCTATTTTTAATATATAAATTGAAATAGCTGTGGAATCATTGTTGTCTCACAGATGTATAAGCACAAAATTTTGTATACCACACCAAACCCTTACACTCAACGCTGTTTCAACAGTTAAGCTGTCATCATATTGGAGTGAATCAAAAATGTTTTTTTTTATTTATGAGAGAAGTTATGCGAAGTTATTATAAGTAAACAAAAAATATATATAATTAAATTTATGTAGTCAAATAAAAACTAAAATTATATGGATTGCCAAAAAAAGGAATTTTATTGTCATGTTATAGGTAACTTATTTATTGGCTCATTTACATATTTTTAAAAAAATCAGTTTCAAAAACAAAGTGACGAACGAGTCTAACCTTTGTAAAGGTTTAAAGGTAAGATTCTGCAACCTTGTATATTTCTGAGTAAAATGAGAATGAATGCATGAGAATTGGTCAAAAAATAACTGACTTATGACGAGGTATGTTTTAACATCCTGACAGCTAATTTCTTTTATTTTGCAAAATTAACTAGGCCTAAACACAAATTTCGCTTCGTTGGCTATCGCTAGTAATTTGAATTGAAAGCTGCGAAAATGGTACTAGCTAATGACGACAAAATTTGCATCAATATTTTAAATTAGAGAATGATACATGGCAAGTTCTGCCATAATCTGTTGCTAGGCGATATAATAAAAAATATATAAATATAATAAAAACGCAAGAATCTTTATCTAACTAATGGAGTTTTATAGGCGGTGTCCCATGTAAACACATACAAAGCATTCATTGTGTCCTTACTAGAAATTAAATTAGGGCTTTTGTAGCGATTTTATATTGTCCGATCGCTCAGTGGTTTATTTTCACCCCCAGTTTCAGCGTGTACCTGTCACTTTGACGCAACTCACGGCCTGAACCGCCCATAGCTCGTTTACAGCTCTGACAAAAGGCCTGCAGCTAGTCTAAGCGTTCCACAAACACGATAGGTTGTATATTTCCCTACCAATCAAAAAAAAAACGTGGAACACCATAAACCGTTTTTTTAGACAAAGGGGCAAGTTCACTAACTATATAATGATGTCTGTCGATTTAGCGCTACCCAACGATGCAAAATTTTTTATCCGGAGATTTAAAATATACGCACCTTTATAGGGTAATAGAATAATTATATTTGACAGATTCTTGAACGTGACTTTCTGTTGCATCTACAAATATTCAAGCTTTCCACTTATTTTTAAAACTAGAAATGTGACCCAAGAACGTACCAGCATATTTTAAAGTTTGTCAAAGTTTAGATATCTCTGCAATTTTGTTTTTAAAACTGATTTAAAAAATGAAGTCAGAAGAATGCGAATATTCGTTACAACCCTAGTATCTAGGTACCTACCTATATTGCAACTCACTGTCAGTTTCATGACAGTTGCTTGTTATGTGTACTTAAGTTATTTTGGCAACTGAGTACCTACTACTGAGAGGCGCCACTGTTTTGTTATATTGTTTAAGCAAGAGCCATATTACTTCATGGTATGTAGTCAGCATTTTTTTCAGCTTCTTGCGCCGCCGTTGTTTGTATTTTTATCTTGTTTTTGGGGTCTTTGATTGTTCGCTAATTTGAAAATTTGAATTGAGATCTATATCTATCCACTTTTCATGAATCCGTCATCAATACTGCTGATTACAATAATTTCTAATGAATAAACTGTACATGCCTACATAAATAACTACTTAAGTAAATGAGTTGATCTTTTTTCGTGTATTTGCAGATTTAGTCACCTAGAATTTAATTCAAATATTGAGAAAAACAAATACTTAACCAAAGTTTATTATCTAACTTAGTAGCCGTTCCCATTTATTAAAAGTTTCAATTTGTATTTATTATTAATTTTCAAACATATTTTAAAATTATGGGTCATTCACCTCATTGCGTTATTGAAAACGATTCAAAAAGTGCTTTCAGTCATTTGGCACAAATTACAAAAAACGTTAATGTTAATTGGGAAACAAACAGAATATCCAAGTTTCTATTACAAAATAAATTTATCTGTTTACAACACAAAACAAGTTTATAGCGCTTATTAATGTGATTTTTAATGTTGTGAAATTTTGGGTGTATAATTCCTACAACACAATATATGCTAATCAGAAATTGGTCTTTCTTCGAAATTCTCGTTTCGAACGAACAACTTTTATAATCCGAGAATATCTCGTTTTACTTTCACTTTCATTTCACCTTTAAAGTAAATACTTAATCGAATAACGCGCTTCTTCTGATATATCTCGAACTACTTATTACGTTATATGATAAATTATAAGACAGCTGAAATAATGTACAGTAACTTCCTGTTTAAATTAAATAAATATATAAATAAATGTTGAGTGTCTACCTAAGAACTAAAAGTGAATGAACAGAATTTGTATTAGAACTGCTTCTTTCACTTGCCTTGGTGAAATATGAGAAAAAATAGAATCTATTATATTTGTTCAGTAAGCCTGGAAAAACTAAAAACCACTAGATATTGAATTACATCGATAAAAAGTTGAATTATTCTAATGATATTCCTATGACAACTGTTTCTACCCGATCTATAGTCTCCATTCAATCCTCAGAGATGATAAGAAAATTGGGTAACACTAATTATGCCATCATTGTGTAAAAAGCAGAATAGAACCCCTTTTGGCACATTAAATCTAAGAGCAGTTGTCTTATGCCATCTCTTCAGTAATAGTTTGGTGGCAATAATTGATCTTTACAGAAAATTCGTAGGTGTGAAATATTCAAAAAATTAAAAACCCTAAATGAATTTCTTATGTTTTTGGGTTATAGGTATTATGAAAGGTGATGTAATGCTGTTAGTGGAAAAGTTCTAAAGGAACAGAAATCTTTGTTGATGACTGTTTATAAGTCCCCATTCGAGCATTTTTCACCAAGAAAGACCAGAAAAACTGTCAAAACTTGTTTTTTTTGTTTTAAATTCTTAACCTAGAAATGAAAACTGTCACATTAATATTGGCCACCATGTCAAGTTTATAAGGGCTCAATTTTAATTTATATAATTTCGAGAAATGATTTACAAAACCTAAGGTATTAGTCAGGCTGATCCGATCGGGATATACTCAAGATATTTTAAACATTCATGTAATGCACTTCAATTTGTCTATCTTGAATTTTCCTTATAATTCAAGGAAATTTTAAAATAGTAAAAATTACAAAATGCAACAGACAGTAGAGCAATGAAAGCAAAGAGACAAGGGAGGATTTAGTATTTTCTTGATGTTGTAACAGAAGATGAAAATGATAAGAAATTGCATTATTATGTTTTTTCTCCTAATTTTATTAGATTTTTATTTGCCTATCTATTATGTGTGCATATTGGTTACTATTGGGCTCAGGGTTACGTAGCTAGTGTTTACTGTTCATCATCAGGATGCGCCATTATCCAAACTCAGTCTCACGTTTAAGCCAATATTCACGAGAATTATCAATATCAATTTTACAGCACTGAAATTACAATTCAAGATACATAAAATAAAATGCATTTATGTGCTTTCAAAGTATATTTTGTATATCCCGATCAAAGGTTCGTGGTTAATACGGTAGGCTCTACAAAATAGTTCAATTAATTTGCAATTCTGCATCACTTAAAGGTCTTGAGTCTAATTAATTTCGACATCATTAGAACAAAGTTATTTTTTTTAAATCGGCATTTATCCTGTTTTCCGAGTTTCCTTTATAAAAATCCTGCAGTCAATATTTCTAATAGCCAGAGAAAAGTCATCTACAAGATGGAATGATAATGCATAAGATCGGGCAAGATGGCAATTCATCCCAGATGTTTTTGTGCAATGATTACTAAAACCAGGTAAATATATATTAAGCAATTTCATTTGAAACTCTTTGACATATAAATATATAAATGACGTATTAACGAAATCAAAGCCTAAAATATTGCCAAGAAAAAGTATAACTAGAATACTAAGGATGAAAAACTTTTCAAAGTTTTAAATTTTACACACAAGCGTTTTTGACAAAAGCAAAGTCAAGTTTCAATTTCAGAGTAAATGTACTTCACAACTTTACCAGCATAGCAATAAGGCCTCACAAATAATAGACATCACAAGTTTATTGACGTACAATATTAAATGTGCAAATTATAATAAACTTAACGCAAAATGGACTCAATACTAAGGAGGTAAAAGACAGGCAGCATTTTACTTGACAAGGTACAATGGACTGTTGATGGTATCCTTACTAAACACAATATAATAATAAAATGACATATATGATTATATTGAAGAGGCAACAGTTAAAGCTGAAAAGTTTATGAAGTTGCAGTTATATATACTGTTTCCGAATATAATACCAATTCGTTCATTTTGAATATAACAGGGTATGTTTTACATTTTTGTACTGGGCATTTTACAGGTTTATTGGGTCAAATTTTATATCAGTATTTGATTCCCACTTTTATTTCCATTTAATTCATACTGGCATTCCTATACCTAATCCTAATCAATTTTGAAACATTTCTTTATTTTGCTAAAATATAATAACACTAATTTCTTATTATTTCAACACTTTGATATTTATTAGTTTGCTGGAACATAAACTATATAAATAAACTGAAATCCTAGATGCCTAGTTAAGGCTTTTATTTATAAACAAATTTAATAACACTGATTACTTGTTAGAACAAATTACATGAGGGATTAACAAACAGTCACCTTAAATATTGAAAACGATAGTCTATGCTTTATTAATGTTGAGAAAATAAGTTTCATTATATTTAAGTAAAATCAGGAAATGTCCCAAAACTTGTAGGATGATATAAGTATAGGAATTCTGGTATCAATTATTACTCATACCAAAAACTGACAATTTTTGGTATGAGTAATGATGCATGAAAGTATTACAAATTTAATGAAAACTTCAAAATTACTACAAAAAATACCATGTTCTGTTCAAAATAAACGAGTTGATATCTACTTCCGTTATAAACAGAACGACGTCTTTTAAGAAAATAGTTTATTCGGTGACAAACTTTTATATTTCACCTACAACTGCATCCCTATAAACTTCTAATCGTTACTCTCCATGCCACACCCTGTATATTTGCGTACAAATAAAAAATTCAATTCCATAGATCCACCTATTAATTTACATTGTGCCCATTTTAATCCAAAAAATATATTAGGCGGAAATATTCTCTATCATAAGATAAACCTTTTCAATAACACTATTTCTTATAAACATTCAGAATTGAAATGTTTTTATACTCAATGAACATCATCTATTGACATCTATTGGTATACTAGCCACCTATACACCGCAGTATATTAGGTTGCATAACATTACACATAAGTTTCGGTTTAATATTAATTAGGAAGATCGCCGCTACGTAATCGGTGTTGGCTTGGCGCTTTATCGTTATGTTATATGGAGCACACTAGCACCGCCATGGTGCCTTACTTTTTATTTTGTGAAATAGAACTTAAAAATACAAATACATTAAAAAAAAAAACAAAAATCGACTTCGGTCACAAGTTGAACAACAAAGTGCAACTTATAAATGCAGTTTCACTGACTTGAGAAAAAATAATTAATTGTTTCAGGAAAAAATATTGAAGCTACTTTTAATTTGATTTCGGTTTTTGTATGTTAATGTATTGAATTTACCATTTTTACTGATGTTATGGTTTAATTATATGTAGTTTTCAAATCTAATGAACTTTTTCGATATTACCAAAAATAAGATATTTCAAGTTTGACCAAATTTATTATTTATTGTTGGACAGATTTTTTTTTTTTCTAAATATTTATATGTAATAAGAAAGTTTTTGCAAATGATTTCACCTTAGGTGGACGCACTGCATTTTAGACAATTTAGAGAATTCATTTTTGTCATTCCAAAAAGATATTATTCCTTATACAATTTTTAGTGATATTATACTTGGATGCTGTTTTCAATTCTAAAAAACTGTGTTTGATAACAATTTTAGATATTATCAAAAATAAAGCTACTTCATTTTTAAGCGAGTAACTTTTTCTCTAAATATTATTTATGTGAAAGTTTTCCATTTGATTCCAACTTATGAAGACACACTGTATATTGAGAACCTTGATCTTGAAGTCTATTAACTATTAATTTGGATTTAAATCCAATCTATTTTCAATTTATTAGATTAAAATAATGTCTCTCCTAGCTACTAAAATGGGCAGGAACCACATCTTGTTGAAATATAATAATATTTCGTAGAAACAAAATTAGCTAAATGTGAATTGAATTTTTACTCGTTCTTATTAAACCTATAGTGAAATTTCCGCGTATTGTTTACTCGATTTCGAGTAATAGAACTTCATTGGTAAATATTCTGTACCTTACTAATTCAAGATTAGCCTGATAAAAATTAAATCATAGACGCGTCTTGAAGATGTAGATGCTGAACTCACTGCTCCTGATACGGATATAACAAATTGCTCTGTGACATATATCGTCCCCGGTACATAATACAAGTCAGCGGGATACCCAGAGGGGTAGTGATTAGGTCAGTGGATACAACACTAAATTGAGAAAGTATTACTTCCAAAAGCTCAAAATAAGGTATTTTCTGTAAGTTTAAACCGAAGATTTTCAATGCAAAAGGTCAGGAAATAAGCCCCCTCCCCCTACTTAGCTTAATTTCGAATAGGATCGACCCCAATGAACACGAGATCGTCCCTTTGTGTAGGTGGTGTCTGGATCAGCCCCTGATATAAGCAGTTAAGTTATTTCTGTTACAAAACACATAAAGGTACTATGTCGACATTCCCTTTATACACTTCATTGGAAGGAATGCTGCAAATTCAAATTTATCTCAAACAGGAAACTTATTTGACAAGTGTAGAACTGTCTGATTAGCATAGCAGTGCTGCCAACTCAAAAAATTATTTTTATGACAAATCATTTTTCTTAAATGCCAAAATATGCTAAAGTTGGTGAAAAATGCTAAATAAAAAGTGCCAACTACAGTTATGAAAATATAACTTTAGTAGAATTTTACCGTAGCTAAAATCCTAACATGTTTAGCATATTCATATATATACGCGTTTGTATTCGCTGATTTTATCTCTACAATTAAGTGGAAGAAACCTGTCTTCTAGGCAAGGTATTCAAGGGATTTACAGGCTAAATCCCTGGAATAAATTCTAAATTTAGCCATAAAAATGCTAAATTCGCCGCGCCATCATGACTGATATTATTGTTGATGTCCAAAGTCCAAAGCATTTAGGTTGAACACCTATAGCTTGGTAATCACGGATATACTGTTAAATAGGACATAGGAATAGTAATAAACCACTGAGAATATTTCACTTCGATTTAGTTCAACTTTTAACTTATATGCTTTTAAACTCATCTAAATACAAAAAGATGTTGGCATAGTTGCATAAAAAAATCAAAACATTCTTAATTTGCTGTTGTTAAGTCTTTGATTTCTCTGCACACAAAAATCTCACAGAAAGAAGAATAACTTTGTAATTGAAACAAATCGCTTCATATATTTAATGTAACAAAATCTGCGAAAAATTAATGAATTACTCTTCTCAGAATTATTTTTTGCCAAGTAATTTCTAAATGGACGGACAATTTTGTTATGCATGATCATGCAGAAACAGACAAAACACATAAAATCGAAATGTGTTTTTGAACTGGGAATTTCGCACAACCTTGGTATTTGTTGAAACCTTCCGACAACGACGAATATTCTGAAATCGATATCTAACTCAATATAGTATGTTTACTTGTGTATACACTAGGTATTGTAAAATAATGCAGCAAATTGATGTTGTAGTAATTTATGCATTTTATTCATTTTTAACTTATTTAACAGTTCTAGTTTTTTTTTTTCAATGAGCCTTATTTTTATTATCATATAAAATCCCCACAATAACGTGAGTATATAGAATTTTAATGGAAATAAAATAATTATCTTTAATAACAAGTAATCTGTAATATACAAGTAATAGCAAATGAAAACATTTTTATTTATTATATAGTAAACAATTCTTTCTCTCAAAACTTATAATAAGTAATCCGCAAAGGTTTTCGGAACTGTTGCAAAAAACTGTTAATCCATAAACAGTCACAAAAAAATTACATAAAACAGACAACTCATGGCTGGAAAATAAATAAGAAGTTTGTCTGTTTGTATGCAAAAACAGCCAATGAAAATAAATAAATAAATCGTTTATTGCATCATTTACAACAACTAATTTAAGTAAAGAGCTTTGATGAAGCATCTGCCTATTCAGTTCAGTTATTATTATAATTATCCAAGTTGTCAAGTTTCTGTTATTAACAATTCATTATTTAAAATTAATTAGTTAACAGCTTTGCGTGTAACTGATTTAACCTCAGCCATCGGTAAGATATGAGCAAGAACATATAAGGTAGTCTTAGTCTGTTAGCAGATTTAGCTCGAGGAAAATATTTTTGTGGTCTACCAGGTTTATTTGTCTTAAGATCTTGATTTGTATTCAATATGATCTTAAACTTGGGAAACATTGCATGAGTGGATGCTTTTGACATGTAAATACGAAATTTAATCTCAATAGTACAAAACAAAAACTTATTTTATTCCCATTGGAATTAATTACAACTTTCTAGCAAAATAGCGTTTGTTTTTTATCACTAGTAATGGACTTTTTGAAAATTAAAAATATGCAACACTTTTATCTCAGTGAAAGATCCCATAGTCTGTGAAAACCCAGTTATAAAGTCCAGTACAAATTGTTATTCCTTCATTACAATGTTGACGGTAGAATATTTTTCTTCAAATGTAAACGCGATTCTCAAATGGTAGCAAAAATAAACACACTATTAAATATATACAAACCTCTTCATATTTTTCTGTTGGTTAAAAAGTAGGAGTGCCCTTCGAATATTAAAGTCGCTAGAAGTTACTTTTCGTAAGATTTATATATTTTATAATCTTGCTTCTTGCAAAGAGTAGTAGTATAGTGACAGATTAATATAGAAACTACATTTATTTGTAGTTTTGTACTCAAACTGTCAACATGTGTGTTTACCAGAAACAGCAATTTTACAAAATGTGTTCAGTAAATCTTCTTTAGAGAACCCAATTATAGAGGTTCAGTAAAAAATTAATAGCATACACGCTTTATCGTTGCAAACGTTAGTTAAGGTCGAAATGTAAGCATAATGGAAAATTATTTCGACTAGAAGTCATTGGGGAGGGTTGATCTCGTTTGGGGGATTGACTTCATCGAAGTTGGGCTTTAGCACAATAAACACTAAAAGAGCATACTTCTCAGATGATTTGGAGACAAAGGGGACTTCAGCTTAGCCCCCTTTGGATCCGCCAGTGCACTGGACCTACAGGAACAGACCAATTTCATTGTCTCTCATACGTGTTACGAAATATTTGTGTAACAATATGTAATGTAATAAATATGTATAATAAAGTTCTGCTCTCACATTATAACGACACCGTAAAAAGTCAACAAATAATCAACCCCATTAGCAAGTACTTATAAGGTAAATCAGCATTTCCCTAAACCATTCCTCTAGACTATACATGTGTTTAACTACACAGTATGTTTTGTAACTTGATGAAGCTACTGTATACCGAAACATATGCTGTCAGTATAAATTTGGACGTATTTTTTCGTTTTTGTGTCTGTTATAGATTTCATGAACTGGTCTAAATATTCATAAAAACTCCCTGGTTTTCAACAATTTTTACACCGTTGTTTTAGTTCCAGTATTATAGAGCCATGTTTGTATTTAGTCCAGTCGCGTCTTATACTTGTTGTCGGTTCTTTGCAATATTTATTGTAGTTGTTCTCGGTAGCATCGCAATGCAGTGTTTAGATATTTCCGACAGATTCAATACTTTTTCTAGCAGTTTTTCCGAATATTCCTGTTTTCCCAGCAACTTTTCCAATTTTTGTTTCCCTTAGAACATAACCAGATAAATAGAAACATTTAAAATAAAAATAAGCTTACCAGTAATATACCAACTCATTTTTGTTACATAAAGAAGTAGATTATAAAATATTTACTTGGTCAAACTTTGAAATAGATCATTGGTTAACTATTAATAAAACCTTATTTGGATCAAATAAATTCTTCTGTCAGTATAGATTGGGTTCCTCGTTTTTCATCTTCCTCAGATTTCAACGAATATTCAAAAAAATGCCGAATTCCTTCAGCTATTCCGCTTAGGCATTCTTATGTAAATTTTTCAAAGCCAAATTCTTCACTTCTTTGTACGGTATTTTAATCATTTTCTTTTTAAACGAATCTTGTACTGGTAATTATAAACGCAATAAAAAATAAAGAATTAGTCAAATAAGTGCAGCTGTTCTGAACTGATTCGCTTACATACAATCAGCAGTTAATTTTTATTTATAGATGTAACAGATTTACTAACTTGCTCGACTTTCCAAAGCCAGTCTAGAGCAGTTTTCTTCTCCTATAACTTTTTAACTTGGACTTTTTTTTTCAAGTTTTATCCAAAAAGAAACAAAATATCTACTTGGTTCTTAGTTTTTAGTCTTTCATTAGTAGAAGCTGATAACAGTTATAAAGTAAAAGTTAACATTTGTAAACTAGTTTAATACAATCATAATTCTTATTGTTTTATAAACCATTCTAAAATATTAAGTAAAAGAATGTTTACGGCGACAATAACTATTAGTGACAAAATCTATTGAGAAAGATCAGATCCAAATTGGCTGCACAAATACTTGTAAAGTATGTATTTGTCGATCAATCTATTTAAAGAACTTACCAATCTAACAGGTTTATGTCAGCAAGGAAAAGTTATAAAGTCATATATCACCTGCAATACTTAATTGTTTCACCGGGTAGCACTCGACAAGTACGTTAAAGCGGTTAGATGCGCTTACATTAGAGGCTTGTCAACAGTTATGGACTGTCACTTTCGCCTGCGACGCGACTAGTAGGTACACAAAACATTCTCTTGTACGGTTATAATAATAGTATTTTGGTACTGTTAAGTGTAACACAATGCGTATAAATAATAAGTCGACAATTAAATTATAATTGATAATTATCGCAGTAATTATTAATGAATTCCTTTTTCTTTTTATACAAGATATAGTTACCAGATAAAGAAAGGCTTGCGAAATAAAGTATAAATAAGGGGAGTTTTTTCCAAAAAAACTCAACAAAAGATCTATGTTTACAACAAATTCAAATATACGTAATAAGCAACAAGTGTTACAGGTTCAAATTTCTACAGCATAAATTCATAGTCTTTTAATGGAACTTATAAATGTTTACATTTTCAATACATATAAAGCCACTGACAACGAAGTCAGAATCGACTTTGAAACGTTTTGGTTTTCCTTTCAATATACAGCTTTTTTATTCAATTGTGGTGTTATTCCCAAGAAAACAAAAATAATCGATAAACTATATGCTAATGTACGAAAAAAAAATTGTCAAAAAAAAATAGAACCCCTTCTTAGTGCCACCTACCGGGTCCAATTGTGATGTAAACCAGGGACCCAACAATCATACACAAAAAATTTCATTAAAATCGGTCCAGCCGTTAAGGAGGAGTTCAGTGACATATATACAGAACAAATATATATATATATATATATATATATATATATATATATATATATATATATATATATATAAATAGGATATTACATTAAAAATTAATTCTTACGCGAATCACCCTGTATTTTAAACTTTTGTTCATAAAATTAAATTAAAGTGTCTCAACATTTTTTATAATTCTTTATAATAACGCCACAATTAAATTCCATAAGTGGTTTCCACACTGTATAATTCATATTAATTAGAATACAAAATAAGCTAAACTATTTCTGTATAATAAATGTCTACTTTTAATTTGAATATGTTAGAATTCTTCTATATGGATATAACAATTTGTTTGACAAAAGCATGTAATGATATTTTATTGATATGTACCATATCTAGCAATTCATGCATTGTTCATGCTTGATAATTGTTACAAGTATTTATTTAAGTTGTTTCTTCTGATATGGCATACAATATCATGCATCTTAAATATTTTCCAAACTAGGAAATAATCAATAACCATTATAGAAAAGTTTTTAACGGCAGCTCTATTGTTGGTATTTGATATTCTTTATTTTTGTATTGTGATAGCTTTGAATATTTATATATTTCCACACCCGGTGGTTTCCCCAAGCTTGTTTTTATTTTCACTTTTAATGTAGTTACCCATGAAATAAATTGATTTATTAATAACTATTCCTATTGAACGATTTTTTTTATTGGGTATAACAGATATAACGAAAAAACTAAATAAGTAGGTACTTACTTAAAACTTAAGAAATTAAAGTACACAATAATTGTTACAATTTATGTTCGAAAAGTCCACCATTGTTATTTAGATAAAAGTTGCATCTTTTAAGATTGACATTACTGCTTTCCTCACAGACCGCCTATCAATTTCTTCAATTGCTTGTAATACCGCCTCCCTTAGTTTTTTAGCGCACCCCATAAATAGAAGTTTATAACTGCCAAATCGGGAGACAGGCTGGCCATTCGCGTGGGCCATTTCTTCTTATCCAAGGGTTTGGATATTATCTAAGTGTTGTCTTACTAATAACGAGTTTTGAACAGGTGCTCCATCATGTTGCAACCACTCAATTTCTAACCGAGTTCTGAAATTCAAATTATGCAACGTCTTGAAAATTGTATTGCAAGAAATGCAAGTAGCGCTCCTCAGTAAGTGATTCGTCATCGATAAAAGGCCCCATAATAGTAGACCCTATGATACCACACCAAACATTAAAACCAAATTTTATCTGGGGTCGTCTTTGTTCTACATGGAAAGGGTTTACTTTAGCCCAGATATGCTCATTGTGTCTATTGAACATACCGCAGTTAGTAAATCTAGTTTCATCTGACCATAACATCTTTAATGGAAACTGTGGATTGTCAAGGTACATGTCTCTAAACCATATATAAAATAAAATACGTCTATGTTTGTCACCAGCGTGCAAAGTTTGAGAAAGTGAAAGTTTGTACGGGTGGAACTTGTGCGCTTTCAGTACCATAACTACAGTTCGCTGAGATGTGCCAGCTTCTGCCGCAATCTCACGAGTTGATGTAGATGGATTTTGATTTACCATTGCCAAAACATTTATTTGTGCTGCTAAGTTAATTTGATTACGTTCTTTTGGTGCTTTAGTAAAAGATCCATATCTGCGTAAAGCCTCTTAAATGTACATAGATCAAAATATCTATGAAAGTATTCCTCAGCTCCACGAACTGAATTTTTATGGCATATGATATAACATTCCACCATATTCAGTTTTTCCTCGTTACAATATCTCATTTTATCACGAAAACGTGTCAATATCGACTGGCAGTTCAGCTCTACTAATGGTATTACTCTCAAATGAGAAAACGTAAAAGTAAAAACAATCTTTTTGATAGCTACCTACGTTTTAAGTGAAAATAAGAGAAAAGCCTCCATATCTCCGTTGTTTTTATGAATAACTATATCGAGTATTATATCGTTGAAAAGCTCTAAAAATGTCCCATTTTTTGAGGTCATAGCCAACTATGGTTTCCATTCAAAAAAAGATAAGTTTGTGTCATATCTCGAAAACGAGAGCTGTCACGCAAACGAGGACATGACAATCATATTCGGGATACAATTCCCTTCAATTTTGATATTTACACTTTTTTTATAAAATCAAAAACAAAGAAGCTAGAGGGATTTGACTAAATCGACAGAATTTGGTTTTTTCAAAATATCTAGTAAGCCATGACTTTTTACAAAAATCCGAAAGTGTCATTAAATTGGGCCAGTAAAACTGCAAATCTTTCCCAATTTAACGATTGCTCTATCTCCCCTAGTTTCCGAGATCCCCATACTGATCATCAAAAAAAACTCACTCTGTATACAAAGATTATTTTACAGCATTTTTAATGTCAAATGTTCCACTTGTCCCAAAATTTACTTTTACATTTTAAGTTATAATATCTAAGAACAGTAAGATCTACTGAAATGAACGATAATTTTTAGTGAGGGAAAGTATACACAAATATGGTCCATCGTATTTTTTTATGTCTGAAGTCAATTTAAAATCCAATTGAGATTTGAATGTGGTAATTATTTCTTTTAATTATCAACAATATAATCAAAGTTTTTATCGACATTGACCAACAGAATCAGCTTTATCTGTTTTTAATAAATAATTTTCCATGATTTTTTAACAACAATTACATAATATACTTAAATTAGAATACAAAGTCAAAAGTTCATTTGCACCAGGATCAGACTGTATATCTAACTTTAATAATCTTCTTTCAGTTAAAGAATAAAAACTGTAACTGATTACGAAGACCTGTGTCAAATGAATTTTCGGGATTTCCAATACAAGAATTATTAAGCATTACTCAAAATCGTCCAATCAAGGTGAAACATAATGACCTGTACAAGTCAGAGATTTCGGAATCCTTTGAACACGTTGTTACACAATTTACTTGATATGAAAATCATTTCCAGTATGTTACTGTTATAAAGTATGACAAGGATAAATATAAAGTGAAAAATCCTAACATATTAGCTATTATGTGTAATTCATTCCAAATGTTTATTTAGTAGACTTAATCAAGGACTGATCTTAGCATAACCTGAACTAAAATAGAAAGTTCTACGGTTCAACAAAAATAATGTCAGGAAAATATTCACTTACAATTTTATCATCATTGTAATGCTCACAGAAATCAATCCCTTATAGTGAATTATTATCCATAAATGGCTAGGGCTAAGCATTAGGTACTGGATCTACAGTAACGAACTTGTGTATACTTTGAAGAAATTGAAATTTTAGACTTAAACACAAGAACTTTCACAGTATGATTAAAAAAATCGTCAACTAAATAATGCAAGCATGTATTAATTCAATATGTTGTATTCTTTTGACTTCACTTTTGACTTTACTTAAATGTTGGTTTCTTACATTCAGGATAAAACTCTCCAACCCCCTCAGATTCCTGAGTATTATTTCAAAATTTTTGCCTGAGTACTTTCATGGGTAAGAGGAGAGGAATATTAGATTTTGGTGTATTTTCTTTGATATCATTTAGACTATGCTTTTTTTAATTAATATTTATTAGTATTTTCGTTTCGTGATACACTTTTTTAATTTCATTTGTTTGCATCCTAAAATTATTTTGAATATACGGGTCATGAGCCGAGTACTGTATGCGATATTTTGTTCTTTTTTATTTTAGGCTAAAACTTTCGACTTGAAATTCTTTCAATGTAAGCATTTACAATTTACAAATTGTTAAACAACCAAAATAGTGGTTGTTTTCTTTATTTAAGCTATGCATACATAACTGGGTACCAAATTCCAGCTATTTTTCTTCAGAGATCTTGAGATATTGAGCTATGACAGAGATTTATTTTTAGCGTATGGCAATAGTATACATGAGTTGATCTTATAATATAAAAATACAAAATTACATTTAAACACTAACAATACACAAGAACAAGAATAAAAGCGTACAGAGTAAAAAATATATAAAAAAGAACAGAAACAGAGCCGTTGTAAATAACAAGTCCACACATAGTAATCACAAACTAACAGATCGGTTCTTTATCCATACAGTCGCTGCAGGAGGGAGAGTATTTATATCCGTTATTGTTCCCTGGTAGGCCGTAAGTTTACAGTCTTGGTATATATGTTTGACTGTTTGATAGGCTGCCCCGCATTCACAATTGTGCGTGGGTAGTTTATTCCATTTATACAGCATATCTGCGCAGACGCCGTGTCCCATTCTAATTCTATTTGCGTCTTCCTTATATTGCGAGATAAATCGAAACCCGCAGGTTCCTCATGGATGCTCACATAGTTGAGTACCTCTGAAGGGGCATCCTCCCTCCAACCTGCATCTCATTCCCGGATACCCCTGAAATCACTTTCATGCAACGCTTTGGCAGTCCTGATTGTTGGATGTCTGGATTTCAGTCTGGTGAGGCAAGCAGTTGGTATATACTCATGGATAGGCATCTCCGGGATAGCCAACATCCATTATTTTCTCGTATTCTCGTAGGAGAGCTCCTTTCCGTCGGATATTTGGCGGTATAATATGGCTGAGAGTTGGAAGCCAGTAAGTTGGTATAGATTTTATGCATCCCGTTATGATATGCATCATCAACTTTTGAGACATGGTGGCTGTTCATCCATACTGTAGCATCATACTCAGCCGCGCTGAAGACGAGACCCATTGCCGTATCGGCAGTTGCTCCCCATGAGGTTTCACAGAGCTTTTCCAGAATGTTATTCCTCGTTTGAATTTTTGCAGCCGTGTTCTCTATATGTTTCCTAAAAGAGAGTGTTCTGTCTAGTGTAATACCCAGGTATTTTGGGTTCGGATTGTACCTAAGGCGTTTACCATTCCAGAATATTTCAAGCTCTTGATTAGCCTGTTTATTATCTAGGTGAAAAAAGGAACACTCTGTTTTGCTGGGACTTGGAACTATTCTCCATTTTTTATAATAAACATCCGAAGTTTCGAGATCTTTTTCTAACATTCTCTTTGCTGCATCAAAAGATTTAAATTTCACCGCTATACCCAGATCATCGGTGTACGCAAATTTATGTGCAGTCGTTGTAGGAAGATCAGCGGCGTATAAATTAAAAAGGACAGGAGCAATTACGGAGTCCTGAGGAAGGTCATCATTTAGAATTCTCTGTTTGCTGGCTTTGCCGTTCATGATCACTTGGAATTTTCGATCAGAAAGCATGTTATTCCAGAGCCTTCCAAGTTTTTTACAGGGAATCACATGCATAAACTTATAAAGGAGACCTCCTCTCCAGACTGTATCATAGGCAGCTGTTAAATCTATGAATACAGCCGTAGTTTTAAGACATTCCTGGTATGCTGATTCAATGAATGTTGTAAGGCTTATCACTTGGTCCGTGCAGCTTCTACCTGGTCTATATCCAGCTTGTTTGATTTTAGTGTTCGCAAGTAATTTGTCTTGGAGTCTATTGAGTATGAGTCATTCCAAGAATTTGTAGCAGGTGCTAAGGAAGGAGATTAGTGTATATCTGTCGGCTTGTGATTCTGGCTTTCCAGGTTTTAGTACGGCAACTATTTAGTTATGACAGAGACCTCCATTTTATTAAGGTCATTATCCTCAGTTCCAAGAAGGATTCATCCTCCTTTTAACGATAATCACGACATAAAAAAATAGTTTTATGTGTAAAAAAATAGATTTAATTTCCTATATGTGCGCAAATACTTTTGTACCAAATGAAAGAACAACGTTCTTTTCTTGGTTTATCTCATTTTCTATGAGAAAGTAAAACATGATAAAACGGGAATCGTCGCAGTACAGGTCAAACATTATAAAATGTATTTGTGGAAGCATTAAGTACAACAGTAAATACTCATAGCTGATGATGACATGGTAGGCTAAAGACGACTTGGTGAAGACTTTTGAATGCACAATAAAAGGAAGGCATCTATTTGGAAATTGCTCAATTATGTTCGAAGATCTGACAAATCAAATAACTGCATTTACTATCTCAGCTTTGGCACCCGTCAAATAGTTGCAAAATAATACATAATAAAATTATTATACCCAAGAGGAAACGAGTGTCTCTCTCCTACATACATTAACATACCACGTTAAAGAAAATATCGTTTTACAATTGTTAATACAAAATCTAGTTTTTTTATAATTAATCTGCTATTAGAACAAAAAATTTACAGCAAATTTGAATTGACGTATATCGGCGAATACGTATTCAGCATACGTAGATTTGTATAATGGATATTTAAAGGTCATAATATTAATATATAGCTCATGGGAGGTAATTTTTAGATGTTTAATCTCTTCCTGATAGTCTGGATATGGTGTAAACCATTTTTTATTGTTGCATTAATTCTATTTTATTTATTACAATCACAGCCGCCATAGGGAACATATTTTTTTGGTTGACAAACATTTTTAAATCATTTTAAAAAACAAAAACCGACTTCAAAAAAAAACTTAACTAAAACGCATGAAATATTTTTTTGCTACTATTAAATACTTTTTATCAAGTAGGTGCGAAGCTAAAGAGTATAAGAAGGTCGAAGGTCGTTAAAACAGCTTTTCCCGATTTTCTAAAAAACGGAACAAGCTAGGTTAATGAAAAAATATGCGACCACTTGGGGATATCCTGGAACTAATCCAATTTCTTTTCAATTTATCCAATGTTTCGAAAAGAAAAAAATTCATATTATTAAAACCAGCGACTCCACCAAAACTTACTGTATAAGAAAGTGGATAAACAAGTTTTTCTCCATTTTCTACAAAACGGTACAAGCTATGTTACTGAAAAAAAATATCGGTCCACTTCGTGGTGCCCCGGAACAGGATTCAATTGTCTTATTTTTATTTGACACATTTTAAATAACTTTGGCATATTTAGGTTATTTTACGAAAGCAGTTTGTACAGCGTCTTGTACGCGCGAAATTCACTTTCGATAAAGCAGGGAATATCTTAGTTCTTACTCCTTTAAGTTTAATATCAAAATAATAATTTTCTTAAAGACCAAGGTTAAATGTATATGTTCTAAATATAAGAAATACGTTTGCCAATATTTACTCTTAAAAGTTTGGCATTGCCACAATAAATACTAATATTTTTCTAATTTTGTTGGAATAACACCACAATTACTGGAAAGTCTATATTTCAAATTCTGAAACGTTTAAACTATTTCAAATATATTGCAGCAATTGTGGTATTATTCGCAAAAAATCAGAAAATTACAAACCCAAGAAGTCACAACTCTCATTCAGAGAATAAATAGCAATGACACTAATATATAGTTCTGAGTATCTAAATTTCGTATTTATATTATATGTACCGAGATCACAGTCTTAAAAAACAAAAGAAATGACTACTCCCGTCATGTATAAATTTCAAAGCTTTGATAAAACAATCTGTTCACAAAACCTGGAACAAGAATTTGGAGTTACTGAATGTGCAATAACATTGACAAAAAGTAAAAAAAAGTAGCGCTTCTCATAATTGAATAATTGATACATTTCGTTAAATTTGAAGACGCGAGATGTAAAGACCGACATCTAGGATTTTCGGGGAAACTAGCGTACAAAAGAATGACACCTCGAAGAGAGAATTCAATATCTCTGACAGGTGAAGTTAACCTCAAAATTTAATCGTGACATTCTAAGCTAGCGGTGACGGGTAACAGCAATTACATGGAATTCCCCGAAAATCCTAGATGTCGGCCTTTACATCTCGCGTCTTCAAATTACTAACCAGGTTAAAATAAAATTCATCCAAAATTAATTTCATTTTACAAATCAATGCTAAAAGTTAATCAAGTTTCGGTTCGAGGGCAAGAAAACTCATAAAAACATATAGGAATTTATAAACAATACAATACAGACTACACTGGGGTAGTAATGACATAAATCCGAACTATAAGTGGTATTGGAAATCCCATATTAATTCAGCTGAACCTTGGGATACGGAAACGACGCAAAACCTTCAAAACCCATTATAAATTTTATTACTGTTCTGTATATGTTCTTTCACTGGGTGAAAACTTCACTTAAAAAATATAAATAACTTACAACTAATTTAATTTGTACCTTGACCTACTTGATTTACTTCTTAGTGTAAATATTTCAAAATGATAAATAATTCCATTTAAAACTTGCAACTTACCTTACCTTTCGATTTGTTTAGTCATGAAATCATAATTCCACAGGATGTTTCACATTAACACTATATTTCATAAAGAACTATAAAAATTTTGTTAATTAAGTGAAGTAAATATCGTTTATACAATCAGAGATAATGAAATGAGCATAATAATCAAATATTAATCTACAAGTGAGAATAGAAATAATTACAATTCCCAGACGTATCCGTAGACATAATTAATGGATTCTTATTGTTTAAAGATAAATATATAATGAAGAATCCATATTGAAACCGCAATGTTTCAAACTAACAGTGTTCATGGAAATTAAAAATTCTGAAATAATATGAAAAATAATTATTACAAATGTATTGTTCCCATCTAATAAATAATATTGAGTTACCTCAACACTTGCAATATCCTACAAAAAATCTAACAAAAATAAAATTTATTACCAAATTGATTTCAATTATTCTAATTCTGGGTTGCATGTACATAATAATCTTTACTTGCAACTTCTTACTTATTATTTATAAAATATGTTATTCATTAACAAAAATATTATTCGAAAAAATATGGTTTTGAGAAATGTCTTTAGATTAGAAAGTGTATATCTGAAATTTTTTTCAGACCCCTTAAATTATTAGTAACTGGTCTCTATGAACAACCTAATATTAAAGTATAAAGCAGGCGTGATATGCAAATTTACGAAGGCAACTGAAATATAAACAATTTCAAAGATATATAGATTTCATTTAAGAAGAAATTACTCTTTACAGTTATTCAGTTATTTTTTTACAAAGTTCTTTTTCATAAATTCCATGTCATTCTCTACTAGTGACTTCGGTCGAGTATCCGACAAACTGCTCACAAACTGGAAAAACTGTGGAACCTTTTGTGTGTCACAGATGTATAAACACAAAAACCAAACTTTTTTTCACTCGACGTACGATTCAACAGCGAAGCTGTCATCATCATGGAGTAAACCAAAACTGAAAATATTTACAATTATTCCTTAACACATATAAAACTTAAAAACTATCCTTAAATTTTCATCACGTTTTGGAAAATAGTCACTATATAGATTTAATTTCGTTACTATTAGTTAGTCAAAAAATCTAAGAAATTGGACTCATAAAAGCATAATGTCATATAAAAATAAAAACATTGTGAATTCCGACTAAGGACCTATTCCAAATAGCCCATTGTGTGATTTCTTAGAAGTTGGTTAACAATTATAACACGTCATACTGTGAATTATAGAATTTTATTATTTGCCAATATAATTAATCACCTCAAATTTGTTATTGAGAACTTTTCATTAAAAATACAAAGTTATTGACCAGTAAAAAATTTAACAGATATTTAATGTAACTTTCAATCTGGATTCTTGATGATTTATTAGTTGTCTGTTACCTTCCTTATATAAATCACTCATTCAATATTATTACAATTTTTCTTTGTGCTATTCCAAGATTTCCAGTTGTTAAATTATTTTTTTATGCCAGGCACCATTAAAATGCCTTATTTTTCATAATGATTTCTAGAAATAAGAAATCCTCAATGTTATGGTACGAGATATACATTGTTACAAAAATTGTATTGCCTAATTACATGTTTTAAAACACAAAAATAAATCATTGTACGAGGGTGAATCAAATATGAACCGGACTTTTCTGTTTCACGCCCTGTAGGTAATTCGAGTGGCGTGACGTCTCGATATATGTTAGGTAGGGATGTTAAGAAAAGGGGAGTTCGTCGGTTTGGCGAGGCGTAGTCGATGCGCTGTTAATAGCATTATGTCAGAGCAAGAGGTGAATACGTCTGTTGCGCAACGTGTTGTTATAAAATTTTTGGCGCGGGAGGGCGTTAGACCGTCTGAAATTTAGCGTCGACTATCTGCACAGTTCGGCAATGAAACACTTTCAAGGACCCAAGTGTACGACTGGCACAAAAAGTTTTCAGATGGCCAAGAGACAGTGGAAAATGAGCCTCATGCACGCCGTCCCACGACAAACATCAATGAGGCGAATATCTATGCAATTCGTGAGCTGATTGAAGGGGACCGCCATCTTACAGTATTGGCAATTGCTGAACACATTGGAATATTATACGGGAGTGCTCATTCAACCATTTCAGATGAGTTGGGTTACCTAAAAGTGTGTGCCAGATAGGTTCCTCGCCTTTTAAGGGAAGATCAGAAAGCAAACCGTCTTGCCGTATGTGAAAGGCTGTTAGCAAGATATCGAGCAGAGGGGGATGAGTTTTTGAGACATATTGTCACCTGTGATGAGACATGGGTGCATCATTATACCCCGGAGTCCAAACGTGCAAGCATGGAGTGGCGAAAACCTGGAGAGGCAGCACCGCGGAAAGCCAAGACCCGACTTTCTGCAGGGAAAATCCTTCAACAGTTTTTTGGGATTCGAAAGGCGTACTGCTGATCGATTTTCTGCACGAACGCCGTACAATTAATGCTGAGTATTACTGCGAACTACTCCAACAAGTGAAACTTGCCTATCGGCAAAAGAGGCGGGATATGTCTATCCGAAGAGTGATTCTGTTGCATGACAACGCTCGGCGACATACAGCTGCATTGACTCAAGGAAAATTGAACAAAATGCATTGGGAAACCCTTGAACACCCGCCTTATAGTCCTGATTTGTCGCCATGTGACTACCACTTAAAGAAGAACTGGGAGGCCACCACTTTGAGGACAACGAAAATGTAGAAACGTTTGTGCGCAATTGGTTATCGACACGACCAGTTTCATTCTTTGAGAAAGGTATTAAAAAACTTCCGATTCGGTGGGAAAAATGTATACATAAGAGAGGAGACTATGTAGAAAAATAATATGTATTAAAATTTGTATTGATCGTACCAATAAAATTTTTTAAACAAAAGTCCGGTTCATATTTGATTCACCCTCGTATATTCGACTAAAGTTGCAACATTTTTCGCATTAATTTCTTTTGTTGGATTTTATTGGTAACACCTCATACCACAAGGGCAATGATTTAACATAATTAACCAAATTCTTTTGGTTGATTTTACATTATACATTTGTGAAACATCCTTCTGAATTTTTAAATGTACCATTGAAAATTAAACCAAACGGAACAGTTTCGTATTGTCTTCATATTTTTAATTGAAAAGATGATTTTGAAACAATATTAAGCTCATAATTATGTAGATCAAGGTGAAAATATTTTGGCTAACCTCGCTAAAATTAACACCCCTTATCAAATTTATTTTTACTTATTACAAGAGTTAAATGTGCTTAAAAATATAATAAAAAATAATAATTTATTTTTTACCAGAATAGCTTGTAGATTTTTGTCTATTAGTGAAATTTCATTGGGTTTTTATCCTGAAAATTGTGTTCAACTATAACTATGTTTATCTACTTTTTGGAAATAACATCACAATTGAATCAGTTTTTAATTAACCTTTAAATTATAACAGCTAATGTGACTAAAAATTATGCTGTATAATAATAATTACTTAAGGGTGTATAAAATCGAAACAAAAATTATAGACAAATATTTACGAAGCTACTATAATACAAATAATGATATATAGGTAGAAGCCAAAACTAACAGCTCCAAAACACAAAGGTTGCTAAAACGACAGATTTAAGAACAATAAAAGTCAAGAGGAAAACAGTAAGGGATCTAGTAAGAAGTTAAGAAATCAGAACAACAACCAATGTGGCATAAATATCGAAGTGAATATTGCAAAAGGAAAAATGATTATAACAATTACACATCTAAAGTGGTAGACGATAAACTAGAAAGAGACAACTCAGTAGCAGGTAGAAGAAATGTGTGCCGAGTATATATAAAGCTACACCCCAATAAAGAAACAAGCAGAACTGGCTATGAAACCAAGAAGATGAAATTATATCGTTACTTTTGCTCTTAACTAATTTTAACAAAAAACTGGTAAAGTCAAGATCTGTTTCTTAGAACAAAATAAAACTTCAAACACCGAAAAAATGGCCCTACTGTCTTTTGTCTGCAATGTCTGCTTCAAGATATTAACGTACAAATTGGAAAATACATAAAAAACACGAACATTCAAAAATTATGTAATGAGCAGAAGTTGATTCATTTTTTAAAATGAGATACTAACAAAAATTAATATTACTATCAATACATTAGGTTATCCATATATGCTTCTTAAACAGTAAATTATTAAATTAACCTTGCAATTACCTCTTTAATTAAGATAAATTGAGAATGCCAAGTGAGACCTTTGCGAAACGTCGGCAAGATAAAATTTATTAATCAGACGTATTTATGATAAATTATTGTAAGAATAACAGTAATAAATCAATACTAAATTTTATTTTAAAGTAGCATTAAGTGTGTAGGCTTTCACGGCCGGGGTCAATTGATTTGTTAAATTAAAAATAAAGATAAAAACTATGTAAAATATGGTATCCCGCCATACGGCGCGCGAAACAAAACCATCGACGAGACTCACTGGTCCCGCCCCTTAAATTACACACACCAATCAGGACGCGACATGCCTCAAGGGACAGGAATAAATACTAGTTTCCCAGTGTTCAACGGTCCTATTCCATGCGAGCAGTCTAGGCCCGGGCCGCTGCAAATATCTACCAGAATTCCAAAAGAAACTTTCGGAAGAAATTCCAACAGTCCGATTGAAAAAAGCCCGGGAAACCCTTGTTTACCTGTAAAAAATTCCACGTTAATAGACCGTTTGAACAAAACTAACTAGAATAGACAATCTCAAAGAAACACTAAATTTGGAAAAATAATGTTTTATGTATTAGAAAATGTATCAAAGATTTTGAAATTCAGTACAAGTTAAGTTTAACCATCACCCATAATATTGACATTGACACATGACTTCTACGTTACGACGTTGGTTTGGGAGAGCCCAGAAGCGTCTACCAAGCATGTTCTTAACATGGTCAAGATTGAAGTCAAGGCTGGATCTTGAATGGAAGACATGACAATTTTCGAATTAAGTGACAGTGTTAAAGCTTAATTGGCAAATTTTCATGTCACAAATCATCTTCTAATAAATGAAAATTTCAAATTTTGATTTGATATGGGAATTCTATGATCATGAATTACACAAGTCTTTTAAATTTGCAAGCTGTTTCTCTATATATACTGAACTGTATGGCTATAAGTATAAGCCCCCTCTAGTAATATCACTGCTGCAAAAATCATAAAGCTTCAAAAATTGTTAGCAATAACTTACGGGCTGACCTAAAATTGGTACGCAAATAACTTTACCAAATAGTTTCTACTAACGAAGTAACAGTGTAATAATAAAATATAATACGATAATAGTTGTTCAAATAGTTGTGCCAAACAAGTACACCTAATACAGAATTTTAGTACACAAAAATGAAAAACTTTAGTACCGACATAATTTCGAGGTACAGAAACAGGGAAATGTCAAAATATATAAAACAAACGACACAAAAAAGTATGTGTAGAATTTGACACAGTCTACAAATTAGTACTACGAAACAATGATCACAACAGTTGTTTAGAATCTTTCCATTAGATCTAAGAAACCGTATAGACATTATTGAAAGGTGGTGCGAAATGATTTCTAATAAACAAATAAAGCCTTGAAAATAAAAAATACAAACAAAGTACTAAAACAAATTACACTAGGTCGTTGAATTTGATCATAACAGTTGTTTAGAATCTTTCCATTAAATATAAGGAACCATATAGACATTATTGAAAGGTAGACGGAAATACGTTCAAATCATTTACTAACAAATAAAGCCGAGACAGTAAAAAACATCAATCTAGTACTAAAAAAAAGTACACTAGGACGTCGAATTTGATCATTACAGTTTTTTCGAATCTTTCCGTTAGATGTAAGGAATCAAAAGACATTATTGAAAGGTGGTGCTGAAATGTGTTCAAATCATTTACCAAGAAATAATGCCGAGACAGTAAGAAGGATCCTTGTAACTATTAAAACAAAGTACACTAGGACGTCGAATTTGATCATCACAGTTGTTTAGAATCTTTCCATTAGATGTAAGGAACCATATAGACATAATTGAATGCTGGTGTGGAAATGTAAGAAAACTAAGTGAATCGAGACAGTAAATAAATAGCAAACAAAAAACAAACAATGAAATCTAGAATTAACTAGGTGTGAAAATAACTGGAGAAAACGATCTTCCTAGATATTTTTAGAAATATAAACTATAATTAATAAATCGCATCGAAAACGCTGTTAATCTCGATTACACTTTAAGGTGAATTTGGAAACAAGAAACCCAAAAATAATTAAAAATTTAATTCAACATTAACTGATAGCAGATCATTATTTAAATTACTCACGAATTTTAAACAATTTAAAATTTATTAGCAGTTCCCAAACCATTACAACCCCCAACTTATATAAAATTATAATTTATTTATAGTCATCATTACTTGAGACATTAGTCTATAATAATCAATGTTTTGATATCAGAACACACGTTTGCACTACCAATAAAGTAGCATGACGAAACATTTTTATCAGAGTCCCTGCTATGTACATCGAAGACTACATACAAATTCCTTCCACCATTTTTCGCAACCTAATAAAACTATTCGATAGACTAGTTCAGGCGATAACCTGCAAGAAGATTACAGTGGTTACATAACACCTACAACGTTAAAATAATTAATAATAATAGTTAGTCATTTCAATGCATTTAAAATGTCATTGGCCAGCAAGTTTTCGATAGCACCCGGTCGCATTTTTAGGTCTAGGTTTACCCGTCTCAATGATAACTTCTTTTCCCTACTCTTTTCCTTTAGTAATGTATTTTAAACTCACTAGTTTTGGCGAAGCATCAAGCATTTTATTTTGTTCGTTGAATTGATGTGTACAACCATTACCTTGCATGTTTATGTATCTATTGTTGAAATCATTTTACACCAAACCGCACAGTGATTGACGGAAAGTTAGTGACTACAAGGTGGTATTCTGTTTTTTTAATGTTTTGTTTTTATTGAATCGGCAGTTCAAAAGGTAACAGGTAAAATTGGGTTGAATGTGATTTTTAACCCAGATTTCCAAAAAACTGGATTTTTATTGCACGTAATAAAAATTTAATGTTTGACAAGTAGGTGATTGCTCATGATCTACCACACATTATTGCATAATCTGCAGACGTAACAGTGATGTCCTACATTCTCTTTCTCGAATGCTTTTGCTTTTTTATCCGTTAAGTGCCTGGCTAATTTTGACTTTTAAATTGCTCTTAGATTTAGGCGTTTATAATATAATTTTGCGACTATTTTTTAAACTCGTCATAATAAACACCAATTACGTTTATTGAAAATTTTCTTCACTAGTTCGTTGGACATTTTTAACTGCATTTATAACATCTAAACTTATTTATATATATATTTTTTTTAATTTATACTTTATCCAATGTATTCGAAACCCCGTAAAAATATATCGGTTAATTATTAAAGTAAATTGTATAAGGAACAGTTCACTTTTTTGTAAGAAAAAATTATAACTGCTGGAATGCAACAATTTTTTATATTTAATTTTATTTTTACAATAACTTTAAAATTTCTCTGTTCTACCAATTGATTTTAGATTTAGTCAGCGTAAAAAAGTATTATTTTTGATATATTTCATATATATATATTTTTTAATTTTAAGTACACTGCATAACAACTAACCAATTCTTAATTATTACAATTTACCTAAATATCAAAGAAAAAAATTAAAATGGTGTCCTTATATACAAGAACTTATGTGCCTCATACTTGAAAATTTTCCTTTTGGTTTATTTCTATTATTCATTCCTTTAATATACAGTGTGTCTGCTTAAGTTCGCACCATACGGGAAACTTTTTTATTATTGGTTTTATAAAAAAAAGTTATTCTTTATAAAAGTTCCGCATGGTCTTAAACATAAAATGTAACCATCACATATTAATTTTTTTTCAGCCGTTTATAAGGTTTGGTAGAAAATATGAATTTGGCTTAAGGGTAAAGTAAATTAATTTTTGAAAATATCGGAAACTTTCATCAGTTATCTCTTTATTCGATGAAAATTTAATAACCTTTACGTCTCTTAACCTCCATTATTTATTATTTTGATGATGCATTAAAATAATTGTTCATACCAAAATTATTTATTTTACAAAAATTATCAAATACAGAATACAGTGCTAATGTTAATGTTAATTGCATACCAAGCGTCTAATACTTTTATCACCAAATTACTGTTGCTTCAACGTATCCGCCTTCTCTTACAATACAGGTTTCCGTTCTAGAAGAAAATTTCCTCAATGCATTTCTAATTATATTCGGAGTTATACTCTGAATTGTTTCCGTAATAATTGTTTTCAAATGTTCTACGTTTGTGAATGGCCTGTGTTGATATACTTTTTCTTTTAAGTAACCCCATAAGAAAAAATCTAATGGGGTTAAATCTGGCGACCTAGCTGGCCAAAAAATATCGGAATGTCTATGAATTAACCTTCCATTAAAGATGTTTTCCAGGTATTGCCTTACTTTAATTGTACTATGACATGTTGCGCCGTCCTGCTGGTACCATACCTGCTGCCGTTCATGTCTTGGAAGGTCACGAAGAAAATCATGCAACTGATTTTGTAAAAAATTTAGATATCGCTGAGAAGTCGAAGATTGTCAAAAAAGGGTCCTATTATTTTATCCTTGTAAATGCCGCACAAAACGTTACATTTAAAGTAATATTGATTGCGAGTTTTAACCGTAAAGTGAGGATTGGAGTTACTCCACCATCGACAATTTTGTGAAGACACTGTTCCATTAGACGTAAATGTAGCTTCGTCAGAATAAATTATTTTCCTAACCAAAAAAGGATCGTCTTCTAGCTTTCCTTGGATGAGAAAACAAAATTATAGTCGTCTGTCGTAGTCTCCTGGGTTTTAAGTATGGATATTTTGTGGTTTGTATGGATGAAATTTGTTATCTTTAAAAAATTTTGATATTGTATCTTTACCAACTTCATCTGGAAGCGAAGATGCCCTTTTTAGCAGAGACAATTTAGGGTTTTCCACTGCAGATAACATTACATTTAACTTCATGTCCTCACTTGCAACAGGTTTTCGACATATGTTTGTGAATTTGTTATTAACATCTCCACATGATTTGAATTTTTCCATAATTCTCATTACTGATGTATGGTGTATATTTTTCCCTGGATGTCTATTGTTAAATATTTCAGCTGCTTCACGATAAGTTTTATAATTATTACCAACGATTAACACAATTTCTACTATTTCTTCTACACTAAACATCACCGGCATGTTAACAAACTATATTTGACGTTCACTGTCAAACAATTCTTGTTGTCAACAAATCATTTGTAAATCAGCGCATCCTAGATTTCACGATACATTGGCTCTGTCATTGTAGTTTAAAAAAATACATGTAATTGACTGTAATTGCATATTTGAACATACTTTTCAACTCTAAACAACTTTTCCTAACAACAATTTTCGATATTGTCAAAAATAAAGGTACTTTATCCTTGAGCCAAATTCATATTTTCTACCAAACCTTATAAACGACAGAAAAAAATTAATATGTGATGATAACGTTTTAGGTTTAAGACCATGCAGAACTTTTTATAAAGAATAACTTTTTTTCATAAAACCAATAATAAAAAAGTTTCCTGTAAGGTGCGAACTTAAGCAGACACAAAGTATAATGTTTAGCTAGTCATTTCTGTATTGTTCCAATTAATAACCCTAAAAAATCTAGTACACCAAAGTGGTCCACATCAGACTTGCCTCTTGTCTGATTCTGAATGTTCTCTATAAGTCAATTTGTTTTGGTGGACATGCCATGAAAGAAGAGATGTCCAGAACTTCGTATTTTCGACTGTTATTTCTATCTATTTTGATTACAGATCTAATCTTACTAGAAATATTTTTTTGGATTCATTACCATTTCCTATCTAACTTTTAATTATATTCTAATCGTTTATGGAAGCAAATTGTACTACCAATGTGGTATATTGGCATTACTTTATAAATATAACATACTATAACAATTCCACAGATTGTGCCTTCGGTTGCTTTTTACTTCCCAGAAAAAGAATAAATAATGTGAACTCCTTAACTTGTTCAGATATTTGAATTATATATATAGGCTTTATTACCTATACTGCGAGTCTGATATGATATTAGTTTTCTATTTATATGCAACTTAACAATTTCTTAGTATTTGTCAAGGCCATTTCATAAATGATGCACTTAGTTTCAATATTCCTGGAGCATAGTATAATAATGCCTAATATTTTTTATGAATAATACTTGTTTATTTCCACAAAAAATGTGTAGTTTATTACTTACTTACAAACGATTTTTATCATTTTCTGCCAGCGGTATATGTTACATGCATTTTCGGTAAGATAAAAAAACTAGTTTTGTATATTTTACGCATCCGCAATAAAAGTATTTATACTTAGCAATGGTTGTTTGATCCATAAACACGACGAAAACCAGCTTGTACCCAAGGTTGATAGCTTTCTACCTAAGTATTTGCTTTAGTATATATCTAAAAACAGCTTTTCGGAACTAAGAATATAAGTTTTTCACATTCAGCTTTTTTGCTGTACATATTTTCAATATATACAATATTCTTTTCAATTGTTTTTTTTAATGTATACAATCTATACTATAATATAGTGTCAATTTCAAGTATCAAATAACTGTTCCTTAAGTGTATATGATTTTCAAATTTTTCGATCATCTCTTCCAAATAGGAACATTTTTTTTGCTTTGACCTTATAGTCTTCACAAAACTATATTTCTCTTATTCACACTAATGAAGCAAATCTTTTTGTTCTTGCCGGAGGCATTCCGTGTCTAATTTGATGTGAAGATGTTAGTATTTAAATAATAAATCGATTATCATTGGTTTGTTTTTCTCACAAACAGACGAACTAGAAATATAATTTTATTGTAAATGAAATTTGTTTTATTTAAGTGCACAATCTACTGAGCAATTATTTTAAGTTTCAAAACGGATATGACATTTTGCCACTTTATTGTACAGATACATTATATAATAGTTTGTGCATTACAATTCAATATCAAATTCTATGTTTTTACTTAGATAATTTCTAATTAATGTTTTAACACTAAACTTTCAGTTTTCCAAATCAAATCCATTTTGTCGAAACTAAGTGAATCATAATACTCAGAATGTCTTGTAAAAATACAACAGTTTGTTATACATAGATAAAACTGTTGTGCACTGAAGAGCCAATTCATAAAACCTATCTTCCTTTCGGTGTTTGGCGTTACATATTGTTGATATATGATTAGTTCATTCAAGGACTTTTTGTCTCACTGATGTTCCTTTGTTTTCAAGTATTTCACTCGAAGTAGCTCAAACTCACTTTTATCGGGTCGCATATATGTATGTACATGTTTAAATAAAGTATATATATATATATATATATATATATATATATATATATATATATATTCTATATAATTTTTTATTTACTTACAAAAATTCAGTGAATTTTAATTTCAACGAGCAAGAACAAGTATTTTCCTGGATATCAGTCACATAGAAAAACTACTGATAATAGAAAATAAATATACCAAATAAATACATTAGGACTAATAATATTTTTTAGTTTTGTCAAATTATCCTCTCAACTAACTGGTCGAATCACTTATATAACACTCAAGAGTTCAATTAGTATTTGCTCTTTCCAATGTCTAAATAATCTCGTATTTTTTTAAGGTTTCTTTGATATTTTATAGTATAAAACAATTTGTTAAAATTTAGTCAGTTTCGAAGCATTGCATTTGTTAAACTCTTTCCTGGGCGAAGCTCTATTTTCAACAATAAATTAAAATTATTGTTCTTCGAGAAGTAGGAGTTTGGGAATGCCACTAGTTTTCTAGTGTTTTGAAAATCTCCTCTTTTTTCTTCGACTTCTGTCTCCTTTTCTGGCTATTCCATTGTTCCCCATAGATTTCTGACTTTTAATACAATCATTCTGCTTTAATTTTCTCATCATCAAGTTTCTTTTCTTTTTATTAATGACTATACCTGCACCCTATATAAATTCTCAAAGGGCGTATTAGTGGAAGTGTCCCCAAGACTTCATTCTCAATTTTTTATTTTAAAAATTTTATCCTTTCAAACTTTTTTTTATTACCTTGCTAATATATTATCATTTTATGTTGCGACCGGTCTTCTCTAAATCAGTGAATTAAATTAGTATATATACATATCTCTGTCTAACCATTCTTAAAGTTCTACGTACCCATTTTACATATCTAGCGATTAGTTTTAACTAGCCATCTAGTGATCTTCACCTTTTTCATTTTATTTTCTTCCTCTACGGGTTTTGGGCAATCTACGATTCCCCATTATTTTAAGATGGCACTACCATTTCGACTTCATTTTTTCTATTTGACTGTAATCCTTTTCTGTACTGGCATTCCTTGTCTAGTCTTGATACCCCACAGCTTCTCCTTAAAAAATCCATTTCGATAACTTCTAATACCCGTTTGTCTAGTTAGATAGTTAGATAGTCTGGTCCCCAGCCGTCTAATCTTTGTTGCCCTTATGATACTGCTTAGATTGTTATGGCTTCCTTTATATATACTCTTATATACCTCAATCAGGTTTCTCATCAATTAGTCTGCATCGTACACAACACCAGCTGATCGTCTGCAAAAAGCACTGTATACATAGAACTTCCATTTTATATATTCCGATCCCAGTACAGTTTTTAACTTATTCGTAAGAATTCCAGTCCATCTGTTTGTCGATGCTATTCGCTGAGAAAATACTTTACCCATTTTAATTTATGTTTTAAAAATCATATACTGTTTTTCTGTTGCTCTTATATGATGCCCTTCTTTGATCTTGCAATCATCCAAAATACAATAAAGATTATTGTTGGGATCTGTATCATAAGCCTTTTCAAGGCCCATGTAGATGGAGTGACTTTAGCTGTTTCTAGTTCCTCCTCTATTAGTTTGTCTAAATCGAGCTTTTACTGCACTTTTAACATGTACCGTCATTATTCTGGTGATTCTATTACTATCGTTCAGAAAAAGTATATGAGGGTAGCACCAACGAAGGATACGTAAATATCAAAAATGCCAAAACAAATAATGGAACGAATCTCAGTGAGCAGTGAAAACAGCTACTTTATACCGAAATGGAAGAGACTAGGACATAACTCAATAAATGACACTGAAAACACACAAGTTACACAAAGGACAAAGGTCCACGAAGACATTCTGAGAATGAAGTAGATAAGAAAAAAATATAAGATATCTAAATCATCCATAGAACAAATGACTCAAACGGTAATGGATATTTGACAAGAAGGTAAATACAAGAAGTGGACATCCAAAATCATTACATTTTATTAGGTAACTAGAGAAACGCCTTAATGTAATAAGAATCCATGACCTCTGGAAAGTAATAGACATAACCTGGTCCTAGAAAGCTAACAGTAGAACTTGCCGGTTCCTCAAAAACACTTTAGACATTTACAAATGTGATTAAGCTTATATACAAAGGACAACACAACATAATAAAATGGAGTACGTTTTTCGTTAGATAGAAGTTCCAGCTGAGTTCGTTTACAGTAATTTATTTGTATGAAATTATTAATTAAATAAAACGCTCAACGACGATATTATAATTTTTCAGTATGTTAAATATTTACTGGATTCATCCTATGCTATAAATTATAATACAGGACCTACGTATACCTACTGAGATTAAGTAAGTATGTCAGAAATTTTCTAGTACCCACGGAATGTATCGACTATAAATTAATGTCGCAAATTACAGCTAAGTAACTCCAGTTCGCTTAAATTATATATTAATATGTGAAACACATACGTTTACCTGTATGACTCAATTAATTCACTCCGCAGTAGCAATTAATAGTTGTATATGTAGATTCGAGAAACGTTTGGTGTCTGTGGTTGTCTGAACGTTGTTCCACCAATGCCTAGCTTTGTAACACATACTGTTAATATGACACAATTTCTGCATGCATTTAAGCTTTAAACTACATTGAATTAACGCAGTATTACTTTTCCAACAAAAATCTAATAAGGAAAGTGAAAGTTTATCAGCTGCTTTGTATTGAAGTCTTTTATTCCTAACGAATTTTGTTTTTTGTTTCAGAATTTTTAACCTACTCTAGTCAATATGAAGTGTTTCGTAAGTTTCGTGTGTTTTTTGAGTGTCATGGTTGTAGTTAGTTCTGCTCCTCTTTTGCCGGGAAGTGTCTCAGCTAGTTTACAGGTTAGTATCAAATGTTCTTTAGAGATTAACTGAGATCTCCCACAACATTTTTATAAAACTTTTCCATAGTGTTTATATTATATTTGCTTCAATAATAATGAAACACTTTTTTAATATTTACAATTACGGTGGTACATGAATTTAAAGAGGCTAGGTAGATAATACATTTAAATACTGTTACAATACCAGAAGGTAAGTAGAGATACGTCACATTTTCAGACCAATTAGCGCCAGTGTAATGTTTCCTGTCATTGGCATAATGTCTGGCACTTGTTATATGGATAATTTAACATTGAAACTAATTTAATTTAATAACTAAATTCTGATTTGCATGTTTAACCTAGCAAATCTCGTTTATGTAAGTAAATACTGAGAACAACTTTACCATATACAGGGTATTCTTTAATGCTGGCTAATACTTTACGGTGCCATTTCTGAGATCGTTTTTTGGAAATACAAATTATTTCGATATTTTCGACAATACTTTATTTGATTGTTTTGAAATTTGGTATGTGTCAGAGAAAGATGAAACCACATACTAGAGATAGACAACTGATTCTGTGACTCTACAAATGGTACGAGGGATGCCTTTTTACTTTTATTCCTTATTCTCACTACAGGTTACCTGAGTTATTAACAGAGACAAGCGTGACACAAAATGCCTGTAGGTCATACGAGGGCTGCCTTTTATAATTCGGGATTAGAGAACAAAAACAAATATTCATCATCGAAAATCACTTTATTGTTTTTCAAAATATTCCCCCCATACACTTTTGCATGCGTTTGAACCAATTGTCGAAGCACTTTTTCCACTCTGATTGAGGTATCTCCAAAACATGCATTCTGAACGCAGCAACCACTTCTTCAGGTGTCGAAAAACGTTGACCTCTCAGTTTGTTTTTTACATACGGGAATAAAAAGAAGTCATTTGGTGACAAGTCAGGACTATACGGCGGATGACTCATCAAATCGATGTTTTGAGTGGTCAAAAATGCAGTTGTTTGAGGCGATGTGTGAGAGCTCGCATTGTCGTGGTGAAGAGTGATCCGTCTTCGGCGGTTGGTTTTCCTCATTTCTTGGAAGACAACTAGCAAACAAATGGTTGTGTACCACTCTGAATTGACTGTTCTGCATTGTTCTAGTGGTACGGTTGCGACATGTCCAGTTTTTCCGAAAAAACAGGCGATCATTTGCTTGGAAGTGCTTCGTGCGCGAACAACTTTTGTTCCCATACAGTCGACTGCTGTTTAGTTTCGCACTCATACGCGTAAATTCACGATTCATCACCTGTCACTATGTCGTAAACGTGTTTTGAAGCACCGCGATCGTATTTTTTGAGCTTTTCTTTCAACCAATCGACACGAGCCTTTTTTTGAACGATTGACAAATTGTGTGGTATCCAACGCGAACAATTTTTTTTGACATTCAAATATTTATGCAATATTGAATGTATGCTGGTCCCACTAATGTGTAAGGCTGACTTAATCTCACGATATGTCACATGACAATCTTGCAATATCAGTTCGCGCACAGCATCAATGGTTTCCGGAACAACAACTGTTTTTGGACGACCTTCACGAAATTCGTCTTGGAGTGAACTACGACCTCGATTGAATTCACCATACCATCGATAAACAGTGGTCCTTGATGGAATTTCATCGCCAAAAATTAAATTAAGTTCATCCATGCACTCTTGCTGACTTAATCCACGTCGAAAATTGTAAAAAATAATCGCACGAAAATGTTCACGATTTAATTCCATTTATTGGCCGAGATGATTCCTTTAAGTTACTGTAAACAACACATAGCGCTCGTATGTCCAAACGTTCTGAGTACGTATAACCTCAAAAAAATTTACTATAGAGCTGTCAGTTGTCAGATTGCAACACTAGGGTTGTCCAATCCCGAAATATAAAAGGCAGCCCTCGTATCCCTCCAAGCATGTCTCTGGAACTCTTAACAACGTAAGTTTATTTTTACTTGTGACCTTTATTTTTACTTTACTCATAAATCGTCTTCATTTTTAATCAAAGTTACAGACAAATTTTTTAAGGTAGTCTTATAGAAATTCAAACCTACCGTGATCAAGTGATCTTGCTGATGATCCCAGCGACCTATACAAGGACTAATTATGTACATACATGACCCTGAACCATGATATTAAAATGCAGGAGCGTGTACCATCTTCAAATCCTAGTGGATCTTTATGCAGGACAGGTAGTTGGTCCAGCAAAAAATGTTGATAAGACTACACCAAAACCTCCACCTGCAAAACTGAGACTTCGAGGTAATTTATAGTTCCTGCACAAACAGCAACCAGCAATTGCTTCTGAAAATTAGTGTGTGTTAAGGAATCAGGATTTCATTTCACCCACAGCGGATTTTTATGAAAATTCTGTATAAGTAGTAGTAAAAGTTACTTCATCTGTGAAAAAACTTTGGGACTAAAATTGTTTATATTGTTTCTATGAAGTAACTTAAGTACTTTGAGGATATGTTATAGAGATATTAATTTCATCCAATATTTGCCAAACACTTAGCTGACAAATATTCACAACTTTAATAATTTTTCTCGAACTAGTGTAATTATATTAAATTTCCTTCAGCGAGGCCATATGAATATTGTTTTAAAATCAACATTTACAAACTGAAACAATTTAGACAACACGTTGAAAATCTAACTCCTTAACACCAACGACTTTTAAAGTGATTAAATATTGATTTGAAAGTGACATGTGTGAAAACTTTACGCCATTTACTCAAGAGTAACTAACTGGAAGTACCTATATATTAAAAAAACCATTTGTTCCAATAGACGCAAGACCATTTCTCTTTCTACAAATTTCAGAATACATATTTACTGTTAAATGAGGCATATTAAAATAGTCAGTGGCCGAACAATTGTCTTGTCAGTAATTCTAGGGAACATGTTTGACGGACACCACTGGTAGATCGATAGAATATCTTTTCTGTCTATAAAATAATTTGAAGGCAATATCTATAGTATTTTTTGTTGCAATTTCCTACTTAATAGTACATCTACCTTCTGTTCGAGATAATTCTGACCTATTCAGCACTTAAAGGAATTTATTTATTTCGTATGAGAAGCAACATCGATATATAAAAAAGTTGGAACACAAAAATGTGAAAACAATACATAAAAAACCATAAAGAGTCAAACATATATAAAAACAGACACTACAATAGATAAAATACAAAATGTATAACAATAACAACAAATTAAACACAGTGTAGATGGGATAATGGACAATGCTATTATATTCAACAGCAAAATCTAATATGAGTGTGGGTGTAGTTCACACCATGACTGATAGATTGTGTAGCGACGGTATAGCTGCTGGGGAAAGCTTGTTCACTTCCTTCAAACCTTCAGGAAAACGTGTAAGGGGGCAATCGTTGAAAATGTGATCCATAGTTTGTTTTTGGGCACCCCAACTGTTCCTCGGACTTTGCTTTATTTTCCGTTTATGCATCATGTCACCGAAACGACCACAGAGGGCAAGGAAGGCTTCAGCTGCTGCTGAACTCATATTGGCTACTTCTTCTTGGGTCTTAATATGTGGCTTCCATCTAAGTTTCTGTCCAGCCATATGTGACGTCTAGGTTTCAGGCGCGTTCTAAGGATGTCATTAAGCCTGAATGGGAAGGTTCATATGATTTGCTTTGTCCTATTCTCGTTTTGTAGCAGACAATCTCCGTGGCTCAGGGGAAGGGATATTTAACAAAATAGACAGCAACGTAATAGGCGTTGACTTAACTGTGTCTGAAATTATTCTCATAGATTCATTTAGTTGTGTATCTATTTTTGGACGAGACAACTTCGATACCATACTGGAGGACAGTATTCTGCAGTTGAATAAACAAGAGTCAGTTCCGCTAAGCGAAGAGTTCTCGCTTGTGCCCCCAAGATGTCCCAGCAAGTTTGTGAATCAAGTTTTCAGTTTTTGAGCACATTTACTAAATTTCTCAAAAGTAAAAGATCTATCAAACGTTACTCCTAGATAGGTCGGGTTGAGTTTTGCTTGAGCATATTACCATCAAAATTGACCACCAACTCTTCAGAAACGTGCCAATTAGACAAATGGAAGACACATACCTCAGATTTGGAAGGATTTGGTAGCAACCTCCACCTTTTATAGTACTTCTGCAGGATTTCTAAATTTAATGTAATATGTGTTACATTTCTCTAAATCCTTCTTTTGCAACGCAAGTGCCAGATCATCGGCATATAGAAACTTTTTGCCAGAGATTTAAGGCATGTCGTTGGTATAAATATTAAAAAGAAAACCATTTAAGGAGAGCTAACTGCCCACTGACTAGTGCAAAATTCGATTACTAGATGCATAATATCTTTTGGCAGCAAGCCATAACCAATTCTGGTTCGTGTATTCAAATAAAGCACCAAAATGGTGTTTGGTCCCGTCGAAAACTTGTCTCTACACTTGGTACCCCACTGTTCTGTAGAGAAGCTCTTTTTGTTGCCTGTTTTCGTTTTATTAAACATCTTATAAGCGACATGTGAAATACTTTAAAATCTTCTGAGACGCCGTAATTTATTTTAATGAAAACAATTAAATACAATTATTACTCAAGATGAAGTAAAAAAAATTGAGATAAGTGCCACTGTATAAACACAGTTCTATCAAAAAAAATGCGTAAGTATATAGAATATTTAGGGAAACAAGTTGTCAATATACTTGACACCCACTTCTTGCCAATCCGTTTATGATCATATTACAGATCTTAAGGCATGTCTCTACACTCAAGGCCTAAAGATTAATTGTTACAAGTCGGGCGAAACGAAAGATTTTATTTAATTTGCCACAAAAGAAATCAAGTACCGAGTTTTAACATACCTCAATATGAAACTACCAGAAATTCTACATATCAAATTATCTTATAAAAATATAGGTTATATATTTCAAACACACTAGTCGGTTAGAAGGATGAAACGTAACAGATTATGTAATACATTGAAAGATCATTCCACTTGTAGTAATTTTCTTACATTTTCTGGTGAATTAGAATGAATTTCTTAGACCACTAACTTGCTAATTAAAGATACACGAATCAGGAAAGCAGGATGTTGCTAATTATGATATGCTGTATAACCGATCAATTTGTAGGATATGAAATACCAACTATCTTCGCAAGTAACTATCGTACTTTGTTAAAACGCAATAATTAAAATTATAGCGAAATAATTTTCTAAGTCATGGACGTACATGCTAATAAATATATGATGGTAAACCGATAATTAAAACTATCAAAATGTTAGTTAATTTAGGATTTATGTTAGTAATTTAGTTCAATATACATATAACCTCCTTATTACTCAATAGTTTTGTTCCAAATATCTTGTGTCGTACACAAGAACCTTGTAAATTCTAAACTGCCATTTTTTATTGGATAGGTCATTAAAAGTTTGAAGATCATTTCCACCTAAATAATGAAATGTTTAAATATATATGACATGTATTTCGTAATATTAATAGCATGTATTTATTTCAAGGTTGGTATATCACTTAAAACTATTAAAAGAAGTAGACCCTGCTGGAGTGGTATTATAATAGCATGTTATAGTGAAATAAAATACCAAAATAACAAGAAATTTTTAGAATACAGAATTTCATTTTCACAATTTCATAAACTAGATAAATAAGAAAATTACAATAAGTGGATCATTAAGAAAACTATTACATAATCTTTTTTTAAGGTTTGGTTACTAACACAGGCCAATTTTGTTTCACTCAAGCAACAAGTAAAGGCAAACAAATATTTATTTTTAATGTTAGCAAGGCTTGCCTGTCTAGGAGATAATAGGAATTGAGTAACTCTTCAGAAAAAGTATTCCAAGATATTGTTATGTAAGGAAGAAGACACTCAACTTGTTAGACACTTTAAAATCATGCAGGAGCGTGGCACTAAAAGTGGCACCTCATATGTCAACGTTTAGTACAAATTTTGTCAGATCATACATTATTAGTGACCTCCATAAGTAGATACTATATATTGAAGAAAAGTTAGTTTTATAACGTCGACAATATTGAGGTGGGCTCTCGTGTTGCCTCTAATTAGAAATCGAGAAACTGACCACAGATTGTTCCTCACTGCCAGTAAGATTAATGTCTGACCATATGTTCATCATTTACATCGGTTGAATGAGTGCTCAGGAAGCAACAAACAATTCTCAGCATAGATGCCAAAATTTCACATTAGGCAATATGCTGAATGTAATTTCAACATCCTTGGTCATAAAATTATGGTCCTTATTGAACTGTTCTCTATTTTACGAAAATCAAAAATTTAAACGCTGCAGGTTTTGACCCCGACCTGTATAGACCTCAGCGCACCAACCTTCCTCTTTGGTCCACTGCTGGGCAACCGCCATCCTGATTCTTTACACAATTTATTTCTATTTTTCTTCATGGATCCGCATACATCTGCAGATCTCTTTATGTCATCCCTGCATCACTTGGAGGGGTCCTCTGGATCTATTCCCAATAAAGGCCTCCATGTCAAGATTATAATGATCCAATATTCGTCATTCTCTTATTACTTGGTTTTGCATTGCTGCATTTAAAACTAGCTATGGCTTCGACATCTTTCGGTTTGGTTACGTTGTTATTAGCATGTGATATGTTATGTCCAACATTTCATGCCACTTTTAGTTTCTTCATCTATTGTGGCTTCAGAGTCCACGAGTGAGCTCTGTATGCCAACTGGTAGGACACATTGGAAGCAGAGGACATGCTATACTATTATTTTGAAATACCCCCCCTTAACTTCCTAAAGGCAGTTCAGGGCATTGCCATTATTTTGTAAATCCTGGTACTGAATGCATCTTAAAATAATATGTACATGTATTTAGAATCGTAATTTTTTTGTCCTGTGTATTACAAATTCAAACACTCGCGACAACAAGTAGACATACTGCATATCACTTTTCAACATTAAAGCCACCAATGTTATAACAGCACAAACAAAACTGCTAAGGATATAGCTCATAAAAAATTCATCGATGACTGATTAAAAGCAGTGTTCAACGTTTTTAACGTTAAATTCTCTCAATAAAATAGAAAATTGTCATAAACACTAATACCCGTGCATCATATTCAATTTTATGGTCATCAATAAAACAAGCACATTGTTAATAATTTTATTATTTTACATTTAATTTTGAAGATCTTTTATGATATCTGTATTCCTGTTACAAAATAATTTTCTTAAAATATTTACAATGTAGGTACACCACAATTAAACAGACAATTGCTAATGAATGTTGTATGTATTCATTTGCCTTGGTACATTAGTTGATTCGTAGACAACAGTTTTTGTTATACCAACCAATTAATTTAATTAGAAAATTTTGTGCGCACTCATATATTTAATCTTTGTCTATAACACAAACAGATTTAGTACCTATTCCTGAAATATTTGCCGAATTGAGTGACATTCCTACATTAGAATGAAGTTTGAGTTTGTCCAACGCAACACCATTGCATTTTCGTTTTGCGGAAAACACTACACGATCTTTGCAACAGAGGGCAGACAACACTTTCTTTCGAATCTACGGTCGCCATTTGGGTGCATTCTAAGGGTTCCCAAGTTGATATTGTCCCCTTTCTTGAAATTCCAAGAAATCCCAGAGTGTGTTCGTTTATTGCTGCATATATCGTTTCTATTTTCTCCAATACCGAAAAAAAATTCGCTTCATTGAAAATACCAATTTATCCGACAAAGAAATTCGTAGTTTGTGAGTACAACACAAGTAAATGCATTTTCATATGCTTTCGACAGATTGATTTACTGGGCACGTCGAAAACAAGACCCGGCACGTCGGTCCGGATCAAAGGCTCGTCGGGCCGTGATTATATCGAAAACAAATCCACAATTTGTAGCAAAGAAGGGTATTCATAAAGATAAGTCACTGAAAATGTACATTCTTTGTTATTTCGAAAAATGGTACAAAATCAAGTTGGGTGGTTTGACGAGCCGAGCTTCGAGCAGTCGGAACCGAGCATTATACCAAAAAATACAAGATACTTAGAAACCTAAATAATTTTATACTTTTAATCAAAACTTATGGTCCTCTATATGAAATAATAACAAACTTCTTTCTACTCCGACGACGTAGTTCTTTCAATTCTAGATATTGACAACTACTAATGACCATTATATTGTTTTTATTAAATAATTTATGTATTTAAGCAATATGCTATGACTGTCATTTTTCCATCAAATTCTTATTCAACTGAGTAATTTATTTAGAGAAATAGCCAACTTCTGTTTTTGTTTATGCCCTGATTCTTGTATACTTTATGGGTCGTGACTTTTGTGTCACAAGGGTTTGTTATTAATACAGAAATTAAACTCCAACTGTCTATTTTTGTTAAGTTTCATATTCAAGCTCGCCTATTCGTATATTAAGATCCCTTACACTGATAAATAGGTGTTCAAAGAATCTGAAATCCCCTATTTTATTTTCACTAAATGAAAGTATAATATTTATCAAATTTTAATTATTATGGCATTTGGTAAAAGAAAAAAGTGTTCCGTCAGTAAATGATTGATGAGTTATAAAATACCTCAAATATTTGCAAGCCAGACGATTATTTATTTTTTATCCTACTCCTATTTGAGCATAATATTGACTCTTCAGGATCCGCTAATAATAATAACCGCATTTGCAGTTCCTATTTATGCATTCGTGGTTTGTTTGCAATGACACATTCACTTTATGCGGACCGCACCTTTAGTGGTATTTTTCAATTATTCACAAAAACCATAATCATTGTTCAAGAATAATTGCGGAAAAATCGACTGCTTGTTGAGTAATTGGGAATGTTTTGTGTTCAGATTTTCTATTATTACACTTAGCTTTTGTTAAAGCAACTCGACACTGTTGAAATATATGTGCATATTGAGTTACCAGTATATATATATATACAGATTATATGTTGAAAGTATCTTTAGTTAACTTTTACAGGATGGTCAACGATCTATATTAAATTTAACTTTGAAAACTGGTGAATGTTGAATGAAAATAGTTCATAAATTGTAACCAAACTTTACTAAAACAGAAGAATAATAAAAAGACGCAAAAGTTTGGTTACAGAAATTGTGTTCTGCTTCAATTTGTCAGCTTCAACAGACTTGAAAGATTAAGATCAATGGCTTTAATTTTTGCCTTCGGCAACTTTATGTTAGATTTTCGAACTTTCTAAGTATTTTTCTTGTGAATCTTTGTGAGCCTACCCGTGTACTAGACATGTGTTTGACTGAAGATTCCTTAATTAGTTTAGCTCTTATATAGGTGTTGCAAGTATACCATCGGCATAATAAGCAAGAAACAAATATCATTTTAATACATAAATTCTATACACTTATTAAACAAATGAATATTATACATTACAAAAATTTCATCGAAAAAACAAAAACTATTGTGACCTGTTTCCTCTTGACTATTACGTCCAATTATATTGACAATTTTTAATTGTTATTCCAAATACTCTTAACAATGACACATGTTCCAAGATTTTTGATATCTATAACTCAATAATAATAACAATTGATTTTTTCAAACCAAATTAAAGATCATTTCAATGAAATCCTTAAAAATTTAATTTATATTAATTTTTTTTTCACCGTACAGGGGGTTTCAAAGAAATATGTAGTGCTTGCTAGGACAGGTAAAATAGCCAAAAATATGTGGGGTTTACTCTGATTTCGAGACACGGTGTTAAAGAATATTATTGTAGACGTACAAAGTGTTGAAAATTATTTGGAAATTGCTGGCACCATTGTAATGAAATGTGTTGGAAAGCTTTGTTAAAACTGTCACATCGGGACACTGTTGTCATATCTAGCACTCAAAGAGGGCGCTAGTTGTTACTGTTTTGAGGTTATATTTTAGGTTAAAGTTTTTAATAAAATTATTCTCTATTTAATTTCACACTAAAAAGCCACTCCTTATATTGTTTTTCCAAATATTTGGATTTAAAAATGACATAATGTTAAACCAAAATATTAATGCAAAATTGTTGTTTAGAAAAAAAACATTAATCGGAATCATTTCATTTACTGAATTGAAATATGCTGGATTCTAAAAGCTCAATAGGTAATTGAACAAATTACAGTAAATTGGTCAATTACCTACTTATCGTTTTTTTAGAATCCAACTTATTTTAATTTTATTGTGCTGTTAATTTAGTGCGTCTTATGTTTCATGTTCATGTTTTTTATTAAAAATCATAGTTGTAAAACAGTACACAATACAGAATTTTATAAGGGGTACCTTTTTGGTGTAAAATTAAATAAATTTCGATTTATAACCACAACGTCAAAAAAATTACAAAAAGTTACAAGTACACTCTACCAATCTATCTAACTGTCAGATATTAGAATAGAATATTCGAATGTGTTCGCTTCAACAAAACATTTCCAACAAATTTCCTTACAATAGTGCCAGTAGTTTTCTAGTAATTTTCAAAAATGTGTATAAAATATATATTCTTTGACACCCTACATCTCGAAAACACAGACAGTTAGGAATAATTTTAAGTAAATCCAACTTATTTTTGGCTATTCTGCCTGTTCTGACAAGCACGCAATGTTTTTTATACCACCCTGTATATAAGGCAGCAATGTCACAGATCACGGCAATTACCGTAACGGAAATGTTTTCTTAATTTCAAAAACTTACTTGTCTAGATTTCAAGTAATTTCTGAATAAATGAGGAGGAGAAGGTCTATTTTCACTATTCATTCAAGTATGGGTTTTCTCTGCTTACAGTGATTTCTAAAAATAGATAACATAAATACTCAAAGTGTTGTAGGGGCAATTTGTGGGAATTGCTCGGAACCCTAGTATATTTCTTAAAGAATAGCCTTTTTGCAGGATTAACTAAAAGAAAGTACATATTTGTCAACTAAAAAAAAACAATTTTTGGAGCTTCATTGTGATGTATCACAACTAGGGGGTGAGTTAGGGTGGTTGGGGGTGAGCGGTAGGTCAGAACAGATTCGTTAAGTCATCATTTTCTTTTCCCCTAGGATTTATAAAGGGCAGTTTAATCAATTTCTTATATCCTTTTTCATCTCATAGATATGGCCATTGTAAATATTCAAATTGTCACCCAGTTTATACCAGCATGTTCCAACAAAGTTGACAACATTAAAGCACTCTAATATGTATCAAGCCTGAGATGGATTTCGATACATTTTCTAGGTGAAATCTAGTTTTTACAATATTCGAGATATAAACTCCAGTAGGATGTTGTAAAATTGAACCAATAACAAAAATTTAACAATAAAAAAAACAGAACCACATTAAAATCTGTCAGAGAAAATTTCAAAGCATGCCAATATTGACGAACATAGGAAATAGGACTAGTTGAAATAATATTAAAACAAAAAACCCCTATGACAAAAACTTTCTAGAATCACAGTTAGAAAACTTACGCTTACAAAAAAGAAACAAGGAAATACAATTATACTTAGCATTTCAAAATGTTTCAAGACATGTTTCATACAAATGAGTCTTGAAGAAACAGAAATGAAAATAGAATAGCTTCAGTTTTTTTTGGCGAACTGAATAATTACAAATAATACCAATACTAGAGTTACAGAGGACCTGAGAATTTAACATATCGAAATAAAACGTTTTACAGAAGAAAGATAAATGACTATTACCAATAAATAATATTGCAAAATATTGTAATATCAAGCAACTTTACAAAACAAACAATAATGAAACGGAAGATATGGATTTAAAACATCATTGGAAAGATTCTAAATAAATGCATGCCTTAAATAATTTGAATGAAAGTTACAAAAATAAAAAAATAATTAGGTTCACTATCGAGGTTAATTTGAAGTTAAAGAACCAGGTCTGCATGAGTTTCCTCACAAACAAACACTTTGTTTTAATTAGATATGTAGTAAAAATATATTTAAAACAAAAGGTTAAATTAAAACATTAAACTAATTTAAAACATAATTTACGACATATATCTTTATGTAATTAAGTATATGCCTAATATGATGAGAAGTTCTTATTCCAATTCCGTATTTTACATATGAACTTCTTCACGTTTTGGTAATTTCCCCACATGTACATATTTCGTAACTATGTTTTTTTATGTGACCTTTAAATCCGGTAATAAATTCAGAGTTGATACATTTATACATAAGATATGGATAAGTTGACATTTTTTTTACATCTCACAAATACCTATATAATTAAAAAATATTATATTTATGAATTAATAAATTAATTAATATAACCTTATAACTAGTACTGATTAGGAGTTACTGTTAAATATTCCCCACACACCCTGTTAGAGAAAATGTAGACAATTGCATTTGATATTTACTGACATGAGAAAATTTGAACGTATTGTACAAACCTTGAATAATAAGTTGTCATGAATTACCTAGAACTAATTCGAATAATTAGATCAGAACATAAATCGTTGCTTGCTTAGTCCCGAAGAAATGAAAGTGACTTTTTTCTCTTATTGACATGATTTGTGTAAAGTGTAGATCGATAATCACAAATATAACAAAATGTATATTGTTAGAGTATATAATTCTATAAGTTCCTCTGGCAATCTCAAATATTTCTCCTATTTTGACACTAGATTGCTGAGTGAAAAACTTTAAATACTTAGCAAATCTAATTGTCTTTTATGCAAGAACTAAACTATAAAGAGACAGCAAACTTGGTACTTAGTTGTTATACAGGCAGAACACTCAAAAATTTATTTCAAATAAGAAACTCTATATATTGTTGATGATTATAATTTGTATTTCTTTCGTGAATTCATCCATATTGAGTTTACTGACACATTCTAAATTGAAAAATAAAATAAAATCTTCAATAGGTTCATGCCAAACAGGTAGAATAGTCTCACTTTTTGTAGATTATTTAGCCAATCGACTCCGTGGAAAGAGACAGAGTCTTACACATAGCAAGAGCCTCTCTTGCTGTATTAATTTTCTTGTGCGAGATTATGAGTCTTTTGTATGCAAGACAATATAATAACATATATTGTTGCGCTTCCCAGAAAAGAATCTCCTTTATGGAATTAATATAGATGTATATGTTACATATCCTGTCAACATATTTGATTCTAATTCAATTGCAATCTTTTGTCAAATAACTCAACAACGACATTCTTTGCAGTCTTGACAAAATTTTAACCATCTCGGTTAAATAATAACATCACAGTTTTAGTTTACAGCCTTCTTCCATCTATGTTGTCACCTGTCGTCGTTAGTTCTAATTCTTTGCTTCTTCTACTGCTAGCTCTGTAACTTGAGTTTTGTTCTCAGGCTTATTTGTATTCCGTTATGAGTATGTAGGCTCCAGATCATCTATATCTTGTTTTTTTTTTGTTCTGTGTTTTTAATATTTTACATAGACATTAACTTACAGATTCAACAAGTATCTTACCCCAGATTACTAGCTTCCAAAAATCATCCCTCCTATTAAATACCGACTATTTATCCAGTTTAAAGGGAATTTGTAAAATAACTGAATAAACTGTGCCATTATAAATACAACTAAATATCAAAAGTGATTGATTTTAAATAGTTATTACTAAATTATCACTATTATCAAAGAATTTAACAGCATTTAAGGCCTGGGTGTGCAGAGATTTGATACTCATAACTAGGACTTTTACATATTATCGATATTATAACTCTGTTAGCTTCTATAAAACGTCTGAAACACTATCATTAATAATCAAATCCAATAACGCGTAACCTTGTTCTGCCTTTGATTGCCTGATTGGTATTCGATTGATATATTGTCATTGAAGTACTTATTCTTATAGAATTCTAAATTGAATGGTGAAATTATGACTTCAGTGATATCAGAAAATATATGTCTTTCACACAGCTACTAATTGCAATACACAACTAAGAATTCCATCTCTGGTTATTATGTTACAAACTGACCATAAACGCAACAAAGAAATCGTCTGTGATAACAACTTGAAATTATTGCAAGTTTTAGTAAATAGTGTAGAAAAAAACAGAAAATTCGTCAGTTTGAGCATGTTCTAAGTATGAAAAAAAGTTTGGTTCAGCGTGTAGTTTGTACATCAGAAAATGTCCATTGGGTATGTGAAATGTCGTGCCATTTGCAATCACTGAATATTTGCCAAACGTGATTGAACCATAATGAGAAAATATAAAGATTTAAAGATTATGGAACTAGCCCACATTACACCGAGCTATTTGAACTCAATACCTAATATTGCAATTTTTAATAGAAGTTCGATTTTGTTCTTAGAAATATTGAATAATTACTATTTAATTGAATTAAGTGTTTTTTAATCCGGTTAGAGTTACATGTGCTGAAATGTTAGTATTTTTCATCACTGAACCACTGCAAAACTTGTTCCCATTATTGTTGACGATGATCCACTATAGACTCCACTTCTCACCTCCACGCGAAAAACGTTTTTAAACATGAAACTACACAAGTGGTCTAATAGACAGTCTAAGCCACTAATGTCATTTAGATGTGCGAGAATTCCAGCGTCGATGCTTATTACAAAACATTGGAAGCGTTTTTAGTGGAACGCTATGCCGGATGTACAGTTGACCACTATTTTCAGTGCGACAAATTCAAGACCCTCGCCGCATTGTACGTGGGGCTATTCTTTTATGCTTCAAAATATCGATGATAATAATCATTAATTAAGTATAATTCTCCTGACTCCGTACATCCGAATGTATACATTATATTATAACTTGTACAATTTTTTATTTCTGACGAAATTACAGTTTTCTGGTTGAGGTTGTCATCGAAGTGACCTTGATCTTTGACATCATCTTTTAGATCAGCTTGATCTTCATAAATTATTCAAGGTCATGCAAGTTTAATCCCTAGATATCCCTGGTTTTCTAATGTTTATAAACTTTAGATTTAGTTTTTCTTATTTCCAAGATATTTGATTTATGTAATCTATACCTCAATAGTGATGCCTCAGTAGCACAAAAATATAAATTACAAATTTGCTTCAACGACTCCAAAAACATTTCATTGGACGTTTTCGGAACGAAGCTCAATCCCAACTTTTTCTTGTACGAACTCTACAGTCAACACCTGAAGCAAGTTTGTGTCATAGGTACCTTCTTTCCAAAAATTTCCTAATCATAATTATCTATTATTATATTATGATAAATATCAAGGAAAAAACCTGCTAACTGCTTGGTTTAATACCATACTTTATAGAAATTTTAAAAAATATGCGGTGATTTTGAACAGTGATTAACCCTTAGGGTTGTCTCATTTGTTAGCTGTCAGATCTATATCGATTCGTAACGAATCTGAAAATTATTAGACTAACTTAAAAATCTCTTATAACCAACCTCTAGTTAGAGATTAGTTTGTTGCAAATACATTTCAGGATACAGATCTAACTACCAGTCATCCTAGTATAACAGCCAACATCATAAGGTTTTTCGATTGCTCATTTATACTAGAATTTATCTTATGTAATTAGATATTAATTAAATGCACAATATGAATAAAGCTGTAGTTCATCATATTTTCGAAATTTTTACTCGGTATAATAAGGTAGTACCTGGGTGACCAAGCTTCACTCGTTATTTCAAGGTTCCATCATGATTATATATATGTTTTAGGTAGTTTCCGGGAATTCATCCGCGTAGTTGATAACTGATCCCTGCCGGGATCGATGGTAAAATGACGACGTTTCCGCAGAGTCACATCTGCCCTCTTCAGGTCGGTTCGCATAATTCTCGTAGCCTTCTGCTTTCGCTTCTAGTTACTCGAATACTAAGATTTTCAGAAGCGTCAATTTAAAAGTCGTAAATCAAATTTTCATTTTGCAATTTACATCAATAAATTAAAAGCCATTGACAACGAAGTCAGAATAGACTTTAAAACGTTTGGTTTTCCTACGATATAGGTTGTTTTATTTCGATTATGGTATTATTGCCCAAAAAAACATAAAAGTAACTAACTACTATCTATTCAACTGTAGTTATTCTAACTACATTTTATTAATCCCTTGAATTTAATCAACTAAAATAAAATATACGTAAACAACAATATAAGGAAAGATAAAATTGTTGTCAGGAAAGCTGCGAAATAATTTATGTAAATTGTAGCAGCTGTTTTAGACAAACCACAATACGGAAATGAAAAATTAACTATCCACAATAAAATTTAAATTACGAGTATAATTTGAACATCATTGTATTAAGTTAAACTCAATAACTGATTAGCATTTAATATATTCGTGGAAACAACGTCGAATATTCCAATCATTAATCTCGGTAATTTACTTTCATTTTCTGCTGAAGCAGGTGAAAATCTATTTTAGTTTCTCATTAGTCGATAGTAGGACAATTTCATATCTCACGTTCCATCTATGAATAAACAAATGCATTCAAAGAACACATTAGGTAATCGACGGTGTAAGTGTGATGTAAGAATTGTTAACAGAATAATACGAAGATTATTACTGAAGTCCAAGGTTGAAAAGAAAGTGAGGAGGAGAAAGTGAACTTGCAAACATATTTGCTTGGCGCATCAATTATTTTACGTAAGCAACCTAAACTAATAGCGGATGAAATCTAAAAACTTATACCTACACGGTGATAGCTTGTTGAATATTGGTGAAGCCCAGGAAAAATAGCATCAAGAAGACTCCAAATTGTTTGTAAAATCGATTTTTTAAAATAGCTTGTGAATCTCGGCAGAGTAGGTAGCAATATTAACGTTAACACAAATATCTAGCAATCGTAGAAAAAATAACCGTAAGAAACTCCTACCCGGGAATTGCTAAGTATGTGAATAATTTTTATAACCTCATTTGCTGCGTTTTCCTGAAGAACCTAGTAATTTTACCGATATTGGGTTTTCTATATATTTTTAATAAAATTACGACGTTTATCTATTTACAAACACGAACATTACTTAACTTTGAATGAAAACATAAAAAATAAACTAACATCATCACCAATCACTTTTATGAGCAATTATCCTTGATAGCCCAGGGTCGATAATTTTTGAAACCAAAAAAAACGAAAAATTATTTATGGGCGATCTAAGGTCGAGATATTAAGAGTAAAAAACGATTTTTCTCGATTTTCAGGCAAAACTACAAGTCCTATGGAAAAAAGTTAAATGACAAAATTAATTGTAGGTAATAAAAAGATATATTTTTTTTTCACATAACCCCAAAATTGATGTGAAAAATTCAAATACAAGTTTTTGGTTTTTTATTTTATCGTTATATATACAACTTACTGTTTCTAGTCGAGAAACTTCATCAATTACGCTCTCCTCAACTGATTGAATTCTCGAATAATTATTTATGTATATAGTACATATCAATGAATTTAATATTTTATCGCGAAACGAATTTCGACTTCCAGGAGTTTCAGGAAAATCTGGCTCACAGAGACCCCAAATCGGGAGTCATACTTCGTGTAACGCCATATCCCTGTGATTCCTAGGATAAAAATTTCCTGGATGTCGAAATTCATTTGGCGATAAAATATTAAATTCAGTTATATGTACTATATACATAAATAATTATTCGAGAATTCAATCAGTTAAGGGGAGTGCAACTGATGAAGGTTCTCGACTGCAAATAATATATTGTCTTGCGTTCAATGGATTGAAAAATCTCGAAAAATTAGTATCGTAATTTCTTTGACAGGTTTTGGTAAACCTACGAATTTTTTCGTGTGATTTCTATCCTAGGAATCACAGGGAAACGGTGTTACACACAGTACGACTCCCGATTTGGAGTCTCAGTGAGCCAGATTTTCCTGAAACTCCTGGATGTCGAAATTCATGATAAAGTACCCTTATTGATATCATGTTATGCAAAACAGACTCCTTAAATTCTCTGGGAATTGGACTATACTACTGGTACTAGCCATATTAAAATAAAATTTTCTTCTCATTCCATCATTTGATATCATGCTGCGATGTTAACAAGTACTTTAATACTTTTCCAAGTATGTTTTATGTAAAGTTAGCTCCGTTTTCCAGTTAGTCTACCACTGCAAATTCTGTTAGCGTTTTGGAGACGAACATACATTTTTAATCAAAAAGCTATAGCTGTGAGTTCTAACTATTCTGAATATAGTTACCTTCACTATGAAAAACATCGCTAATTGTTTAGTGAAAACAAGGTGGACTGGAATCTGTATTTGGTCAACTACTACCACCAAAGGCTTTCATAACTGTATTTAGTTTAGTTGTTGGTGTCTCAAATTTGGTCGTGCTTGTTGAGCATTTACAGTATTGTTGAAGTCATTGCTAGGTTGTAATTCACAGACCCCGAGTTTGTTTTTAGGATTATCTGGACACAAAAAATACACTGCCTTTATCACCGACTATCATTAGTAAAATTACCTTAAAAGAACTAAACTGGTCGTAGTTTTTCATGATTTTCTACCTTTCCATTTTTGGTAGGATTCGCTTAAAACCAACATATCAACTTATTGGTAAAAATCTATAAAAGCAAAAAAAAACTTCTGAATCTGAAACAAAATATTGAGTTCTTCCTTATTGTCAATAATCTTATACAAACCACACATTACCTTTCAAAACATATTTTTATATGACACACTTTACTATCACCAATTATTCACAGATGGATACTTACCGATAAAAAAATCAAAATACTTTTCTTAACAAATATTGATAGGTAAAACATGGTGAGTGTTCTATAAAATTAATATATACGTAATTAACGATGGCATTATTAAATTAAATGGAAACTGTAATAAAAAAATAACAAATAATTATACACAACAGTGCGTTAGAATGCGATACTACCACAACATCGACTAAAAAAGTGAAAGCAAATATTATTAGGCGGCTACTCGCTATATCAGATGAAATTGAATCAATCTAGTTTTTTATTTGTCGTGAAATATAAGAAAATTGTCTCATTATTGTGTCACAATTTATTTGTTTCATAGGCGTAATTGTACATAATAGATAAAATTATACAAATGTTTATAATGGTATATATATTTCATTTCGTACGTTGCAGTAAAAAATATGAATAAAACTACATTTGCACAGTGTTAAGGAAGGAAATATAGCAGTTTTAGTATATAAAATGAAATTAATAGTTCGTATGAAAGTTATTCTGAGAATTGTGTTGTTTATGTGTCAGTTTAAAGTGTTGAAAACAGCTATAAATCAAATAAAAAAATATAACAAGCAATTATCAAATAAATTGCGGTAGATAGAAGGAAAAGGAACTTTCTTCACCCACCGTCCTAAGGTCCACATCACATGTTAAAAATTTTAAATGGCACCATCCTAATTGTAACAAAGGAAGAGTCAAGGTTTATTTTAGATTTTCTTGGGAATAATACTACATCAGAGTTCAAACTTGTGTATATTTTACAGAAAACCAACTCACACTAACAGATATCTCAATTTTAACTCGAACCATCCAAATACGGTAAAAAAAGGTGTTATTAAATCTTTATATGACAGAGCAAAGACTAACTGCTCAGATACTACTAAATTCAACAAAGAAAAATCATTTATACAAAATGTTCTAACTGCAAACAATTACCCTCAAAAATTTATTAACAAAGAGTTAAATAAAATTGAGCACAAAACAACTGACAACCAACACCAGACTTCACCTAATAATACTGACAACCAGGAAAACCACATTATAACAACAACAATACCATATATACAGGGCCTGTCAGAGAGATTGAGAAGAGTAGGCAACAAATTTAACATCAAAACTACATTTAAAACAACAAATACGCTTAAATCTATTATAACAAAAACAAAACCAAAAAACGCTACGCAAAACTCAAAAAATTGCATTTATAAGATTCCTTGTGAATGTAATAAGTTTTATATTGGAGAAACCTCTAGACCTCTTAATGTTCGAATAAATGAACATCAAAATTACATAAAGAAACGTCAGTTCGAAAAATCAAAAATTTGTGAACATGCTTGGGACCAAGGCCATAAAATACAATTTCAAAACACAACAATATTACACAAAGAAGAACACTGCACAAAACGAAAATTAAAAGAATCTGTCTTAATTCTGTTAAATGAAAACGACTGCATCGCTTCTACTTCCGTAGATTTCAGTCATGTCTGGTTGCCGATAATTAAATATGAAATTAACAATGGGCATATCCTTTTGAACAACCCTATATCGGGATAGTTCATGAGGTTTTTTCCTAGGTTTTCCCTTATGACTTTAATGGGATCACTGAATTATCAGAATTCTTTGATCGCATTTTTTGGCAAATGCACTATCTTAAAAAGAAAGTCGTCCCTAGGAACGCCACAAATAAATTCTGAAGACAATTTTTCAAGTTCTTCCAACTTGAAAAAATTTTTTTTGATTTAATGATCTTTGAAATTTCTTGTGCACCCTGTATATTTAAAATCAAAGAAATTCCATAGTAACGTAAACATATTTGTCAAAATAATTGTCATATATTTCAATTATACTTTATAAATTTATATCCATTGAAAACGAAATCCGACAGGATTTTGAAACGTTTGGTTTTAAAATATACACAAGTTTGAACTCTGATGTGGTATTATTCCCAAGAAAATCTAAAATAAACTAGAAGATGCCACAAATAACATTCAGAAAACAACGAAGAGTCAAGGGTTGATGAGTGAATCAAAATGCCTGTTACTGAAGTTTTGAAATAAATATATTCTAAGGAAGTAGAGATATTGTAATTTGTATATAACTAAATGTTTCTTATTCCTCATATATTTTTCCTTGAAGGAGCTTTGCATTCTTTAGTAATTGTTCACGTCAACCGTTCAACAGATTCTGGTTAATCTATGCACCAACCATTAATGGCTCAATAATTGCATTTATAAAACAAATCAGTCTTTACTGAAAAATCTCTCAGAACTTAAGTAACAATACACGACAAAATGTAAATCGAACCTAAGATTCGTTGGTCCTATTTTTACACAAAATAAAAACACATATCAATATTACTTTTTTCCTTTACGTTCGTACTATTTTTTACCAATAATCCACTAATTTTTGATCAACTAGTGATCTTGTATTAAATGTTACCTTTATATTTTTTTAATATTCCCTAAAATAAGTATGTAATACAGGGTCTCTAGAAAGTCAAAACTTGGGTTTAAATATAGGGAAACGGATCTGTTACAAACAAAAATCAAATTGAATTACTGTATAATTTCCAATAATCTCTTAACATGGCAAATAGCAACAATATCTAAAACAATAGTTCAAAAAAAGGCTCGTGTCAATTGATCGAAAGAAAAGCCCAAAAAATACGATCGCGGTGCTTCAAAACACGTTTATGAAATAGTGACAAGTAATGAATCGTGGATTTATGCGTATGAGCCCGAAAGTAAACAGCAGTCGACTGTATGTGTGTTTCAAGATGAGCCGAATCCAACAAAAGTTGTTCGCGCACGAAGCACTTCCAAGCAAATGATCGCCTGTTTTTTCGGAAAAACTGGACAGGTCGCAACCGTACCCCTAGAACAACGCAGAACAGTCAATTCTGAGTGGTACACAACCATTTGTTTGCCAGTTGTCTTCCAAGAAATGAGGGAAACCAACGGATCACTCTTCACCACGAGAATGCGAGCTCTCACACATTGGCTCAAACAACTGCATTTTTGACCACTCAAAACATCGATTTGATGAGTCATCCGCCGCATAGTCCTGACTTGTCACCAAATGATTTATTTTTATTCCCGTACGTAAAAAACAAACGTCAACGTTTTTCGATACCTGAAGAAGCGGTTGTTGCGTTCAGAATGCATGTTTTGGAGATACCTCAATCAGAGTGGAAAAAGTGCTTCTACAAATGGTTCAAACACATGCAAAAGTTTATAGATCTTTATGGGGAATATTTTGAAAAACAATAAAGCGATTTTCGATGATTAATATTTGTTTTTGTTCTCTAATCCCGAAATATAAAAGGCAACTCTCGTAACACTACACTATCATATCACCAAAACATATATCTATAAACTATTCTGTTGAAATGATTTGTTCATTGGGATTTTCTTTCAATTATTTTCTGTAACGGATTAGTATTTGAAATTCGTCATGGAAAAATGTACGGTACTGCAGTAGAGGTTTCTTTCTCTGAGAACATCTTTGAGGAAGACCCTTCTATAAAGAAACACCAGATACCCAAACAATTTTCCGAAATTGCTCCTACTCCTTGGTTCAATACTGATATGTTACAGCTATAAGTGAGGATAGTAACCCACAATGAACACACAGAATATTCTTTAATAATATTTAATTATGTATACTCTTCATTAAATTTGGTCATATATAAATAAATATTTCGTATATTGCTATTACTTTACGAAATTCTCTTGATATGTTTAAACAGATAGGAGGAGGAGATGTCCCATCAAGTGAAGGGGGCGGTGGAGGAAATGGCCTAACCGGTCTTACAAATATTTTATCACAAGTTGATTTACCAGGATTATTACGAGGAGTTAATAGTTTTGTTAAATTAGTTGGAGTTTTCTGTCCACCTCTGTCACAGGTAATTACAAATTCCTAACATTCTTCATTTAACCTATCAGTTAGAATTCCATATCCAAGTATATCATTATATTTGTCATTTAATTAATTTTATGAATTAAATATTTTTATTACACATTAACAATAAGTAATATTACAGTTTTTTGTGCAGTGAATATATCTAGCAAATGTCAAGATAGAATAGAATGAACAAAACAATTAAATTCCGTTAAGTGCTACTTTGTAACATTAGTAATGTCTTTTGGCATTGAAATAACTTGTTATTTTTTATTATAACGACATTTGCTTATCACCATTATTGTCATAACTGTCACATAGAAATATTATAATACTTGATATTTACTTTTATCTTTTTAGCAATGCTATGTAATACAATAATCATTTAGAATATCTAGTATGGTGACTAGTTTACATTATACTATAATTAGATAACATTAACTATATTTTAAAATTATTATCATCAATATATTTATATTTGTGGATTAGTTCTGAATATTTCTGTAAAAGAGAATAGTAAGCAATTTTATATACTGAAAACTTTTCTTTCTCTGAACAACTGGCAAATTGAAAATTTTTTAATATTCGATACAAGAAAAAATCTGGAAAGGATAAAAGATATCCAAGGGAGGTTTTTGGGGGACAGTTTCGTTATTATTCGTAATTCGTAATTGAGCGAGCTAACAAATGGATCCCTTTATTAAATTTTAATATCAAGGGCGGGCCTAACAAGCTTGTTAGTCTCATAGTAGGACTGCTGGATGCAGTTCCACTAGCATCTAAATTCCAAGACTAAAAGTTTGTGCACCCTTCGTTTAATATTAATTAATAAAAGAATATTATTTTACTCCTGAACTGGAACCAACATCAAGAAGTATCAGGGCTTTCAGATCGCGTCAAAATATTAAATTCTTTTAATGTTCAAAATGCATAAATAATTGTTCGAAAGTTGACTCATTGAGCAGAATCATCTAACATTTTTTCATATTTAATTATGAGTAAAGGAAACATATTTAAAGTCTTAGTAGAAGCACATATTTGACTTATTTGAAAATTATGGAGGTAATATTGCACTCGAGTCAACCTTGACACTGGCGTTCCGATAGGGGAGGGTCTTAGGGGTCACGGTCCCTAAAAATATTGAGAGTGACAAATCTCGTAAATTATGTATTTTATTTGCCAGCTCTTAAAGAATTTTTTTATTGTATCAAAGTCAGCAGCTTTGGGTCTAAAATGATTTAAAAATATTTCAAATATGAGTCATAAAGAGTACTATATTTCGGGTAGACTCGAAATCACATTTAATAATACAGAGTGTTTCAAACTGAATTTCGATTTTGTAAAGTTTTGCAATATTTTGCACATTTTACTTACAATTGTCATTAATAGCAAATCAATAATCTTTGTTGATACACCGGTGCAGTACCACTAGTTCACATATCTTCCGTTAGAAGGCGGTAGTAGCAAAGAAAACTAGTCTAAAACGTACGCAGCATATGCAGTCTTTTTGTGTTTTTATACATTAATGTCTGTACATAATTGCGTGTATATTTTGTGTAAATGCGTAATTTATTTTCTTACCTTATGAACATACGCAATTCAAATAATAAAATATAATAACAGACATTTATAAACTCTGGAAACTTTAGAAATTTTCATTCACAATTTTAACTTCTAAAGAGATGAAAAATACCTGTAAAAGTTGTTAGAAAAAGTTATACTGTATATATCGGTATTTTATTTAATTCTATTTACTTTTGGTTTAGTTTCTAATAATAAATTTTATTTTCTCCATTAATTCAACATATGAATGAGTGCACGAAGAGTTTTTTAATACTACTTATGTAGCATCCATTAATAAACTAGATTTTAGTCTAACGATAAACTCGCGATCGAGATTTGTGCGCCGTCACAATACCACAGTAGACGAATTTAACTGATAAACACACGAAAAGCATCTAATGCTTCCAGAAATGTGCATAAACTAACGTCGTCTCACTTCAACTCCTAATGAAATGTCAGATCTAAACCGTTACTCTTTATTGTGTTTGACGGTTACCCATAAGTTTTCGAATGAACTGGTTTAATCTGTTATGTGTCAAACATCATTGGTGGACGCTGTTCTGCCAACTGTAGAAAATAAACGAAAATTAAACTGTTTTATAAACTAGTTTATCATCAACGCTAAATGTTGAAATTTGATTGTTTGTACAATTCCTTCGTGCTTATTTTTTATATAATTTTGTTGTCCCAAGACGGCTCTATAGTTTATTTTGCTGTAAATCGTATCATCAGTTCAATGACGACCAACTGTGACTGAATAGCACAGATCATACAATAAAGATAGATGGGCAACTCAATGTTATAAAATGTGTTCACATTTTGTCCCATGAGAGGTTAGAATATGCATAATAAGCATCTTCAGAACTTCTTCAAGTACTAAATTTGACGTTTGTTGAATTTGACAGATAATCAATCACCAACTAAAAAGAAGGAATCTGCAGTTTCTGGTTCCAAGTCTCACCAACAGGGGGATGTACCATTATTTTCATATGTTCTTGGAAAATAACACCACAATCCAAACAAAAATCTGTATATTCAAGGAAAAACCAAATTTTCCTTGAATATACAGATTTTTGTTTCGATTGTGGTGTTATTTCCTAAGAACACATAAAAATAGTCAAGAATATGCCACAAATAACATTTAGAAGACAATGTTCCATCAGAATAAATGAAACTCAATATTGAAATTAAATTTATTTATTTACAAAAGATAAAAATACAAGATATTATGAATTATTCAACAAACACTAAAATCTACTTACCCGTGTGTACTTGGTTTTGTGACTCAGCTGCAGGTTTCATCTTAAGACAATACAAATGATCATCGTCAGTTGACACTACTGCCATACATCTATAATCCAGCTCAGACACTTCAGGGTTGGAACTTCCTTGATTTGGGATTTTTATATTATTTTTCTAATTAGCAGCAGCTTCTTAAAAAAATAGCATGTATCTCTTTCACAATAGCTTGGTTGTTTTCATTGGTTTACCTGTCATCATATGGGGGAATAATCAGTGGTTTGTTGTTTTCCTACAGAGTATACAAAATTGTCTCCTGAACTTCTCTCATAACCTGAAATTAAACAATAAATGAAATAAATACAAGTAAGAGTACCAGAAAAAGATAAACATACCTGGCATGTAAAGTTTTTCGATGTTTATTCTTTGAAGCCATATTTTCTGACACTTTTTGTTGGTTGTAAAATAATGTCTTAAAAAACTGATTATTAAATTATGCTTTAAATATTATTTAGTTTTTAGCTTCTTGCTATATACAGTACCTTAAAACGATGTATGAATACTGCTAGAATGGGATTCGATACAAAATTCTACCACAAAATTAGAGAAAAAATAATTAATAGCTTCAACTTTCTGACAAAGACAATGACAAAAAACAAAAATCACATCATTTACATGTACTAAGTGCCGATAAAGAAGATCACATTGTGTCACCTGGATATATTCGATTAACTGTCAAAAAATAGTACTTGAAGGAGTTCTGAAGGGGGCTACGTTTACAGTTCACCGACAGCTGGACCAACATTGCCTATTTGAGTTACCACCCCCTGCTGAATAGTGTGTTGAACAATTAAGCGATTTTTTCACGCGTATCCCCAACAAATCAGTTTGGACCGGTTGTTGTTATCGTTTGCACTTGTTATAAGCTCAAAACCCTCCAGAAAATGGTTAACCTGCTCATTTTGTAAACGAAATGTTGCATCGTAATCGTCTTCAGTGATGAATAGACATTTCACAAAATAGAAATTTTAATATTCATAAGATGCTCTACAGGGAGTGAGCAAAAGTTCATGATATGATACAATTGCAAAAGATTCCCTTGACTTTTTGTGCTATACACCAGCAGTAAGTTCATGGATCTTTCTTTTTTGAGTAGGCAACTGTAAATGTTGTTTCTTCCTTGATACGCTACAAGTTTCGGTATTGCCTCTATTTAATGATGATGAACTATTCAACAGCAAGGTAGTGCGCCGTCTCACTGGCGTAAGTAAAAACGCGATTTGTTAAACAATTTTCTAGTCTACGGATAGGGGGCCAGATGGTACAATTTGTAGGGGCTGTAGGCTCACACAATCTCACGCTATGCAATGTTTACCTTAGGGGTTTATTGAGAAACATGTATATTACCCTCTACTATCAGTAGGCCTACCCAACTTACGGAACAGGATTAAAGCATCTTACGCCAAACACAATGCTTTTTGGAAACACTTTGCTATCAAGTTGATATGTGCTTTTGAAAATTGGAACTCACACCGAACACTTGTAGGAAAAATCTGTTTCAGCTGTTCTTTCATTTGATGAATTATTTTTAATTGTAAGTAATTAAATTGAGACTAAAAGGTTTTAAAATCCATATATTCATTTTGAATGTAATGTACTTGTTCGTGTAGAACGCTGCTAACTCAGATATCATAAAACTAAAAATAACTACCATAAAGAGAAATAAATACTCTCTATTATATCTGTGGTACCTACTACCAGATCGTCTTGTACGCCAAGATCAAACCTTTATTTTTTCACTATCATATAAATTGTCAAAGTTTTAAATAACCCAAGATATATTTTTCTGGAGTATTGATATAAAATATTTTGAAAACGCTACCTACCTACAAATTCGTATGAAGCTATTTATCTGGTAACGAGAAAAAAACAATTAGTTGTTTTTTCGCAAAAGATTTAAACTAAAATGGATTCGAGATATCTACGAGCTATATAACCAAAGAAATGTGCTTCTTTGATTGCTATTTCGTTTAATATCTTTTCCTAGACGCGACTACGGGTATTAAAAATGCTATAATGCTTCTAACATAAATTATTCTTAAAAACTTCAATATTTATTCAGGTAATGCATACAATCTTTGCAGTGCTCTATTCAACATCAAAGTAGTTTTGCCATTTTATCTGTATGGAGTTTGCATAACAATAAAAAATATTTTTACCGTCATTTTAAAACTACACAATTTACTTTACCACATTAGTCAAATACTGATAACGTAATTACAATGCATATTCTGACAGACCATTATAAATGCTTGAAGATAATTGGCTATATTAGTAAGAAAAAAATATTTTTCATTTCAAAAACGCGTTCATATGCTTTGTTATAAAATATGCAATTATGTACAAATGGAAATTTTGGCTAATTTACCAACAAATTGAAAATATGGAGAATATAAAACTCAACTCTTACTCAGATATTAAGGTCGGCAGACTGCCAAATTGTAATTTTTACGAGAACCGAAAGAAATTAAAGAAAATTTTAAACAAAGGAAATATGATATTAGAAAGAGGATATTATTTACAGTCAACAGAGCAAAGTACTTTAATGAAAACATGATTTCTCTTTGGTTAACTATATTATAAAGCCTGCGATTATAGGTCAAAACTTAAAGAGTAAGGTTTTCAGTAATAATGCTAATAGCAACATTTGTTAAATTATTTCATGATTACTAAGCATAAGTATTAAAAACTGTGAAAGGCTACATTCAGAACTAATTCAAGATATTTCCATTTACACTGATTTTTTTATTACCATTAAATTGATTTTTTAGGTGCTAGACAATGTTATACAAAATGTAACAAGCATAGCATTCCGAACACTCGGTAGAGCAATATTGCAAAATGGTGGACTAGGAGGAAGCGGGGCTCGTTCAGGCGGTGGAGAACAAAGAGTTAGCGTTGTTCTACCCACTTTCCCACCAGACGATTACGATGATGAAGACGAAGACACCGATTCTACCACAGCAGCTGTAGCTTCCCGAATTGCTGTAGGTCTGAGTAATGAACAGGATGAAACCACTAGCACAGAATCAACTACCACTGAATCAAATACCCAAGCTAGTGATAGTAAAGATGAATCTGCACCTTTCACTGTGAGGACTCGTTCAAAGCATTCGTCATCTCTTTCCAACTTCTTTGCTCCCATCTGAGTACTTCAGCTCAGAAAACTTCTCACGGAGACTGTCTATTCTTAACTTGCTTACAGATGCTTAAATTAATGTAACATTGGTACATTGTTAACAGTTCTACTTGGCCAGCTGTCAACAAATTATATATTCTCGCCATTCTTATCTATGCTTTTTCTTCATGTTTTCTATAAAGCAGCTTGCATATTTCCTCCTAAACACCTCGATCAGCTTAATTATCTCAATATCTCTACTAATATTATTTACCGACATAACGCATAAGATTCTCAAATCAGAATTTCATCTGTATTAGACTATTTTGCGACGACAAACAGCAAAACAAATTCTCTTAGTATATCACTGGCTTTATAGGGTTCTGTGATCTTTTTTTTAAGGTTTTGTGCAATTTACATTTGGGGTATATCTATTTGTAGATTCTGTTAATTTACTATACACAAAACTTAAATATTGAACAGTTTGTTGTTTGCTGTCTCCATCTTTATAAGAGCAAAAACTTATAAACTGCAGACATGTGTATTAGGTGATATTCCGTTAGTAAAGTGATTTTTTAATTATTTTATAACGTTTACTACAAGCAACCTATAGGGGAAGTACCCAGTAAAAAGACACATATTTTAAAATTTAGTTTTTATACAGCGAATACGCGTGGCTTGGAACAAATTCATTTATAATTCACCAAAAAACTGGTTTACTCCATGATGATGACAGCTTCACTGTTAAACGTGCGCCTACACCAAAAATTAAAGTTTGGTGTCAGGGTACAAAAATTGGTGTATATACATCTGTGACACACCAAAGGATCCACAGTTTTTCCAATACAAGCATAAGGAAACATCTTCATAGCTCAACTTCTATAGTTACAGACCTGAAATGCGACACCTTTCAAATTTACAACTTATTAAGAAATTCCTTCAATCTTATCTACTGTTTATTTAAGTTTTTGTTTCCCAGATTTGTTCCAACATGGGTTCCTTGGTTACTTTTATGTTTTTTGGGTCAATAATACCACAATCGAAATAACACGACGTATATTGAAGGAAAACCACACGTTTCAAAGTCTATTCTGACTTCGTTGTCAATGGCTTTATATTTATTGATGTAAATATAAAGCCATTGACAACGAAGTCAGAATAGACTTTGAAACGTTTGGTTTTCCTTCAATATACGTCGTTTTATTTCGATTGTGGTGTTATTACCCAAAAAACATAAAAGTAATCAAGAATATGTCACGAACAACGTTTAGGAGACAATGGGTTTCTTCTTCCAAATAACCATATTTTAAAAAAAAACCTATTTTTATAGTTGGTCTGGATTTATAACAGATGTCTTCCGGGTTGAATGTCTAATAAAATTTAATAATAAATTATTAGAAAAAACATTAATCAAACATCTGAATAAGATATCCAACTACTTAACAATAACGAACTAAAAGATGTTTTCTTAGTTATGGAAGATCAAGTCACATATAAAATTGCAACTTAGTTTCAATTCTTCAGTACTCTGATGTTATTTTGCTTCCCTCTTTTTTCTGAAGGGGTCATTTGCAATAACAGATGAAACTGTCAAATTATTTGATAAAAGGACACTCGTTACATCGAAGATTTTATGCATTTTCTTCTTTCTGAATGCCTAAACAAGTCACAATAACAGATGGAACTACCCTTAAACTGAAGGCTTACTTTTTTCAAAAATTCTGCAGTAAAAACCTACCAACTAGTTTTTAGCTGATTTCATTATACGTTTTTACTTATAATTTTGTCAGACAAGCTTAATTCATTCATTCAGCACACTAACAATGCACAATTTGTTTTAATTATATTTTTTACCTTTTTTTAGCTCTATATGATTTAACGTGTTTCTATAAAAAATGCGGTTAAACAAACACTTGAGTTTTACATATTTTACTTTTTGCTTTTTCTTGTTTATTATTTATTAGCAACAACTTATTAGGTATTGTTTCCTAGTCTTTGAATAAAAAACAATTTAAACCATTTTAGATTTTTGGTGAACAGTAATAATAATAATTAAACCTGAATAAACTCTGACTTTATTCCATTAAATGTTATTATTCTGAAGAAAAAAAATACAAATTATTTAAAAACTTTTTTCAAGTTACTAATAATCGTTTCTTTCTTTTTCAGTCATCCGTCAACGAAGAAAGCAACAATATCGCGAAAAGGCACATACGGGTGACCAGAGAGGCAGCTGAAGCAGAAGAGGAGGAAGAAGAAGAAGGTGATCAAGAATTGGCTGAATCGGCTCCTCAGCCCGGAGAAGAGGCTTTGGCCGATGACCAAGACAGAAACAAACGGTACTTACCTTTCGGCGGTACTGTTGATGCCCATGCTGGAGGTGGTGGTGGTGGTTCTGGCAACTTCCTCTTTGACATCATCAGGGTAAGAAAGTTAGCAGCTGTTGCGTGATTATGAGAAACTTGTATATGTTGCTCAATAATCGTATCATGTGATAAGATGACAAGGAGACTAATGGAGAACTTCAAATCTAAATCCATATCTAATAACAATCAAGGTTTAATTTAAATATCTGTAAAATTAATCAAGTCAACAAGTACAGATTTTAGGAATAACAGTAGGTCTTCTCAGAAAAAGTACTCTCGAGCTGTAACTATATTCGAAGTAGCATATAAAGACATTTAAATGGCGATAAAAAATAATGTTTGGTCGTGTAAAAATTTTTTATAAAAACCAGAATCTTTTTGCTAAACAATTATAGCAGATGCATTTAAAAAAAAACTTACTTGAAGGACGGGAAATTTCCTTGTAATTTCAAGATGATTATAGTGCTCAACATAACAACAACAATTTTTCTGTTAGAAAAAAAAACATCATCTAGATCCATAATTGCACAATAATCCCTAATTTTTAGACTGTTTATCTACATGATATCCTCCCAAACTGAAAAATTGAAATTTCTAGCTGTTTGCATTCCTGGAATCCATTCTTCAAAAGTTTCTAATATTTTTTAATTTTGATTTTCAACATTTTTATTAAAAACTAGCCGTTACCCGCGGTTTCACCCGCGTACGGAATGTTCAAGCCTTCGCAAAAAAATAACTTATGAACATATGGGTTATCCTATAATTTTTTTTAACTTGTTTGAACCACTCTACTTAACCATAAATCCACCAATCCCGAATTTGTTTCACCCAAATTGCAAGTACTTATGGACAACCCAATATAACAATTGTATTCGACATTTTGTTGAATCACCTTGAATAACTCTAACTCTACTTCACCCTATATTGCAACCATCCCGTATGCTGCTGTTTATTTGTCAGCCAATATAAATTTTTGAACACCTGACTATAACTCTTCTCTAGCCTATATTTCAGCTATACCACTGCTATTGGTCTACGCTGTATACAATTATTCCTGATATTTTTTGAACGGCCGTTTAAAGTTAAATTTCTATTTACTCTATATTTTAATCAACCTTTATATGCAGCTTTTTCTCACATTGTGTTAAACACACTCTAATACTATAATCTTGCTTCTCCCCATATCTCAGATATTCCATATAGTAGAATGCAACTTTTATGGTCTACCCTATGTAACATTTTTTTTTTTTAATTTTTGATCCATCCTAACAGAAATGATATGGAACCCTTCGTGAGTCCCAAATATAAAAGCACAATTTTGCATCCGAATACCAAACTTTTATTTAAACCCTCACCCAAACTGCAACTGCTTATTGGCCACCCTATATAACAATTTTATTGTATAACTAACTCTACTTTCATCTACATTAAAACCATCCTGTATACACCGCTGCCAATTTGTCAATCATTATAACTTATTTGTGAACCACCCTGTATAACCATAATTTTACTATACAAACCACCCTATATGTGCATTTGCTTAGTGGCAACCAAATATAACATTTTTAAATACTTCTAATCACACTGTATGAATTATAATTTTACTTCGATCCATGTTTCAGATATTGCATATTTGCAACAACTCATGTTCTCTCCTACAACAAAATTATCCAACCTGTTTGACTATAAATCTATTCCACTCGCTATTTCAACCACCTTGTATTTGCAACTACTTATCGGCCACCCAGTATAACATTTTTTCTACCACACTGTAAAATCCATCAATGCGAGATATATTTTTCCAAAACAGCAACTGTTTATGGGGCACCGAAAAACAAACATATTTTTGTTTTTTTATTATTTACTGATAAACAGTTTATTTAACAACAAATGACTTTATATAAGTTTTAATAAAAAACAGTTACCAAAACACATCTTTACTGAAATTAAACTTTGGAAATTTGTGGAGAAAATGTGAGTGACATTTCTTTGACATTTAGGAATTTTTGCTTTTATTCAGTGAACTGCACTTTCCCAATAACTGTTTCTTTCGATTTTCAGACAATCGACAAGTTTGAGGTTATAGAACATTACGTAACACCCTACCGTGATATTCTTTATGAAAATGCTGTTTAAATCACCACACTTGAGAAAATAGGCCGTATATTTAAAAATCCAAAGACTTTTTGTTGTCAATGGCAACAAAATTTGTATTACATATAAATTTAAAATTGTAAGAGAGACAGGTTTGTAAAATTTTGATTTTATTCGGATTTTAATGCCCTTCACAACGAACTCAGAATCAGATTTTGAAACGTTTGGATTTTTGAATATACATCTTCTTGTCATTTTGTTGTTATTTCCCAATAAAACCATTAAAATTGAGGAATCTTATTAGCTACAAAAGTAAAAAGTTTCCTTTCTTATTCTGTATTTATTCGTACTAGAAATTTATTAGAAATGTATCAATATTCCTACTATAAATTTACAATTATGCATAAATTCTTGAAGAAAAAATGAGAATAATTAGACGTCACAAAACCAGAAAAAAATCTAGGTTTTATAACTGGTAACAAAATTCTGTCTATTTAATTACAAGGAGGGACACGTTAGGCACATTGCCCGTATTCTACAATGTCTTCACCTCTAAATTAAAATTATAGTTATTGGTAGTTTTAGAATTACCCTTAGGAAATTTGCTGCTCTTCAAAAAATTATATTTTTGCTTTTTTAATTATTTATAAATCTGACTTTTTTTCAAAAAGTTTGTACCTACAGGTTTCTAATTCTGAGAAAAAACAAACTGAAATTCTTAAAAAATGTGCTTACTGACGAGGTTAAATATGAATTTCTTGAATTGTCTTCAGGTTCAACAAGTTCTTTTTACAAAAGAAACTTAACAACGTGTTGTTACTTTTTAGAAAAAGTTGAAAACATATTTTTTATTACGTTCACCTATGTCTTTTCATTTATTTACCTTTAAAAGTTCTTCATGTGTGTCCTTGTATAGGGAATCTCGTAACATAATTTATGAAAGCAAACCAACCCAATAATTTAATAGAATTGTAACTCTTAAAGAACCCTATTAAGGAGATTGTTTATTATTGAAAATTATGAAAACCAAATATGTTAGATATTATATTATTCAAAGGTCAGAGGGCGTTACAGAATAGTAATTATTGATGTCGGGTATTACATTGTAATAATGTAAATGATTATGTTCGATGTATAATACCACTATATTACTACTGTAAATTGTATATAATTGATTTTCAAATAAATTATTGTAATACATTTCAAGAACGTATATATTTTTAATTACAAATAATAAACGAACAAAGATGTTCGTTGTAACACATCTGCTAGAAAAATGTTCCGGCAACTTTTTCCTGTTAATTTTGGCATCATCCTAAAATGGTTTTTATGAGTGCGTATCAATTTAACAAGTCATTTTAGGTTTTTGATCATTACCAAAATGAATAAGTACGAGTACTAAAACTTTTAGATACTACTACTACGCTAGGAAACAGTTTATAACATACTTTAAGAATATTAAAAGGATCAAAAATTAATGTTTACGCTCAAATATCAAATAAGGGATTGTTCTATGTAAATGTGCTGAGGATGATGACAGAAAAGGCATGTCACCTCTAGTTCCAAATACACTTTTACCCTTAATTTTTTTTTAATAAAACAATGAAATCGAATAACTTGTGTTTTTGAATAGAATCTAAAATGAGCAGTGGGAGTTTTTAGTTATCGTTTTGTACAGAAAATCATTTAAAACTGATTCAAAAATCTTTGTAATATGAATTTGCTAGTGCTTGAAAAATGTGGAATATCGGTTGTTGCAAAAACCGGAATTATTTATCCGGGGAAGAAAAAATTGCGAACTTTGGCAGTATGCACAACTACTGGTTTTTACTAAAAAAAAGTTTAAACGACATCACATTCAAAGCACTGCGGTTTATTTAAAAAAGTTGCTAACTGGGCCAATGGTGGTAATTTTTAAATTAATTAAAAGTAAAAAAAAACCTAATTGTTTGTAAGAAAAACGAGAGCTACATTTTATTTTGCTAAATTGACAATGATAAGGCTTTTTTGAAAAATCGAAAATACTAGTTGAATGTTAAAGAAAATCTCCATTAAAAACTTGCAACAATATCAACGGTGAAATTTGGTGGTTTTTCATCTAACCAGATAATCAACTAGAATTTTGAGATAATAGTTACACCTAAAGCGTCCAGTTTTTCCACACTTTTAAGCTCCAAAAACTCGAGTTACAAATATATTTCCATCGATCTTAAATAAATTTTAGTTATTAGATATAAACCCTCTGTATGTAATTCTCCGCTACTACCTATAGTGTTGGGAAAATGCCAGAAAAGCAGTTCTTCCCATATTATTATTAAAATAAACAAACGAAGCAAAGAGAATTGAAATTGAAGATGAAAAACCGGTTTCATCATCTTTCTAACAACATTAACGATAAAACATCTTCTTATTCGTGTGCGTTTTCTTCAAATTACGTAATTCAACACCTAAAAAGAGACGTTGATATTATTTTAAAATCCGCTTCTCGACATGGGTAAATATTGCGTGATCCCTTTCAGTAGGCTTAACCAATTTTCCAAAAATTTAGCTGTAAAAATATTGTTATGGTTAACTTTTAGCCTACTATATACAGAGAATGCTTGCCTAAACTACAAAAGAGTTCTCCAACATCGCAAAACCACTTCCTCCCTCAGATTACTTATTACAGTGAAAATGTTGGTCTCTTTATATACTTAGACGTATTCAAAATTTTGAAACTCTTCAGCATCATTTTCTTAGTCATATTTAGTGACTAGTTTATTAGGGCATTAACCAGAATTAATTCTTCAGCAAATATTGGGACTTTCTTGCAGGTCTTTTTTGTTTAGTGGTAGGCTGATTAGTACAGCAAATCTGTTATTTGTGTTCATATATTTCCAGGATATATAAATATAAAATTTATTATTATGAAAAAGATGATTAATTGGTTAAAATTGAATCTCGAAACCCAAAATTCGTTTGAACCTTTGAACCCAAACATCTGATTTTCAGCAGGCCCTTGTCTTAATAATTTGTTCAAAATAAACTTACTTCAATATAAAAAATAAGTACTTCCAGACACGGATAGCTGAAGGATCATGCATCGAATTTTCATCTCGCTCTCGGACAACATGAGTTAGACAAAGGAAGTCCTTAACTCACAAGGATAGTACTGGAACATCGTTTTAACCTTGAGAAAAGCTGTTCTAGAGAAACGACTCTTCCTCAGTAATCAAACTTTTGCTTGTAATTTCCTTATGGTGAAGAAAATTATATTATTAACATTATCAATTTATCTCCCTGTATATGAGTTTGTGTTAATTTCTCAAATAAGCAGTTGAGTTACATTCTTACTACTCAAGGAAAATGCAAACTTTTGCATGTAAATAAAAATAGTTGCTCTGTTAAATATTTCAATAATACAGACCTAAGCTACATTGAATATTTTCGTTTATTATTATTTCTAGTTAGATGTGTGGTTTTAAAGTCACCCACGTTACCTGTAATTTTACCTAATAGCCTCTCAATACAACATAACTGGCTTTTTTAAGTAAAATTTCATTTTCTGGATGTTCTACATAGTCATAAAAAGTCGCAATCAAATTTTATGTCTACTGTCGTGAGAAAAGAAATAATATCTTGCTTTTCGGATACATCTGTGAGAGATCTGATACGGGAGATTGAAATGGTAAAGATTTAAGAAAGCAAGGAATTGTTTTTGTTTAATTTGTTCAGTATTTATATAGTGGAACAATCCTCTTTCTATCGTACAACAACCTTTCAGTTTTAAAGATTTTGTTATACTTTTTGGTACAAGTTTTCTAGAATACAAAACAGCAGAAAGCTTAAACCATTCAAATGTCACATAAACAAATATGTTAGAATTTTTATGAAACATTTGTTTAATCTTAACTGACCTTGTATTTATACACTTTTCTTAAGTTCGAATTACATTGTTATAGTACTCTTGGAGATGTTCATCAGCAATCGTATTGCAAAAGTTTTATTTTTACCTTCTTGGGACTTTGGTTATAGGTTCTCAATTTTTTTTTATAATATTTCATTTCTCCTATATTATATTTCTTAAAAAACTAAATAATATGAACTACAAAATAATCCATGAATTCCTTCACAATTATTTTTGCATATGAGAAATCATACCTTTTCTCGGACGGTGTGTTTTGTCATATTAAAAGAAAAACATTTAGCAATCTTATGGTTACCAAAAAACATTTGACAAAATTGATAAGGTCCTAATCTTAGAGAGAATTAATTTATTTGTACCTCTGGACTCCTCCTATTAGGTGTTTATTATATTCTGCCATAGTTATGATCTTGCAAGAAGTATAGATGAATAGTGTCAATTAAAATTATTGGATAGATATTAAATGATCTTTACTATAGTAATAATTACCAAAAAAGTTTTGAAAAGTACAAGATATTAGAAATATATACAAATATATATCCACATATTAGAACTATATCATTCAACGTATAACAGCCGTTTCGAACCAGGACTTCTCGTCAGATACGCTTCCTTGAATGACAAGTTCTAAAGTGAAATACTTGGATGTAATACAAATCAGTAAGACAACAGTCAGTGTATTGAACCTATTAGATGTCGGTGACATCTACCGTCTAGTGAGTAATTTAAGTATATGAAGGCATACTATGCTATAACATATACCATACCTACTCTTGACAGATGGTTCGAGTGTTTTATATAAAAACACAAAAGTATTTTATATATTTTTATATAAAATACTCGAAACATCTGTCAATAGTATGGTATATGTTATAGCAAATTACTCACTAGACAGTAGATGTCACCGACAATTATTAGGTTCAATACACTGACAGATATTAGAAATACTGAAGAACTTCCAATTTAAGATTATTTATAAAGGTTTTGTAAGTTTAACTATGGGAACCTTAGATGCTAACTAGGGGACAAGGAACAAAATTAATCTCTAATTAGTATAGAGATTTAAACACACTTCTTAGTCGACGGCACATGTTTGAGAAATTGGATTCTAATGAAATCCTATACATTTATTTACTTTAGTTTTCCAGGTTTGTCGGTTTATTTGTCTCAATTAATAGGGTTTGTAGTGCGATATTTGTAATTCTCTTTACTTGGTCTAAGAGGTAACCTGCCTCTCTGTCATTTACCTTCCACCTTTCTCTGTAGCATTAGTTTATTTATTATTTGTCTCTCTCTCGTCTTGCATTGTATATAAAGTAGTTAGGATTCGTCGACGACATACTGTGAACAATTTGTCTTTGACTTTCAACTCCTTTAGTATAAACTCATTGGTGCGTTTCTCTGTACATGAAATCTCGCCGACACCATATTTAAAACGCATTTATTCTTCGTATTTCTGATGTTTTCTTAGTCCAGAATTCCGCTCCGTACATGACTATTCAGAATACGAGAGATCTGACTAACATTATCTTCGTATCTCTTGTCTTCCATATTGTCATAAGATTGCACATGGCTCCTAGCGTCATTTTCTTTTTCGCATCCTTCTGGCTTTCTTAGTAGAAACCCCAGGAATACGAGTACACACTCATCTACATTTTCCGTATTTAGGATGTTCGGCCGTGGAAGGATTTCACCTCTGCCTATGCCCATAACTTTAGTCTTGCTGAGATTTATTTCTAGGCCTTTTCTCTCGTCACTATCTAACATTATCTTCATTTCTGCCACTTCTCCCGCCGTAAATTTGTTAGTATTTAACACCAATTGACTGTTCTCCTTCAAAGTCTACCAGTCGAAGCGATAGTATACATCATTGTCCAATCCCTTTGCATACGAACATGTTAAATGAATGTAACCAAGCGTAATAGTTTTTAGCTGCTTTAGACGTTGAAATAGATGCACTAATTTTTAAGCAAATGTCACACCCCAATTATAAATAACGAATTCTGCATTTAAAACAACATTAATATGTCAAATAAAAAAATAAAAATGACACATCCAGATTAATAACAGTAATTTTTCTCTGGATCTGAAGTATAAAAGAGCCAATAGGTATATATGCGCATGTAATTCCTGACAAGGACTTCCGGTGAATATGACAGGACGGCCACATGTCTAACTAGTTAGTTAGTTACAAAAGTTATATTAAAGAAGATATAATAATGAAATAGTTTTTAGTGAAACACAAGAGACTATTTAGAAATGATATTGATCATCCTGGTAACCTAATTCTTAATATCCTTGTGACAATAATAATTCTATTCTTTCCTTACGTTAGAAGCTTTTAGAAGTGAGAAACCTTAAGAAGATTTTAAGTGATTTAGTTATAAATTGACGTTGGATAAGCGATATACGCTTAAGAAGTAACTAAACGGAAGATTATTTAAGTTTACCTGGAACTTCAGAAATAGCTTTCCGGAAGAATAAGAATTTGTTTAATTAGGAGTTGTTGAACAAGTTAATATCGAGGAAGAAGAGTTTATCTTAGATGCATTTTAATACGCACTTTCTCTAACTTGAGACTGAATGCTCAAGGTGACAAACTATCTAACCATCCAACTAAATGGTGACAAAATTTATAACCCAAAATGTATAAGATTAGTTGCTGCAATTATAACCAATTTATGATTATTATTAGTCGGCGGTATAAATTAATCGACAATTTTATGCAAAGAAGACAAAATTAATAACAATGAGATCTGTGGGATAATAAAACCTCTCCAAATCTATCAGGACTATTAAATATCTTTAACACTCAGTGAATTTTGGTATAAATAAGTGTGGAATAAGTATTATTTCTTCTGTTCATTGGGTTTTCTCTCCTCCAAATTTTTTCCTGCAACGTTTAAAAATTGTATATGTAGGACAAAGTGTAGTAAGGCAATTTCGTAAAATTGCCCGGATTACTGGCTGTCTGTACAGAGATTCTTCTTCACAGTTATGCTGAGAGAAAGAGATGTCTACAAAATGATCAACCAGTATTCCTGTATATAAGTAATGTATACTGTGTAATACTTATCTGTGTCTGGAGCCGTTTCAACTCCGAGTCTGGAGTCGTTGTCAATCATTTAGTGTTGTTTTCGAAGTTTTTTCTAAAAAATTTTCGCTTTGATCTTGAATTTGTTGTTTGTCAAAAAAATTTGACACTGACAATTTGTCGTTTGGCGGTCACTTGACGCTGAGGTTACCGTTTTTTTGGTCTGTTAGCAATAAATTCCTCCAGTCCAAATGAAGGTAGGCTGAAGGTGCTCCGATTTCAGTGTTGTTTATCATCATACAGCTGCCTTCTTTAAGTTTTCTCTTTTTTAAATTTTCTTCTTGGGATAAGTATGTCACGTTATTTCTACTTGACACACACACTGTGTACCGAAAAAATTGAGTAAATGTAAAATAGGAATTTTGATTGTTCACTATTTTGATCCACCGCAATAAGGCAATAATTAAATAGATATAAAGTGACAAATAGGCTCTTTCTTCGGCTAATTGCATAACTTAGAAGGCTATCATGTAGAGACATTACCTAACAAATGCTGTGATTTATACTTATAATTCACATAACTCTAATAACCAAAATGTAATAAATTACATACATTCCCATGTAATTAAATACTAAATTAGACTAAATATAATTGAAGATACAAATCATTGTTTTTGTGAGGTATATTCGCATACTAATTGCAAATTGCTTAACAGATTACGTCGACAACAGGAAAATCACACCAACAAAAAGCGCGATTCAATTAGCTACAGGGCCTTCAATTAAACCAGATTTTATTAACAAAATTGGTCAAGGCGTGACCGAGAATTTACGTAGCTGCTACAACTGTTACTCTTGTCGAAAGTATATCTAATCTTGCGAAATTTGAATATATGCATCTGGTGAATGTTGACGAACTTTTCACAATCTTAAAAAGAAGGTCAACAGTATATGGGTGGTAGTTTTAAATTTCTCTGAGAAAAAGTAAGTTTATGCATCAATCAAATTGTAATCAACTACCATTGTAAACATAATATTAAAAGCTATTTGAATGTTTATGCACCAGTTAGAATTTCTTAATTACAATTGCATATAAAAGCGGTATTAGCGCAATAAAAACGTTGGAAAAAACATTTGGTAAAATAATATGTCCATATTAGTAGCAGTAACAATTAAAACGACTACCTTTATTGCATCAAACGGCGTTTCGTAGTCATAGAATTTGTTACTAAGTTTATCTGTACGTACAATGGCGGCTGGTGGGTTATGCAACTGGTGGTGCACTTTACTGGTCAAATATTGGGATGCAAAGATGCAACAAAGCAAACCATAGCTTTTCTAAAACTGCATTTACTTTTTATTAATTAAAATATTCGTCGACTTTTTTTGAAAACGAAATGTTCAATGACCTTTTTATTAAAATCTGGCATTGATTGAATGTATTTTTTTAAACTAAGCACAGAAACAGTGTTTTAATCCTTCACTCCAGTTTCTGTCGAAAGGGATTCCCCGCTAGAAATAATGCAAGGAAAACAAAATAATGTATTGATGCGATCACATCCACACAACCATTTCTTTTTATTATAAATTTCACTTTTAAAACTTGGTGTAAATACTTTATTTTTTATTTTACACTCTTGTTTTCAATTAAGATATGGCTTAGGTGGACCAGCCAATTTTATATCTAATTTGTTTTGAAACGATTTAATATAGTCAATGTTAAAGTTGATAGTCATTTTCACAGTTATGTAAACACACACACACACACATTGTGCATATTAAATATTCTTTCATAGACTACGAGGACAAAAACAAAGAAACCACTAATTAAATCAAGCAAAAAAAAATTGAATTATTAAAACGTTCAGATACATCCGGTCAATATCAGCACAGCTCGGTGGCTCTGGGCGGCGTACCAGAATTAACCCATTACTCCATATAGTTTGCATTAACTATCTTTTATCTCACGCGCTATCGTATCTCATAGAAACTATATAAGTTTCACTATGCGCTAGCCGAAGTGCACGGTGAAATATTCTTTCAAGCGAATATAAGTCTCAATACAAGTTTAGTATTAGAGCTTAAATTGTTTTTTGATAAATTCGTTGTTATTGAAATGTTATTTATTAAACATTTTGTGTTGATTTTTAACCTTATTAAAGGCTTATTAAATTTGGTGGTTCAGCGCACGAATGTACTTAAGGGACAGCCGCCCCTGCGGACTTATATATGATATACTCGTACTTTTCACTTTTTACACTATAACAAGGGCTTGTACTTGTGACAATAGTATATGTGGTAATATATAGGGTATGTAGATTATACAGAAACTATTATCATACCAAAGTCTTACAAAACGAATCTACGAGCTCCTCTTCAGTTTTCAAACTCCGAAAGAAGCTTTTTCTTATGACTATAATATAACTAAAATCATACTAGTACAGAGAAACTACGGCATAACGAAAATCATATAATCAAAACCGCTGTAGGCTAAACCATTCTTTTTCAATTGCTGGCAAATCCGAAATGTTGTTCGTCTGGCGCATCGAGTTTGCCGGTTTGCTTTGATTAAGTTCTTGAAGCAGTCTAGTCCATGAAAATAATCTCTCGTCTGTTCTTTGATGTTTTGGAGAATTCCAAGAAGAAATATATAAATACGGAGAGCCGACGACAGCATTCATTCAGAATTAAGCCTCAGTACAGCCAAGAGCAAGTTTTCAAAGTAAATTGCAAATAGTTCTGTCAATATAAATTAAAGTAATAGAAACAAATTGTAGTGAGTCCGACTGTGTTTATAAATAAACCCAAGAACCCGATTGTGAAAATAAATACATTACAATTCATTAGGCTGGTAGGCTTTTTAGTCGTTTAAGCACATTCAATGTAGCAGAAAAAGTAACAAAGCCCCGACCCGCTTTTCAATATCAAAAACGGATAAAAATATTAAAAAGTCTGTGACCTAACCTGTTCGTCAGTGAAATACTTTGGGATTGTTGAGACAATACGAACAAATAGAAGCTGTAAGGCAAGTTGTGCATAAAACACCATTAGTCAAATTTGACATATCTTGTTTGCCACTTGTGATCCAGAAAATAAGCATCGATCCAGGCAATGGAAGAGCGCAACTTCATCAAAAAACTCTAATCAACAAATCAAACTTCAAGGAAATGCTAGTTCTTAATATTCATTCGTTTGTATACCTTAACGGTTGTGTTGTGTGTCTAAATGCAACACCTATACTTAAATGTTTAAAATGTTTGGATTAGAACTTATAACTGCCGCTGACTGTACACCAATGAGTGGTCCAGTCAAGGACTCAAATAAAGTGAATCTACTCGTATTCATGATTCTTGAATCAACATGTTAAACTGCTAGATACATTTTTGGATTCCTGATTGTTCCTAAACATGTATAACATTCCGTTTTGAACAACTATCCTAATGCCTGTCTTAGCAGTAACTTTCCCCATTATTAAATCTGAGTTATAAGGAACAACACTTCATACCGGTCAAGCAATGAAAGAAAAACCAGACCGTGCTAAATATGCGCAGAGATAATTTCCCACACTGTTCTGAACAATGACAACTTCTCCATATAGACAGGGGAAGGGTGTATAAAAAAGGCATGATCTATTTAGAAAACTAAAGTAATTAAATGAAAATAATCATTTTTAGCCAAAACTTACAGTTCAGGTAAATCCGGTTACATTTGTAAATAGTATGACTCTTAACGAATTAAAGCATCACATTAAAATATACTTCTTCTCAAATTTCACCAAGCCGACTTCTGGTAATCTACCTACTTCTCCTGAAATTTCACTTAGCTGGCTTCTGGTAATCTACCTTCAGAATCTTCAGAAGATTTGCTATAAAGAATATGTTCCAGCCATTAATGATGAAGGAATACCGAACCGAGCGTTGAACAGTTCTAATTGTAGAGAAATTACATATTGGATCAGTTACATATTGCAAGATTATACCTTTTACTATTGGTAGCGTAACTAGAGCGTTGGAATAAATCTCCTAAAAAGTAGAACAAGTATCCACCACAAATGTCCTCTGGGTTACAGGATCTTGCCATTCTAAAAGTGTCTTGTATTAAGAGATATTTTAAAAGCCTAGAAACTATGTAGGGCCTCCTCATGTTTTACCTGAATCTCATGCAAACTCCAGTAATTCGCACAATATTGTTAAAACATAAACCTAGGGTTCACACCATTTTTAGGTAAAAGTAAATTGCCCTAAGAGAAAACTGCAGAACCTAGGACAGATCATGAGAGGTGAACGATATGAAATTCCCGCCTATAATTGAAGGAAAGATAAGGAAAACGGTCACGCGTAGACAAAATTCATGAAAACTTACGCAAATTCGGACAGACATTATAGAGATTTTCCGAGCTGCGGTTTCCCGCACAACAATAGCCATTTGGATCGCCAACCTTCGTAGGGAGAGGGCGTCCTAAGAAGAAGAAACTGCCCTATAGGTGGCACGCCCATGAAAAATTCGTTGTACAATCAGTCCCCAGTTAAGAGAGAATAGACAGTATTGGTTGCCACAGACAATATTAAGGGCATTAAATTAATGTTTAATAAAATTTATGAAACCAAAGCGCCTAGCATCGCAAATTCATCCTCTACATCTACGCCCTTGAGGATACACGGCTATAAATTCAATCTCAAACACATATTCCACATGTTATATTGGACTGTAATGTTGTCCTGTATTTTGCTACAAACTTTGTTTCTCTTCAAGATTCTAAGGAAAACCTAATTGACGTCAGCGTAAACATTGTAAAGGTGATGGTTTTAGTTTAATAAATCTGCTAACCGTACAAAATCTTCCCAAATAGACAAAGAAAATGATTAGCATTCATGGAAGACAAGGAAGACAAAACAAAATGATCGCGATACTGACAGCAAACGTTTGTAATACCATTGTAAATGAGATTAAGAAGACCAAAAATTTCATAATCACGTTTGACTGCATTCCTGGTGTATATCACACAGAACAAATAAGCCATTTTATTTGGTAGATAAAATCTAATAGAAATTTAGGCGAAATATCGGAAAGTGTTAATGAATTAATAGAAGCTGAAAGGGAAATTGGGGAATATAGATATATCACACAACAAAATGTAGAAAAATGATTTGGGTGTGCGTAAACTATGGACAATTTTACAATAGTAATTCTGCCATAGTCAGCATATATAATTTAAGGCTATGTGAACGAAAGGGCTGATAGAATTTACAGCATTATTTTAGGATTGTACTGAAACTAATATAGTCAACAACTATATTATAAAAAAAACTGGAAAAAGATCCATCTGCATTTGACAAAAAATTATTCGAAATAGGAGCAAAGGTATTAAATACAAAAAACCTGAAGAAATTATATGAATAATAAAGAGAAACTAGTGAAAAATGTCTCCACATTCTACATATGTTACTATATACTATATGTTACTCTCGTTTTGGAATTTCACAGTTTAAACTTGTGCTGCTGCTAAAACCAAAATTTTAAATAATATCAAACACCTGCTTATATGGATTGAATTTAATAGCATCATATAGTGTGCGTTTTCTTGTAGATGTCCACCGTAAGAAAAAAGCATTTTGTTGTTGTTTTCTAACAGTACAACTCTCATTTCTGTGACCTGGACTGAAAAATTGAAACCAGTCGAAAACAAAAGAAAGATCTATGGCCAAAAACTTAGAGAGATCAAAAGAAAACCACATTTTGCAAGAGACTAGGATAAAGAGTGAACAACTGAAATCAAGTATACTAAGACGCGAATATAACTTCAAGTACATAATAGGAGTATACAGATCCCAAAGATATTACAGTAGAAACGAACGGACCGTAATAAGAAACTTTTATGTAAGAGTGGGGAAATCATGAAATTTGTACATAATTCCAATAGAATGTTTAAATACAGTTGGTTATATTTATTGGTGGTTAATATTTGCCACTTTTTTCGATATTTTTCGTTATTTACAGATTGTTTAATGTAGTTCTGTTGTTGATAAAAGATTGCTCTAAGTTAAATAAATTAAAATTTAAACTTGTGTTTTAATGCTTCAAAATATAGATGTAGTGAAACAGAAATTGAATAATTTCTTGAAAAAATAGCATATGCAGTTAAGTTATAACCAATAAATTAAATAAAACGGGCGTTTGTAAATTTATATGGCCAGATTATGAATGGAAGCACATTGTGTAGACAATAATCATTATATGGACTTAGATAATTTAGAACATATTCACCAGGAACATAAAGCAAATAATATAATTACGTAAACATTTAGAACTAAAAATGCCTAAAAACTGACCCACACCGTAAAACCAATGACCAACTTAATTCACTCCTATAGTCAATAAGCTTTAAGTTCTCCATATTATTAGTAATGTGAATTTCATAATTATTTAAAGCATGTAATTTAGACGACAGTATTTTTTCCAGCATAAATATTAACCAGAAATATTAATGCATTCAGAAATTCACACCCTTGAGGCATTTTGTAACACTTTTCAGCTTTTAGTGCCCATTAAGCTCGTGAAAGTTCTAAAACGCGAAACATATGTGGCAAGTTTCTTGGAATATAAAAATTATGAAACATTTAAAAGTATAATTGCAAATCCTTTTCATTTTTGTTATTGTTTCATATAAACCCCAATAAAAATCTATTAAATTAATTATTAATGGTATAACATAATTCAGTACGTTATTCAACAAAAGTTAATTAACTAAATACCATAAAAATGGCAACAAAACAATCACCTTAAGAACTTGAAAAGGCCAAATGGTAACTGTCACTTCTTAGTGTCTATATATTAGCGTATAGGTATAGTTAATTTAAAGTAACATCATATTGACTTCAAAGCTTAAAAACACAAGGTGAAATAATTTCTTATATCATTCATTGAGTTTGTATATAGCAACTAAGAATTGGTTGAGTAAATTAACTGAGAATAAAGTAGAACGGCTCTAAAATCCCAAATAAATCCAAAACTAAAGTTGAGAACATTAAAAATGTGTTTACCTAGCTGGTTGGAACAGAAAAATTAAACAATGAAAAAGGTCTTTCTAAATAGAATCATTATAATTGCTACTAGTTGCACCAAGAGTGAAGATGACTCTATTCAAAGTCTAGAAATAGCAGGTAAATGAGGTGAACTATTAGAATGGCAGCAAAATGGGTGTCTGGGCACAAAATTGTGCAGGACCAATAGCAAAAAAAATAATTAAACAAGGCTAGAGAACTTTTTAAATATACCAATAGATTTAAATCTGTAAATTTTTCCACAATAGCAATAATAAGAAAAGTTAATACAAACCGTAGGACTTGTTAATAGGAATTTCAATAACTTGCACAAAGCAAGTACTTTAATTAACTTAATTGTAAATAACGCCGCCTGGTATATGAACATTGAAACTTTAGTTGAATTATTATGATTTATGTAATTTACAAAAAAAAATGTGCAAAGGACAACAACGTTCAGGATAACTAGAATAAAATATTGCTTTAAAAGCTAAATTCTCAATGTATTTATGCAACTCAAAAAACAGACCTCGAACGAAACCTGTTTTAAACTATAAAAGCAACGAAAGTACATGCTGTGTTCTAAGCAGTAACTGTTGAACAATTCCAATAAATTTGAATATAGTTGATTAATAGCAATAATTCCGTTAGAAAGGCTTAATTAGATAATGTCAAGATATCACAGAATATTTTAACTCCTTGTACGTAAGTATAACACTGTTGAGATTAACAATCACCCATTTAATTTATATCATTTTCGAGTGAAATACTATTGGTGCTGACAATTATGTCTTGCATTCCTTATAAGAATGTTTGTCTTGCCTTATAATTAGAGAATCTGTTTGGTAAACGTTTCAAACGAACATAAAACTTAAAACTGTATTTAATTTCCTGCATACCTTTATGAGAACTCACTTTTCTCAAAAATATTAAATTCAGTAAAATTCAAAATAATTTGAGTTCAATTAACATTTGAATATCCCATACCTGATCAATGACTTGACCAGCAACTTGATGTAGCGCGCCCCTCCAATTCTAGAGGTTGATAAATAATATATGAATTTAGCGCCCCCAGAAAATGCCACCTGGGTTGGGTTTTAACCAGTTAGGAACTGCCGAGAATTTATTTAAAAGTTGTTGTATAATATATACACGAAAGATGCACCTAAGTTCAGAAAGGGGATTAAAGAGTAGGAAATTTGGCAGCAATGTTGCACTGAGAGTATCCGAAAGTAGAGTAAATACATACCTACATCCTATTATTCCATATTCATACTTATTGTTATAAAAACAAATTTAAAAATTGGAATAAAGCATCACACAGCATTTTGTTGCTAACAGTACAAAATTATTATATTGATCTAACAGAAAATGATCAAGCTTATAAATAGTACCATGCTTTCCCAACTAACGAAAAAACTGTACACGTCCATTTCTATTATAGCAGGTACTTATTGCTAATGTCCAAAAGTAGTACAATGTTCATAAAATTTCAAATATCGGCAAAACATCAGATCTGAGAGTATCTTAGTTAGTAAACACGGAAAACAAAAGCAATCATTTGTAGGGTATATACCCGGACTATAAACTAATGATAAAGGATATAAACAAACTATATAGAACTAGGAATTAATTTAATGGTGTCAGAACTGAGCAGACATTGGTTTCGACCATAATCAGATAATTGAATTAGTTGAGATTCTACTGAAAAAAGTTCAGGACGAAAGCAAATAAGCCCTATCTTTGAAAACAATAAATTTAAGGAAAATATATGGCAGTCAATTATGAAGGTGTTACATAAGTACAAGAAAATGTATTGGAAATCCAGAAAGGGAGAGCCAAGTGGAAGTTGATGACTGACGAAATCTTATTATCGATGGACTAAAACAAAAAAAAAACAATAACAAATGAAAAGAAATCCACAAAATTATTGCAAGCCAAAAGACAGTTGCAGAGGAAACACGTTCTTTATAGCGTGAACAAAATGATAACGACATAACAGGAATTAAAAACCGAACTCATCCATAAGGCACCTTAGGTACAGATAATAACGGATAAATTATATACCCAGAGGAAATAAATTCAATATGCTTAACTTCGATGATAGCAGAACAAAGAAATTAAACCGGCAAGAATAACCAGTGATAATACGTACATCAATGTTGAGAACGACATCTATGCTGAGATCCTCAGCATACTGTCTGATCAAAGCCTCCTACCAACTTTTATAATTGCGATATATCGCTCAGGAACTTTTCCACATTATTGGGTCCAATCTATATTTATCTAGGTACTGAAGAAAAGCGGAACAGACAAGTGTAGATTAATTAGCTTGATGAGTCGTCTGTTCAATTATTTCAAGGTATTATAAGCCAACGAACATATGAAAACTGTGACAAATAGGATAGGAAGAGTTTGAAATTGCTTTGGGGTTTGAAACTAGAGAAGCACTGTTCACACTTTTTTCCTTGAAAATGGAGATAACAAACACAAAATGTCCGCATATGTTTCTTAGACAGTTCCAGTATTCCTATCAGAAGAAGTGAGATGTATGAAAGGTAAACAGAATATTTATAATGTGATAGGACACATGCACCTACAAAGGCCGAAGTACACAATCATTAATAAAACAGAAGAGCGTAAGATAGAGAGCAACTGACTGAAGATGTCATCATCTTTATTCTGAAACTGGCACCTTAAGAATACTTCTAAATCTCTAATTTAAAATTTCGATAGGGATTTGTTGAGACGCACGGTATATACCATTCTTCAATCTAAATTGTTCTTTAACATGGTAATGTCAATCATACTAAGTTTTTTTCTCAATGATACTTGTGGCATATTTTTCTATGTCTAAGTGCTTCTTGGGAAATAACACCACAGTTTAAAGAAAATTGCTGTATTTTCTGAATGTTCGGATAAACGAACTCAAAAATTACATAAAAAAACGACAATTTGAAAAATCCAAAATTTGTGAACATGCTTGGGACCTTGGTCATAAAATACAGTTTCAAAATTCCGTTATATTACACAAAGAAGAACACAACACCAAAAGAAAACTAAAAGAGTCAGCTTTAATTTTGTTAAATGAAAACGATTGTATCGCTACTACCTCCGTAGAATTCAGTCGTTCCTGGTTGTCGATGATTAAGGAAGAAATTGCTAATGGTCATGTCTTTGTGAACAACCCAATATCGGGATAGTTCATAAGGTTTTTCCTAGGTTTTCCCTTATGATTTTAATGGGATCACTGACTCAACAAAGTTCTTTGGTCGCATTTTTGGCGAATGCACTATCTTATAACAAAGTCGCACCTAGCAGCACCACATAAAATTCTGAAGATCTCCCTTTCAAATTCTTCCAACTTGAAAGGAACTTTATGATTATATGATCTTTAGAAATTTCTGTGCTACCCTGTATATTACAAATAAAATTCTCTTAGTTACGTCAAAAATCAAATAATACACATTGTGAAATATTTTAATTTACATCTTAGAATTGTGCCTTTTTAATCCGTACTTTCTTAACCATTGACAACGAGGTCTGATCTAGACCCCGAAACGTTTGGAATATACAGCAATTTTCTTTAAACTGTGGTGTTATTTCCCAAGAAGCACTTAGACATTCTAAGTTTTTCAAATTATGGATGATCTGTTTTTCCATTTTCATCAGAATTGTTTTTTGCTTTTATTAAATCTCACTTTAACCATATAATAAAAGATCCATTTCAATAACGTCATCAAATGGACTTAATAGTCAAATGTTGTGGCGTCTATCAGCAGTTAGCAAATAATGGCAGTAATTTAAAAGTATAAATTTTTCACAATGGAGGACACAGTTGTTACCTCTTAACGACTAGAAAATACCAGTCCCTAAAAACGATAATTGCTTTATAATTTCCACTAGCAGTGAAAAAGCACATCTCTTTGCAAATGCTAGTTCAGAGAATCTGGTAAATATTGTGAAAATCATCGAGTGCGTTATTGAAATATATTATTTCTCATTTATTTTATAATACACAAGAATCATATTCTTTATGAGGTCACCTAGGATATTGAGATATTAAAGTCTAAACTATCTATTCTATTTAATACCGTATGTTTTATCACCAAAGAATTTAAAAAATTCGTTATATTCATAAAGCACGCAGCAATTGGAAAAACAAGTTAATTGTCACCTTTTGTGTTAAAGTATAATTAAATAGGTTGGATAATTTATCAGATTGAAATAACAACTGTATCGGATATCACTAACAAAGCGTGTAAGTGTAATGGAATGCTCTATTACATATCTGACATATAATTTATAATTCATTGTTAGTAATGACAAATTGTAGAAGCAATGAACCTTAATATTTCCACATTCCATATAACTAAACATGAGTCATCATGGAATATTTATGTATTTCTTTCTTCGTGAATGCAAATCTAAAAACAGATTTAAGACTTAATTTTAATCAGATACCTCATGGGGGATAAATAACTGTCTAAATTGCTTTTGCTACCATTTGAATGTCACGTTTTACCAGATTTTAAAAATTGATTCTTACATAGAACATTCATGTTCATTTTGAAAATAAATCGACTAGGATCATTACTTTTGACAATGGGAAAAGCATTTCTTTTTCAAGGCCACTGTTATTAAATGAGTAAATTATTTTAAAATTCAGTTGAAGCGTATAGGACACCTTCTTTGTCAGTCCACTTTACTACTGAAACATCATTGCCATGGTTGCCTATTCCCTTTTATTCTATTATTGTAGCTTTCACGTTTTCTAGATTATTTTTCACTTTCAAAATTGCTGTACAGTAAGTTACGTAACCTAATATTTCATCATCTATATTTACACTAGTAAAAATTGTCCATAAATACAGGAGGCCTAGCATTCAGATAGTTTTTCAGGAACAACACAACCCTTTTAGTATTTCTAATTTGTTTCTATCCAGCCAAATAAATATTTATATGCAGTACTTAAATCATCTGATTCGGTAAATTCAAAAAATATTATTCCACACCTGTCCCTGTTATATATAATTTAATATAAAAGGTTACATGACATGTTTTGCAAAAATTTGCTTATGTATGATAACGCCGATTTCCAGTAAACTAAGAAACGGTTAAACTCCTGTGTGCCGATGTGCAAAAATGAACTAAAGAACATATTTTCTCTCGTTTGTGTCATGGCTTCCATTTTGTCAAAATTTCTGAAAATTTTTATGAATTCCTAACATAATTATATGCGATTGTAGAAATTCTACATGGATTATTTATGAATATCTTTATCTTTAATATTGAATTGAATCTCGTATCATATTTAAACAAATTGATTTATATAATACTGATAATACTGTAAATGCTATGATACTTCTCGTTACAAACATTTTTTTTATTTATTTTTTTTTTTTTGTATGAAAGGTGGAATACTTTTCATTTTATCAAGACCGTTTATTTTGTAAAAATTCATTTTTATTTTTTCACAATTTTAACATACTTGTAGACCATCATTTCTGCATTACTTTCACAATTAACAAATAGAAAATCAAATACATTGTACTTGCTTGTTAACATCATATCCCCATATTAAGTCATCATATGTAAGCTTTTAGAATACAGCTGACCGAGCGGCTCGTACTGTCGGTACTGTCTACAGGATGGTCGCCGGTACTGAGAACGGCTGGGGTGCTTCTTCATCACCACAACAGACTGCCGAAAAGGACAAAATAGTTTCATTTTTATTTTTTCACAATTTTAACATACTTGCAGACTCATCCTCCTCAACATCATATCCCATATTAAGTTCAGGTACCATGCACTTCCTTTATGACTTGCCTCCTTCCTTACTACGCACGTAGTTAGTTAGATCTAATCATTTTTTTCTCTTGTATATATGCGTCGAACTGACCAGTAATTTTGTATATTGTAGTTTGGAATAATTCCAGTAATGGATGAAAATGTAGTCATTGGGATGTTGTATATTGCGTTTCTATTGCATGAACTAGCTAATATTATAAAACTGTTCAAAAAGTAGCAATTAAACATAAAAAACCTTATTTGTACTTTCTATTTATATTTTGTTAATATTTCAATGTAACAACTATTGAAATACAATAACCAACTTTTTAATATTTATTTTCAATGTTTTATATTGGGAATTCAGCCGAGGGCGTGGCTTCTCCTTGCGGTAGAAGCGGTTACTACTCTAAAACGCATTTTTAAATCAGCTGTCGTGTTTTTATATGGAAGTGTATATGTACATGTCATTAAAATCAAATTTATAATAACAATTAAGTTAGTTAGTTTGCAACTACTCAACCTAGTCATAAGAGTTTCATCGGCGGTGAAAATATACTTGATGCAGGACATCTAATCAAATGTGGTCTACAGCAAATAGGTACTAGTTGTGATAATGAGTATAAAATAATTGCATACTGTCTACAAACTGCTCATTTAAAAAATCAACCGCATGAAATTGTAGGCGTAATATCACATGTGGAAAAATAATGGGAATGTCATGTTCGTGTACAGCTGGTCTGAGTGAAAACTGTAAGCACGTGGTAGCTACACTTCTCTACTGCAACAGGTTTTACTTAAAAATAAATTTATCAGGCGTCGAAAAATTTAATGTTATGAAATCACTTTAATGTTAATTTTATATTTTATACACAATACACAGATTTACATTACATGGGATGACTTGTACTTGATCATCTTGATCTGTATCAATAATAACAGATGATTTTTTATTCAATAATCTCTGACGTTGTCTTTAGTTTCTCTTTTCAATTTGATTCACATTTGGCTGATCAAATAATTTTAATGATGTTTCAGGAAGATTACATGATGGAATGCTTGTTTTTTTTTAATGAGAACGACGTGGATTGGCACTGGCTGCAATGAAAAATAAAATTTAATGTTTATTGTTTATTATTTTTTCTGACAAATATTACACTAAAAAATATTTTGCTTTATATTGATGATAAACATATAATTATAAAAAAAATTCTATAGGTAATTACTTACATGTTGGTATAAAGTCATGTTTGGTGAAATATAATGAACACACTTTTTTTGACTGTGTAATTGGATTTCCAATTTTCAATGCTTTTATCCAAGCTAATCGACGGTCAATCATTTCATCTTCACCAAATTTATTTTTTATGAACACAAAACTTGAATTTGTAGGAGGAAAGGTATAAAATCGAACTGTATTGTTCTTAGTGGACTTGCTATTGCATCCATACACGCAGCAAAAAGTTTTAATTTTATTTTCTCGAGGAGGAAACTCCATGATTGAAAATTTTTGATCAAATATTAAAATTAAAGCTATTTTTAAATAATAACTAAGCTTATTAATAATAATTAATTACTGAATATTTCAGAAACTTAAACACTTTGAAACTACAGCTTTGGCATATTATCTAACATCAGCTGTTTATACTCGACCTGCTTAAAATAGTTCATATTTTATCCGTCAGGTTGCGTACCCAAGAGGATAAATTCCCAATATTTGTCAATTTATTTGCTTGACAGGCTATTAGACTCTTAAATAAGGGAGTGTCTTACAGTTTCCTTGGACTTCTATGGTCTTGAAATGGTTGATCTCACAACGTTTCAATAGCTTTCTATCTGGTATCGTCATCAGGTGAATGATGGCAAATTCAAATTATCCCTTCTATTTATACCCTTAAGTTGTTAAGAGTTGCCGGTAATGGTCATTGGGTCTTGGAATTACCCTGGCCAGGTCCCAGTTGATGTTATGTCCAAGGCCGTAGCCAGGAATTCTTTTCGGGGTGGGTTTTCGGGGGGGGGGGGATAATTTTTTTGATTGGTGATGGGCTAATCAGGTCTGAAAATGTATATTTTTCTTCATATATGTCCAGGATATATAAAATTGTATAAATATAAGATTTATTCTTATGAAAAACATGATTAATTTGTTAAAATTGAATCTTGAAACCAAAAATTCCAAAATTTCGGGAGGGGGTTTGAACCCCCAGACCCCCCCCCCGCTGGCTACGGGCTTGGTTATGTTCCATACGTGATTAGCTAGCTCGGACTTCGTTAGCTCCGCCCTTTGAATAGATATGCGGTGTTCCGCAACCATATTGTCCAGTGGTCGATTTGTCTCTCTGTTTGAATTTGAGAAAATGAACAAACCATCTAGGCAAGGGAAAGAAACAACGATAGCAACTATTTTATTACCTTCATACTGAAGACATGTCGCAGAAACTTCGCCGAATTGCACACAGAATGTTCAAGAGCAGCAACAGCTTGAGGAGCTTGATTTCAAAACCAAGGCCGCACACCCCTGCAATACCAAATTACTGTATATACAGAATACCTTGTGAATGTGGCAATCTTTATCCTGGAGAGACAAAGCGATCGCTGGACACCAGGGTTAAGGAGTATCGCATAGCTACTTAAAGGGCGGAGCTAACGAAATCTGGGCTAGCTAATCACACATAGACCGAACACAATAACATCAACTGAAAAGAAAATTTATAGAGACAGCATATATAATCTCGAACGCGAATATAATTAGCGTGTATTCAAATTAAAAACATTTGGAGACCCCTTCTTCAGCCACTGCCACTACGCATCACCGACAGCCATAACTGCTTAAGCGTAATAAGCGCGATAATCTTAATTTCCCGTCATGATGATAGCAGGATGAGTGAACTCCAAGGAAACTTCATTTTCTACCAGCTTCAGACTAACATTGCAGTGTCTTAATTTACCCTGTTGGTATATGTCATATGGCCGGTGAAAAACTTAGTTTCAAAAGCCCCGTTTTCAAAAAAATGGTTTCCAACGTTAATTTTGTATGATAAATATCACCTTTGCCGATTTTAGAATTTAGTTATCACTTTAGTATTAAGTAAACTTTGCAAAATTAACAAATCAGTACATTATTTCAGTGCTCAAATTCCTGCAACTGTATCCACTTCTATAAGTATTTTTTAAGATAAAAGATAAGTCAAATGTAGTGACTGTTTGCATTTTATCAAAATACATTTCACAAATTATTATGTTCAACTAAAATTCAAAAATGACATCAATATTATTATAGGCAGTATTTTTAATCCCCATGATACCTAATTGCTCTAAAATTAATATTGATTTCATTACAATTTATCATTTGCTTGACCTTTTAATTTGTCCCTTTTCTTTTAGACGAATGACAAAATTTTGCATGCCTGACAAATCCAGTTTTGATTTACTCTTGAAAACAGTGAACTTGCTTGTAACGGGGGCTTTGAGTTCAAAATCATAATGCAGAAAGTTATGAGGGTTATAAAGATACATCTGATTCCTAAGCACAACACTAGTTATAATAAGTCAAATATTTCATTTGTTAAGCAATTCAGTATGACATAAAATAAATCTAAGGTTAAATTATATGTAGTAACCCCGACCATATTTGACCCTGCGGAATTATGTGATTAATTGATCAACCGTTGAAAGCAAAATATTGATTTAAAAATTATGACGTTTTTTTGTGTATAGCTGATTTGATAGTTTGGTTATAAAAAGTCAGTTCCCTATATATCTTGCTCAATCTTAAACAACTGTCAAATATATGCCTACTATTGTCCAAGGAAGGCTTAATCCAAGCAACACAGTTAATATCAAAAATTTACATATTATTGTCATATATGTTTGTCTAGATTTATGTCCTTCATTTTACGAATATCTATTTAATATCAAGATTTTCATACCAATGCACACTACTGTATTTAAAGACTGTGAGCTGCTGAATTCATGCGACATGTAAAACGTAATCACATATATCTTTAACATATATATATATATATATATATATATATATATATATATATATATATATATATATATATATACCGCAAAAAATATAGAAATTATTGTTGGGGAGGTACTTGATATTTTGCTTGCTTATTGGTACTTTTTCCTTACAGCTCTTTCCTGTAAGAAACAAAATGTAAAGTTAGGCACAAGTGTAGTTGAGTTCCTGAAAAATAAGTGTATTATATATTCCGCATACTTCTCTATTTTTGCAACATTTCAACTTCAAACCTGGAGCAGTTGTCAGTCACTAGTTATATTAGTTAGGCTATATTTTATTGGCAAGTTCTTTTCACAAAAAATTGAGCATATCAACGACAATTCAAAAAAAGACATCTGAAAGAAAAACTTTCGTTATAGTACAACCAGTAATCCAGGTGTTTTTTTCGAAATTGCCCTACTACACTTGATCTCCATTATAAATTTTAGATATTTATCACTTACAAGTAGAAAGAGTGATGAGTAAATTTCAAAAGCGGGCAAAATATCTAAGATTAATCAAAATATGTTTAATGTGTAAGAATTTTTTCACACAACCATTAACGATCATATACTATTCCAGTCAACAATCAAAAAATAACTACTTCCAATGTATGAAAATTATGTATTATGTATTAACATATGTTTGAAATAGTAGTAAGTCCTTGTGTATCTAAGTTTAAATCTAGGAAAAATAAATTATATAAGTACAAATAAGGTTACTTTTACAAATGTAAATATTTTTTGAACAGATGTTGTATTCTTGCAGTTGAGTAAAGTATAATCTAGTAGGCAAATAACAAAGAGTTCTGTTGACTTCAAATTCCTAGCCATTCTTTTTATTATTATATTCGACAGATTTTACCAGGTTAAAAATTATCAAGTCAACTGAACTTTCATATTTGTACAATATTTCATTTATTAAAACATCTTTTGTATATAGCTCAATAATAACCAGAAATTTCTTGTGTTTATATAATATTAAGTGCTGTTGGGGTAAACAATATCTATTATATTATAGAGATAACAAATAGATACCCAAGAAATTGTTGATTAAGACGTTCTAGATTTAATTTAAAAGGAATAATTTACAAAACAATTCCCAGTAAAATCTGTAAAGAAGCATTTCCTGCTTATATGTCTGACATTTATCATTTTACTACTTCTGTAATTAACCGATTTATGTTAAATATAATGTGTTTTGTTATTACGGATCAAATAACGGCTCCACAATTAAAATATATGTCTGAATTCTTAGAAATAATCATTACGATTAAAAAAGAGAAAACTATTTTATAATATCAACAAAAGTAGTTCACATAAAATGAAAACATTTTCATCCATTATTGGAATAACTAGTTTTGTTCTAATCGCAATACCATTCCAACGAGTCACCAATTCCCAATTACCTTACATAAATCCTTTCCTACACACGAAATGATCGACAACAAAACTGCAACAGGAAACTATTTCTTTGTTTATTATAATTCATGTTACATCACAAAAATTATCATCGAACTACATTTCATAATATTACAAAACGAACACCAGATATCTGAGTGCACCAGGCATCATAATACCAAACAATCGAAGCCAATTTATATTATTATAATATCAAAAAAGAAAACTTCAGTGAAATTTATTCTATTCAATTTCCAATTTCAATAAATTGCGTCGTGTGATTATTTTTCACATAATACGCGAAGTGTGTATGTAATGAAACTTATATTTTCGTTACGAATCTCACAAACTATGAATTTATTATAGTAGCACGTGTTAATAATCTCATTAATAAAAGTATGGGTGGGCCTGCTCCAAAAACCTAGTAGCAGCCTCACCTTTGCTCACAATGTTCATACACCCTTATAGTTTATGCTCATTCAAGACAAATGTTATCATTAACATCAATTTACTTGTAATTTAAAAATTAAGAAAATAAGGGAAAATACCAAGAAATATAGAGAAGAGCAATAGAAAGGTAGAATGGAATTTAGAAGAAAGGTAGAGAACTCTGAAAGACGCGAGATGTCGGTCTTTACATCTCGCGTCTTCAAATTTAACGATATGTATCAAATACATAAAGAAGTGTTCGAGAGGACATTCAATTGTGGGAAGTGCAACTGATGACGGTTCCCTAACCAGAAACAATATATTATATATATATATTGTCTTATGTACCAAAAAATGACACCTCGAAGAGAGTATTCAATATCTCTGACAGGTGAAGTTGTCCTGAAAATTTCATTATGACATTTTAACCTAGGAATTACGGGTAACAGCAATTACGTGGATTCGGAACCTCTATGTGCTAGTTTCCCCGAAAATCCTAGATGTCGGTTTTTACATCTCGCGTCTTCAGACATAAAGTAACTTGAAAATCGTATGCGTGGGAGCAGTAATAAATAGTTCAATTAAGCTAGAAGTAAACTCTGATTCGAGGTGTCAAATGAAAGAAATCGACAGAATTATCAGCGAGTTTCCAGGTGAAATCAACAATAAATCTGTATCTAATAACTCAAAAATTATTAGGTCTAACGTATTTATAAGTAAAAGTTCTGCAATAAATATTATTTGAGAAAAGCTTATCTTGACAGCCACTATGTATAATTGAGATACATATCTTTTTCAAACCCACGAATAGGTTGACATATGTGAAGCACGTGTATTCTACTTCATTTGCATATAAGCAAATTACCTACATTTGTTGATTTGTCATTGAGTTTTAATGTAATAATTAGAGAATTATTTATTTCAAATATACACAGTGATTGGCATTTATAAACAATATATTTTTAATAGTTTACTACCTGCTGGTATTTCTTGAAATTTTAAATCCATGATTATACAAAATTATTTCAGGGGAATACTAAAATGTCTTATAACTAACTAAAATAAATGTGAAGTAAATAATCAACATGTGTCTGCAATCAACATCTATTGTCGTGTGTATTGGTTACTGTTCACAAAATGGTAGTGTTAATTTTTTGACACTATTTAATATTAAGTGTTTACTACGATCGTTTTCTATAATATTATTGGTCCTTTTTTGTATACGGCAGCTAAGCATCTATGAATCATATTTTTGCATCGATATCTCTTAAGACAACTTAGGAAAGAAATCTTTTTAGTTTTCTGTATGATCTATTTCATTAGCTAGCTCCTTTTATGAAATATCGCAGTTTAATTGTTTCTTTGTTGGTGACTTCTGTTGTGGTACCTTGAAACTGGACCATCTTTTATTGATAATTGAAGAAAACCTCAACAGAGGACAAATAACACTTATTAATTAAACCAGTATTTCCATTAGCAAGTGAAAACCATATGAACCAAGATGTTTTGATTATATGATTAAAGCTAAAAGTTATCTAAGAATTTATCAACCCACAGTTCTTCAAATTGCAGTGAATTTTTTATTTACATTACTATCCACAAAAAATGTCTCACCGTAGAACAATATTGTAAAATGCCCACCATACAAGAGTGATAGTCTCCAAAAAGTTAGTGATTATATTGTAAACTTATTATGACAGTAAAGAGATGCTACTTACCTTATTGAAAATTTGTTTAAACAAGTAGTTATACGAACGGCACTAAAATGTATTGTTCATCTCAGTATTTATCATAAAGCATTAAATATATATATATATATATATATATATATATATATATATATATATATATATATGTATTTCAACAATGATCTAACTATTACCAAAAAACCTTGTTATATCTGTGTATGGTTCGAGTATTCAATATTTTTTAAATGTTTTGACGACTTTTCTGATAATTCCACTACTATATGGTATTACAAATTTATTTGCAGACTACCATCCTGTAAACTTATAGGTAACTGCTCAAATACAATTTAGATGAAAATTATAAACTGATTTAAACTATTTAGATGTAGAGGTGTAGTGGGCAAATCTTTTTCACATATTAAAGTATTACATTAATGGGCCTATAATTATAGGTTACCTCATAAATATTTGATGGCTAAGAATGAATTAAAACCGATAGTAAGAAATATAATCATAGAAAAGGCAAGTGATGATATTGAAAAAATAAAAAATATATAAGATTAGGTAAAAGAAATAGTTATGACCAGAAAATGAGCCAGACGTTGTTAAACAAAAACATGTTATTACATGAAAAAAAAATTATTTATTCATCTACATCGATGTTGTCCCCTTCAAAGTAGTGCCCACGAAATATTATGTACATAAGCCAGCGCTTTTTCCTTTCTCAAAATACTTCTGGAACTCGATCTTTGGGATAGCTTTGAGCTCTTTCAGCAATACACTTTTAATACCATCTGTGCTTGTGAAATAACGACCGTTAAAAAAAATTTATTTTTGGAAACAGGAAAAAGTCACAAGGGGTCATGTCTAGCGAATATGGAGGTTGGGACATCATTACAGTGTTATTTTTTTGCCAAAAATTCACGAACAACAACGATGTGTGAGCAGGTGCACAAATCCGGACGTTTTCTTCGCACTGTTTAACGCAACCGGTGTTGAACTTGTAGATTATTCTCTCTATTGATCGTTTGACCTTGTGGCAACAATTCATGATGCACTATGCCATTAAATTCAAAGAACACGTAAGCATAACCTTAACATTCGACCGCACTTGTCGAGCCTTATTCGGTCTTGGAGAGCCAGAATGCCTTTGTTTCGACGTCATATCCATACAACCATGTTTGGTCAGCTGTTATTACTCTTTTGAGCAAATTTAACTCGACGTTGACTTCATTTAGTGAGTCCTGAGCAACTTTGGGACAAATTTTGCTGCCACGCGTTTCATACCCAAAACGTTTGCAAAAATGTCATAGCTTGAGCCAACAGACTTCTTTGATTCTGATTCGGTGGTAGTTCACAATCATTTCTTTCACTTTTTTCACGTTTTCATCGGTTATTGATGTGCTTGGTCATCCGGGGCGTTCGTCATCTTCAACGTCTTCAGGGCCATCTTGGAAACGTTTATACTACTCTTAAACAATTGTTTTTTTCATAACAGAATCACCATAGGCATTTGTTAACATTTCGCACAGTTTGTTACTTAATACAAATTCTTTGCTTAATTTATTTGAAAAGTCGAAGCTCATAAAAACCAGTCACACCTTAGCGGCTGCCACAAACAAAGTAAACAATGAATACAGCTGAAAAATATATCATTCTTCAGGTGCATGTATACCAACATAATAATAATTTTTTTTGAAAATCGGACTCTCCAAACCCGCGAAATTTAAACATTCCGGGTGTTTTTTGAACACATCTTGTATTCGATATAAACATGGGTTCACAAGAGCTGCATTTTTCTATTGAAGTTTATTATGCAACCAACATCTCACTTATCGTATATGCTTTATTCCAATTGCTTTTAATGGTAATGACTGTATTGTTAGGATATCGTAACTTCTATTTACCTCATTACCCTATTCAAACTCTACTAGAAATACGTGAATATAAGTGGTAACTTATTTGCAATGATCAAGATCGAGAAAATTGTAATAATTAATATCGAGAAAAGTCAAGATGGCCGAAAATAAATGCAACTGCAATGCAACAGTAATGAGATTAAAATTTATGTATTGCAGTTCTTGCAGATCAACACAAGATTTATCAACATCTGTAACCCATAATAGAGCAAAATCATACAAAGATATTAAGGAATAAGTAATTTCGAAAAGATTGTTGAGGCGGTTTTGAATTATTTTGTCTGTTCATTGGGTTTTCTCTCCTCCAAATTTTTTCCTGCAACAGATAAGTATTTAAAAACTGTATATGTAGAACAAAGTGTAGTAAGGCAATTTCGTAAAATTGCCCGGATTACTGGCTGTCTGTACAGAAATTCTTCCTCACAATTATTCTGAGAGAAAGAGATGTCTACAAAATGATCAACCAGTATTCCTGTATATAAGTAATGTATTGTATATTGTGTAATACTTATCTGTGTGTGGAGACGTTTCCTGGACTGTGGCCATTCTTATACCGGTGAAACTTCAAGACCTTTAGAAGTAAGGAAAAAAGAACATCAATATAACATTTCCGGAAGACATGTGGACAAATCACATTTGGCCAATCAGGTATTAACGAGCACCGGCAGCCATAGGATAGACTGGTATAAAACAAAGATTTTGTTGAAAAAATAAAATTAAAAAAAGAGAAAACTTAAAGAAGCCAGCTGTATGATGATAATCAACACTGAAATTGGAGCACCTTCAGTCAATCTTCATTTGGACTGGAGGAATTTATTGCTAACAGAACAAAAAAACGGTAACCTCAGCGTCAAGTGATCGCCAAACGACAAATTGTCACTGTCAAATTTTTTGACAAATAACAAATTCAAGATCAAAGCGAAAATTTTTCAGAAAAAACCTCGAAAACAACACTAAACGATTGACAACGACTCCAGACTCGGAGTTGAAACGTCTCCATACACAGATAAGTATTACACAATATACAATACATTACTTATATACAGGAATACTGGTTAATCATTTTGCAGACATCTCTTTCTCTCAGAATAACTGTGAGGAAGAATTTCTGTACAGACAGCCAGTAATCCGGGCAATTTTACGAAATTGCCTTACTCCACTTTGTTCTACATATACAATTTTTAAATACTTATCTGTTGCACGAGAAAAAATTTGGAGAACAGAAAACCCAATGAACAAACAAAATATTTAGGAATTCTGACAGATGTAGGTACTTTCCATCACTCATTACGTTTGTACTATACACAATTTTTTTACTAATTAATAAGACATTTTAATGATGAAAATGTATGAAACAGTATTATTAAACAACAGGTACTTACTAGGCAATAAAAATATTCCTAACTTATTAGCACCTCTCCTGTCTTATTTTTATATGAGAATGCGTTGAATATTTACTCCAAGTGCTTTAATTTTTCTTTTCCGTTCGGAATAGAACCGTAGAAAACTAAGAAAAATCAAACAAAATTATAACACCTAAAGACAGCTTGTAAAAAATATCCTAAAACAATTGAAAAAAAAAATATCTAGAGAGGCAAGTATTTGCATATTGATTTAGGCTCAATTCACAATTGATATAATAAAAATTTTACTATTCATTTTCTCTTTTTCTTTAATATGTCCAATAATAATTTTAAATGCCTCAATACCCTAGATGTTCTTTCTATACTTACCAAAGTCCATCAAATCAATTAAACGATAAACTGTCCATTTAGAAAAGTTCAATTTAATTTATTTTATTACTATTTATTTATATTAGTACTTCATTAATAACCATTAATCTAATTATTATTAAATAAGATTGAAAAGAGAAATTATCTAAATAATTCAAGAACTGTGCTACATATTAATGTTAAAAGATTAAAACTTAATAATCATTTAACTTGTTAAACAATTTGCCTTGTAAATATAATTTTCAAGTTTACCATTATAAACTCGTCAAATTGACTATTCGTATATTTTTTTGTGAAAGGTACCTTAAATAAATTTGATAATTGATTGCCTATAATTTGTTAAACAATCATTTATGGAAAATATACCGTTCACTTTATGTAACCTTTTACATTGCGTTCTAAAGTGAACTATTTACATTTACAGTGTAGTATATTAGTTTTGTTATTGCGAAGGAAAAATCTATGCGACCCACTATTTCCTTATGTATATGTATTGGCATGCATGCGAATGAAAACCGTAATGTTCTCATTGCAAGGAAACTGTACGATATTAATATATGAATATATTCTTTATCTAGCAGAGTGTTAAATTTTAATGCCGTTAATAAACATTTTCGATATTAACTTAACTTTGTTTATACGCTTGTAAAATGTATTCTTATATAACAACGAAAACTACATATGACACATATTTCTTAACGGACAATTCATAGAATATTTAATGTGTTAAGTAATTACGATTTCCTTTATATCCACACATAATATTGTATAGCTATGTAAGTGTGTCATCTATTTTCGAGATATATAAAACCGTTAAATATTGTTTAGTCGTAGCATAAATTATTATTCACTAATTTTTTGTGACCTAAGAAAGTGTTTCAATTTGATAGCATTTGTAGAAATTGTGCAGCAAATTGTAGGAAATCTTTTCGGAAATTACTACAAATATCCCAATAAAGCATGTGAAAACAAGAATACATTTTCTGATGCTCCAAGTATTTTTAGTGTTCTGTTTCAGTTAGAGATGTAATTGTTCTTAAATAATCGTCCTGAATAACCGTTACTTGTATTCGTTACTTCTGTACATCGTTATTTTCATTATATCGTATATTTAAATTCACTCTTTTCTGTTAAGTTACAAAAATAACATATGTACAAAGAACTACTTTTAGATAACTGTAAAAGGGTGTGGTATTGCAAAGCCGCCATATAAAGAAATTACTGGAATATTTTTACATTTACAAACACAGCAACTTATAAAATGCCTTTACAGAAGTTTGTTGAAGAAAATGTTACTTACATTATATTAAATTGTATTTACAGTACTAAGTTTAACAGCAAATAGCAACCTCAACCGCGCTTTATGAAACTCGATTAATAATTTTAGATTTGGGATACCCATTCATCCATTTGATGAAACAGTATAGTACATACAAAATAAAACTACAGTTATATATTTCAAAATATGTATTATTTATTTTGTCAATATGACTTGTAGAATTATATTCAAATCAAATTAATTATAAATAAGAGACCAAACGATTCTTTCATTCAGCAGACCCAAAACCGATCCAAGATTAACTGAAAAAAATAATGGGTGAGAAAAAAACAGAGCTACACATGTTGCTCGCCTGGCAACAATGTAAAATCTGAAACTTGTTGTCATATATTATCCAGTAGCCCAACCTAGAAAATTTTTTAAATGTAATCCAACATTATGGTGATAAAATAAATATAATTTGTATAATATATTGGGATAATGGTTATAAATACATTTAATTAAATCTAAAAATTGTCTACATATACATTTTTATTTGCAATAGGGAACTTCATTATTCTTGAGCTGAATATTGAGTGGTAAAGAGTTGAATTTCAATGGACAAGAGGGACGTTTTTGGTGGTGACAGATGCTAGAAATTCAAAATTTAAAATCCAATATGGCGGACTACTAATCAAACTTATTCTCAAAAAATGTGTAAAGGGGGGTTCTCAGGGTCACTGATTATCGATTTGAGGACAGATTTTCGAAATTCAAACTAGAAAATCCAATATAGCAGGCTACAATTTAAACGAAATAAATCTGTCTAACACTTACACAAAGGAATTTTCGGTATCGCTGATTGTAGAATTGGGGACAGATTTTCCAAATTCAAAATGGAAAATCCAATATGGCGGACTACAGTTCAAACGTAATGACTCTGTCTAAAAATTTATACATATTGGTTATTGGTATCGTTGATGATGGATTTGAGGCCAGATTTTCGAAATTCAAAATATTAAATCCAATATGGAGGATAATAAGTCAAACTTAATGACTCTGTCTAAAAAATTGTACACTGGGATTTTCGGTATCACTGATTATAGATTTGAAGCCAGATTTTCGAAACTATAAATGCAAAATCTAATATGGCGGGCTGCAAACCAATCTTATTGCATCTGTTGTAGCAATAGTAGTATTTATTAGCAATATTCTGCTACATAACGGCTAATATATCTACTATGAAATAATATTATATTTCATACTTAAACTGTTACAATACCATCTACTATTTTAATATAATTAATTTTTACATATGACACAACATTTTAGGTTCCGGGTGAGAACCGCGTCCGAATTTATTAAATGTTCGACGTTTCGACTCCTGCCTTGGAGCCATTATCAAGAGAAAAGTGAAAAAGAGTTTCAGAGTCTAGATCGAACTCGGGGCTTCAACCTGCCTACTCCCCAAGAGTCATTAGGTAACTGAACTGAATGTGAATCTGCTCTGTTTCTTTTATTTCTAGTTATCGGTCAGTTGGAACTGAATGTCACTTAATGAAGGGGTTTTGTTGTGATTGGTTGGGCGTTGGTGGGCGTGTCTGGTTTGTTTAATCTGGCAATTAAGGAGGTCCATGCTGTAGGAAGGCGAGAGCTGTCATCATACTTTTTTATGTGAAAATTTCTGAACTATTTAGTTGCTATTTAATGTAGTAATAATATTTTATTTAGCACATCACATATTTGAATAAAATTTTAGAAGCATAGACTAGGTTACGTTTGGTTTTGGGATAAAGTGGAAAGAAATGCTTTAAGAGCAGCATTTAAAAAAAATGGCAATCACTATAAACAGTATGAGTACATATTCGGTATTCTCATAAGCTTTATTCAAGTAAAAACGAACATTTCAATCGAAAAGTTTCATTTTGTCCTTTGCATGTGATGAATATGAAATTCCTCTTACTGGTTATAATCTTTGAAGTAAAAAACTAAGGAGGCGTAAAGCTTTTAATAAGTTATTTTAAAGTCACAACATTTATTTAATCAGGAGACGATTTAAACCATTTATGTTCAACTACTGAGAAACTCGAATCGACAATCCAAAGTAAAACCATATTAAAATTATCCTCGACATAAAATATTTTAAATGCGTATGATTTTATCAATATTTTAATAGCTAAGTCGAAACAAAAATGTTTGCTATATTGAATTTTCAGTCCATTGAATATTATCACAGTAAATGTAAGTTTAATTTACATGTAAAATAGTAATATATGGGCATATTCAGTAAGAACTTTTGCTATGTGAATGAAATAATGTTGACTATCCACAACACTATATCACGATTACTTGATTTATTACCTAATTTACCAGCTACTTTTCGTGATCTAGTTTCTTAAGTAAGCCATAATTAATAATCGCTTAAGGGCTCCATGTTCTGTGTAACCTAAGAATTTTGTGTAAATTAAATTAATTTACTAAAGTTATGTTGATGTGAGATGCAAATATAGGAAGACTCAAGAGTGCATCTGACGAAAGCTTACGAACCAGAAACAATTTACGTATGAAAAAAAAATAAAGAGTCACAGTGATTCTTTGATTGTTGTGTAGCTAGTTTGAACCACATTTATATATCCCGTATACTATAATAACTTGATCATATCCATTTTTTATACTTTAAAGATTTTTCAAAATGGTCTTACTGTTAATGTTGTGATATGTTACTTCAAGATAGCTACTTAATGGTTCAAAGTACATCAAGTGTCATAATAAACATTTAATGTTACATCTGTTGTATTATTTTACACCTTCCAATTCTTTACTGTTAATTCAACCGCCCCCGTAGATTGAATACGATATGGAAATGTACGTCTACGCCAAAAAATTGGATAGAATATCAAAAACGACACACCGTTGGAGTCCTTTTTAAAAAGGCTTTAACACGAGTCACTTATGGTCAGCGGTAGATTAACACTATAGGGGCAGTCGGGGCTATTTTACCGGGTTCAAATCCCCTCGAAATTTTGTTATTTTTGGTCTCAAGATTCAATTTTAACCAATTAATTATGTTTCTCATAAAAATAAATTTTTGTTTATAGAATTTTATATATCCTGGAAATATATGAACGAAAATATACATTTTGCAGTCCTAATCAGTCTATCACTAATCAAAAAAATTATCCAACCCCCCCGAGAACCCACCCTTATAAAAAATTTAAAAATTATAATTTTGGCAGTGAAAGCTAATAATCTATGTGGTTCCTTAATTTATTTCTTGAAGATTTGGAATAATATTCGATTTTTTTTATTTTCAGGAATTGAAGAAATTGAATTAATAGTTTGTTCTAAATACTGAAAATATTTTAGAGTTATATTTGCATTTTTCAATACATAAATTTTAATCAATCAATGTAATACAATTACGAGTCACCCTTAGTGTAAAAATTTATAGTTCTTAGAAAAAAAAACAAATATTTTTTTATGTTCTGAAAATATATATAATATATAAGTAATTTTCTTGAATAAATTAGTTATTTTAATTAATAAAAATAAAATATATAAACTATAAGTTTGAATAAAAATTCACAATTGGGGCGGCATTTTTTCCGATACCCAGGGGCAGGATTAAGTTCCATTTAAAAAAAATGAGTAGCTAGTGCTGGAATGATGGAGGTGCAGTTTAATTAACGGTTAGTTAGGCCAAATATGCCCCCTTCGTATCTATTTTGACGCGTTTTCAAAATAATGAGTATTTTGGGAAATATTTCAGTTGGCTTGTTTTCGTTGGGATACCCTAGACATATACGCATGTGTCAGTAAATCCAAAACACTCTGCCAAGCAAATTTTCTCAAAATACATATTTCCAATAAGTTTTGCTACCTAATTAGGAATACCCTTACATAAATAGCTATTTATTGAAATTGGTAAATCAAATTGACCAACTCAAGCTCATCCAATTGTGTGTAAAACTACAAACCTTTATAGTATCAACAAACTTGTGTTTTAGAACCTTTTTTATGTTTACTTATTTATTGCTTATCTGTATTTCATTCTTTAATTAAAAATCCTCTATCCAGTAACAACACTTTCTGGTCGTCCTTCTAACGTAGGATATTTTTTATGTAGCATTGTCTACAATAATTTAGTTCCCATTTTAAATTCAAACCAGTCTTTTCTTTCCGAACTTGACTCTTTGACATATTTTCCGTCTTTATCCTCTCAAGAAATCCAATATAGAGCAAATATTATATCATGTTAACATACACTGATGTTATTTTCTATTTGTACTGGAGAATATCTGATAGGCACTACTATAGCTAACACTTTCCTCAAAACAGAATTAATATTTCAAACCAAAATCAAACGTCTAAGTACTTCTTGGGAAATAACACCACAGTTAAGAAAAATATGCCACAAATATCATTCAGAAAACAAAATCAAATGTATCTGGTTTAATGATAACATTAAATAAACTTTTCCTGCAATCTAAATTTTTAAATAAACCCCAGATATACTACATATTAAAAGAGCTTAGCTCTGTGGGAACCCTTGCCAGGTTATCAGGTCCGTGGTTGGCGTTGTGGCTGCAGTTTCCCATGAAATTTCGGACCATCCGGGCTGTTCCTAACAGGATGGCTTTTTGCATCAATTGTTAAAGATGTTCGTCCAGACCGAGGTATTTCACATTGTTTAATAAATGTTTTGGGGCTACTCCTGTTGCTGACATAACAATTGGTACCGTTCGAGTGTTGTTCATGTCCCATTTCTCTGTATTTGAAATTCTAAATACCTATATTTGGCTATTTTTTCAGCCTGCTTAATATTTATATTATTGTTGTTCGAGATTGCTATGTCAATTATGGTTGTTTTTCTAGAGACTTTATCTACCAAAACTATATCTGGTCAATATCGTACGGTCCAAGTACAGCTTTTAGTTGTTATTTTCTAAAATGGATTCTGGTTTGTATATATAGTAGGGTGTTCTTACCGACTGTGATAGCTCAAGTTTCAGCGATAGTTCCTGGTGCAGTATTTTTGTCACAGCATGGTGTCGTTCATTGTATTCAGTTACAGCGAACGCTTGGCAACCTCCTGTAATATGCTGGATTAATTCAGATGAGTTTGGCAACCATATCTCCGCATCTGTCGTTGTTGATAGAAGGGTCTTTGACGATGTACTTTAGATAGTTCTTAGTTGGAATTACTTGATCTTGGATTGTCAATACAAAGCCTTCCGTTTCAGGAAACACATGACCAGAGATCAACTAGTAGTTAGACGCTGAACTGTCAACATAATCTGGGTTGACGTCATTTATATGTCTTCCCTGAAAGGGCTTCTCTTTATATTTGAGCAGTTTCTGATCAGTTGTCTGGTGGTATACTTGAACTTGTTATTCTGTCAGTCGCAGAGGTGTTGAGATATCAACCTGACATTTGACTCTGTGTAGATCAGGAAATTCTGCGAGTTTCTGGAAATGATTACGCAAATTTGAAATTTGTTGATCACGTAATTTGCCTATATCTGCCAATCCCCTTCCTCCTTCACACCGGGGCAATGTTGTACGTTCGACACAGCTCTTTGGGTGGTAATTTTGAGCTTTTGTTAGTAGTACTCGAACTTTCCGTTGTAATTGTTCAATGTCGGTCTTGCACCAGTTAACTATACCGAAAGAGTAACTAATTTTTACTTTTCAGTTTGGTCTTCAGTGGTCGTCTTACCCTTGTATAAAACTCTGTTGTTAGGTCCTTTTTCATGGTGGTGTGATCAATAATGTATTATTATTATTATCAGCTTGCATTCATTTTGTATTATTATTGACACATTAATTAATTAGTCAATATAGTTCGTAATATTAAACACATAGTCTGGAATATTGGTATGTGTGGGGTCAAGAAAGTCATTATATTAGTTAAATGAAACCCCAATCTTTAAATAATTTTATTATATAAGACTAGTATCGAGGTCTAGTACTTACACCCCATTATCAAGTCACAAAGCTACAAAATAATCAAAATAAGACAAACATACAGTAAATATAGCGTTATTCAAACTAGACGAGTTTATAATTAAAATTAAAAAAATTTTCTCGGTTAGATATGTATGAAAAGACAGTTTATTCCTTCAAATAATTCAAAATGATATAAGCAAGAATAAAAAATTAATAATAAAAAAGCAAAGAAACAAACGAAGATTTTGTGAAAATTCGGTTTTAATATTGAAAAGTTGTATAAACCGAGCTAGACATTTACTTACACTAATAATATTTTGATTTCATTATATCACTTTTATAATAGTATTATAATCTTCAAATAGCTGCTGTGCTAACACTTGAACAAGTGAATATCAATTTTAAAATCGAGCTGTTTATACATTGGACATACGTCTGAAATTAAACGCAATTAGCTATAAAGATACCTTGTTACGGTAATTATTGTTACGGTAATTATTTGCACTACAAATTCTGAAATATTACATAATCATAAACAGATTTCGATTTCAATGCGGTATTAATTTGTATCAATTATTGTATATTAATTAATCTAACATAGAAATTCATCAATTAACTTTTAACATAATTGACCAGGTGCCTATTTGTCGTATGTGCGTAACCAAACTAGAACTAAATACTGCGTTGATATTTCACTGTACGGTCTCATCACCAGATTGTATGACGTTATAATTTATATTAATTTCAGTGCACAATTTTAATGGAGGCTAGACTTGTTACATACATTATAAAAATAATTGTATATATTTTGTACATGAGGTGATGTAAATACTTATAGATTGGTATATACAATGTTTGCGATCTTGAACAAAAAAAATATCATAATTTTTATTGTTTTTGTAGTTGGTAGCTGGTTCCGGAGCAACTGAAGAATCTGACGAAAAAGCTAACGCACCTGGTATTCTCGAAGTGGATGTCCAAAAGAACGCTGCAGACCATGAGGGAATTCCCGGACCAATCACTCGTCTCTTCGTGATAGCAAACCGTGGAGTCGCCAACTTAGTTCAAGACCTAATCTTGGTAAGCATCTGATTGATATTTCAATCACATCATCTATACTTAAAACGTATTACATTTGAGGCAAACATATAAACAACATTTTGTTCTGATTTTAACTAAAATAAGTTTTGATATTACATTTAATTTTCGAAATTACTCAGAAAATTAGCTACTGCCTCGAAAAGTCAAAAATTATTGAGAACCAAAACCGTGGTCTGATGAAGTTAAACTCAGCTTATCAAAGCATATACAAAATGTTAGTAGAAGAGTGGAAAAAAGGCTTTTGCAAATCCTTTATAGATGTTCACTGAGATATAATATTGATGCCATCCACCCGCTGGGTATTTGACAGATATTCCAGAAATCGATCATAAATAAATTCTGGTACACAACCCACAGAAATGATATAAAAAAACTTGCCCAGATAATTATTGTTGCAAGAATACTCACGAAAGAACCATGTAATGCATATGAAACTGTAGGTTGCATCAAACGAAGCTAAGTTGTAGGTGTTAAAAGTTACATAATTAGCAATTAAAAACAGTATAATAATCAAAAGCTAGTTACTTATCTACTGCCAAAGTCCGAGTTTTCAGACTAAATACTTGCAGCGAGACAAGGCACAGTAAAATGGCCGATGAAGTTGATAACACACCTATGTAGAAGAAAAATTATTTAAATATTCTGAAAACAGGCAATATAAAGATACAAAAATAGTTAATAAAAGCATCAGAGACTAAATTATTATTTTATGGCACAAAAATTTGGTGGAAATAACTAAGACGAATAATTTAATTAGCCTTTAACACAACAAATCCAATATGCCAATACATTTCCGTGTATTTGCTAAAGGAAACAAGATAATAATAAAATAACAACTTTTCAACCTAACAAACCCAGCAACCCACACACAACCAGTGCCGGCGGTCTACGGGGCTCAAATACTGATATATTTGCCTACTGGCCCAAGTGAGCCAAAACTCTCATATCTCATCTACTCTCAACTAAAGTCAAATACAGTAAAACAAAATGCTGAAATTAAAATTTAACAAAGCAGAAACTGAAATTTAAAATGTGGAAACCAAAATCAACTGTATTGAAGAACACCACTGAGATTGAACAAAAATTGATGGCAGTTCATCCTGGTCCACTTATAAAACATAGTTTTAAGCACTATATATATCTAATAATTGGGATAATGTATATTCAGTGAGATTCTCTGTTCTAGACTTATTCCAAAGCATCTCAATAGTACATCAAATAAATTTTGATAATAACCGTATAATGAGCAACTCAGTAAACCATTCCAAAAATCTATGGATTTTTCAAAATCTCAAGGCTGAAATTCGACGTCTGATACTCTAGCCTACCCAGATGCATTCGATGAATTTTGACAACAATTTTTTCCATGGCATCAGAAACAATGAAAGCCAGACATTCACACACACAAAGTGTCATTACGATCATGTTCAGATTAATAATTCCTGCTAGCATAAGCCCAAATGGCAACAGGCCAGTTAGGAGAGAGTTGGACCATTTACAGTCCGATATGAAGTCACTTTCTATAACCATATACCTGTAAAAGAATACGTTGCTTCAGCTGCAATACTCGGGGTTATATCACCTGTAAATAAAATTGAATTAAAGGAACTGGAATGCGATTAAGTAAATGAAAAAGTTAGGGAAGTAGTGATAGACGTCCATCAATCAAGACCATCTCTTCCAAAGACTTGTCCAGAATGACAACTAAGAGAACCTCTCTCTTCATACAGTATTTCGATCTACTCTGGGGCCCTAAATAGCCACAAATCTATATAAATACTAAACAGAATGTTGGTAGACTCTGTCTAATATAATCAGTTTTTTTCGTTTACAAGTTGAATAATGTGCAACTTAAAACAAAATTGCTTATAAAGAGCTTATAAAGAGCCTGTACCCAACCCCTATACTGTACAAGAAAAAGAAGGCATGATTTAGAATAATTGGACAATATGGACCTCGAATATGCCTTCCTTAAAAACAACAAACGCCAGAAAGTGATACAGGATAAAGAGTGCTAATATGATTCATTGGCTTGCAGGAATACATAGTTGTGTTATTTGAGAATTTAAGGAAAAGCACCAAGTGCTAGTGGATGAAGAAAATGGTCATCAAGGAAAATAACAGATTTCTGTAGCCGAAGATTTGGTGAAAATGCAACTAACAATTGGATCAAACAACAGTTTAAACAACATGGGAAATATATTAGAATAAATAGGATTAAACTCAAACCTTTTTAATGAATTTTTTAGTTAGATATGCCCTACTTCTACAAATTCCATATTCATTGGTTCTTCTCTTCGTGGTTTTAGGAATTGTCTCATTTGTGTATTTAATACGTTAATTTGATTTATGTAGTTGAATTTATTTAAAAAAATATCAGCAAAGAACAAGATTTTGTTTTGGACAAATCGGTTAGGTACCATAGAGTGAAAACAAAATTATGTCAAAACACATACTATGTATTTGTAAAACAACATACCTTTAATTATTTTTCTTTTTTACAGCGTTTGGCTCAAACCAGTGAAAGATTAGTTAACTTCAAGGCTCGTCTGATTACATCACTAATTTAAATACAATTAGGAATCTGCCATGTTTTTTTTTAATTTTATCGGAACTTAATTTGTTATAAATTTGCAACATCACGAAGTAGATAAAGAAAGACACAAAAGTGTTCAATGTTCGATATTACATTTAAATTGTAAATAGTTTCTTACTTTTCTTTATTGTGTCTTTACATATTTTTCTTGCCAACGTCATTTGTAATTCTCAACCTGTGCACAAGAAAAACCGCAACTTAAACTCTAATGCTCCTTTGTAGTTTGTTGTTTTTCTTTTGCACACCACGTTGAGAAGGTTATTAAGTTTCCTTGCTTTTCACTATTAGCTTTATTATCATCCCAGAATACATACATTTATTCAGAAAATGTAAATAACCTGAACGATTGCTCATTTCAAATTAATTGCGTAGGTTTTGTTTTTGTATATAAGATGAAAATATTTTTCCAACAGCGTAGACTTTTCGAATATCAAGTAATGTATATATATGTACTTTGTTATATTAGTTAGAGGCGGAGACAACATACCAGGTTGAAATTTTGTGTTACTATTTAGTTTAATTTATATAAGAATATTTTAATAAATTAATTTGAAATATAGGTTTTTATAAAGAACGACTTTTGTTTTATTTACCATCTGGAATCCACTCTTTATATTTATAAACTCAAATAATGAGAAAGGCAAACTAAACGTAACTAGTATATGTCCAAAATTTGCAAAATCTTTGTAAGCCAAATCTATCTATCTATCCTGATTAAAACATTATACAGTGAAGACGCGTGGGTTGGAACAAATTCATTTAAAATTCATGTGATGGTTTTTTTGGAAAACGCTCGGGCATTGATCTATTGATATTCTAAGTATTTTTCATATAGAATGTCCTATACCGAAAATTAACAGTTATTAAAAAAATACGTTTCCTTCTAAAGTTAAGAAAACAATGGTGTTTGTGTTTGAACCTATTTATTTACGTCTGGTTTTATGTTTTTTGGCGATATTTTAGTCCCATGAATGGAAACCCTTTTTTTAATGCTGCAGTTTTTAACACTTGTTTATTTCCATAGAAACTGTACTATAATTTTACTTCAAATAAGTTGTTGTCAAGTGCAGTTGTAAAGTTTCAAAGTATGGCGCGTTTAGGCCGGGCACAGACCTACCGTTTCTGTTCTATTCTTATAAGAACAGAACAGAAAAGATGGCAACGGAAGGCTAGAACGCAATGCAAAGTATCTCACTCGTCACATACCTACCGATCCGGAACGGCAAGAACGCCCGGTCAGAAAGCAACCGGCCAGCGTCCCCGTCAGAACGTTCTCACCGGTAAGAAAGAGGCATGGATTACATACAAACTCCATATATCGGCACACACAGCCCGGTTGCAACCTGGGGCCGGCGATTTTACCACAGTTGTCCTACAACTGTGCTTTTGATCGGTTCGTCATCGTCTATTACGAAATATGATATATTCGATGTGTCTACCACAAGCGCTAGATAACGACTGAGGGCAAATCAAGAAAGCCCGTCGACCGGTAAGTGTGTGGTGATGATCCGGATTCTCTTCTGTTCTTATAAGAACAGAAACGGTAGGTCTGTGCCCGGCCTTAACTGAAAAGCAGCGAATAGAAATTTTGACGATGGTAGGATATGGCGACAGAACTCGAACAAAAGCTGAAGTTTGCGAATTGTTTAATATGAAGTACCCGGAACGGCCTATTACAAGATCAGTAGTAAGTAAAATAGAAAAAAGTTTCTAGAATTTGCCCACCTAAGAGACAATTACAAAACCAGACATCTTCCATACAATTAAATGTTTTGTCTGATTTACAAGAAAATCTTCACAAAAATCCACTTTTTTGGATTTTGGCATTCATTTACAATTTTTGTTGGATTTTTTCTTCAAATACATATTTTTTTCAATTTTGGTCTACAGTTGGTGGCCCTGATATTGATATTGGTAAGTAATTGTCTAATCTCAAATGTCAGTCAGAAATTTATTATTATTTATTCGGCAAATTATATGAACATGTTTTTTTATCTCCTCTTTTTTGTAATAACACCTTGAACATTTTTTTAAATTTTTTTGAATTTAAAACTTACATTTTTAAGTAGGTATCGTTGAGGTTAAACTTTGAATTTTTGATGCGATAATTTTAAAGCACGTTGTGAGGATTAGAATTTATTAATTTTAAAGCACGTTGCCAAGCTTCAAACCTACTTTTCTGTTTTTCTAAAATTTTTTTCGATATTAACAAAACTGCTACCAGGTTTAGGTATGACATGAAAATAAATGATAATTTCTAGATATACGATTTCTGCTTCACAACTATTCAATATTTTCAAATGGATTTGTCATTCACCTTTATTCTATTTTCTATATTATTCTATCGGTTATAGGCTCAATAATTTAATTCTGAGAAATTTGTGGTTACTAAATTTTTGCCTTTAATTTCCACTTACTGCCTCTTTGTCATATTAAGTTCAGTATTACGGATTTCAACACAAATAAAGTCCTAGTAATTATATGTGGAAAGGAACTTAAATTTCATTATTCATTATCACAAATGGCCGAATTTCGACCATAGGTGATTCTAGTATATACAATTTATTGAAAAGATAGAAATGTTCAAAATGATAACGCCGTGCCCTCTATCAGTAAGTAGCTGAAGCTACAGGTCAGTTCGCCCTACACACATGTGATAAAGTTAACATAGATGAAACCTTTAGCATGATATGGTTTTAGTATCAATTTTCCATCGTCGTTTGTACTTTGCCCAATAGAGGGCACCAAACAGTTTAAAGTCATCAAATTCTGCAGGTTTTGTTACGGAAATATGGGAACGGATGGTTTCGCGGCCAGAGTCATAGCTGATTCTGCTTTGTCCGGATTTAGACCGCGTCATTATTTTGAATTAATTTATTTATATACCTAAACCGGTATATAAACAAAGTTTTCCGACATTTCGTCCACACTTATAAGGGGCTTTTTCAATGATGAGACAATAAACAAAACAAATGTTACTTACCTTGCGGCGGCTCCATTTATTTAGTCTTTTTCTCACAAACACACTTTGAAACTTCACTTTTTATTCAACGCACAAATTGTAAAAAAATTATGCAAATAAACATTATCCGATAATAAAAACAGACATTTTGAAATTAAAAACTTTCAATTTAATAGCAATGTTTAAACAAGCCACGGCCACGACTGACTGAGGAGCCCTATGAATTCTTTAATCAGAAAAGTCTGCATATATATTTGAAAAATTCAGTGAAAAGTATCCCTAAAAAGTTTATTTAGTGGTACAGATATGTTTGCGATATTCTAGCATGTTTGCTAGTGCCAAACCGACAATTAGGAATGTGTCATAGGTGCCCCCCTCTGGGGCCGCCACTGCTTACACCCTATCAGCACAAATATGTCGCTTATAATAGAATGATTCATAGGACAAACACGGGTTAATTTTCAGAAATAACGAAATATAATTGAACAGATAGCAGTAAATAATTTGTTTCAAATTGAATTAATATACAAAATATTTAAAACCTAACAACACAAGAAGTCATTAAGAGAAGTTTATCCACATACTACGATTAGTACAAAAGTAATTAAGGGTAAAAAAAGGTTTATCTAGATTTCCGGCAAAACTACAAGTCCTGTGGACAAAAGTTAAATGGCACAGTTGTAGGTAATAAAAATATCTACAACTTTTGTGTTTACATTTTTTTCACATAACCTCAAAATTTATGTGACAAATTCAATAAAACAAGTTTTTGGTTTTTTATTTTGAACTATTTATGTACCAAACACATTGTATTTCTTTATTTAAATTATTTATTTTTTCACATAACCTCAAAATTTATATGACAAATTCAAAAAACCAAGTTTTTGATTTATTTTTTTAACTTTTTATGTCCCAAACACATTGTATTTTTTTATTTAAATTATTTATTTTTTTCACTTCACTTTTTGACTTAATATCGAAAAAGAACCCCAATTTTCAATCGAAAATTTTCTGCTTTTTTTAAAAGTCCTTGAAATTTCTACTTTCTAATGGTGTAAAAATAATAAAATAATAAAAACTAAGTAGTTAAAATGATTGTGGCAATTGTAATGGTTTATAAACTGATTGGGAATCTAGTGTTCCAACATTACAGATTCCTGAACCGATGATATTTTTTCACACATTTGGAATTACTGACAACTCACCTGTATGAACAAACCTATTAATCGTGCGGCTTGGTTATACAACCAACATGGCAATACCATTACCGTAATACTGGTTGCATAGTTAATGGATTCCCGGTGAACACAATAATTACATTACCTTGCTGTGCCATCACTGAGAATACCTCATAGTTTGCTACTAAAAACGTTAAAGTAATTCTGACATACTTTTGTGACTAAGCTATGATATAAATCTATACCATGTCATTCTGATAAATTCAAATTTGATGTCAGATTAATATCAGGTAGTTAAAATTGTCTGGGGGGGACAGATAAATGTACAAAGTAAACTCTGAAGTATTGTTGATAATTTTTATTAATATCAAAAGCTACAATTACATAAATACAATATCTAAGTAACTTTGGCATTGTGCAACTCAAATACCATGAATCTATAAATAAAAATCGTATTTTGCTAAAGATCTTTAACAATATAACTAACTAATGAACAGTCTGAACATCTATAAATATGTGCAATGAGATAGAACTAGCGCTCTTACACACAGCAGAAGTATTTATTTTTCTAGCTATTTTGTTGTCAATAAAAAAATACAAATGTTATTAAGGTAAGCAGAAGCCTGTAAACATCAGTCACACATTTCGGCAAGGTAACCAACAGTCATACGGAACTATCTTTATATAAATAGAGCTGGCTTAGTTTTGTGTGGAATGCATTCAAACAACAACTATGTATAGAGTAGTGTTAAGTACGGATATTGTAAGAATTCGACTGATTTTCATACAAATAAGCTTTTTTTACAATATATTATTTTTTGACATGTTTCAAACATATAAGCTTTACATACACCACAGCATTATCAAGCTCTTATTAATACACATTTTCCTCAATCATTTTAATTAAATATTTTTGAACCATAATGAGAGAGTATAATGAAAAAAATGTAGTCTCATCAATTCTGCATATGGGCTATCACATAGTTATTAGTATTTTTTATTTTACATTACTATTACAGAAATATTATTATTATATATTTTATGTTTTTTGGGCAATAACACCACAATCGAAAAAAAGGACGTATATTGAAGGAAAACCAAACGTTTCAAAGTCTATTCTGACTTCGTTGTCAATGGCTTTGTATTTATTGATGTAAATTGCAAAATAAATATAAAGCCATTGACAAGGAAGTCAGAATAGACTTTGAAACGTTTGGTTTTCCCTCAATATACGTCGTTTTATTTCGATTGTGGTGTTATTGCCCAAAAAAACATAAAAGTAATGTAGCTGAGTTCCAAATCAATAAATAATTAGACAGTAGTGATAACAACTATTCAAATATTATTTCCTTAGGCTACACACGTTTCAATTACTCTCATATATTAAGTAGAAAACATAAGTTTCATATAAATATGAATTAAATAACTGTAAGTACCAAAAAATACATTGTGTCTTAATTTCTAGTAATACTATATGGAATACACCAATTTATTTGGCACATATTTGGTGATATTTAAATTGGTCTGTCTTTAGCTGCAGATAGAGCAGATACTGACACAGTGCGGTAAATAAATTAGAGGTCTTTCAGTAGTATATACAAGTCATTTAGCCTGTGTGTTATTTACAATAAACAAACAGAATTTGGTTAGATGCTATTTTTACAAATAAACAATTGCTGTCATGGTAATAAAAAATATTATCAAAAAATGGTTTCATTTAAACAGCTGAATGTTTGCCGATGATTTCTCCTGACTTTGTATATACCTGATTACCGTCATACTCTAGAGTAACAGATTTTTCCTCTGGCTTCAATGGCACTCGTTCTTCCCTGTAAAAACGTCAAAACACTTTATATTAACAAAAACAGTAAACAACGTTCTTGATGTAAACAATTAGATCATGCTAACTAGGCAAGTAATATTTACAGTTGAACTTGCTACGACTCAGCATGCATAAAGGGTGTTACATGTTTTTTTTTATGTAATAATTTATAATACTTATATAAACTGTTGTCCAAAATTCATAGTCAACATCTTCTGCTTGGAAGAAAATGATATTTTTTGAAAGCATTCGAGTTTTGCCTAATTTTGGGAAAGAAAGCCCTACCCGAGGTTGGTAAGTAACCTGAAAAGTTGGCACATTTAATTTAATGATTCCAAAATGGTAGGACACTTACTGGATAATTTCCTAAATTTTTTTGGACAATGTTTTTTTTTTGTAATAAAATCCAGTTTGGATTTTTTTACTTAATTACTTAAAAAGATTTCCAGTGTACACAAAGAATTCCAGATTTACTTAAAGCCGTAATTTCACGATTCTTTCTTCTACCAAAAGTTCTTACTTGAACCAATACTCCTTCAGTTTAACAAGTTATTGCTCTCCTGTCTAGTGTTTACCATCATGTAACTTAACTCTTTCGACTGGATCCGCTACTGACTTATTGATAGTTCTGTTTAAGATTCATGTTTCACCATCCGTATGATGCAATTAGAAGAATGCATTCTTTGTAAGTTTTTTGTTGGACCTGATTGGTACATTGATTATCATGCCATTACTGAGTTTTCCATATGCTGCCAGACTCTATATTACAAGTAGCTTTCTCTCAGAATCCTGACTGTCTTCAATCGGTGATATTTCTTAATCCAAATATACATTCTATTTGACTATTACAATGGTTGTACACCGATAGTTCGCAGGTGTTGCTTGCTTCGTCATGATATTAATTTTTGTTATGTTCTTTATTAGTTCGACCGCTGCTTCAGTCCATTAGCATTTCCTTCAGCTCTTGTTCTTCATACTCTAATTGGAATGTCTTCGATGACACATTACATATAATATCAAAAAAAATGTATGAATTAGATGTTGCGGTTTTAGTTCAATGTTGGTTCAATGCAAGTATATAATTGACGAAGGACCTTTAGCGGAACAATCAATAAACACGTGCCGTCGCGTAAATGAATCACCAAATAAAAGTTAATCACTAACCTTTTACGTCGGAGCTCTGCAGGTGGTGTTTTCTTGGTTCTTCTTTCTTCAGAGGCTAGCCCCGCAGCGGCAGGAACTGTTTATTAGAGCTTCGTCTAGACAACACGTTACACAAAAAATGGCGACGTAATTTTCATTGATTGAGCAAACAAAAATGCGGGTTTAACAACAAATAATGCGCTTTTGTAAACACAAAAGAAACAAAAGGAAAGAGGTTTAGCGGTTGCTACGACCGGAATTAATAACTCGCTTAACCGTAACACTATAACAACAAAAAGCGGCCGTCTCTTCAGACGGAATCAAAAGTGTCTGAATAGTTCGGAGTACAATACACGAATCCGGAATACTGTCTATATTTTTCACGCAAAAAACACTTAAAATTAGCATTAGTGCGACAGAAGATTTTGGAAAAGGTGCAGAAGTTTAAAAATCAATGAAGTAATTCAATCAAATTTAAAACAATACACTAAACAAATTGCGGGAACGCAACATTAATATTGCTGTGTCGTTGGTGAATCTTAAATTGATTAGTTCTTCATCCTGTAGCGTGATTTTGCTGCTATTATATCACCTTTCATATAAGTACCTTTCCCCTCTTTGAACGTTTATTCCGTTACGTGGTTTCGTTGAGTCTGATTTTCATAAGAATTTCTGATAATTTCCATGGTCGCAATTACAGCTTAAGCTTACAGACTGTGAATGTTATCCGCAACTGCATATTATGTAATTATTTATATTAGCTGCCTAATAGTGCGTAATAAGTATCCATTCTCCCCCGAAGGTTCCGTCAGTTGGTAATTTTCTAGATTCCATTCGCGATTATTCTCATAAAGTTTCAAAGTCCATGGAATCTCTCTTCTTGAATAATATTCAATCTCGTGATTGGGCTCTTCCAAGCTGCTGGAATCGGGCCATGTTTTAAGCTTCTGCTATAAAGTTTCCCTAGTACCTATTTCTTCTTTATCTTTATCTGCTATAGTTTTTCGTTTTCTTTAAAGCTAGTTACATTATTTAGCAGGTATGATACATTTATTTTTGTTTTGCTTTGCTTTAAATGTTGCTTTTTGAAGTTGTTCATTTGTACCATTGAGTAACTATATGGGGAGAGTTTACATCAGCATTACTCTGTACTAACTTCTCGAGATTTTTCAATCCATTGAACGCAAGACAATATTACTAATTGAATTCTCGAATTATTACTGGCCACACCAGCGACCTATAGGTTCTCCAAACTCACATTGATCTGTGATCGGGTAACGCTATTTTATATAGAATCTTTAAATTAGACTTTTGTAGTGTGAAAAATAATTGGGCAAATTTTATTTGTGTAGATACTTCTCTTACTTTTACCGCTAATATGAGATCAGTGATGTAGATACGAGGGAATGAGGGGTATATATCACCCCATAGCGACCGTTATTTGATGCATTATATGCACAAAAAGTTTAAAACGCAAAAATGTCCTATATATAACTTTCCAGTGAATGAGATAGTATTGATTTTTTATGGAATAATGATTAATGCGTATTCAAAACAAGGAAAACTGGTTTGTCCACCTTCAAAGATTAGTAAGTATTTGTAAACTGTGTCAATTTTCTTCAACAAATTTAACTCACAACAAAAGCATGACTAAAAAATTTACACATATACCATAAAGTGTCAACGTGTCTAGATAACCTCTATTCCAAAATATAGAGATTAACATAAAGAAAAATTATTACATTTAACAATAAACAACAAAGACACAAACAAGTTTGTAATAAATAAGAAATATTTAGGTAAAATAACTGCATTTAACAAAACATAAAAATAAAAAACAGTATAAATTTGAACAAAAAAGTCGTTCACGCTAACAATGTGTATGGTACAGCAGGAATATACAGTGATGGTCAAATGTGTGGAACCAAGTAAATATCTCTGGAATTATTATAAATATCAAAATGAAATTTGGAAGGTGAATACTGCAGTAGATTGCCTATTTGTTCCCAATTTTTTTTACAATTTTGAACTTCCTGTTTTACCGGAAGTAATGTCGATTTTAAAATTTGCAATGAAACACCCTGTATAGTATTTTAGTTTCTGATGAAACATTTTATTGCGAATACAAAAATATCGGGTTTTATATTGTTTACTTCAATACCTACCGAGATATTAACAGAAAAGTAACTAAGGAAAGGAAAAATTCGATGGTAGCTAAACTCGGTTCAGATTTCATTTACGCCCGATATAAACAAGCCGCTCGGTAAGGATTTGTATTTCTATTGGGTAATCGGTGGCATTTTACCGTCACAGCCAACAGCACTGCTTGTTCCTTAGTCGAAGACACGTGCGTTTGTTTAAATCAGGCGCAAATTAAATCTGACTCAAGTTTAGTAGTCCATGAAATTCATTGCAGAAGTGAGAGTAGTTGTCAAAATAAATTATTAGTTTTTTTATTTGAACGTAAAAAGATTGTATTTAATTAAGTGAAAGAGAAAGAATAGAAATATTAATGATGATTGGGTATGGGGAGAGGAAAAGGACGCATCAAGAACTTTGTGACGTTTTTAACATTGTTCATCCGAATACACAAATATCCCGTTCAGTAGTGACGAAAACTTTGCGAAGGTACGACACAAGTGGAACAGTTAGCAATTTACCAAAAAGTGTACGGTTAAAAAGTGCAAGTAATGAAGGTGTTGCTCAAAATGTTGCTATATCGTTGGAAGAAAATCCTGACTTATCCACTACCGACCTCGCCAATATGCATGGAATTAGCCGTCGTTCAGTAGGAAGGATATTAAGGCGAGAAAAATATCACCCATACAAAATTCGCCTCGTTCCAGAACTCTCCGAAGACGATTTCGACAGACGTTTGCAATTTTGTGAAACAATGATGGATATTTGTAACCGTGATAATAATTTTATAAGAAATGTGGCGTTTTCAGACGAGGCTACATTTTGTTTAAATGATACGGTTAATCGATATAACTGCCGCTACTGGTAGCAAAGTAATACTAATTGGGTACAAGAGGCTCATACACAACATTCCCAAAAATTGAACGTTTGGGCTGGCATTTATAACAACAAAATCGTGGGACCCTTTTTCCTACAAGAAACTTTAAACGGGGATAGGTATTTACAGCTCTTGGAGACACAAGTTATTCCGGCATTAGAGGTAAATGGACAATTACCAAATAATATCTGGTTTCAGCAGGATGGAGCACTACCCCATTACGCTCGCATTGTTCGAGATCATATTTAGGTAGGACATTTCATCACAGATGGATTGGAAGAAGGGGTACTTATGAATGGCCTGCACGAAGTCCCGACCTTAATCCACTAGACTATTTTCTGTGGGGTTACTTAAAGTCTAAGGTTTATGTTGAAGACCAAATAATTTGCAAGAATTAGCTGCAAGAATAACTCAAACATTCAGAGAATTACACCAGAAGTAAAAGCTAATGTTACTAGAGAATTTAAAAACCGACTTGCTTATTGTCAAGAAATAAACGGTGCTCAGTTTGAACATCTAATACATTAAGTTTAGTTAAGTTAAATTTCAATGTTTTGAAAATCACTTAGATTTATTTAATAATTATGATCATGTATTTCTTTAATGGATATTAGATTTTTCCTTTCCATAATTACTTTTTTGTTAATATCTCGGTATATATTGAAGTAAACAATATCAAACCCGATATTTTTGCATTCGCAATAAAATGTTTCATCAGAAACTAAAATACTATACAGGGTGTTTCATTGCAAATTTTAAAATCGACATTATAAGTAATGTCGGTAAAACAGGAAGTTCAATATTGTAAAAAAAATGGAAACAAATAGGCAATCTACTGCAGTATCCACCTTCCAAATTTCATTTTGATATCTCTAATAATTCCAGAGATATTTGCTTGGTTCCACACATTTGCCCATCACCGTATAGGCCACACCTATTTTTTTGCCCCAACTTTATTGATAACGCTTCCTCTATAAATAATTCAATAATTCTTATATTTAGCCATGGTACATACGGTGTACGATTGTTCATGCTAATCATGCACATAAATTATCGGTTAGATTTTCGTTATATTGTTCCATTGAACTCGCGTATTTGTGAGGTGAAACATCTAGCGAAAATATTGACATTTACACATAAAATAGTTACAATCCTTCAGTGAAACAAAAAAAACTGAAATCGACACAGTTGTTGTGTTTTGTTTTAAGGTGTTTGGCTTAAACACTATTTCCGAGAAAACACCGTTCATATATAGTCAGTCGCTATTACCAATTTCATTTTACTTCCACTAACAATTGATTCCCGTTATTATGTCAATAATATGGTTATAAAAATACCCTCTGTGCGCAGTTATGCTTATGAGTTTTAATATATTTTTTGCGAAAAAACTGCAGTTATATAATATTTGAATTGTTCAAATGAGATGATGATTTTAAAATAAAAATGTCAGCTAATATCGAACGAACGTCTAAAATATGTATCAAAATAACCATAACTTTCTATATGACTAAACTAATAGGCAGTAAAATTAAACAAATTAAAATCGAAACACAATGAATCTTCATACGAGAAATCAGACTTGAAAAGAAGTACTTAATAAGTTATTGTCAAGACAGAAGAAATATGTTTTTCAGGAGTTTTTACCCGTAATCAGTTAGAAGTATAACTTAATATGATGAGTTGATAATGGGCTATGTTTTCATTTCTCTGAAATTTACTTTATTCGAAAGAAAATATGACTTCTGGCATATGACCGCCACGGCTGGCTCGGACGTAGTCCAATCTAGAGGTCCAATTTTCGATCACTTTTTCCCACGTTTGTGGCCTTATTTCGGCAAGAACGCGGAGAATGGTGTCCTCCAAGTGGTCAATCGTTTCGGGCTTATCGGCGTAGACTAGCGACTTCACGTATCCCCACAGAAAATAGTCAAGCGGCGTTAAATCGCACGATCTTTCGGGTCCGAAACGTGAAACTATGCGGTTACCAAACGTTTCTTTCAATAAATCAATTGTGGCACGAGCTGTGTGACATGTTGCCCCGTCTTGTTGAAACCACATCTCGTATGCGTCATGATTGTTCAATTGATGAACGAAAAAGTTAGTAATCATGGCTCTATAGCGATCACCATTGACTGTAACGTTCTGGCCAGCATCGTTTTTAAAGAAGTACGGACCAATTATCTCACCAGCCCATAAAGCAGTCAGTTTTTCTGGATGTAGCGGTGTCTCAACATCAACTTGAGGATTATCATCACTCCAAATACGGCAGTTTTGTTTATTGACGTATCCATTCAACCAAAAGTGAGCTTCAACGCTAAACAAAATTCGCTTATGAAAATCGGGATCAACGGCAATGTTGTTTTGGGCCCATTCACCGAATGTACTCCTTGCTAGGTGATCGTGTGGCTTCAATTCTTGCAAGAGCTGAATTTTGTAAGCACGCAAACCAAGATCTTTCCTCAAAATCTTCCATCAAGTGGATGGACACATATCCAATTCCTGTGCACGTTTTCCTCTACGCTACGCTCTACAGCAGCAATGGATTCTTCTATACGCACCGTACGACATCTCTGTGGATGCGTATTACCATTTAGAGTAAACGTGGTGCGAAAACGTTGCATAGTTAATCGAATTAATTGTTCTGTTAGACGGTTATGTTGACCGTCAAATGGACGATACGTATTTCGAACAGAACCATGATTTTCAAAATAAATTTGCACAATTTGGAAGCGTTGTTCAGGCGTCAGTCTATTCATGATGAAATGCCAGACCAAAATAAACATAAATCACTTATCACTTGGCAGCTGATAAGATGCCCGCCCGTTAAAAGAGTGTTGCCAACTTAAACTTCTATACTTCTAAAAAAACACCCTTTATTTACAAGAACAGGTTGTGTCCGATTAATGACTTTGTGACATACAACTTACAGTAGAATTGTCATCAAATCTATAACCAACAAAAATTAAAATTTATAACAAACAAAACTGTTGAATTCGTTAATTTGTTTCTTTCAATATTTTCACTAAATTGCTAACCGACACTTTATGGTATATTTCAGCCTTTCATTGAAGTCACGAAACGGTTAAAGCATGCTTCATGCAGCAGAGTCTTACGTTGGTGTAGGGACCAGCTTGATAGGTTGTGGCAGATTCAAGGTACTGGGATGTGCTGGAGCAGCTTTGTAACTGCAATAAGGCAGCGGAAAACGCCAACTGTATAAACTAAAATTTTCATGGTAACATGTATGTGTGTCGATTTGTATTATTTCATGGTTGGGTAAGCAAACGTGGTAAGTGGTTAAGTTTTTCCAATGAAGCGTTTGTAGCGAGATTGTAATGATGTATGATGTATTTACAAATAGTAAGGTATGTTAATTCTGTAAAATTTACAGCGAAAAATGTACACATTACAATATGTAGGTTATAAAGGAGTAATTGTTAGAACTAATTTAAAAAATATAATTCTCGTTGATTACTGAAGAATTATCATAAAAATTAGCCGTACCTACTACATCACCAAATGACGCGTCGATGTTACTTATCGGTATTTATTTTATTTAATATTGGTGTATATTCTAGCGTGTAACATAGTGCATAAGTTAATTTACAACCATTAATACAACCTATAACTAACCCAAAACGATAATTTTTTAGCATATAACTGATTCCAAAAATCCCTTTAATTTACGCAGTGGGGTAAATAGTTTGAATTGAACAAAACCATAACTAAATCAATCACGTGTCTCCAATCATTGATGACTTTTATACCAATTTTCATCCTTGTAACGGAGGCACGATAAAGAACGCTACAAAAACACAGGTCTGTCAAGCTGGAATATTCATTTCGTATGGCCGAAATCTAACCTGTACCATAATTTATTGCTAATTTATTACGCTGCTAGAAAATTAATTGCTCTCCCCCCTTCCGAGAAAAGGTAGCCATTCCAGCTTCACCGTTAAGCTAGCATAACCAGCCCGATATCTCGGAAACCAGGGGGGCTACGGGGGTGCTCCTTGCGGCAAAATTGATTGTGAATTAATTGCTCAAACCTAGGCTATGAGAGACTACCCCGCCATCATCCCCCCTGCCCCACCGCACCAACCCCTATATCGAATTAATTCAAATTCCTTTAATAACCATATACGAGACAAAGCAGGTATGTTGGATTTAATTGCTAATTTATTGCTGGCATTTGGAGCAATACGATTTTATTGCTTGACCGTTTCTAAGCATAGCTAACCCGATATCTCGGAAACCAAGGGGGCTACGGGGGTGTTCCTTGCCCCAAAACTAATAGCTGAAACCTAGCTGAAACCTACGCTACCTGATATTGTAACTAATATTGTACTTTAATAATTCTATTGTGTATTGTATAATGGTAAAATATTGAATCAATTTGCTCCATTCGCAAGTTAGCGTTACTGGTACGTCTGAGGTAGGTTTGAATGCATGCGAAAGAACCGATGTAAAGTAAACTCCCTCTCAGGGTTGTGACAGCTATTACAATTGTAATAGATCTATTACATTTTAGAGAATTTGTTACCCTATTATTACATTAATTTTATATTTTAGCTAAATCTATTACAACATTAGCTTCATTTTATCACCTTTCCACTTTTGACTTTTATTACATATTTGTATTTGTTTTATTCGTGTAACTAACCTAACTCAGAAATTTTTTGTCAAATGTAAATACAGAAAACTACTCCGTATTTTGCATTATTTCTTTACGGAAACTGTAACTTTAGGAAGGTAGAAAAATAGTATGTTTTGTCATGTTGTTTTCTAGATGTCGCAGGTAGCAAATGTGGAATCCAGTGTATTTCGGATAGCAGAATAAGGGAAAAAATTTAATAAACTATGGGTTTTACTTCTAAATTTTCGCGCCAAATGCCAGCAATAAATTAGCAATTAAATCCACGGAGGGTGATGATGGCGGGTTAGTCTCTTATAGCCTAGATTTCAGCAATTAATTGGCAATTAATTTTGACGCAAAGAGCACCGCCGTGGCCCCCTTGGTTTCCGAGATATCGGGTTGGCTATGCTAGCTGAACGGTCAAGCTGGAATAGCCACCTTTTCTCGTAGTGGTGGAGAGCAATAAAATCCTATTTTGCGCCAATTGCCAGCAATAAATTAGCAATTAAATCCACCATGCCGGCGTTGTCTCGTATATGTTATTAAAGAAATTTGAATTAATTCGTTATAGGGGTTGTTGCGTGTAGCCAGAGGGATGTTGGCGGGGTAGTCTTTCAGCAATTAATTAGCAATTAATTTTGACGCAAAGAGCACCGCCGTGGCCCCCTTGGTTTCCGAGATATCGGGTTGGCTATGCTAGCTAGACGGTCAAGCTGGAATAGCCACCTTTTCTCGTAGTGGTGGAGAGCAATGAAATCCTATTTTGCGCCAAATGCCAGCAATAAATTAGCAATTAAATGCACCATGCCGGCGTTATCTCGTATATGTTATTAAAGAAATTTGAATTAATTCGTTATAGGGGTTGTTGCGTGTAGCCAGAGGGATGTTGGCGGGGTAGTCTTTCAGCAATTAATTAGCAATTAATTTTGACGCAAAGAGCACCGCCGTAGCCCCCTTGGTTTCCGAGATATCGGGCTGGCTCTGCTAGCTTGACGGTCAAGCTGGAATAGCCACCTTTTCTCGGAAGGGGGGGAGCAATTAACTTTCTAGCAGCGTAATAAATTAGCAATAAATTATGGTACAGGTTAAATTTCGGCCATACGAAATGGATATTCCAGCTTGATAGACCTTAAAAACACTATGAGTACAAACAAGTTAATAAAGAAGAAAATAAAATAGGAGATGTGAGCTGATAACAATCTATAAATATCTATGATGCTGCAAAGAATTTCGAGAAAGTATTTCCAATTCCGTCTAATCCCAAAAATAACCCCATATTTTAAATTATCAGTCACAAGGAATCCAGAAAACAAAAATGCGTATGTACATAACAAAGGAATTGAATACAATTTACAATTTCACTGCACTTTATTTACTTTTCTATGGCCAGAAACTTGAGAAAAAACATTCACAGTCTCAAAACAATACTAATACTACAATCGAAAATAGTCTTTATATAGTTAACAAAAAGATGCTAGACGTTTCTAGTTGCCTTCAATAGCTTTGCCTTTTTCTAAAAGTTTCAGCACCTTAATTAATGTTTCAGATCGTTCATCTTTAACGCAGTACATGTACTATTGCGTGCTCTTCATTTAATCTTGGAGGTACGGAATATTTTTAGCTCGTGTCCGTTGGTAATGGAAGATCTGATAAACGAATATAAAATCAGACATCTAATCGAAAAACCCAGAATTCAACAAGCAACCGTAATTAGTTTTCAGAAATTTAAAAAAAAAATTGACAACATCAACAGAAATATGTTAATTAGAACTATGTTCGAAATAGGCTCCCTGAAACAATTGATAAAAGCAATTTAAAACGTATATAAAAAGACTAATATAAGAATATATGCAAAACACAGAACAACAGAAAGTATAGTTAGAGATATACGACGAGGATGCCTGTCCACAAAATTTATTTGATATCTGACGACCTGGGGCTAATTGCAAGAAAAGGCTAAGATTATGACATTCTGGGGAAAACACAACATCCAAATAAAAGTTCTAAACAAAAACAAGGTTTTCAGATCGTTCAATTCGATTTTCTTAGCTAAATTTAAAATTAACTCAAATTACTGGCCTTGCAGAATTTAAAAAACTAGGGAAATAATCTTTAATTCAAGCACCTAATTTGTTCCTGATTAGCACCTAATTCCAGTATTTAAAAATAATAGTCTAGCGGTCCTTATTTACTGGTAAAATCCGCTTTACCGTAATCCAAAATGACCTGAAATTGTTAGACATACCGTGTTGAACAGCTAAATTAGAATTAGATTATGAATTGACATCTCAACTCAAAAATTATATGGTTACTCTGCCGCCTTATTTCAATTGTCTCTTCCATCCCATAGATTTGAACTTGGCAAACACAAAAAGTCGAGATTTTGTATAAGAGATTTACCCGCTCGAACAATAGGCTTAACATTAAACGATAAAAAGATTTACAGAGTTGATAAAAGGATAGACCAGAATTGGAAACAAGGGAGAGACTTACGGATTCAAAATATAGAAGACTATTGCACGAATAACTTAACCAGACGACCAAAGAATGGAAGAAGCGTATATACAATCGAAGAACTCGGTAAAGTACAAGACATATACATTTTGACAAAAAGAAGCCGGCGTAACATACAACGTCGAAGAGATAACTATATTTTTTATCGGTAAGAGTGAGAAAGTACGTAGATTACGAAAATGTGGCCCAATCAACGGTATTTTAATACCTGTTTATCTATTTTTTATTTATTCTAAAATAAATTACACCCTAATATCTTATACCAATTAGTACAAAACGTCGAAAGTTTTGCTCTGAAAAACTATCATCAGATTTCAAATATGATTAGCAAGTTATAATAAATTACATTTACACAAATTTTGTTCTTTGAGCTAAAGCATCTCTGACCACTTGTTACTCAAAACAATTTGGGACTACAAAAAGGGTACTAACTGCAGAGGGCATATTTAAATGCGGCTATTAACCGTTAATTACAGTTAGATTTCAGCAAAAAAAACTATAAACCCCCTACAGGTCAGTTCAATGTATAAATACAAAGCATTGTAGTTTTTAGGTTAAATGAAAAAAATTGTGTATGTTAAAACTTCGAAAATGAAATATAATTATTTACTGCAGTTGTGCAATATATTAACTGTTTCATAAAAATATTTAACGCCATTTATATTTTTTGTACTAGAATATCAGATTCCGGTTATTAAAAATGGAGAGATATACGATTGAGCAACGCGTGTTTATTATTAAAAAATATTTTAAATTTAGCGAAAGGTGTCAAGAAGATGGAAGAAAATTTCGTACAGAATATGACAGAGAAAATTATCCGTCAAATGTACCATTGGAAAAATTTGTGGAAACTAGTTCAGTAAAAGATGAAAAAGCAAAACATATAATCGTAGTGGACGTTCAGAAGAAAATATTGCAGTTGTTACTGCTAGTTTTGTTGAACAACCAAAAAACTCACAGCAGTTGAACATTCCAAAAACCACTTTATTCAGAATGTTGCACAAAGATCTTCATTTAAACGCTTACAAGATTCAGATAAGTCAAGAAATAAAGCCAACAAACTTTGGCTTACGTCGTCAATTCGTTAATTTGGTCATACAACAGAAAATGTGAATTTTTTCAACAAAATCATCTTCAACGATGAAGCACATTTTGAATTGGGTGGATTTGTTAACAAGTAAAACTGTCATATCTGGGGTGAGCAAATCCACGAGAAATAATGGAAAGAACGATGCATCCACAAAAAGTATCTGTTTGGTGTGGTTTTTGGGCTGGTGGAGTGATTGGTCCATACTTTTTTGAAGATGACAATGGAAATGCTGTTACTGAAAATGGTGATCGATATCGAACGATGCTTACTAACATTTTGTGGGATGAATTGGAGCATATTTATGTGCAAAATATGTGGTTCCAACAGGACGGTGCAACATGTCATTCAGCAGCAGAAACAATCAATCTTTTGAAACAGGAATTTGGTAATCGTATAATTGCTCGAAGAGGAAACATTAATTGGCCCCTAAGATCTTGCGATCTAACAACTCTAGATTTTTTTTCTAAGGAGCTATTTGAAAGAAAAGGTCTATGCTAACGATCTACAAACAATTGATGAACTAAAGGAGAACATTTTTGACTGTTTTCAAGTAATTGTAATGTCAGAAAGTTATCGAAAATTCTGGCAAAAGATTAGAAGCTTGTCGTACAATTGTACTATCATTTGAAATAAAAGATTTGATCATTCTCAAAAAATTTGTTTATTTTATTAAAAATTTAAAAATTAACCTCAAATTGGGACCACCTTCAGTTGTTACGACTTTGGGAAGGCTCATCATATTTTTAATCTGACCATAAGAAAAACAGCGGGTAGTTTATAATATACAAATACTACATACTTTAGGATTTTCCGTGGTTGCGATGGTCCAGAAAAATATTCCTCACGTAGTTTTTAAAACTAATATAGTAGCAGGAAGTATGCCTTTTTGATTATATAGTTGGAAATATACATTTATCAACTTTGTTATATAAATAAACAATATATTACCTGCCAAGTTTGGGATCTTCTTCATCCAATTGCTTGGATCTTGCATTGCAACATATGGCGATAACACCCAGTCTGTTTACAAAATAGCATGTTATGTCCAACAAAAGTAAAATAACCAATATAGCTGCAATAACTATTCCGATAATAGCCGAACTACTCATGGCAGCACTGTGCATTGGCAGGATTGGAGGGTCAATGCCTAGATAAAGAAAAATTAAAATTATATTGCTGAAATGTTTTACAATGCATAAAGCAACAATTAATATATCGATCGTACAGTAAAAGAGTGTGTGAGTAATGTTAGTGGAGCGTGTAGAGTTCGTTCGCGGAAAAAAATGTTAGTATATATTTAGAAATAATTGTAGAAAATTATTGATGCGATTAGAACATAGCAATGATAACATGTTAACAGTTTCAATGACAAAGTTAATCACCTATTTTTTGCATGTATGTGTCGCATTGAAGCATTCTACGTTATATTTGGCATTCAGGCTACAGATGTATGATCGTGAAACTACTATAAATAATTTAAGAGACTATGTTATAGTGTATTGTATATACACTGTGTCTCAAAATGGACGCAATTTCAATTTATTTTTAAGTTTAAAGTACAGAACTTATTTTTACATTTAAAGGTATAAATAAGAATAAATAATGTTTGTTATTTAGAACAACGTTTCGGGGTAGAATGTAAAAAATTACAAATGTGAAGCAATTAAGACTCTTTTAATTATTGAAACGTTTCCTCAATATCAGTTCTTAAAAATGATTATTTTCAGTTATCTAGAATGTATTACATACTTGATTTATTAATAACAAGGGTAATTGTTCCTACGACTGACGGTCCCAGTCTCGATTCGTGGCGGCCATTTCAGTCACCTGGTCCGCATTGTTTTCTGTTTTCATGTGGTTTTCAGATATTTGTACGTAGTCTTTGTTCCTCCATCTTTTGTACGTGGCCATACCAGCTAGCGTCTTTGGATATCTTATCATATGGGTGTTTTTAACTCAATAAATTCCCTAACACTATCATTTGCTTTGCTTCTTCAGAAATCCACTTAATTGTTCCTGTGTTGTTTTATTTAGCTGCTACGTTTCACATTCTTATAATAGGATGCTTTTGACGATGGTCTTATACAATTGGTGTTTTCTATATTTATCTATGATTTTGGATAGTAGGAGTCTTATGCTCTATAAATTTTTGCTTTTAAGAAGTACATTTTCTGTCTCCTTTTCAATACAGCCACTTTGTCTATCTTCGTATATATATTTTTAGAAGGCTTCCATTTTGTTGTCATTTTCTAGGTCTAGTGTATGTTGTTAACTGATGTCTAGATATTTTGCCCCGGTAGCAGGGAGATACTCAGCTAGATACCCGATAGCGGGGAAATATTCAGTTAGAATCCCGATAGTTGACAACTTTACTTCAGCGACACGAGCCTAGTGAGCTTTGGTTTATTTCCCTAGACCTTAAGGGTATGGACACAACGCGAACCATCGACTCTCAACCATAGCTTAGTACTCTCGACCATCGCGCCGACCCTCGCTCCGACCCTCGAACTCGAGGGTCATATCGACGCTCGGAGCTCCGTACTTTGGCACCAGTTAAATCTGAACGATCGTCGCATAAACATGTATTTTTCGACATCCTCTTCTTCAGATGAGGATATTATTCTGAATTCAAGTGGTTTCTACGTAGACGGTATGAAAAAGTGAAGTTACATCCCCTAAACAAAAAACGTATGTTGTATGGAGAATTTCATCATCTGTATAAGGATTTACGACTGGACCCGGTTCGTTTTTTTTTTGACTATATGCGAATTATACAATTGTGATGATTCTTATCCCTCTTGTTCCTAATAGCTTCACGAACAAACACAAGTCAGATTAACTTCTGCTTAACCATCATAAGGGCGATACAATGCAACGTACTATGATGGTTGATGGTAAAAAAATACCAAGCTTTATTTCCATGCACCAGGTCTTAGGATCAACCCATGCGCGGAGCGATGGTCCGGTCTTTAACGTGAGCACACAGATCTAATTATGCCTGTTAATTTTTTTTTGTGAGCGGAGCTATGGTGCGATACTATGGTCGGAGCGATGGTCGGCGCTTCATTGTGGCCGCCCACTAATGATCAGACCTTTTATCCTATTTCAAATCACCATCCAAACTTATTACTTTCCCATACTTATTAACCTGAACAGAGATCAACGATTTTTGGAGCAGATAAATATGTAAAGCAAATGAATTGGTTTGAAAGAACAGAAGTGCCAAATAAAAAAAAAAGTGGAAAACCGGTCGTAGGAGTTACGGGAGAACAGTAATTACACGGCACGGCTCCAGATTCGGAACTTCTGTGTGCAGTTTCCCCGAAAATCGTAGATGTCGGTCTTTACATCTCACGTTTTCAATTATAACGATATGTATGAAATACATAAAGATGTGTTCGTGAGGACAATCAATTGTTGGAAGCGCAACTGATGAAGGTTCCCGACCAGAAGCAATATATATCATATATATATATATATTGTCTTGCGTACAAAAGAATGACACCTCGAAGAGAGTATAAAATTATTTGTAGTTTACATAAAGTAAAAATTAGTAATATTTATACATTTCATGTAACATTATTAAACTGAATATAACAACAACCAAGCTGGCATTGATTTTCAAATTTTTTTCTGCGTTCTACCCTGAAACCTAAATCTACGTAATTATTTTTGGAAACATTAACAAAATATATTGTATGTACATTCTAATATTTAGTGAATTAATTTTATATGTACCTAACATTTGTATTTTTTTGACAATTTCGCTTATTATCGTTACGCCCATTCTGAAATACGGCGCATATACCTAACCGATAATCTTAAGATTTCTTTAACATGTTTTCTCACAGAAATAAACATGCAATTACTTTAGGGAGTTATCATAAGACATATCCTACCATACGATGTAACTTTTCTTTTTATATTGCTATTCCACAATTTTAGCAATCAATAATTTGGCTAAAATTACACAGGCCTACAAAAATTTTGCCTCCTGAACACCAATATGCCGTCAGATTTGGTCTATCACCATTCAGTCTTCAGCAAATAGCTGAAAAGCTTCAGAAAAATGAAGACTTGTGTGCTAGTCGAATCTGCACATGTGATGTATAGGTTCCGATGTATTTTCACATGCTGAACATGTTTTTGCTCTCAAAACCGCTCCATCTCTCGTCAATCTTCAGAAAATCGTTAAAAACCATCATTAAATTGAAGACTTTGGAAGACTGGTCAAACCTGCACGTGCGACATATTTTGACGTAATTTTGAGTGCTGAGCAATGTTTTGTTGCAAAAAATTGTTTCATCCCCTGTTGGTCTTCAGAAAACGTTTCAGTCTTCGCAAAACCACTAAAAACCTCCAAAGAAATAAAGAATCCTCAGGAGAAGTACAATGTGCGCCATATTTATGAACATTTTTTGTGTTTTTTTGGCTTCTGAATGTTATATCAGAAGTAAAGATATTAATCCTTTAGTTGCCCCCGGGGCACCTCCACGTGGTGACGGTGGGCAACGGTCTTCACTACGTAAAGTACGATAACCAGTTACGGTGGCTGGTCAGGTTGGAAAATCGGGCCCGCAATCATTGTCATCATGAGACCGTAGCTCTGTATTTTCAGTTTTACTTTGCTATATTTTTGATCTAGTCTTTTCATCGAGTCTTATATTTATTTTTCTTATTTAGTCATTTTATCTAATATGTCTATTTTTTTATCTAGTCTTATTTCTTAGTCTAGTCTTAAACACGTATTTTTAAGACTCGCGTTGAGCATTATAACTGATCATTTTATATTAATATATTGACGTATCCAATGTTCAATCGTTTATATATAAACTGCAAGCCGAAGTCATTATTTAATTTCTTAGGCAAAGAAAATTTGCAGGTTTGACCAGTCTTCCAAAGTCTTTAATGTTCTAAAGGTTTTCAGGGATTTCCTGAAGACCAAAAGGGGATGAAACAATTTTAGCAACAAAACATTGCTCGGCACTCAAAATTAAGTCAAAAACCATATGTCGCATATGCAGGTTTGACCAGTCTTCCAAAATCTTCAATTTTCTGAAGGTTTTTAGCGGTTTTAATAGCAAAAACATGATCAGCATGTGAAAATACATCGGAACCTATACATCACATGTGCAGATTCGACTAGCCCGCAAGTCTTCATTTTTCTGAAGTTTTTCAGCTATTTGCTGATTTGTGTTCAGGAGGCAAAAATACTTCGGATATCGTATGTCATAGGTAAAGTACAGATTTTTTTTTGTAGACCGAGACTGGTGTAAGAATCTAATTCTTAATTATTTGCTCTTATCGTTTCTGCATAACATTTCTTTCATTTTATGCCGCTGTGTCATATTTATTCCTGTAATTTGTGTAGCAACACCAATAGCATTTTCTCCTAAAACTGAAATATTCAGGATTTTCAAATTCCAATTTTTGGGGTTATGCACCTTATAGAATTACTTTTGTTTACTAAAGGAAAAGGGGCTAGTTCCCAATCACAGACAAATAATGGTAATGACTAAAATACGTGTGTGAGAAGGTTGGACAGTGAAACAAAAAATAGTTCGCTCCAAGCTTTTCTTCATTGGAAGAATTAAAATTAAAATTTGCTTCGGAATTTATTTTTTATCATTAAAATATGTTACATTACAGGAAATTTAATAAAATTTCCTAGAATACACAATTCCTATTTGTTCAACGTTAAACAAAAAAAAAATAGTATTCTCTAAAACAACTTTGACGAATATCGATTGTTCATTGGTGACTCCCAAAATTATTTAAACTAGAAAATTTGTATTTCGACAATAGAAATGCATAATCAAATTTAGTTATGCATTTTAGCATTAAATAAAAAACATTGTTCTTATTCAAACCCTTTAACGAACAAAATCGTTGATAGAACTAAAATCAGATTTCTTCTTCAATGATGTGGAAAATATATAAAATGTGGTAAAATTATGTTACCTATACATATGATATGATTCAGTGTGCCTATACAAAATCAGTTCAAGAGATGTTTAAAAAGTTTAGTAAATTGTCTATGTATGACATCTTTATACTATTTCGGGTAAGTCCAACTATACCTTTTTCGCTGAAAAATAAGTTATAATTTTTTTTTTTGACATATGTGTTATTTACAACAATACAGAGCGAGTTTTTTTTTGATGATCAGTATTGGGATCTCGGAAACTAGCGGAGATAGAGCAATGGTTAGATTGGGAAAGATTTGCAGTTTTACTGGCCCAATTTAATGACACTTTTTGTAAAAAGTCATGGCTTACTAGAGATTTTGAAAAAACGAAATTCTGTCGACTTAGTCAAATCCCTCTAGCTCCTTTGTTTTTGATTTTATAAAAAAAAATTGTGAATATCAAAATTGAAGGGAATTGTATCCTGAATATGATTGTCATGTCCTCCTTTGCGTGACAGGTCTCGTTTTCGAGATATGACACAAACTTATCATTTTTTGAATAGAAACCATAGTTGGCTATGTCCTCAAAAAATCGGACATTTTTAGAGCTTTTCACCGATAGAATACTCGATATAGTTATTCATACAAATAACGGAGTTATGGATGATTTTCTCTCTTATTTTCACTTTTAACGTAGGTAGCCATGAAAAAGATTGTTTTCACTTTGACGTTTCCTCATTTGAGAGTAATTACATTAGTAGTGTTGAACTGACAGACGATATTGACAAATTTTCGTGATAAAATGGAATCTTCTAACGAAGAAAAACTGAATATGGTGGAATGTCATACCATATGCCAGTTCGTGCAGCTGAGCAATACTTTCATAGATATTTTAATCGTCGTCAACCTGCTCTATGTACATTTAAGAGGCTTTACGATAGTTTACGCAGATACGGATCTTTTACTAAACCACCAAAGGAACGTAATCAAATTAACGAAGCGGCACAATTAAATGTTTTGGCAATGGTAAATCAAAATCCATCTATATAAACTGGTTCCCGCAGAAGCTGGCACATCTCAACGAACCGTAGTTAAGGTACTGAAAGCGCACAAGTTCCACCCGTACAAACTTTCAGTTTCTCAAACTTTGTATATTTGACGTATTTTCTTTTGTACATGGTTTGGAGACATGTGCCTTGACAATCCACAGTTTTCATCAAAGGTGTTATGGTCAGATGAAGCTAGATTTACTAACTGCGGTATGTTCAATAGACACAATGAGCATATCTGGGCTAAAGAAAACCCTTTCCATGTAGAACAAAGACGACCGCAGATAAAATTTGGTTTTAATGTTTGGTGTGGTATCATAGGGTCTACTATTCTGGGCCTTTTATCTATGACGAATTACTTACTGGGGAGCGCTACTTGCATTTCTTGCAATACACTTTTCAAGTCATGTTGCATAACTCGTTTAGAAATTGAGTGGTTTCAACATGATGGAGCACCTGCTCATAATTTATTAGTAAGACAACACTTTGATAATATCTATCCAAACTCTTGGATAGGAAGAAATGACCCACGCGAATGGCCACCCCGGTCTCCCGATTTGGCAGTTATAGACTTCTATTTATGGGGTGCGCTAAAAAACAAAGTATACAAAAGAAAGTATGAGACAGTTGATAACCTAAGGGAGGCGGTATTACAAGCAATTGAAGAAATTGATAGGCGGTCTGTGAGGAAAGCGGTAATGTCAATCTTAAAAAGAAGCAACTTTTGTCTAAATAACAATGGTGGACTTTTCGAACATAAATTTTAACCATTCTTATGTACTTTAATTTCTTAAGTTTTTAGTAAGTACCTACTTATTTAGTTTGTTTGTTATATCTGATATACCTAATAAAAAAAATGTTCAATATTTTTTGAAATAGTTATTAATAAAGCAATCTATTTCATGGCTAACTACGATAAAAGTGAAAATTAGAGAGAAAAGCATCCATAACTCCGTTATTTTTATGAATAACTATATCGAGTATTATATTATTGAAAAGCTTTAAAAATGTCAGTTGTTTTGAGGTTATAGCCAACTATGGTTTTCATTCAAAAAAAGATAAGTTTGTGTCATATCTCGAAAACGAGAGAAATGTCACGCAAACGAGGACATGACAATCATATTCGGGATACAGTTTCCTTCAATTTTGGTATTTACACTTTTTGTATAAAATAAAAAACAAAGGAGCTAGTGGGATTTGACTAAATCGACAGAATTTCGTTTTTTCAAAATACCTAGTAAGCCATGACTTTTTACAAAAATCCATAATTGTCATTAAATTGGGCCAGTAAAACTACAAAACTTTCCCAATTTAACCATTGCTCTATCTCCGCTAGTTTCCGAGATCCCCATTCTGATCATCAAATAAAACTCACCCTGTATATTTATTTTACCAAACTTCTCAAACAGTCTTTTATTGGTCTACAATGTAGTGAAAAATGTAAATGCATTCACAATTTTTAATGTATGAAACTACTGAGTCTGTGCTACACGTTTTTTACGTTTTGCTTCTGGTCAGTATATGTACATGCATATGAAGGCTTAATCCAACTCATATAATTTACATCGGCAGGTGTGGATCTGTTGAGTATATATGGTTCAGAAAGGATATAGTACATATAATATACATTATAAAATGTCATCTTTGTATTTAGCATAATATGTTTCACATGACAAATTCAATAAATGGCGCACTTGTAATTTCTGACAAATTAATTATATTCCTTTATCTATACATAGATGACAATTTCAGCTATTACTTAAGTAAGTATAACAAAGCTAAGTCTAAGTTGTTCATGCTGAAACAAAATTAGATTTGTATGTTTAACACAATAGAATTCATAATCTAGAATGTGATAGTTATAATCCGTTTTTATTGTGTAGTGTTATTATTAATAAAAGCATTAATGGTTTATATGTGTATTTAGTAGAAGGTCAAATCTGAAAATTAGTTTATCATGCAAAGGCAAATTCTACAGACTAAATAATAACCAGGCGTACTATGACTAACTACTCTAATTACACTACTTCTACCTCTTCTCAAAAATTTCGAAATACCAACTTGGGACTATCTAAAGAACAATTTCTTGGTGTGCATTAGATCGATAATTTTTGAGAAGTTTGCTACGTACACTTTGATGGTGTAAAATCCTTTTTGTAGAATTCAACAATGCCAAATTTTTCACTTAAGCCACTGTTTGACACTTCACATTTAACAAAAGCATAAATATAAAAAACAAGAAGCGTGATTTAATAAATTTATTTGATATCTTTCACAAATTGACAAAAATTTTTCGTAACTTATTATTTATAAATAGTTTGTCCATTGTAAAACATTTATTGTCCAACAATACTTATTATGAAAATAAAAACACCGTTAATTATATTCATCACAAATATAAATTTCCAGACGATATAAAACTTTGAGAATGACGATTAAGTAAAGGATTCTGAAAAATTCGAAGATTTAACAATAAATCACTGATAAGTGCAAACTGGTAACATACATGCATGATAAAATACAATTTATATCAATAATTTGACAGCACGTCTGACCAGTGTTCAGTCTTCGATAGTTGAGAAGTTTAAATAGGTAAAATATGGAGTTATCTCGTAACACAATGGAGGGAATTTTAGTTTATTGTATAAAGATTGAAAAAGCCTCATTTTGCATTTCGGTTCTCTTAAATTCGTAGACTATTATGTACCTAATATTTGAAATTTTGGAATTATTATTTAATAGTTTAAGAAACCCCCTGAAGATTAAATTAGGTACAAAAAATGCACATGACAATGAACTCTTTTATATTCCTCTAACAAAATTGCAAAAATGTACATGATCTTGAGTTAACAAATCGTATATTTTCACATAAACAATTGATTTTTGTTATTTACCTTATTATTTCATAAATAATATATAATATAATATTTTATAATAACGACGTCTTGAAATATATTAATAATTATATAGTAATGAAATAAGTATATACCCAGTAAGGTTTTCAAAAAATTCATTAAAGAGTACAATTATTTGAAGACGCGAGATGTAAGACCGACATCTAGGATTTTCTAGAGAATTAGCACACAGAGGTTCCAAATCTGGAGCCGTTCCGTGTAATTGCTGTTCTCCCTTAACTCCTAGGACAGAATGTCACGATAAAATTTTCAGGTTACTTCACCTGTCAGAGATATTGAATACTCTCTTCGAGGTGTCATTCCTTTGTACGCAAGAAAATATACATTATATTTTATATATAATATATATTGTTTCTGGTCAGGGAACCTTCATCAGTTGCGCTTCTCACAATTGAATGTCCTCTCGAACAGTTCTCCCTTAACTTCTAGGACCGAATTTAAGAGAACAGCAATTACACGGAACGGCTCCAGATTCGGAACCTCTGTGTGCTAATTCTCTAGAAAGTCCTATATGTCGGTCTTACATCTCGCGTCTTCAAATTTAATGAAATGTATCAAATACATAAAGAATTGTTCGAGAGGACATTCAATTGTGGGAAGCGCAACTGATGAAGGTTCCCTGACCAGAAACAATATATATTATATATAGTATATAATGTATATTGTCTTGCGTACAAAGGAATGACACCTCGAAGAGAGTACAATTATCTTACGTTTTTATTATTAAATATGAACTAAATAAGCTCTAAAGCAGAGCATTTATCAGGTTATTTCTGGCATGTTCTAGTTTATATTTACCGTACCAGTGGCGAATTTGAGATTGCCATTTAGGGGCTTGATTTCGTTTGGGGGGGGGGGCTTGACGCCACTGAAAGTTGGTTTTAGCAAAATAAACCCTAAAAAGCATACAACTCAAATGATTGTACCCCTTAGCCCTTTTGAATTCGCCAATGAAAAAAAAGCTATATTTAAAAGACCAAACGTGTCAAGGTCTGACCTCGGTTTCAGTTGAATTTAAAAAATATTTAAATTTGAAACTGAGTGTTTGGCAATGATATAAATAAAGAGTGCTACCCTATATATATCAAATTATCAGTAAATTCTCTTTTATCTGTTTTTTTGTCAAATTGTTTTATATGTCAATCTGTGAATTACTAAATTTGTCAGTAGGAACCTTTAATTTTTAATTTTCTTGTTCAGTTGTGTAAATTTTTTACTACCATTGAAAACTGGGTTTGATTTAGACTCTGAAAGATTTGGACTATTTGAAATATACAGACTTTCCAGCAATTGTGGTGCTATTCCAAAAAAATCAGAAAAATACAAACCAGAGATGCCAAAACTATCTTTCAGAGAACAAATATATGTACCTTGGTCCAAATCATTAACTCAATACCCTCACAGGATGAAATATTTCTAAAATATTTTTGCATTATTTCTTGTTTGATTTGAAACATTTCAAATTATTTTTTGAAATATATCTGCAATATTACTATGTCCATGACAAAACCCCATTTGAAACATTTCATGAAATCTTCCTGTAATATTTTATGAAAGAAATATTTATTTAATATTTATGATATATTTTAAAACATCTTTTGCAGATATAAAAATAGTTTAAATGTATTTTAGTATGATAGTTACAAATATTTATTCAATATTTAATGTTATTTCTGAAATCTTCGTATTTCCACCACTAAAAAGCTTTTGACATATTTCATGAAATATATCTGTAATATTTCATGATATATTTCAGAGTTTTTTTTTGTGGGTAAACGAATATTTCAGAAATATTTTAAAACAGTTCTAAAATATTTCATGTCTTCTAATTTTTTTTCCAATTATTCCTATATTTATGACTAAAATTCTGTTGAAATATTTGTGTAATATTTCACGACGTTTCTCTAATATTTCATGAAATAATTCAGTATATTATTTATCGCGGACATAGGAATATAGCAGAAATATTTCACTGAATATAGGGGATCGCGATGTTGAAAGTACCAGTTTTGAGAAATTCTTCAAGTTAGCTATTAAACATAAAATTTACTTTCCCTGAAGTTGCCATGGTAAATATTAATGTTATTGTTTAGATTTCATCTTACAAATGCTTTTATTCAATTACTATTAATATCTCAAATGTAATAAATTGTAATTAGAATGTTTTCAGAATCAGGCATTGATATGTTGTATGTATTTATATGTGTGCTTACTTAGTAGTTCGAAAGTAAGGTATATAAAAATTGCAATCATCGATCAACATCTAAGGACATAAAATAACAAATGAATATCACAACTTTACATGAAATCAATTGCCAAACATTGAAAATCAAGAAATTTATTATTCAGTGAAACGCTTAGAGACAAAAGAATGTTAAACTGAAGAATACGAACTTGGTTTTAGATAAGCAACATAAATAGACTGAATAAGAAGGAAGGGCTGAGTTAAAAAGAGTAGCAGAGAGTACTAGAAGCATCAGGTAATATTATGTACTTAAAATGTACTTACTGGTGGAATACATTATGAATGATCTGCGGTCCATAAATAAACACAACTGTGAACGCGAGATGATTACAGTTGACTGTGTTAGAAAACAATAATGGTACGAACACCTACCAAATTAGTTACACTTAATCTTATTTGGTAAAGGTATTACTCACTTGATGAATACTAATAAAAATATTATATGTCGTAACATCTAGTTTCAAGTACGTTAAAAATAAAAATATTATTAATATCGTTCAAGATTTATTTGATATTAGACCTTATTTAGGAGGAATATTGAAAGTTTAAGAAGCCCCAAAAGTTTCTCAATTGAGACTCATCAAATTTTAAACGTTTTATGTATATTTTGAATTGCTAAATACGAAATTTAACTTGATAAGCCATCATATGGTGGGGTAATGTTTTATTGACAATTGAATTGTCTATGACGCCACATATTTTTGTGTTTCCATTTCCACAGAGACAATACATAGACCCTAAATTTTACGTTTTACTCTAAAAAAGAAATAATTAGCTTTTAATATTTTAATGCCGCCATAATGAAATGCCTCATAAACTGAAGCTATAACATTGTTAAACAATGATGGTTTAAAATCAATAAAGGGGTCAGTTGCCCCCTCATAAATGTTATCAATAAATTAATTTTGAACTCCTACACAATATTTTACTTTTCTTCCCCCCCCCCCAATCAAAATGCTGAAGATGCATCACTGATAGTCACTAATATTGTAAGATAATAAGTATCCAGGAAATATGTTTTTAAAATATATCAAACGAATAGAATTTTTTATTTTTTAACTGGAATTTCATGAAAAAGTAAAAAGTAATTATTCATTCATAAATATTTTTAAATAAAATACATTTTTTTTTAAATTAATTATCAACTGAATTATAATTAAAACATGATAGCTTTATTAACAAAGTGTAAGAAAAACTACAATAAAAATTTATCATTTGAATATTGTATAAATATTATTATAAAGAATTCAATTAGTAGAGAGAAATTACAGGAGCAATTGACATCTTAACATGCTGAATATTCATATATTGCAGTTCAAAATATCTACAAATTTTGTTTTGGTGCACTATGGACACTACTTGACCAAAATATTGTTGAAAATAAAAAGACTAAAAGTGTGAATATCATACTAAAAACGTTTTTTTAAATAAAACTGTGTGGGACCTTTTTGGATTTTGACTTTCAACATATACTTTACAATAACAGCACATAAATGAGTTCAGATATAAACCTTTTACTCAAAAAACATATTACCGTAGGAAAATCGAAATATGAGACATCATGATGAAAATTTTATTTTTCCAACCTATTACTGGAAATATTTATTACTTATTTTTAGAGTATTGCATTACTGTTAAGTTACACTTGTCTGAAAAAAAATAATTATGGCATACCCTTCGAAATTAGAATAGTTAAGTATAAATATTGACCTTCTCCATACAAAAATTTAAATTTTTAGTTACATTTTATAATTATTTCAAAAATAATACTATTTTATACCAAAGTGTTAACAATAACGTCCATAATTTGTACAAAAATAAATTAACTTAATCCAAATAAAAGATGGATATGAATAAAAAGCCAGATCAGACGTACTGTGTAAACAACTAATTAAATTATTTTTAACTAGGCTCTAACTTTAAAATATTTTTGATGACAATGTTATAACAACTGATAAACGACTATATATTTTTTTTATGTTACTTATCAACAAATATACTCGATGGCAGTCAGGGGGCTACACGCAAATAAGGACAATTAGGTATTTTCTTCGTTCTCCCACACATTCAAAGTTCCCATATTCAATATACTACGATATCTGAACACAACCAAAAATTAATGCTTTTACACAACTACTAAATTGTTAAAAAAAACTAAAGGCCCCATGCAAAAAAAGATCTAAATCACGACTAACTATTATTTTTCTTTTATTTTAAATTTTTTGAACAATTACAGGTTATTTGTTATAACAACAATAATTCTGAAACACTTAAAAATCATTTTACTTCGATAATATCCATAATATCACACCCGTACCAACAACTTTGTTTCGTAAGCATAGCTTTACACTCTGATTGTTTTTAGTACTTAATTATAATTAACATAAGATCGTATATCTAATAAATACAAATAGATTTTATTTCTTACGATGATTTGTATTTTAAAGTAAAATATATGGAAATGGAAAAAATATAATAGCAAACAATACTAAAAATCTTTGCCGAAATTGTCAGAGTTGTGTGAAATTTACAATAAATCAAGCATTATTATGGGCAATTATTATTCACGGTGGCTATTTTACACTATTTCGGATAGTATAGCAGCATAGAGACTATAAACTTATAAACAAAACCATTTCTACAGTTTTGAGATAACAGTACTTTCTTAAAAATTGGATATTGGATATTGGTTGCTTAGAAAAAAAACATATTCTCTTTATTTTAATATTTTTTTGCAACCATTTAGTTATCGTAAGATATCGTAAGGGTTTTAGTATTCAATATGCTGCTGATAATTCAATTCGACAGTTAATTAATTCTACAAAGTTGCATTTGTTTATCAAATAGGATTTAATCCACACAAGGGAATTGTTGACCTTACAACAATATGTATGCTGTACCATACCATAATATTTACGCTAGTTCTTACTAATATGCCTGTATTGCTAGAAACAAACGATAATACAATACATACCGAGTTACCAAACTGAAAACTTATTAAAAGAGAATGTTGAGTCCTACCATTTTATATGAACTTCAAAAAATGGCAATAAAACTATAAATCGTAGTAGTTTTTCCAATTCAATGAGTGGTAAGCGATATAATAGTAATAAGAAAAGACCTTGAACACAAAAGCCACAGAATCAGTTTATTTGGTTAAATAGGGTAAAACGAATGACTACTAATATAAATGGACCTGCCTGTTTACATTAAAAATGTTTACCGATGCTTTTCGGTTCCAAACTTCTTTCAATTGTAACAAATAATACTTAAATCTAAAGGTTCTACACTGACTCTTTACGGAATTGTTACGATTCACATGGGAGTCAGACAACAGCGCACTTTTCCGACAGTTCGCTTTGTTTATGTTTGGATTTAAGGTTAATTATAATTTTCGTATTATTTAGCATGGTTTTGGTGTTGAAATCTTGTGTAGGTGTAAACAAACAATAAGACAATGGTATTTCAGTGCTGTAAATGCAGGAAAATGCCATATTCTTTTGCCGAATTATCTTCTCACTGGTAAGTGTCAGATCATAAACGTGTTAACTGAGTATTACAAAAGGTCATTTAAACAGTAAATACAACTACATTTTACGTGAATAAATAAATGTATGTATTAGTAATTATGCCACTAATTGTTTTTGTTATTGTGCATATATTTTAATGAATTTTAATATATTTATATTTGTGGAATAGGTACGTAGTTGTATTATATGGAATCTGAATAGCGAGACCTTTAATTTAATGCTCATTGAAGCCTGAATATTTGTAACCAAACATATCTGTTTCTCTTACTATTTTTTTCCCATGTTTCAAACCATTAGTTGTTTGGTCGTATATGAAAGTGCCGGGTCCATTTATATTAGGAGTCATTGGGTAAAACGAAGTGTTTACTGAAACTCCTCACGTCTCAACTCATAAAAAATGTAATGATATAAAATATTGAAGACCAATGATATAATTGTGAGGGGCGGGAATGTTTAATAGTTCCCGCGGAAAAAATCAAAGCTTATGAACAATATTATACTGGTATATGGATTTAGGATGATCATTATTTCCCGATTTTTGGGGAGCCACTCAGATTCAAGCCAATGTCTTACGTTATATAAGTAATCTTAGTAATTAAAAGTTAACGAACTGCATTCGCACGTTACAAAAGTTACATCTGGGGCCGTAGCCAACGGGGGGAGGGTGTTAAGATACATATTTTTTATTCTGCACATATCATAAGTACTGGAGACATGAATAGATAAGTAACTTTTGAGCTCCCAATCAATTCATCCACCTTTAAAATTTTTTCCAAAGGAATTAACCCCCCCCTGAAAATTTTCTCGCTACGGCCTTGATTACATCATCAGAACTTTGACGTAGAAACTGTCCCTCATATTGAATTAAATTTAAGAGATCCTGAAGCTATGTTGGCATCACACCACTGGCAAAGATTTTCGAAATTTAACTCCACCCACTGAAATACAAATGAGTGGTAGGTAAGACATGTAGACGCAAAATGTAATGTTCGCCATCTAGGTTGTTCGGAGAGAAATATTAACGTTTTGTATAAAATGATTTTGAGGATTTTTTCAAATAAAATTTGCATATACAAATATTTATCTGTAATGGCTCTTACAATAAAAACTGTATTGTTACAATAAAAATGTATGACCGCCTCCTTCCTGCATTATGTTTCGATATAAATGATCATCCTGTATAGAAGTAAGAGCATCACTACAAATGGTAGGTTTTGGTTTTTATCGGAAGGGGGTCGGCATATTTTAGGTGTTATTGCACGTGTAGCTAAGCGCCAATAATAATAATCGACAAGAGTGCCTAGTAAGGAGGCAACTGCCCCCTTTCGTGTCCCCTGTTTGGAGACGCCCTTGTATGGATGCGTAATATGAATAAAATTTGTGGCAAAATAAATTCACTCTTGCATTAACCATGTAAATTGTTTCAATAATTTAGCATTTTTATTTTTCCAGTATACTATTATATTCTGTAAACTGGAAAAAATGAACCAATCATTTATTAGAATAATTTGAATTTTTAAATTTGCCGCCATTTATATTTTTTGTACTAGAATATCATATGTTATTTAACAGATGACAAGTAGGAATATTCCGGTTATTAAAAATGGAGAGATATACGATTGAGCAACACGTGTTTATTATTAAAAATTATTTTAAATTAGGTGAAAGTTGTTCAGAAGTTGGAAGAAAATGGAGCTAACTGAAAGAAAAGGTCTATGCCAATCCAATCTTTTGAAATAAAAGATTTGAAAAATTAACCTCAAATTGGAATACAATTATTTTGGGAAATTTCATAAGCTTGCATGTTCTTGCTAAAACGTTTTTTTACATCTTGTCATTTTTCGCCTTTGAACAGTTTCCTACAAAATAAAAGATACCCCTTTAGAATCTTATAGATTTAATAATTTGGGATTTTAAATTATTAGTTTCTGGAATAAACAAATACAATTATGCAAAGCAAAAACTACGTAAAGCATGTTTTGAAAGCATATGTTATTTACCATTCACCAAATGTTTATTTGTGAAAAATTTACAGTTAATTCAAAAATATTTTCACTGTTTTGCATCTTTCTAAGTAAGAAATATCCAAATCAACATGTCTGACGTTTTCTGCAGTTATATAATAGTTAGTTTTTCTCCATTTTTCACATTTACTATACTACTCGAAACAAAAATATGTCCTAAGCTTTTTTCGTATGTTTTGTGTTTATTTCCCAGGATTCGTATTTAATTTATTCAACAGAAGGGTAGATTATGTATATAATTGGCAGTAAAGTTGTTGGTAACGTTGATGGTAAATCGAAACAATATTTTGCTGTCAAATATGGTTTTTGGGTGGTGCTCTGTTTAGTCACCTCACTACATGTTAGTGACAATCATGAAAATAAAAACAACGAATGACAAAAAAGCCCAATAAAAACGGATATAACAATTAAAGCTGCAACAACTATTCGAACGAAAAAAAAAACACATAAAACTATTAATAAGCATGTGGCCACATGCAAATACCGTTAAAATTGAGCCGAATGGAATGTAAAATTTCATGCACAACAATGATTCTACATGAAGAATGATATTTTAGTGGGGAACAGATTTTATTGAGTCCCTCTTTACGAACTGTTGCATTTCCTGAGTGGATAAAACAAATGTCTTCAGTAAATTTAAACATTCCAATGTTCATTTTCTATTATAAACGGTATGCCGTTTTTAGCCATTTAAAACGTATTTAGGGCATTGCATTTACACCATAATATGTTATTTAAAATTTAGTTTCTATTGAAATAATTTATTTCATCCACTCGCATCTATATGACAAATGACTTATGGATTTATATTTACAAAAGTTCATTAATTTAGTATTTGGGGAACACATTGAAGTTATACCCTCGCATAGTACAATTTGAAAACTACTTAGCACCATTTTAAATGACGCACATATATCACTAGTATAGTCATCGCAGCTTGTAGAGGGCATAATGAGCATATTGTCGATGCGGAACTCCAAAATAACCCTGAGGAGGCTAGCAGAATTTCATTTAAATAGGTAAAATATTGATTTTTCACTGAATGATTACTAAACCAGTTTGTGATAATACTTTTTCAGGTTAGTATCTGTCAATAATTGACAACTCAACTCAGTAATTTTGAAAATAAAACTGTTCAAGTAACAAAATCTGCTTATGAAAAATATACCATCCATACGAATCTAATATAATAAACTAATTGTTACTTAACTAGATATTTTAATAACATATTCCAGGAATTTTTTGAAAAAAATAAGGTAATAGATTTAGGAATACCATGTTTTATAGTAAATGTAAACGAACTAATTATTTCTATATTATCCCGTTGAAACGTAAAAAATATGCTAACATGTACACATACGAGGTGTGTTCAAAAAATTGTTTGAAAAGTCCGATTGTCAATTTTTTTATATTATGTTGGTATACATGCCCCTGAACTATGATACAATTTTCAGTTGTATTCATTGTTTACTTCGTTTTTGTGGGCTCGGTGATTTTCGATTGTTTAAAAAAATGAATGAAAATATTTGTATTAAGATTTGCATAAAAAATGAAATAAAGTGTAACAAAGTTTGCGAAAGTTCACAAAGGCCTATAGTGAGTCTGCTATGAAAAAAAAAACAAGTTACGAGTGGTATAAGCGTTTCCAAAATGGCCGTGAAGAACGTGAAAGAAATGATTATGAACGATCCCCGAATCACAATCAGAGAAGTCGATGATGAAGTTGACATATGTATTGGCTCATGCCATCACATTTTTGCAAACGTTTGGGGTATGAAACACGTGGCAGCAAAATTTGTCCCAAAATTATTGAATTTCGAACAAAAACAGCGGCGTATGGAACTTGCTCAGGAGTCACTAAATGAAATCAATGTCGACTCAGATTTGCTCAAAAGATAATAACAGGTGACGAAACATGGGTTTACGGATATGACGTCGAAACAAATGCTCAATGGTCCCAAAGGCTAGGCAAGTGCGGTCTAACGTCAAGGTTATGCTTACTGTGTTCTTTGAATGACATAGTGCATCATGAATTCTTGCCACAAGGTCAAACGATCAATAAAGAGAACAATCTACAAGTTCAACGCCGTTTGCGTGAAGCAGTGCGAAGAAAATGTCCGGATTTGTAAGGTGTAAACCAAACTGTTTGGTTTACTCCTTGAAGATGACAACTTAGAGTTGTTGAAACGGCGTTGAGTGTTTAAAATAAAGGTTTGGTGTTACGGTGCAAAACTGTGTTTATACATTTGGATCTGTTCTCCATGTGGGGCAAGACCGAGATCGCAGTCAAAACTATTATTATCCATTCAGTATCGTAGTCTGTCGATGAAATCAATGGTGTCATTAAATACTGTATAGAACGCCACATACAGTTATTATTGGAGGAAGAAGAAGACTATGATTTGTTGCTATATTACTATATTAAATCTAAAAAAAATGTGTCGGCACACTTGTATTATGATCTGCAATTCACCTTTTACCTATATTTGTACTTGATTCCATTTGTCCAAATATTATCAGTTAAATTTTTGTCTTTGTAGGAGTCTAGTTGTGCTGTTTCATCAGTTAAATCGGCTATTCAGAGTCTTCGTCAGAAAAAAGCAGTCGATTTCAATAAAAACCATGTTGTTTTTCGAGCGCGACTGAGACACTATTGGTCCGGATTCCGGAGTAGTATGGCGTCGTTGTCTCCTGTTCTTGTCGTAAACTCGAACTGACGCCCGTACAAAACTATATGACAAGTATGCTAGCGGTAGCGTCTCCCGTCTCTGTCTCTGGTCTCGGTCACCGGTCGCGGTGCGAATCGCCAGCTTGAGTGATCTTTGGGACGGTGTTTTCTCTTTTTAACAGGTAAAAAAGTGAGAGGATATCTATAAATATTGAGAGGGGAAATTATGTCCTTGAGTTGGTTATTAAAAAATAAGTTTATGATTATTACTCGAATGTCGTTGGTGGGACACATTTTAATAGTAATACGAGGGCTGCCTTTTATATTTCGGGATTGGACAACCCTAGTGTTGCCATCTGACAACTGACAGCTCTATCGTAAAGTTTGACATTTTTGAGGTTATACTTACTCAGACCGTTTTGACATACGAGCGCTATGTGTTGTTTACAGTAAGAATTCATCTCGGCCAAAAAATGGAATTAAATCGTGAACAGTTTCGTGCGATAATTTTTTACTTTCGACGTGGATTAAGTCAGCAAGAGTGCATGGATGAACTTAATTTAATTTTTGGCGATGAAACTCCATCAAGGCCCACTGTTTACCGATGGTATGGTGAATACAATCGAGGTCGTAGTTCACTCCAAGACGAATTTCGTGAAGGTCGTCCAAAAACAGTTGTTGTTTCGGAAACCACTGATGCTGTGCGCGAACTGATATTGCAAGATCGTCATGTGACCTATCGTGAGATTGAGTCAATCTTACACATTAGTGGGACCAGCATTCATTCAATATTGCATAAACATTTGAATGTCAAAAAAAAATTGTTCGCGTTGGATCCCACACAATTTGTCAATCGTTCAAAAAAAAAGGCTCGTGTCGATTGGTCGAAAGAACAGCTCAAAAAATACGATCGCGATGCTTCAAAACACGTTTATGACATAGAGACAACAAAAGTTGTTCGCGCACGAAGCACTTCCAAGCAAATTATCACCTGTTTTTTCGGAAAAACTGGACATGTCGCAACCGTACCACTAGAACAACGCCGAACAGTCAATTCTGAGTGGTACACAACCATTTGTTTGCCAGTTGTCTTCCAAGAAATGAGGAAAACCAACCCCCGAAGACGGAACACTCTTCACCACGACAATGCGAGCTCTCACACATCGGCTCAAACAACTGCATTTTTGACCACTCAAAACATCGATTTGATGAGTCATCCTCCGTATAGTCCTGACTTGTCACCAAATGACTTCTTTTTATTCCCGTACGTAAGAAATAAACTGAGAGGTCAACGTTTTTCGACACCTGAAGAAGCGGTTGCTGCGTTCAGAATGCATGTTTGGAGATACCTCAATCAGAGTGAAAAAAGTGCTTCGACAATTGGTTTTATCTTTGGGGTTACGTGAAATCGAAAGTCTACTTCAATAAGCTGGAAAATATCGAGGAATTAAAGAATAGAATTAGGGCCGAAATACAACGAATCCTGCCACAAACGCTGTTACGAGAATTTGAAAACCGTCTTAGGTATTATCAGGAAGTTAATGGTCAACAATTTGAACATTTAATTTGATATGTTGATGTTTTTTTTCTTCAAGTTTGAAATAAATCATATTTTTTTAATAACTGTTAATTTTCGGTATAGGACATTGTACATGAAAAATACTCACTGTATACAAAGGACGTTAAAAAGTTTGTTATTCTAATCTGAAATAAATTTTTGATGCATTTTGCTGAATCTGAATCACATGGTAACACCTACTATTTTATTTTATTCCAGGTTTTCTGAATAAGTATGAATACGGCGAACTAGTGAATTAGAACATTTGCATTTTTGCACTAATCAATGATTAAAATTTAATAATGTAATGGTTATTTATAGTCAATTATCTGCTTGTTTGTTGGGATTTTTCTCCTTACTTCTTTTCTGTAACAGATCGATATTCGAAATCTCGACAAAACTTTCTAACGTAAGTTCGCAAATTGCACAGATTACTATCTGCCCTTTACCAAAAGTCTTTGATCAACAAGTCTTCCTATGACAAATAGGTGTATTGCATATTATGTATACATCTGTTACGGAGATGTTGAACTGAATCTGAAGTCGTTCTCAATCACACTATATGTTTGTGAAATAAATTTCACCATGACAGTTTATTTATGACAGCTATACTATTGCTGTAGCTTTTTTTTTGTCTTCGTTCATCAAAATCTTAATACTGAAACGTCTCCACGACAGATAAGCTACGCAAGATACAATACATCTATTTGTACAAGAGAGGAGTGGTAGATCATATTATAAAGATTTGTTTCGCACAGAAAGGGACATTTTCTCTAACAAATTCCCTGTAACGCGAGCAATTTTTCGAAATTGCCCTCAGTACAAAATTCATATACTTATCTACTACAGAAAAGAAGTCACTAGAGAAAATCCGTTGAAGAAAGATAGCATAATCAGTACAAAAACAAATTCGATGGAATTGTACGAAAATTCTATTGAAATACCCCAACTATCTACAATACATTAAACTGGTTTAGTAATCAAAAGATTCACTCACACAAATAACCTTGTTAGTATAAATAATACACGAGAACATAAAAAACTATAAATTTAATAATACGCCAAAACAAAATCAAACAAACTCGTTCATCGATGCCTTAATGGTTTACATTCAAAAATTTCATATATAGGCTTTTAAAACTTTCAAATGAACAAACAAAAGCTACAACATAAAGCTAGTACAACTGCCTATACATGAAATTTAAATACAAATGTTAGCACTTTTGTTCAAACAAATCAGAAAAAAATCAAATATATCAAAAATAAAACTAAATGTTAATATACTGTCACACCGGAACTAAAAAATAATCCAAAAATGAAACTAAAGCAAAACCAAAAATATGTCACTTTCACAGCACAACTGCTATTAGTCGTAATATAGAGATACTGTTCGTTCTCACCTCGTGCAGTCCTAACTTTGATTTGAGCTGGAGAACTATCGCCAATGGCATTGTGAGCGCGAAGTTCAATTTTGTACGTGGTATCAGGCAACAAATTATCCAACTGATAATTCGTATATTGAATCGATTGCTGAATTTGTTCGCTACATTCTCGATCTCGCCATTCGCCATTGATTTTCTCAGTCTGAAATAAAAAATAACACTTAGTTATTGTTGTTAAGTGTGGATAATTCACCGGCACACAAAAAAATAAAAATTCTCTGTACACCGGGCGCCACCCGTCTACAGGCATGTTTTTCGACCCGCTGAATACGAATTTCCAGTCCGTCCAGCCTTCAGTTTCGAGTAAATTGCAAAAAACCCCAAAAAAATAGCGAAAATTCGATGTTTTGGCAAGAAAAAAATCTGAGGCTCTAAGAAAAGCATGATTATTATGTATTTTGATCTGTCAAACACTAATTTTAAATCGAAAAAAGTTGGAAAAAACCCTTAAAAATTGCAAAAATCGCGAAAAATTGGGATTATCTTGGTATAAAAAATTTGTGGACACGGATTGACGAAAATTTTTATGTTATTTAATCTTTTTGATCTGATTCTGCAATAAATTTGGCCCATAATGCCCTCAAACATTCATAAAACGACAAAAAATTGATAAAATAGCAGAAAATTGCTATTGAAAAAATAGAAAAAAATCTTTTAAAAACAATTAAATAAACTTGTATTTTTTATCTATAAAATACAACATAGAAATCTGAAAATGGTCCCCAATTCATTACCTCCAACACAAAAATAAATTACGTACCAAAAACAGTGATCATAAAAAAATAAGTATAGGATTTAATAAAAGTGTTCTTATTTATTTCCACGGAACTACTCGAAACATAACAATCACGAAAATTAGAAAACATTCAATGCATCAGAAATGGACTGTTGTAGACAACTCAAACAAAAATAAAAACTAAAAAATACTTTGAGCGAGAAAGTAAATCAAAAATAATTGATTCCCTTTAACCCGGTGTGAATGAGGTGAAAAATTGTACACCAGCTATGACGTGGGTATGACACACCCTAATATAGAATTGTCAATTATAATAACTAAAATAACTAATAAAATAAAACAGTGTAGTATTTTTTACGAACGAATCAACTATATTTTGAAACTATGACTTAATATCTAAAAATTTGGGAAATTGAGATCAACTGTGCACACAAAATAAAAAAATGAATCTGTCTTAAATAATTTACCTTCGACACAGGCAATTCTGCAGAAAATAGAACTGCTATAGATTCATTGTACATCTAAAAATTTCTATGCCAGTGCCATCTATACTCCGCAAATCATTTAGATTCTGTCCATTAGAGCGACTCAAACCTGCTAAATATAAAAGTCCCAAAAACCACTTCATCTCTTCCAAAGTAATGTTTTTCATGTGCTCTTGTCATTCCCAAGGCGACACAAAATCCTCATATTAGTTATCACATTATTTGTATAGAAAAGTATATTATTCAACATAGGATCTGCAATGAAAAGTGTCCAACATCCATATTCTGTTTGGGCACTATTAGCTGCACCTGTTACACCAGGTTGATCTGGGATAATATTTTCCGATCTTGTGCGGGTGTTTGTTCGATTACAGAATTTTTGCCATTTAGTTCCATTCTTAGCAGTAAAATAGGATCCACGTGCCTCATAAGTAGATACTTCACTTCCGACTGTAGAATGCGACCGTGGTCGTCCTTTACATCAGAATCTGCATTCTGGTCCCAATCACTTTCCTCGCTATGCTTAGAGCAGTGATCAATTTCTCCATCACTCCCTGATTCGCCACTTTCATCACTGGAAAATTTGAGCAAGGCGGCTCTGATTTTGCTGATAAGACATTTTGAAGTTAACACCACCACAAACAACGAAATTTGAGTAATATACGCATAAAACTCAAACAAAACCAAAACACAGAATACTTACACGGACAGTGAAGTCGAGTATGAAGTACCCGCTTTATGTTTGCGCACCTGTAGTTCACTCTGTCGCCAGCGCAGTAAAGTTACTCTCACTTAAAATTACTCCCAGCACCACCCCCTCCAGCTACTGAGCCTACCGAGTTCCAGGAAACGCACAGTTAAGAAATATTTAGTGTTCCAAATCAGCGGGTATGAGATACCCGACCTCATTCACGCTAGGTTAAACACTCGTAAGATTACTTAAAAAACAACAAACACTTGTTTAAATTTTCACTTTTTATTTCTTTAAATTTGTATTTCTAATTTCTGATGAAGCCAGACTTGGCGAAACATATGTCAAATTTAAAGAAATAAAAAGTGAAAATTTAAACAAGTGTTTGTTGTTTTTTAAGTAATCTTAAAAATGAATTTTCATCAAGTGAAACCTGAAACAATCATCAATTTAAACACTCGTCCCACATGCACAACTTACCTGTACTACCTGATCATCAACTAAGAAATCTAATCTAATCTTTAACATTTGCGTCTCTATAGAAAAACTTACACAAAGGAATCTCAAAAGAAATAGTCAGGAAGAATATTATATTCAATATAATTAAATACTTATTTTGAAGCCACCAACAATATAAATAACACTGGTTTTCTAAATCAATAAGTAACTACGAATACATGAGAACGAATATGTGTTTTTAAATTTGAACAAAAAACTTACCTTGCAATATCTGATAAGATAGTGTTGAATGGGATCTCCATTGTCACTTGGTACACTCCACCTGAGTTCAAAATGATCAGCATAAGGACTAAGAGTTACCATGTCTTCGTGACTATTACTGTTTTCGTCTCTAATTGTATGACTTTCAATTAAAAATTTGGGTTCAGCTGGCTCAGACCGTCTAGGCATTGTGATGCTTTCAGCATTCACAAACGGACCCATACCAACATCGTTTCTAGCTGCAAACTGGAAAGTGTAGGTCTCCTCTGGGCGGAGATTTTCCAAAATATATGGTGCACCTGGAATATCAACAAAATACATTAAGTCATTACTAAAACATAAGAAACATTATGATATAAGGGCAATATTGGTTAAGAAAGTCAGTGGCTCTTTAATACGTGAACCCCAGAAAGCTCTCTCGTTAATTTATAAGTTTTGGTATAGGAATATGAAGCCTTAAGTGCTTATTTGCCCAGGTAAAGAGTGTTAAATACTTAGTACAAAATGGGTTTTTCGGTTGAAGAAGTGAGCGATATGCTATGGGAAATCTCGAAAGAATGAAAATCGGCTCGTTTATCCCAATAAAGATCTACAGTCGCAGTCGTCGAATTCAACATAATTCTATATTTTTAAGTACTGAAATTTATTAATTAAAAGAACAGCATCTTCAGAAATTCGCCACTGTTCAAACATTACAATCTAAAGATTTTCCAGTACGAATTTCCTCAGGAATGGATGAAGATAATCCGCACTCTATTAGTGAACGTAGATTTCATCAAAAAAATTCATAAAATCTGTGGGTCAATTCAGTATTAGGATTTTGTTTATTTAGCGCTTACAAAAAAAATATATAATAGTAAATGAGGATATTTATTTATAAACAATATCTAGAAGAAGTGTTAGATGAATTGCTGGAAAATTTATGTTTCAGCACCACTTTGTTGCTATGGCTAGAATTTTTTAAACAGGCATAGGGAAAATGTATTGGTCGATGTGTACTTCAATATTGGCCCCTAAGATCACCTGACTTAAGTCCTATCGACTTTGGATCTGGCGCTGACCAAATTTTCTTGTGTATATGTTCCTTTCACATTTTAACCATACTTTAGTTGGATAGTTAATACAGAATAAGTACGATAAAATAAATAAATTAGAACATTTATTTCTATAAACAACCAAGTTTTGTACCCCAACAACAAACCTTTATTTTTTCACTCAACATCGCATAGCTGTCATCATCATGAAGTAACCCAAATCCAAAATGTTTCAGATTTACTAAGAGTTGAGAATACAATTTCGAAAAAAATTTCGAGAAAATGTCGATGGAAAAGGAAAAAATCTCTGACAAGTATGAATAACTAGAACTAGAAACTCTACAATAACAGTTTTATTGGGTGAATTATAAAGACGATGTAGTATCATATATACCGTAAATACAGTCGATTAGTGGGGAAATTTCAAAGTGCCATTCTTTTTGACAGAGTTGCCATTAACATAACCTGACCATTTCATTAATCAAGAGAGATAACAGATATATCTTTCTTGTGTTTATTATTTACAAATAAGAAGGCAACCATTGTATCAACCGTTTTAATAGATTAGATTGTTCAAATGGGCCAAAATTGAGATGTTTTCCTCCTAAGGAATTTAATGCCCTTACTGGTCATCTATAAACTGACAAGAATATGCATGCTAGCTAACTACAAGCCCTAGGAAGAAAACAAGTTATATGACTTTGGATTGCAGCAAGGGGATCTGGTTGGACAAACTCCAAAGAACAAAGGCCAAGTGGCTGAAGTTGTCATCGCCATGGGATGTGCTCTAAGAAATATTAAGAGCACGTGATGTTATGTACTACTTACAAAGCAGCATAAAGTAAACAGGAACTAGATCGTTTGACAACGTTTGTAAACGCAAAATCAGAAGGGTTAAAAGGAAAGACCAATTTAAGAAAATAAACCCGAGAGAAAGGCAACAAAATTTTGAGATTCTTCGCATAGTTCTACTATATTGATGCGAACCATATTGAGGGCGTAGCCAGAAATTTTTTTCGAGGTGGGTTGGATAATTTTTTTTATTGGTGCTACTTGGGACAGCAAAATTTATATTTTTGTTCCTATATTTCCAGGATGTATAAAATTGTATAAATATAAAATTTATTCATATGAAAAAGATGAATGTAATCTTGAAACACAAAATTTCGGACTCCCCCCACCCCGCTGGCCGCGGATTTGACCATTTATAAACAGAGATGAGTAGTCAATGAGATATTTCAAACCAGATCGTGAAACTGAAATTAGATTATGTTGAAAATTGTGTATTGTAAATTTTTAATCAACATTAATAATGAGAAACAATCCATATTTAAGTCACAATATGTTTAATTCAAACCTCTAGCCAGATTTTTTTTTGAAAAGAGATTTTTAGATTAACATTGCAAAATATATAGTTTTATTTATTATTTCTAGTACCTATACAGCCTGGAACAGTGAGTGTGTCATGTGAAAGTGGCCAATACCAACTTTCTTATTTTAAATGCAAGCCCCTGTATATTATTTATTTTTAGGATTCTCCAGAAATTTCTAGACATAATTCATGTACAATGTCCTACTCCTATCTTGTACTGTTTCGGAAATATTAAATGTTTTCAGATTTATTACGAAAATAAACATTAAAATAAAATATATTTTTTAAATATAACCCACTTCTACATATAACTAAAAAAGCTAAAAATAATTTTAACAAAATACAACTCTAGCAAATAAATAACACATTCAGTGTTGTTAGGTACCTACCCAGGAACAATGTAAACATTAAAAGGTGCTCATTCTGTACAAATTAATTACCTACCAATCTAGTATATTTTTGAAGTCGGTGCCAAGCAACAATCAAGATAAGTACGCAATGAAGGATTTTTGATTTGCTTGGAACGGACTTCAAAAATATACTAGATTGGTAGGTAATTAATTTGTAAAGAATGAGCACCTTTTAATGTTTACATTTTTTACTTCCTAGGTAGGTACAACAACATTGAATCTGTTATTTATTTGCTAGAGTTGTATTTTGTTAAAATTATTTTTAGCTTTTTAGTTATAGGTAGGTAGAAGTCGGTTATATTTTTTAAAAAATGTTTTATTTTAAACTTTTTAGTTTTTTTGAACTCAAGTAGTTTTCATTCTTTATTTTTTATTTTGTATGTATAACTTTAATAGACAGAACCAGGTAACATCAAAAGCCTCAACATTACCTACACAATGATACTTTCTCATTTAAATTGACAGGTAAATCTTTACGAACAAAATGTACTAGTACGTGTTGACTTAATAAGCCCAAAATATATTTATGCCTTATGGACTACGCCATGTAACCTTTTTTCAACTCTTTTTGACAACCCTGTATAACTAAATATAATTCCACTCCAACCTATGTACCAACCATCCTGTACATACGACTGGCCACGGACACGGTAATTTGTTAGCTGCCCTCTGTAAACTATAGGACGGAGTAAAATCCATCCCATATTTACGGAGTTAAATCCGTTCTATATTTCAACCATAGTATATAACTCCTTGTGGGCTACCCCATAAATTATTTCATTTTTAACATTTTATATTATCGCCCTGTGTAACATTAATTCCTCTCCACACTTTATGCAACTTCTTATGGGCTATAAAAGAAATAATTTTTTAATCACACTGTATCAATATAATTCCACTCCAGCATATATTTCAACCATCCGGTATATGATTTGCTTATGTCCACATCATATAACAGTTTTTTAATCACCCTATATAATTTTAATTTCACATTTTTCCAACATTTTTATACCACCAAACGTCCAGTCCACCCTATATTCCAACCATCCTGTATATACAGCTACCTACAGAACACTATCATTCTAGTCCGTCCTATATTTCAATCTTAATATAAATGCAACTCCTTCTATCACTTTACTTTGTGATTTTGTTTGCTATAACTAAACACCCTGTTTATAAATGCACCAACTAGCAGTTTAAAATTTGACATGTGTTGTCACTGAATTTTCTACAGGCCGGGAGAATGTGACAACCAAAAGCACCGTCTTCGCAAAATGGAAAAATTTGCATTTAAATAGGCATTTGTCTGGTATAAAAACAAAACGAGCTTGGAACTCATTGATTTAAGGAGCCGAAAATACTATGCTTTACTATCTATATGCTTGAGATGTACATAGAAAATTTTCAAATTCGCAATTAAAACTTCCAGTGCCTAAATTTACCGCACTATTACGTTGGAATTAAAATATTATATATGAGGAAATGTCCGTTATGTCATTTTGATGAAATTTTTGATAAGAATTTTGGAATTTTCGGCGATTTTCTGCAAAACTGCAAGTTTCACGTCGCTGAAAAGTATATGAGATCACCTAAGGATCTTCCTTAATAGATTAAACGTTAAAAAACTATACACATCCATAAGGAGTCTAAAATATTAGAGATATTGGTCGATTTCCATGCACGCATGTGTTCATTCACAAATTTTATCACTTTACCAATATAATTCTTTTCCAAAATTTGAAGTTTCACCAATCCGGATATATACTCTATTAAACAAGACCATATTCATTCAACACAGTGCACCACAGGAGAAGAAATCAGGTAACATACAAAAAAAAAAAAATGCGAAAAAAAATACGCGACGAATTGATAACCTCCTCCTTTTTGGAAGTCGGTTAAAAAGAAAATTATTTTATTTCACAAATTCGCTACATTACACTCAATACATAACTCCCATTTAGCTCTTGATATTGAGATAGTAAGCAAAAAATAATTCCTGCGTTCCCTTTACTGATTTGAAAAAAAAAACAGTTTTGTTTATTTTCGTTAAATCTCTTAGCTTTATCATCTTGTTGTCTGCCTGCGTAACAGCGGTGATCAGTGTCTGTGCTATTTGTAGTTTGCATTTCTTTAACTATGTAATTATATCAGAAATTCATTTAACAGAAATGCACAAAATAACCATTCTACAAATGATAGGTGGTGGGGATAACACACGTACCCAATGGAATTTTCTCGCTGATTTCACGAAAATTTTCCAAATTTGCCGCCTGTATCCCAAGGAACAATTAGCAAAATAGAAAAGCAGTTTCGCGAGCTTGGTAATGTAAGACAGATTAAAAAAGTAGCTGCCAATGCTCTAAGTGATAATACGAAATTGGATATTATGCTTGAGTTTCAAGAAAACCCACATAATTCTGGTCAAAAAGCAGCACCACTGTTCAGCGTTAGCCCACCTAACTTAACCTAACCTTCTGAAAAAATTATAAACACTTACAAGTTCATAAAAGCGAAAAATGTTCGGTATGATTAGTAAATTTTTGCAATTGTCCACTGAAGTCAATGAAAATGAATATTAACGTAAATACAAAGCAATTAGCTCAGACATTCTTGATAACTTTATTCATTAACACTTACCAAAACTCCAGGTGTGATTAAAGGCAAACTCCCATGAAAGCTGACGTTCTGGTTTGTATCGCACAGTATAAGATCTAATTGGCAATCCATCGAAGTGACTAGCTGGAATTATGCTGAATTTTATTGTAGTCGCTGTTACCGATTCAGGCCTAACTTGAGCTAGCGATCTCGGTACAAATCCTTCCTTTAATTGAAGTTTGATGCTGGCACTTCCTAGTTTGTTTGTCGCTATGCATTCGTACTGACTGAAATATCGTTTTTCGTTGTATGGCTTTATTATGAGGTATGAAACAGGACTATTTCCTATTTTTTGGAAATTAGCGTTGTCTTGAATTTCGATTCCTCCATACTTCCAAATAATAGTAGCATTTGGAATAGCTTCTGGTATGCAGGTGAGATTTCCTGGTTTTCCTTCCCAGCTCCAAACTGGCGGTAAGTTTTTAGTTCTGTCAAATGTTGGAGGGAATTCAACAGTAATGTGACCATTTTTGTAAGCTATGCCCGCATTATTTTCAGCTATACATTCGTATAAACCGTCATCGCTTCTATTCAGATTGGAAATTATTAATTTTCCATGAGTTTTTCCTTCTTCAACAAAATATTGTTCTTCTAAAGTTATACGATTATCATTTAACTGCTGACCAATCCTGAAGGGTTCCCGGTTACTTAGTTTTCTAAATAGAATTTTTGGTGCTGGTCTGCCAAATGCCTTACAAGTTATTTCGGTTTGGCCTCTGATTGGCGAGGTAACATTTACGAGTTCGAAAATTCTAGGTTTGACCAATACGTTGATTTTCACTGTTGTGTCGACAAATCCAACGCTATTCTTAGCAATGCATTTATAGAGTCCATCATCGTTGAATTCTATACGGTTCATAATCAATTCTCCAGTATTTTCTTTAACTTCAAATCGATCTGTGACAGCTAAATCTTGGCGTTCTCTTAATTTGATCCACTGGTAACTTGGTGGGGGTTTTCCGGTAGCTTTGCATTTAGCTGATGCTGTTTCTCCCTCAATAATTGTGATCGGTTCCATTGGAAAAATTTTGGGAGGCACTTGTACTTCGACCTAAAAGTAACAAATTATATTATTATTTAATATTAACAAATTTACAGAATAAATTTATTCAATAAACAAGTACATAATTATAAAATCCCTAGAATTTAATTTTTCCCATTTTACACAATTTTATTAACTATAACACTGACAAAGAACATTTTTATGATCTACAAACATATCTCGTATGAAACACTTCACCTATTAATTAACAGCCATTCCTACTTGACTTTTGTTAACCTTAAAGAGTGACAGAGCTAAGCATAGTTAAATAAAGATACAGATGATAGGTCAAAAAATGACCAGGACATACAAACAAAAAAGAATGAAATATACAATCGAAGATATAATAGTGCAGAAAGTAAATAATGAGATGTAACAACATAACATTCAATTCCACGAAAACCTATTTCCCCAAACAAAGATAATATAAATAATACTATCATTATAGAAAGCTTTCACTTCACATTTAAAAATCAAGAGAAAAACAAGAAATGAATATGTATACTGATACCGTATTAAAAATTTACTTTACTTAACATTGTATAAAAAGACATTAATTTCAAGACGAAACTCTTGTAACTAGGGACAAGTTACGCATGAAAGCTAAAATGTGGAAGCCTAGTCCCGAAAAATATACAAATTTACATGCAAACGTACATGACGCTATTCTATTATTTGAAATTGTTGTGGTTTTGATCATGTACAGAAGAGGTAAAACAAACAGCCGGTATTCCCAGGACAACTTAAAAAATATATGGACCCTATACCAAAATAATTATAAAGTAGCTAAATATCAGATTGATTTAAGCAAAATGGACTACACATTTATAAAGGTTTTATGGGCTGTCCACAAAATTGGCAGTCTGGTGACTTTTATACCATCATTAGTATGAAAAATTAAATTAATCACGTATCTAGCCTACGCGATATATATGGTTTTTCAAGAGTTTTGGTGAATTTTGCAGACGTATCAAAGATTTTGGTGTAATTTCAAGAGATTTTGTAATTTTGAGCTCAAAGGAACGGTGTACGAGAAAGGATTTTAGCACATAAATGATGAATCGGTAAACACAATGTATTGCTTAGTTCACGTACCAAACTGATGTACATATAAAAGCGGCAATTTTGAAAATGTTTTTTAGTTTGATTTTATATAAATTGTCCGATTTTGATATTCACGCACACGAGTGGACATATTCATACATACGCTTGCACAGAGAATGGTCAAGGGCTACCTTAATAACAGAGTCTTGATTTATGATACAGAGTATCACACTAAAGAGTATAAAGTAATGGGTGGAGTACCTCAGGGTTCTGTGCTTGGACCACTACTATAACATATGATGATGATGGGCTAAAGACAAAAACATTACAATTGATACAGTTGGCGTAGTTCTGATAGAACATAAAACTGACGTATTGTTGGATACGACTTGTAAAAAGTAGAGACGATATCACTTATACTGGGAGTCTTGAATCGTTTCTGGACCACCTATCAAGTATTTAGGTGTGACGTTAGATGACAGGTTGAATTTGAAACAGTAGGTGGATTATATTGCAAAAAAAGCAGGGTATCATTAATAACATCTGTACTGACATGCAGATGATATCCAAGTGGGGCGATATATTAAAATATAGAATAAGAGGAAGAAAAATTGATGCTTAAAGAGTTTCTTGTGGCTTCTGAACTGTGCCAGATAAGGCTCTCTGAATTATTTTAAGAAATAGCTAGAACATATCCGCGAAGTAATGCCTTTGCGGCAGTTCGGTGGATTCTAGTAATGATCACAGAGGAACAGAGGTTAGGGTTTTAGTGGATTTGAGAGCCCCAACACGCGAATTGGCATCCTATGGGCCGCAAAACATTTCTCCCTTCATACAAAGAAACAAAAAAAAAACAACAAAAACACACACTTCCATTCACGCACAGTCATAGAAACTCACAAGCTGCTAAAGACAGAATGCGTAGGGTATATGGGCCCATACCTTACGCATTTACGTACAAGTGGAATCGCAACGCTGAATGAGAAAGAAGGAAACCAAGTGTATGTATCTGTCTCAACCTAAAGCTGCAAGCAATAGCTAGACGTCACTTGACTGGCGCAAACAAGCACCAATCAGAAGACAGAGTTGAACATTTAAATAATATCTCTATGGCTATATGTTGTTTCATTTCTATCGTATAGTAATAGGCGCCTGGATAATTTCTACACAAGAAATAAAACTGGTATTAATCAACACAAGCTTACCCGTATGTTCCTGACTTTAATTTTTCCGGTGCTCAACACCAATGCAGTACATCTATATATTCCGTCGTCGATTTCAGTAACATTTTTAATCAAAAGTTCGTCCGGTCCCACTACGTATTTATCGTTTGTTATAACTGGTTGATCGCCTTTGTTCCAGTCAATGATCGGAGCTGGATTTCCTTTAACTTTGCATTTAACACTGTAATCTTGACCAGCTACAGGGTATTGGTTTTCGGGAGCGTCGATGAAATTTATGTCAACTGCAAAAGTAAACATCTGTTGTTAGAACCATGATGAAATAAATTTTGGTAGGTATAACGTTGTCATATTTGTGAAAAAAAAAACAATAAACGCTGTAGATGATGACTTCAAGCTAGCACAAGTACCAGCACGACGGCTGGATATGACGTAATAGCAAATTCAACCAGATTTCTGCAAGTGGCCGAAGTTTTTTCTTATATGAGATGAACCCTTCGAATTAATCAAGAGTATTAGTGATATTGGGTACCGCATACAACGCAGCGCAAAGACAAATATGAAAGTTGTCCACATGGATAGGGGGTCGACTAATAGTGTCTCAAATTGTTGTGATTGTTTCCAAAGAAAGATTCTACTATTGCCTGTCAACTTTGTAGAAACAAAATGACGTCATCTTGATAGAAAACTGCAATTGACAGTTCGAGAATATTCATGATATTTCTGGTTTCTGCCTTGGGACATATAAGAGTCCAAAAATTAGAGTGTGTAAATTGTAGTGTCTGAGTATCGAATCGTCCGCAAATAGCAATGTTTTAGAGATACTTACAACTGGTGATGATTACGATGCAGACTATAGGACGAGAAAACTGACGGAGGTATATAACACCGCCAGACTAAAAGTAAACTAATTCAAAGTATATGGTGATAAATGGCAATGCTGAAAATATATAAATTGAAGGAGAATCCATTGAAGTCTGCAACGAATATAAATATTTAAGAGTCACGACTGCTAGGGAAAAAGAAAAAAGCGCCAACTAGTAAAACAAGTTATATCGAAACTAATCAAACGATCAACAAGTATTCGAATAAAAACAGAAAAAAAGAAACAATCATAAAGAAAATATGTATAAGTATTCAAGTGAATTTCTTAAGAAGATGTGGGGTACTAAGTCCGGAAAGAATCATAAAAGAAGACAATATATGCCAGTAGAGAGAAGGAGTATTATTGAAGAAATAGAAAAATGGCGATAGAAATGGTATAGGCAGAAATTGCTATATTAGAAACAAATGTGTTCATTGTTGATTTCACTGTGAAATTCCGACTATCTAACAGTGTTTTACATAGTTTTTTAGAAGATCTAGATTATCCTATTTCGGTGTTTACATGCTACGTATTACAATTGGAATATGTAATATTAGGAGCACATATTTAGTTGTGTACAAAAGTGCATTCCAAAATGTTTACGCGCCTACGGATTCTCAACTTTCATTGGCATTTTTATTTATATTTTTTTCATTCGTTAAGAGCCATAAATTTTCATTATGTTTAACTTTTAATACCCTATGTACCTACCTATTGCAGTCGGTCCCCTCTCTTTACCGAATATTGGATACTATGTTGTTTTTATAATACATTCTATAGTGAACATGTTAATGGATAAAGTACTTACCATAAGTATTGATCTGAACGGATGCGGTTAATTGTTCGGTATTTGCATAGGAAGCGTGACAAGTGTACTTCCCACCCTGATTTTCCGTTAAACTGGAGAAGATTAAAACCGATCCAGGTTCGCCTTGTAACCCCTAAAATAGGATTTAGTCAATATTGTAAACATCACTACAAGCTGTGTATATCAAATTAAATAATCATTTGAGATTTGTTTTCGCATGAAAGTTATGACACCAATTTGCCGCAAAAGTATTACGTTTAGCTTTGCATATTACATACCAATTTGTTCCTGACCAATTATTGTGGTATAGTGAACAACTAAATAGACAAACAGAAGAACAAGAAATGATATATATTCGAAATACCTAACCAAATTTTAATTGTTTTGTAACCGCAAACGCAGAACGTATACAATGTGTCCTAGATTCATTTCTCGGGATCTCAGATCTTATTATGTATAGAGCAAAGGTTAAAGTGGGGAACTTTTAGATTAAACTTAGAGTATTCGAAATCCGGCTTCCGATTTATGATAAATTAATTGGTTTTGGAAATAATCACTAGTACCTAAATCCGAAACTGTTAATTTGATAGCTATCAAAATATTACATTATTCGGAAACTTTTTAAGACGAGATGGCTTAATCTTTTTTTTTGTTATCTTCTAAACCGATTGTTCTGTTTTTGAGAAGAGCGTAAAATTTCCTGTGCAGGGAATTCTCATAACTGCATAAAATCGAAAAACTACACTTAATTAATTAACGTCTTAAACGCATTTTTAATAGAACGTGCACGTAAATAACTACTTCTCTACAAATTAGATGTAAAATATAATTAAGTTCTCAACTGCTTCGTAACTGAATATTAATTTACACATTTTCAAACTGTCGTCCAGCTCCATCGTTAATACTATTGCTAAATGTATCCAAAACTCGTTGTCTCTGCATTTCTATATTCGCATGAGGTTGAAAAGCATAGATCTACGTTTTTGTGGGTGTGTTAGGAGATCTAGGAGACTACTTTAATTCTTTAGTCAATTGTTCTCTTTAAAAGTTCCTGACTTGAATAGAATGGTGTTGTGAGCAGGTCATCCATCCTGTTGAAACGATGTTCTTGTAAACTCATCTTCAGTCAGAGTACTTCTTAAGTCGGCACAACCTGATTTCGCAAGAGCCTTAGGGATCTCTGTCCGTTTAGGATGTAGCCAAACACTAATGGCCCTATAAGTCGTTTTCCTGAAATGATTTGAAACAGGTGCCCAATTAAAAAAGATAAGTTAGATTAAATTACCATTGACCCCACGCCAAACGTTATTTCCAAATCGGGTCTGTAGATGTATTTCTGCCACTTCGTGACGGTTCTCTACAGCTTATTATAGACTCTGCAATTCGTAAATTTATTATCATCGGACCACAAGACATGCTTTACAAGTCGGGGTTTTGATTACACTTCCTAGTATAGCACTCACAGAAGAGCTGAAGTCTTGAACTATTAATGGTTTGTATTCATGGTTTTTATTCTTTTCTAACACTCTGTGTACTGTTGATTTTGACACACGAAATTGGAGTTCTACAGTTCCTACTGATGATTTATTTTTGTTCCAATTATCATTTTAAATATGGTATCGGTTCCTAGGTTGCTCAAATGTCCTATATTTAATGAAATTAAATATGATTTTTTTCTCTGAATTCGGTTTTATGAGGCAGCCGTCGTTCGGGATATATCTCCAAATAACATGTTGTGGGAAGCGCAACTGATGAAGGTTCCCGACGAGATACAATATACACGGTGAGTTTTTTTTTATGAACAGCATGGGGATCTCGGAAACTAGCAGAGATAGAGCAATGCTTAAATTGGGAAAGATTTGCAGTTTTACTGGCCCAATTTAATGACCGAAATCCAGTAAATTTAGTCAAATCCCTCTAGCTCCTTTGTTTTTGATTTTATAAAAAAATTTAAATATCAAAATTGAAGGGAATTGTATCACGAATATGATTGTCATATCCTCGTTTGCGTGACAGCTCTCGTTTTCGAGATATGACTCAAACTTATCTTTTTTTGAATGGAAATCATAGTTGGCTATGACCTCAAAAAATCGGACATTTTTAGAGCTTTTCAACGATATAATACTCGATATAGTTATTCATAAAAATAACAGAGTTATGGATGTTTTTCTCTCTCTTATTTTCACTTTTAACGTAGTTAGCCATGAAATAGATTGATTTATTAATAACTGTTCCAAAAAACATTGAACGATTTTTTTATTAGGTATATCAGATATAACGAAAAAACTAAATAAGTAGGTACTTACAAAAACCTTAGGAAATTAAAGTACATAATAACGGTTACCAACTGCCTCATACTTTCTTTTTTAGCGCACCCCATAAATAGAAGTCTATAGTTGCCAAATCGGGAGACCGGGGTGGCCATTGGCGGGGGCTATTTCTTCCTATCAAAGAGTTTAGATAGATATTATCTAAGTGTTGTCTTACTAATAACGAGTTATGAGCAGGTGCTCCATCATGTTGGAACCACTCAATTTCTAAACGAGTTCTCAAATTTAAATTATGCAACATGTCTTGAAAAGTGTATTGCAAGAAATTCAAGTAGCACTCCCCAGTAAGTGATTCGTCATAGATAAAAGCCCCAGAATAGTAGACCCTATGATACCATATCAAACATTAAAACCAAATTTTATATGGGGTCGTCGTTGTTCTACATGGAAAGGGTTTTCTTTAGCCCAGATATGCTCATTGTGTTTATTGAACATACCGCAGTTAGTACATCTAGTTTCATTCGACCATAACACCTGTAATGGAAATTGTGTCAAGGCATATGTCTCTAAACCATGTACAAAACAAAATAGGTCGATGTTCGTCACCAGCATGCAAAGTTTGACAAACTGAAAGTTTATATGGGGGGAACTTGTTGCGCTTTCAGTACCTTAACTACAGTTCGTTTAGATGTGCCAGCTTCTGCCGCAATCCCACGAGTTGATGTAGATGGATTTTGATTTACCATTGCCAAAACATTTATTTGTGCTGCTTCGTTAATTTGATTACGTTCTTTTGGTGGTTTAGTAAAAGATCCATATCTTCGTAAACTATCGTAAAGCCTCTTAATTGTACATAGAGCAGGTTGACGACGATTAAAATATCTATGAAAGTATTCCTCACCTGCACAAACTGAATTTTTATGGCATATGATATAACATTCCACCATATTCAGTTGTTCTTCGTTAGAATATTCCGTTTTATTACGAAAACTTGTCAATATCGACTGTCATTTCAGCACTACTAATTGAATTACTCTCAAACGAGGAAACGTCAAAGTGAAAGCAATCTTTTTCATGGCTACCTACGTTGAAAGTGAACATAAGAGAGAAAAGCATCCATAACTCCGCTATTTATGAATAACTATATCGAGTATTAGATCGTTGAAAAGCTCTAAAAATGTCCGATTTTTTGAGGGCATAGCCAACTATGGTTTCCATTCAAAAAAAGATAAGTCATATCTCGAAAACGAGAGCTGTCACGCAAATGACGACATGACAATCATATTCGGGATACTCGTACAATTCCATTCAATTTTGATATTTACACTTTTTTTATAAAATCAAAAACAAATGAGCTAGAGGAATTTGACTACATCGACAGAATTTCGTTTTTTCAAAATATTTAGTAAGCCCTCACTTTTTACAAAAATCCGAAAGTGTCATTAAATTGCGCCAGTAAAATTGCAAATCTTTCTCAATTTAACTATTGCTCTATCTCCGTTAGTTTCCGAGATCCCCATACTGATCATCAAAAAAACTCACTCTGTATATCATATAGACTGTCTTGCGTACAAAAGAATGACACTTCGAAGAGAGTATTCAATATCTCTGATAGGTGAAATAACAAATTTGAAAAGTGTTGGAAAATATTATAAATGTCACAAATTCCAAACGTATAAAAAATGTCAGAAAAGTAAATAATCTCAACATAAAAAAAACCGGAAATGAAAAAACGATCAGTGTCAAAAATATTACATGTCAAATGTGTTAATTCTTTATACTAAATACCAAAAAACTAGTATTTTTAGAAATTACGAAATGAAAATATGTTCAAAATAAATATGCAAACACCCGGATTTGTCTAGCCCGTGCTAGCTAATTAATCTATAAATTAATTTTGTCAAATAATGTACCGAAATTGGGAAACTTACTAATAATGTTGTGTATAACTCTACTTTTTAAAATTGCATATGAGAATTTCCATGAATTTTAACAGATATATTGAAAAATAATTATTATAATTAATTACGTATTTCATAGAAACTGGAGGTATATTATCATGACATGGGAAGTGTTGCTGTGATAAATAATGTAACTGGTAAAGGACTTTTTAACTCAAACTCCATTTTTGAGCGACTTACTCAGGTAATGAAAAGTGTTTTTGCCGAAGAACTACATCGATTAAACGATTGGCCAATTTCGCTGATAATGAAATTTGATACGGTAAATACAGACTCTATAGACATATGCTCGCACAAGAAACGATTTATCTTTAGAGCTTTTAGGCGCTTGTCAGACATTAGACAGCGACATGAAAAAGCACTCGCATATCTCACCTGGACGTAAGCGGGATCCGCTCTGTTCGTACTGTCAATCTTTCTACCTCGCGGATCTCTCCATTCCAGTTGGGATGCCAAACTTGGATCCGGCACGATTGGTCGACAGGTCAAAGCCAGACTTCCGCCTACTTCTTTATCTACTTGTTGATTAGGTTGTATTTCTAGTCTGGGCTGTTGGGCGTTTGAAGCTGAAAAGACAGAATTTCAGTTAATTAAAGTGAATGGAAGAATATAGTTTTACGTTTTAAGTAATAGAAATCGTTTCATATACATTTCCGGTTCAAAACATGTAATGTGTACATTTTTGAAGTATTTGCTTGCAAAATATGTGCATTGTTCCATGTTAATGCATACGTACATGATGATCAAATATACAGGTTACTGTATATCGGAAACAATTCAATACAGAAACTTGAAAAACAAATATTTTTTAACCGACTTCCAAAAAGGAGGAGGTTTTCAATTCGTCGCGAATTTTTTTTCGCTTTTTTTTGTATGTATGTTACCTGATTTCTTCTGTCGTGCACCGTTTTGAATGAATATGGTCTTGTTTATATATCCGGAATGGTGAAACTGAAAATTTTGGAAAAGAATTCTATTCGTAAAGTGATAAAATTTGTGAACGAACACATGCGTGCACGGAAATCGACCAGTATCCCTAATATTTTAGTCGATTTTTCGATAACTCCTTATGGATGTGTATAGTTTTTTAACGTTTAACTATTAAGGAAGATCCTTAGGTGTTCTCATATACTTTTCTGGGACGTGCAACTTGCAGTTTTGCAGAAAATCGCCGAAAATTCCAAAATTCTTATCAAAAACTTCATCGAAATGACATAACGGACATTTCCTCATAAATATTTTAATTCCAACGTAATAGTGCGGTAATTTTAGGCACTGGAAGGTTTAATTTGGAATTTGAAAATTTTCTATGTACATCTCAAGCATATAGGTAGTAAATCATAGTATTTTCGGCTCCTTAAATCAATAAGTACCAAGCTCGTTTTGTTTGTATACCAGGCAAATAGTTATTTAAATGCAAATTTTTCCATTTTGCGAAGACGGTCAAACTTTAAACTGCTATTTGGTGTGTTTATTTATAGACAGGGTGTTTAGTTATAGCAAACAAAATCACAAAGTAAAGTGATAGAAGGAGTTGCATTTATATGAAGATTGAAATATAGGACCGACTAGAATGATAGTGGTCCGTAGGCAGCCGTATATACAGGATGGTTCGAATATAGGGTGCACTGGACGTTTCGTGGTATAAAAATGTTGGAAAAGATGTGAAATTAAAATCATATAGGGTGATTAAAAAACTGTTATATGATGTGGATATAAGCAAATCATATACAGGATAGTTGAAATATATGCTGGAGTTGAATTATATTTATACAATGTGATTAAAAAATTATTTCTTTTGTAGCCCGTAAGAAGTTGCATAAAGTGTGGAGAGGAATTAATGTTACACGGCGATAATATAAAATGAAATAATTTATGGGCTATCCTACAAGGAGTTATATACTATGGTTGAAATATAGGTCGGATTTGACTCCGTAAATATGGGATGGATTCTACTCCGTCCTATAGTTTACAGAAGGCAGCTAACAAATTTATGCTTGTCCGTGGGCAGTCATATGTACAGGATGGTTGGTACATAGGTTGGAGTCGAATTATCTATAGTTATACAGGGTTGTCAAAAGAAAGTTGAAAATGGTTACATGGCGTGGTCCATAAGGCATAAATATATTTTGGGCTTATTAAGTCAACGCGTACTAGTACATTTTGTTCGTAAACATTTACCTGGCAATTTAAATGAAAATGTATCATTGTGTAATGTTGAGGCTTTCGATGTTACCTGGTCCTGTCTATTAAGGTTATACATACAAAATAAAAAATAAAGAATCAAAACTACCCGAGTTCAAAAAAACTAAAATGTTGAAAATAAAACATTTAAAAAATATATAACCGACTTACACCTATAACATTAAAAGGTGTTCATTCTGTACAAATTAATTACCTACCAATCTAGTACATTTTTGAAGGCGGTGCCAAGCAACAATCAAGTTTGATGAAGTAGTAGATAGGTATGCAATGAAGGATTTTAGATTTGCTCGGCACCGACTTCAAAAATATACTAGGTTGGTAGGTAATTAATTTGTACAGAATGAGCACCTTTTAATGTTTACATTTTTTACTTCCTGGGTAGGTACCTAACAACATTGAATGTGTTATTTATTTGCTAGAGTTGTATTTTGTTATAATTATTTTTAGCTTTTTAGTTATAGGTGGAAGACGGTTATATATTTTTTTTAAATGTTTTTTAAATATACTTTCGCCGGTATTTTTAGGATAAGAACAACATATTACGAGCTTGACTGAATTTCATTTTGATATATTTCTTAAATGTCTCAATAACATGACATTATCCAAAGACAAGACCCTGTCTAAACGATTTCTAGTCAAGGAAATGATCCAATTCAGAAAATTCACCAAAAACGTTGGAGTTGTTTGTTAAAATAAATATACCTTGTTCATATCATACTATTAGATAATAATACTATGTGTGCAATATTAATTCAAATCGAAATGTAAGTGTATTAAACAACTTGAGAATATATCATAGATACATTAAAAAAACTAATAGAAGTTGACTTTATATTTCCAACTAGAAAATAAATTTAAAAGTGCAACGGCCTATACATCTCAAAATGTCTTGCGTTAAAAGTGTCTGTGATTCTTTCATGAATATAATCCATAAATCTTCAGTAAGTAGAGATTTAAGTTAAAGGTTCAAATGAAAACATCAGTGCTAATGTATTTTTAAATAAAGATTAAGATAAATTCGCCTGAAACCTCTTAAAGTGAAATAAATATTTACGAAGAACGAGAAAATACAAAAACAAACTTTTCCAACTTTTCCGAGAGTTTTCCTTGCAGCATATCCGATTCAGTCCCATGTGTCTTTCTAATTGTTGTTTATGAACCCCATTATACGTGTATTACGTACTGGTAGCATTCGACTCCTCATAGAGGAGCTATTACCCGTCGGCTGGGGTGTCAACCTATTTATCCCATTTAATGTAAAATTCATTTCGCAAATGACGCCTCCTGTATTTTATTTGGGAACAGCATCCACCCTTGTTGTTTCTTAATGTTATAAATAGCCATACTGATATGAATTTTGGATAACAACAAATTGCTTTACATATTTAGTTTCTTGGAGTTACAATATTATTTGGCTTTGTAACCGACTTCCAAAAAGAAGTTTATCAATTCGTTGGCATCTTTTTTTGTTTTTACGTAGGCTCAGTGATTGTTCAAAAGCAGCTTGAGCAATTTTGATGATTTAAACTGCACTGTATTAAGGAATATTTCGGAAGGACGTACCATTAATTTTCTATACCGGGAGATTTACGGTTTTCCAGAAAATAAAAAAAAGCAGTAATTAAGGGACGACACCTCAACGAATCTTCACTGTTTTTTATAAAAACGCACAATCAAGTTGAATACTTTAAATTGTATTTTACAAAGGTATATACCAACTTGAGTCCGTTTATTAGGGTTCCCTGATAATATCACTCCGGATTTCTGCCTCTGTCACATCACAGCAGTTTTCTCCTAAACTACTGGACCGAAGAGGTTGAAATTTGGTATCAATGTATAGTTTGGGGACCCGATCAGGAGTACATATCGTAAAAAAAATTTTGATTTTAGGGGTAACTCTGGGGGAAAAAACTAAAAAAAATCTACTGTGCCTAAAATTTTGAAAAAAATAGAAAATACAGAACGTTGCCTGAACTTTACAGGAAAAATAAGGAGAAACCATTAATAATAATTTTAGGGGGCAAATTATAGAATTAAATGAAAATTTAAAAATAAAAAAAGTTTCAAACGCATCATGTAATACATCAAATGTATTCTGAGGACCACAAATATATTTTTTTCACATTAAAAAAAATTAGTTAAAAAGATATTAACGAAAACATACCACGATTTACCCCCTCCCCCCTTTTCTCCGAAACTATAAAACGTAAAGTTTTGAAAAAAATTAGAGATATAGGATCTGATCTGAAGTTTACTGGAAAAATAAGGAGAAACCTATACTTTTAATTTTTTTTGAGGGGGGGCAAATTACAGAATTAAATAGAAAATATAAAATTACAATTGTTCCTAATCCATCATGTTATATATTAAATGAAAGGGCTCATTATGACGAAAACAAATATATTTGTTTCATATTTTTAAAATAAATTAATTTTATGATATTAACAAAAATATAAAAAAATTTAACCCCCCCCCTATCACCGAAACCACAAATATTTTAAAATCTATTAAAAAAATATTTAAAATAAATTAAACTATAAGACCTTTTTTTTGTTTACAGGAAAAATATGAAGAAATCCCTAATGTTAATATTGACGGCCAAATTATAGAATTAAACGGAAAATAAAAAAAATATATTTTTTAAACGCATCATGCAATATATCAAATGAAAGGGCTCGTTATGAGAAATACAAATATATATTTTTCATATTTTTAAAATTAATTGTTTACAAGATATTAACATAAAGATATAAAAAAATTTCATTTCTCGCTTTTCCCAAAACCACTAAAACTACCTAAAATTTTGAAAATAATTAGGGGTACTGAGAATCACTTGAAATTTATAAGAAAAATTATTAGAAAACTCCCATAGTAATTTTCGGGATAAATTATAGAATTAAATGGAAAATAAAAATTCAATTTTCAAAGGCATCATGTGATATATCAGATAAAAGCCTCATTATGTGAATTACAAATATATCATATTTTTAAATCATTTGTTTAAAAGATATTAACAAAAATATTAAACATCGACTTAATTCCCACTTTAGAAACTACACTATTTAAATTTTGAAAAATATATTTTATTAGTATTTTTTAATAATTTAAATAACAGATTTAATAATTCATAAGTTAAAACTTGACCTATTTTGCCCTTTATCTTCCAATCTACAAAGCCTCAAAACTCAGACAGTAGATTACAAAAGGTTTCTCTGAAAGTTTATTAGTAAAATAAAACTCTAATGTTAATTTTTGGGGGCCAAATTAGAAAATTAAATACATATATATTCTGATAAAAACCAAGCGAATCCTGGAGCTGATAAAATAAAAAGTCTATGTGTGGAAAATCAAAGTGTATATTTTTTATAAATTTAAAACACTTCCTTTAAAAGCTATTAGGGTAAATATAAGAAAATGCACTCATTCCCTGCTTGTCTGAAATTGGAATATTAGAATCTTGAAGGTAGTACGGAACCCTTAGTATGCGAGTCCAACTCGCACTTGACCAAATTATTTTTCTATAACGTAAACCATCGTTTTTCAGAAAATCGGAAAATATATGCAAAACACAGTTTTTTTAACTATTATTTCCATTCCCGAAGAAATTACGTGTAAATTACACATGAACACAAACGGTAACTTTCCACATCAAAATGGCGACCAAGAAGGAGAAGCCTCAACTCAAGTCAAACCTGACAAAAATGGATAAGCGTAAACGCATTACCGTTATAGTGGCGGGTAACTTGAGCTAATGGTTTTTCAAAGCAGCAAAACAAAATAGGAATAAGCCTTGTTTTTAATTCTATTAATGATTTATCAGTAATTGTTGTTGACGTATAAGCGGCATAAATAAAATGTGTTAATTGATTGCCACAAACTCACTTAGTCGATTAATAGCCAGAGTTGTGCTCTTGTTGTTACGAAAACCAAATTGATTTGGTGTAAAGATATGATTTACTTCAAAGTAGTTAATCATTTGGTCTTTCAATAAAGATTCAAGAATTTTAGAGATTATTGGCAATAGAGATATAGGCCTGTAATTAGTTACATCTTCGGGATCTCCTTTATTTTTATAAACAGGTATAACTTTTGCAAATTTGAGAACAGATGGAAATTCAATTTCACATTTATATATTTTTTAGTTCAGATTTCATATTCAAATGTTGAGATTTTAATTTTTAAATATACAGTTTTATTCTCAAACTGTAGGATTATTTTTACATGCCTATCATTATAATTCCATAATACACAAAATATTTTTCACTAAAAATACAATACAATACGTGTAGTAGAATAAATCGTTGTCAATAAGTTAAGGGAGCTAAAGAATATCTTTCCACCGACCTCACTACTTCCCTAACAGTAATCATAGCAATCCAGACTCGGGAATTATAAGCAATAAAAAAAATGGCTCTTCATAAAAGCGAACATTTAATCAGGATAGTTACAGCTTTTGGAATAATAGTTTCCATCTCGGACACATAACAACCCACAGATCATAAACTTTAATAACCTACAATAAAGTGAATAATGACATTAGCAGTCTCGGGAAAGATGGATTATTTGTGCTTTTACTTAACTTTGATGGAATAATTACTGACAAATGCGACATCAGATATAAAAGCATTAAGTTATGTGACATATGTAGTATCTCGTGAATTGTTACACTGGTTTTTATTAAACAAAATGCAAGTTGTTGAAGTGTAATTTTAGGAAATTAATGAAATTAAGTTTTCTGTATTGTAGCCAACAAAATAAGTAATACACTCTGGAATTTCATACATAATATCTATTTTATATCTATTTTATTAAATCTGACTGAGTTGTTAGTAGTACTTGTAAACTCCATGAGCTTCAGGAACACTTAATATTGTTATAAACTCCCTGGGTTCAAATGTAATTTAATTTTAAAAACTGACATTCACTTTAACTTTCTAGAACTTTTATATACCCGTAAAACATCCAATATTTTCAACAGCTGATTCTATACAACATCGAAATGATAACAACAAATAAGCTGAACGCACTAAACTAAACTAACTACTGAAATAAATTAATATCGCCTTATATAGCGTACGCCGAATTTCCTAGTCGTTCTACCTTTGTTCGCACAGCGTCCAGATAAACAGATTTTGCCCATTCGAACCTAGTTCTTGTTTTTTTACTATCCCAGCGATAGATGTTTAATTGGGATGAATAAAATTTTACATTGCTTTCGCCAGGGACGGAGTGGATAAATTTTATAACAATATTCTGTTTCTGTGATGACTTTCTCATAAAGAACTGGACGAAATAATGGGCCTTTCACAGACGTTTCAGATAATTTCAGCAGTTTACTGAGGCATGCTAATACATTGTCAAATCTTTGATCAAATATCTTTGAAAAAACACGTTTGTCAAAGATATTTGATAGTGTAATACCTAATCTCTGATCAAATATTTCTTTGACATATATCTTTTATCACATTTACAAGCGTCTTCCTATATTTGATTATAGTTTTTTGGACTTTGTCAGTGAAAAGGAAAATTTGCGCCTGCAAAGTGTATTGTGAATTGTACAGCAAATATTTTATTATATGAAGACCGTTGATTTTGTATAATGTTATATATAAAATAGACGTGGACGTAGAAATACTATTATATATATATATATTTATTTTTAAAGCAATTTTGTGTGTTGTCAAATAGTGAGCTATAAATCACATCACAGATTTATATAGATAATGAAGGGCAGTGTTGTATTCGATTAAAATGATCTAGGTGGACCCTCTATATTATACAATTTTTTCATTTGTGTATTTCATTAGCAATTATAATAGACAATTATCGTATCAACATCTATAATGTGGCCTTATCCATTCAAAAATAATTCTTTTGTCATTCTTGCCTTCTGTCTCAGCTCTTTTAATAAGTTCAGGTGTAGGGTAGTTGCTTGCTGCGTCGATTTTCTGATCCTTGGTGGCTATCGGCCACTTTTCCATTCTTCTACGAAAGATCACCTACGCCTGTTTGAAAAAATTCCAACAGTTGATCTTAGAATTAACATTTTGGTTAAACTGCTAATAATATTTTCTTCTTATCAGGCCCAGTACTGACAAACTATACCTTTCTAGGCGTCGATTACTTTTTCTTTTTAAAATGACTGAAAATCTAATAAAAACACACCACAGTAGCACAAACAAACATAGAATTACATATATTCCTCATTTTGAATAGAAAATATTTGATCAAACATTTGAGGTTATATGTCATTTAATCAAATCTGTTCTCACATTCATATCAAATATTTGATCAAATGTTTTATAAAAGATTTTATCAAACATAATTATAATTAAATGAATGATTCATGGCTTACAATCGACTGTTGGTAATTACTAGGGTAGACCCTGAGCAGAATTCTGGTAAGACTCACAATATGTGCTAAAGTCTTTTACCGCGTCAGAAGCATTTGCTGGACGTTGAGATGGAAAAATCTCTTCATGAAGTAATCTTTGCTAAATTACATCTTTAAAAATTAATACTTCTGAAGTCAGGCCTGCAGATTTATCAATAAAAACGGTGAAACGTTAATAAAAGTATGCAAATTCACTTACCAGAAGAACTGATTATCTTGTATACACAATGAAGAAACTTGTTGGATGTTGTTTGAGCAGGATATGTTTTGGCAGGATATTTTTTCAATTTAAATACACAGCAGAAGTTTCGAACCGTATTTTAGAAACAGCCTCTATAAGAGTATATATTCCGCAAAAATATCGGGACATAGATAGCTGCAAATTCGTAAATGCTATGCGATATTTTATGTGTGTGTTAGGTGTTATATTAAATACACACATATGTGCAGGCACATACTGGTACCACAAACTTACACTCGTTTGTGGACAATCGTGTAAAAAGTGGTAGACTAATTCAACTGAAAGCATTGCTTTTATCAATTATTCAAATTCATACATATTGAATCGAAAAAAAAAATTTCCATGATGTTGCCAAACTTTTAACGTTATTAATAGTAAATATTACGTGTAATATAAAAATGTAACTTTAACATTAATACGATTGAGTCATGTAATAACGTAAAAGCATTAGTGGTTAAAGGTTGAAATCGGTGCTACTCCATATCTCACCAGAAGCGTTTTATTACGATATAGATCTGTTGAGGGTGGAACTGAGGTTTTAACACCCTCGAGTAAACTTATCATGATATATTGAGTAATTTTTTTATATTGGTTTTTTATGTTAGCAGGAGGGAGAAGAAAGTAACGAGAAAAACATCCAGGGACGTTACGAATCTATCAACGAAGTGTACCATAATTTAATTTGTACTTATGCCATGTTTAACGTGATTCATATACTCTTGTCATTTTCGAAAAAATTAACCAGCTTTGAAAATAATAGGTATGGGTCCTGAAAGATTTTGTATAATTAGAAGAATAAAATACAATTTAACAACGGGACTTGAATCTCATATAGACAGGGTGAGTTTTTTTAATGATCGGTATGGGGATCTCGGAAACTAGCGGAGATAGAGCAATGGTTAAATTGGGAAAGATTTGCAGTCTTACTGGCCCAATTTAATGACACTTTCGGATTTTTGTAAAAAGTCATGGCCTACTAGATATTTTGAAAAAAAAAGAAATTCTGTCGATTTAGTCAAATCCCTCTAGCTCCTTTGTTTTTGATTTTATAATAAAGTGTAAATATCAAAATTGAAGGGAATTGTATCCCCAATATGATTGTCATGTCCTCGTTTGCGTGACAGCTCTCGTTTTCGAGATATGATACAAACTTATCGTTTTTTGAATGGAAACCATAGTTAGCTATGACCTCAAAAAAATCGGACATTTTTAGAGCTTTTCAACGGTATAATACTCGATATAGTTATTCATAAAAATAACGGGGTTATGGATGCTTTTCTCTCTTATTTTCACTTTTAACGTAGGTAGTCATGAAAAAGATTGTTTTCACTTTGACGTTCCCTCATTTGAGAGTAATTCCATTAGTAGTGCTGAACTGACAGTCGATATTGACAAATTTTCGCGATAACTGCGGTATGTTCAATAGACACAATGAGCATATCTGGGCTAAAGAACACCCTTTCCATGTAGAACAAAGACGACCCCAGATAAAATTTGGTATTAGTGTTTGGTGTGGTATCATAGGGTCTACTATTGTGGGGCCTTTTATCTATGACGAATCACTTACTGGGGAGCGCTACTTGCATTTATTGCAATACACTTTTCAAGACATGTTGCATAATTTGAATTTGAGAACTCGTTTAGAAATTGAGTGGTTCCAACATGATGGAGCACCTGCTCATAACTCGTTATTAGTAAGACAACACTTAGATAATATCTATCCAAACTCTTGGATAGGAATTTATTAATAGCATAATTTTCAAATTGTAATCACAATTACTTAAAAAGACTGACGAAGAAATAAAGAACTTTGAAAGCTTTCACAAACTAAAAGTGTCTTTTACTACTTTATAAAAACCACTCATAAAAGGCTGCTTTACCGAAACTTAGAAGTACACGTAGTGAGAATTTCTGGACCAGTTTAAATATATAAAACTGATACTTAAATATTACTAAGCATTAAATTTCTTTTTCCCGACATGATCATACATTGTATGGCAGCACACTCCCTCTAAGGTACGCATAACGCGCCTTAGGGGTAAATTCACTAACCCCAGATATCCTAGATATCAAAAGGGTTTAGCTCTGTGGGAGCCCTTGCCAGGTTATCAGGCCCGTGGTTGGAGTCGTGGCAGCTTCCCATGAATTTTCTGACCGTCCGGGCAATTCCTAACAAAACGGCTTTTTGGATTAGTTGGTAAAGATGTTCGCCCAGACCGAGGTATTTTAAATTATTTAGTGCAAGTTTTGAGACTACTCCTATTGTTGACATAACAATTGGTACAGTTCGTGTGTTGTTCATGTTCCACTGTGTCTTTACTTTGAAATTCCAAATCCCTGTAATTGGCTATTTTTTCTACATATTTATGCCTACATATTTATGTTATTGTTGTTAGGGATTGCTATGTCAATTAAATTTGTTTTCCTAGAGATTTTATCTACTAAAACTATATGTGGTCTATTGTGAGCAACAGTCTGATCGGTCAGTATCGCGCGGTCCTAGTACAGTTTGCAGTTGTTATTTTCTAAAATAGATTTTGGTTGGTATATATAGTAGGGTGTTCTTACCGACTGTGATAGCTCAAGTTTCAGCGCTAGTTCCTGGTGCGGTATTTTTGCCACAGCATCGTGTCGTTCTTTGTATTCAGTTGCAGCGAACGCTTGACAACCTCCTGTGATATGCTGGATAGATTCAGATGTTTGGCAACCATATCTGCATCTGTCGTTGTTGATAGAAGGGTCTTTGACAATGTACTTTAAGTAGTTCTTAGTGGGAACTACTTGATCTTGCATTGTCAATATAAAGCCTTCCGTTTCAGGAAATATATGACCAGAGATCAAGCAGTAGTTCGACGCTGTACTGTCGACATAATCTTGGTTGTCGTCATTTATATGTCTTCCATGAAGGGGCTTCTCTTTCCATTTGAGCAGATGCTGATCAGTGGTATACTTGAACTTGTGTTGTCAGTCGCAGAGGTGTTGAGTCATCAACCTGACATGACTCTGTATAGATTATAAAATTCTGCGAGTTTCTGGAAATGATTACACAAATTAGAATTTTGTTGATTAAGTAACTTGTCTATATCTGTCACTCCTCTCAATTTTGAGCTTTTGTTAGTATTACTCGAACTTTCCGTTGTAATTTTCGGTCTTGCACCCGTTAACTATATCGAAAGAGTAACTAAGCCCTGAACACGCGTAGGTGTTAATAGCCTGAAACAAATTTTTACTGTTAAGTCTTCAGCAGTCGTGTTACCCTTCTATAAAACTCCTTTTTCATGGTGGTGTGATCAATTTGTTGAGCCTGCTTTATTCCAAGGTATTTGTAAGCATGGCTTTCCTCCATGGATTTAATTGAGGTGCCATCTCCCATTTCGTAGGGCCCCTGCTGTATTTTGCCTTTAACTATATTAATAATTCGGCATTTGTCTAGACCAAATTACATATGGATGTCACTAGAGAACCCTTCTACTATTTTAAGCATATCATGCAGCTGTTGTTCTTTTTTATTATTATCTTCTTAACTCTGCGATTAATTAATATGGAGTAATAGGCAAATTTTATCTTCAGAAACATTCCCAGTGTCTAGACTAAATGTTTCTCTTTAATATGCAGCCAAATAGATGGAAAAAGAAAATTTGTGAAAACATATAGAACAGAAGCCACAAACAAACACTTTTTTTATTGGTTTGATTGGATATCCTAACGTACAAATCTACCACTTTTATGATAACAGCTCTTATCACTATTGCAAATATTTATATTTTCGTGTTACGAAATTCTTTGAAAACTATTTCAAAATGCGACCAAAAGATCATTCACAATATGGTTCAAAATATCAGTTACAAATATGAATATCATGCATGAATGTCTAAAACTTGTTAAAAACAACAATTAAATTACAAAATGATTGATCTGTTGAACTGTACATTAAAATAATTCTGGGCTAGAAATTTCATCATGTTTTTGCTATAAGTTGAGATTCCAATATTGCAGCTTCACCAGATCTTCCTCCGTCAAGTATTTACTTCGCAATCTCCAATAAATTGAATCTGACGGACGAAAAATGAATTCCTTCTACCAATTGAAATAATTTTAAATTTACTTTGGATTTTTGCAAGTGCTCGTTTCGCTAAAGTTCTCTTCAAGATATTAGACACGCAATCGGAATATTACCATTTCTAATAAACTGCTGTTATGGAAATCTTGAACATTATTTAGTATCAGGAATTCCTTTTATTAAACACTTGAAATTTATTGGCTCTCGGGAAATGTTATGATATCGAAATTTTATAAAAACAATTTTTGTATCATATAAAAAATAAGATTTATGGTGATACAGGTAAATTTTGTGGTATAAACTGGTAACTAACGACATGTTTAATTATTTTGATTCTATTATTACGACCGATATTCCTTTAAATGCAGAATCTATAAAGCATTTAAAAAAAATGCCACTTTTCTACCTGTAACTTAAAAATAATTATAACAAAATCAACTCTAGCAACGGGCTAACACCTACGAGGGCTGCCTTTTATATTTCGGACTAAAGAACAAAAATTAATTACCTACCAATCTAGTATATTTTTGAAGTCGATCGAAAATCGCTTTATTGTTTTTCAAATCATTGATTGTTGCCCCACTGAAGATCTATACTACTTTTGCATGCGTTTGAACCAATTGTCGAATGCACTTTTTTTACATTTTTTACTTCTGATTGAGCTATCTCCAACAACATTGCTATTCTGAACGCAGCAACCGCTTTTTAGTTTTAGGTGTCGGTTGACCTCTCAGTTTGTTTTTAATGTTTTATGTACGGGATCTTTTATAAAACATTTGGTCAAAGTCAGGAACTATATGGCGGATGACTCATCAAATCTGATCAAAATTTTTGAGTGGTCAATATAAATGCAGTTGTTTGTGCCGATTGTGTGAGAGCTCGCATTGTCGGTGGTGAAAGAGTGATCCGTCTTCGGCTGTTGGTTTTTTCCTCATTTCTGTAGAAGAATGGACATAGCCACCAAGGCAAACAAATGAGCGTTGATGTACCACTCAGAATTGACTGTTCTGCGTTGTTCTAGTGTGCGGTTGCGACCTCAACATTATCACAATGATTTTTCTCATTTAAATTGACAGGTAAATCGTACAAAATCTAGTTTGCTTGGAAGTGCCTTCGTGCCGCCATGTAACAACTTTTGTTGGTATTCGATCTCCATCTAAACAACCAAACAGTCGACTGCTGTTTACTTTCGGGCTCAAACGCGTAAATCCACGATTCATCACGGAGTCAAATGTCCTATAAACGTATTTTGAAGCACCGCGATCGTATTTTTAGCTTTTATATCGACCAACATCGACACGAGCCTATAAAAGAAATAATTTTGAACGCATATGACAAATTGTGATGGGATCCAACGCGATACAAATTATATTTTTGACATTCAAATGTTTATGCAATATTGAATGTATGGTGGTCCCACTAATGTGTAGGTTGACTCAATCTCACGATAGGTCACATGACGATCTTGCAATATCAGTCGCGCACAGCATCAAATGAATTTGCTATTAGGCCGGAACAACAACTGTTTTTGACGACCTTCGCGAAATTCGTCTTTAAACTACGACCTCGATTGAATGCATATACCAACGATAAACAGTGGTCTCATTGATGGAGTTTCATCGTTAAAAATTAAATTTGCACTTAATTCCACGTCGAAATTTGTAAAAAATAATGCACGAAAATGTTCACGATTTCATTCCGATTTTTTGGCCACGAGATGAGATCACTTCTAAGATTACGTTAAACTATACACATAGCGCTCGTATGTTTAATAACGATTCTGCACGTGTGTATTCAAAAATGTTCAAACTTTACGATAGAGCTGTTTCCAGTTGTCAGATTCAAAACGCACCACAGGGTCAGGTGTCCAATCCCGAAATATAAAAGGCAGCCCTCGTATCCAAATCAAATGAGGCTTTGTTCGGCCTATTTAGTAGATGGTTTATGTGGAGTTTGCACAAAATGGGTCGAGCAGTTCTTCAGTTATCACATTTTTTGTAACAAATGAATTCAATAAATGGCCGATCATTTCGTTAATAGGGATTTTGCTGTCAAATTGAAATTTTTTTTAGATGAGGATTGTGCGGTCAAATTGAACCTTTTTTCAGTGTTGACAGTACAAGCATGTTGTTACGTCATTCATGCGGTCATGTCAATTTGGACATGCTTCGATTAAAGCAAATTGTCAGCGGTAATTATTGCTTTGTGTTTATATTTTTAAACATATTGTTGAGTGCATTCCTACAAACGGTGCGTCTTGACTTGTTCAAATGTACTATGTATATGTGTGCGTGTTTCTCAGTTTTTTAGCGAGCCGTCTGTGTTTCATATCGTTTACAGGCTTTATTTGTATTAAATTGTCAAACGCATTTACACAAAACGGTCAGTTTTGAACAGTTGAAGTGAATTACATGCATGTATGTGTGTTTTTGTCTTTGAAAAAATATATTGTGTGCATACGGGTGTTTTATTCATGTAACAGATAGAAGCAAGTCGATTTAAAAATGAATTATTTAATGACATTTTTATATACATTGACGTATGCAGTCATATACAGTGATGGACAAATGTGTGGAACCAAATTAATATCTCTGGAATTATTAGAGATATCAAAATGAAATTTCAAAAGTGGATACTGCAGTAGATTGCCTATTTGTTTCCAAATTTTTTTACAATTTTGAACTTCCTGTTTTACCGGAAGTAATGTCGATTTTAAAATTTGCAATGAAACACCCTGTATAGTATTTTACTTTCTGATGAAACATTTTATTGCAAATACAAAAATATCGAGTTTGATATTGTTTACTTCAATACCTACCTAGATATTAACAGAAAAGTGACAAAGGAAAGGAAAAATTCGATGGTAGCTAAACTCGGTTCAGATTTCATTTACGCCCGATATAAACAAACTGCTCGGTAAGGATTTTGTATTTCTATCAGCCAACCGGTGGCATTTTACCGTCACAGCCAAAAGCACTGCTTGTTCCATAGTCGAATACACGTGCGTTTGTTTAAATCAGGCGCAAATTAAATCTGAATCAAGTTTCGTTGTCCATGAAATTCATTGCAGAAGTGACAACAGTAGTTGTCAAAATAAGTTATTAGTTTTTTTATTTGAACGTAAGAAGATTGCATTGTTTTAATTTGATCGTAAAATGTCCGAATTAAGTGAAAGAGAAAGAATAGAAATATTAATGATGATTGGTTATAGGGAGAGGAAAAGGACGCATCAAGAAGTTTGTGACCTTTTTAACATTGTTCATCCGAATACACAAATATCCCGTTCAGTAGTGACGAAAACTTTGCGAAGGTACGACACAAGTGGAACAATTAGCAATTTACCAAAAAGTGGACGGTTAGAAAGTGCAAGTTATGAAGGTGTAGCTCAAAATGTTGCTACATCTTTGGAAGAAAATCCTCACTTATCCACTACCGACCTCGCCATTATGCATGGAATTAGCCGTCGTTCAGTAGGAAGGATATTAAGACGAGAAAAATATCATCCATACAAAATTCGCCTCGTTCAAGAACTCTCCGAAGACGATTTCGACAGACGTTTGCAATTTTGTGAAACGATGCTGGATATTTGTAACCGTGATAATAATTTTATAAGAACTGTGGTGTTTTCAGACAAGGCTACATTTTGTTTAAATGGTACGGTTAATCGACATAACTGCCGCTACTGGTCGCAAACTAATCCTAATTGGGTACAAGAGGCTCATACACAACATCCTCAAAAATTGAACGTTTGGGCCGGCATTTATAACAACAGAATCGTGGGACCCTTCTTCCTACAAGAAACTTTAAACGGAGATAGGTATTTACAGCTCTTGGAGACACAAGTTATTCCGGCATTGGAGGTAATTGGACAATTACCAAATAATATCTGATTTCAGCAGGATGGCGCACCACCCCATTACGCTCGCATTGTTCGAGATCATTTAGACAGGACATTTCATCACAGATGGATTGGAATAAGGGGTACTTATGAATGGCCTGCACGAAGTGCCGACATTAATCCACTAGTCTATTTTTTGTGGGGTTACTTAAAGTCTAAGGTTTATGTTGATAGACCAAATAATTTGAATTAGCTGCAAGAATAACTCAAGACATCCATAGAATTACACCAGAAGTAAGAGGTAATGTTACTAGAGAATTTAAAAACCGACTTGCTTATTGCCAAGAAGTAAACGGTGCTCAGTTTGAACATCTAATACATTAAGTTTAGTTAAGTTAAGTTTCAATGTTTTGAAAATCACTTAGATTTAGTTAATAATTATGATTATGTATTTCTTTAATGGATATTAGATTTTTCCTTTCCCTAATTACTTTTCTGTTAATATCTCGGTAGGTATTGAAGTAAACAAAATCAAATCCGATATTTTTGTATTCACAATAAAATGTTTCATCAGAAACTAAAATACTATACAGGGTGTTTCATTGCAAATTTTAAAATCGACATTACTTCCGGTAAAACAAAAAGTTCAAAATTGTAAAAAAATTGGAAGCAAATAGGCAATCTAGTGCAGTATCCACATTCCAAATTTCATTTTGATATCTCTAATAACTCCAGAGATATTTGCTTGGTTCCACACATTTGCTCATCACTGTATATAGATCACAAACAGGAAAATATATTAGGAAAAGGATGTTCATAAATAACAAAGAAAAATTTAGCATCCATCGATAATATTTTAGTATCACTACTTGATCTTTGATGGCGTATAGATAGATTATAGATGACATTTGGATATTTTTACAAACAACCATCTTGTGAAATAAGCTTAGGAATATATTGCTTAAATTTATACAGAATGCCATGCAACACCCTGTACAAGCACTGTCTTGAACTGACGCAGACGATGATAACTTATCTTCGGGTAGAATCAACAATTATTGATTATGTAAATTCTACACCACAAATCATCTATTTACTAAACCACAACCAAGACAAAATTATTTCTGGTGTCAGTCACAATTTATTAAATTCTAAAGACTTAGGAACAAACAAGTCTTGCGTTTATTTGAGTAAATTTGCAACTTTCCTTTCGGCAAACAAACTTCTAACAAAAAAGTTCGGAGTTTGACAATTACCAACAAGGAATTTTTCTCAGACTTCTATTTACTTGTGAACTACTTCTTTAATTAGATTGTTCTTGAACATTTCTCCGCCTTTAAAAACTTTCGCAGATAAAGGAAGTAGAATCTCTCACTCGAATTTACTGTACTAGCATGCAGCGAGTGCTCCTCATTTTAATTTCAAATAAATGCTGTTTTTTATGCAATATGGAAGCGAAAAAATATTTGCCGCAAACTAATTTTGAGGATTTCTTTGCCAGATCGCGAATAAAAGAGCAGTGAGAAACATAGCTCCGAAAATAATATTCGAAAGTTGATTACTAGGAATAAGGACAGTAATGGAAAAAAATATTAAATCATTAAATGGTAGGAAACAAATTAAAATAAAAATTAGGAAATAATTTGCCTCAGCACACACTGCTAGGTAAGTTAAAATAACATAATAAAACATTAAAAATATATTGACCGACTTCCAAGTAGAAGTAAAAAGTAGGAAAATAATTAAAAAAACATAACACTAGACCAATAAATACCACATTCACTGTTGGATGTGCTAATCCATTTCTTAGAGCTCAGCCGTGGATCTGGAAGTACTTTTTTTAAATACTTGTGCAATAAAGGACCAATAGGTTTATATACTAGGCTGTGATATGCAATATTTGCCACATTAACAAGCCGAGCAAATACACCTTCATTGACAAGTTTTTCAACAAATTTTTCCCTACTCTCAGCAGGGCCCGTAAGAGTCCAACTTCCTGGCCCATTGTGACAGGCTGCTTCTATTCCGGCAGGTAATTTATCTTTGTTGTACACTTCAGGCCCAAATGACATTTAAAGTTGTGAAAAAATGTAAACAATAAAAGGTGCTCATTCTTTAAAAATTAATTACGTATCCAAAAACACATAAAAACTCTGCAGTTTAAACTTATACAGTGTGTCCGGTTATGGGCTAGTGATAATCTAAATACATGTAAAGCAACTATTTTAATACACAAATAAACCATATACTAGGGCTCAATACCCCACCCCGCCATATGGCAGCCATTTTTTTTTGATAACCTATTCTCTACGTGTGAACAAAAACGTTCATATCTCATAAAGTTTTGGTCTTACTGAGATAAAAATAGGCTTATTCGACGGACTATCTATCAACTGTCTATCAAGAACATTTAAAAAAAAAGGGTCAAAAAATTATGCAAACAAACAAATTATTGCAAATCAATGCAAAAGCAGTCCCGATAACCTTTCATTTTTTTTCACTAAATCGAAAGTTTTTGAGTTAAGCTACAATACAACATTAAATTCACAACTGTAAGTTTATTACTTTTGGAGTTATTGTTGTTTGAACATAGCGTATGCGCAAGCACAAAAGACCTTTGTCGGGACTTTAAATAGGTAAACATTAAAACCACATAAAATTCTTATTAATTTTTGTTTGATAGTTTTACAATCTTTTATACACATTAAATTTTATCCTACAGCAGTTGTTCAAAGTGTCCACCTCCAGCTTATAGACAAGTTAATGCTCTGTGTGCTATCTGGGCAGTCGAGCGCTTAATTAATTTTAGGTTTGATCTTATTTCTTCGGCGACTGCCATAATTTTAGCGACGAGGTCTTCTCTGGTGTTTGGAACTGTAGCATACACCTTTTGCTTCATATCACCCCACAAAAAATAGTCCAGGGGATTAAATCGGACGAGCGAGCTGGCCACGCTACTACACTACCGCGACCGATCCAGGGTGCATGATTATTGTTCAAATATTCTCTCACTACTCGAGAATAGTGCGCGGGTGCACCATCTAGCTGCAACCACAAATGTTGACGGTATAATAACATACGCTATGTTCCTAATGTAATAAACATACAGTTGTGAATTTAATGTTGTATTATAGCTTAACTCAAAAATTTTCGATTTAGTGAAAAAAATGAATGGTTGTAGGGACTGCTTTTGCCTTGATTTGCAATAATTTGTTGAATTGCATAATTTTTTTACCCTTTTTTTGCATTTCATCTTTTTTCAAAAGTTAAGAAAACGTTAACAATTTGTTTTGAAATGTTGCTGATAGACAATATTATTGTCCGTCGAATAAGCCATTTTTATCTCGATAAGACCAAAACTTTAAGAGATATTAACGTTTTTGTTCATACGTAGAGAATAGGTCATAAATAAAAACAAAATAGCTGCAATATGGAGGGGTGGGGTATTGAGCCTTAGTATGTGAAGTAACCTGACAATTTTATCGTGACATTCTGTCCTAGGAGTTAAGGGAGAACAGCAATTTCACGGAACGTCTCCAGATTCGGAACCTCTGTGTGCTAGTTTCCCCGAAAATCCTAAATGTCGGTCTTACATCTCGCGTCTTCAAATTTGTAGTAATACACTTGTAGTATATGTTGAGTAAGCGATTTTCCACAATTTTTTTAATTTAACGAACTCCCAATAGATTAAAAGGACCTGTCGAAATTTTGTTAAAAGAGGACGATTATATCGCTTCTATTTCCGTAGAATTCAATCGTATCTGTTTGTCGATAATTAAGACTGTCTCCTTTTAAAGAACTCTATATAGGCATAGTTCATAAGGTTCTTCCTAGGTTTTCCCTTATGACGTTAATGGGATCTCTGAGTCAACAGAATTCTTAGATTACATTTTTGCGTCACATTGAAATTCTGAAAAGGCAAGTAACTAGGTATTCAAGTACTTCTACCTTGAAAGCATATACAGGGTGTCTCAAAAGTCTCGGAACGGCATTTTATCTCGGCGGGAACGCATTTTAGAGAAAAATGTTTCAAACAAAACTTATAGGATTCGTCCCTAGCTATCGAATTGTGATCTTGAATTTGACCTTGACCTTGACATTCAAGGTCATTTTAAGGTCAAGTCGATTTTTTCAAATGTGACAACATATTTCTGACCTCGGAAATGGAAAGATCGGAAAATTTTAAGTTCAAATATGTTCTTGACCATTTTTAAAACATGACCTCGGGTTGTCAGTAAAGGTCAAGTCAAGGTTAAAAACAACTTCGTGGCGTAGCTCGTCAAAGTCAAGGTTTAGGATTTTTCCACGGCAATGCGATGCTTAGTATGGCTACGCAACGAAGTTGTTCTTGACCTTGACTTGACCTTTACTAACCACCAGAGGTCAAGTTTTAAAATGGTCAAGGACATATTTGAACGTAAAATTTTCCGATCTTTCCATTTCCGAGGTCAGAAATATGTTGTCCCATTTGAAAAAATCGACTTGACTTTGAAATTACCTTGAAGATCAAGGTCAAATTAAAGGTCACAATTCGATAGCCAGGGACGAATCCTATAAGTTTTGTTTGAAACATTTTTCTCTAAAATGCGTTCCCGTCGAGATAAAATGCCGTTCCGGGACCTTTGGGACACCCGTATAGGATTATATGAGCTATTTGTATTTTTGTGTTCTAACCTGTATATCTATGATATGTATATCATAGCTTATGAGTTGCAGGCATTTAAATAATTTATAACAAATTTTCTGACTGTTTTTCCACTGATTCCCTCGATGTTCGTAATCAATTGATCTATCTCTCAGTAGCGGTTTCGAAAAGATCCAATTACGTTGTCTATATCTCTCATGCAAGCAACGTACGATCCAGTGTTCTCTTCCAGTATGCTCGCACTCCTCAACTGTAAACGGTCTGGCTCTAATTAAACAATTGAATTAACATCTGGCATATTAATTTTAAATTTCTTGATCGTTAAATAATATCATGTTAAATTTTCAGTCATTTTGAAATTCTTTTAGACAACATATTTTTTTAATAACAAACACCCTCTGGCACAATATATTAAATGATAAAAATGTCTGGCAATAATAAAATAACGGTGCTGACAATTTATAAAAATATGGGAAAAGAAAATAAATCTTGAAATGATTTGAGAATTAACATTTTTGACTGTCCATCGTTAGTCAGATGGCCCGTAAACCAATCGTGAGAGAGGAGATACCAAATAATCAGCTAACCTGAAACTCTTGTTTTAGCGACGTTGCTAGCTCTCATACTATTACAAAATGGTTGTCTATAAGCACCTCACTTTAAAATATTTCTTGTTCGTTATTTGTATGAAAGAGAAAAACATCATTTCAATGATCTGGTAATTTTCTTTGGTCCTTCAAAGCATGTTGTTAGGAAACTAATGTATAGGGGAATGATATTTCGTTCTCGTGAGAGGAATACCAAATGACATTATCAGTTTTCATTTCGAAACATCAAGTTTCATTGCGCTCATACATCTCAATGTTTCACGAAAACTCGTGTGAGAAATAACTTAATAAAGTTTTCAGTAAAGTTGAATTATGTGGTGAACTGTCGGAAATATTTATTAGACGTCACTGCGAAATGCTTCTCTTGGTGAATTATTGAACTGTATGACACTTTCATGAAATTTAAGGCTAAAAAATGCAAGTGGAATAGATACGGGGGTTGATCTCTATGTTACCCTTACCTATTTAAAGTTCGTAGCACTGATAGGACAGGTTAAACCTGCGAAGTATTATTGTAGTCCGGTACGAAGAAATTGATATTGTCGTTTAGTTAATCAATGTGTTCCGTGTATTTCGTAAACATAGCTTAGCTTAGCTGTCAGTGTATTGAACCTAATAGATGTCGGTGACATCTAGCGTCTAGTGAGTAATTTAAGTATATGAAGGCATACTATCCTATAACATATACCATACTCTTGACAGTTCGAAACGGCTGTCATACGTTGAATGATATAGTTCTAAATATGTGGATATATATCTGTATATATATTTACTTATGTGTTTTTATATAAAACATTCGAACCATCTGTCAAGAGTATGGTATATGTTATAGCATAGTATGCCTTCATATCTTAAATTACTCACTAGACGGTAGATGTCACCGACATCTATTAGGTTCAATACACTGACAGTTGTCTTACTGATGTGTATTACATCCAAGTATTTCATTTTAGAACTTGTCATTCAAAGAAGCTATCTGACGAGAACTCCTGGTTCGAAACGGCTGTCATACTTGAATGATATAGTTCTAAATATGTGGATATATCTCTGTATATATATTTACTTATGTGTTTTTATATAAAACACTCGAACCATCTGTAAAGAGTATGGCATATGTTATAGTACGCCTTCATATACTTAAATTACTCACTAGACGGTAGATGTCACTGACATCTATTAGGTTCAATACACTGACAGTTGTCTTACTGATGTGTATTACATCCAAGTATTTCATTTTAGAACTTGTCATTCAAAGAAGCTATCTGACGAGAACTCCTGGTTCGAAACGGCTGTCATACTTGAATGATATAGTTCTAAATATGTGGATATATCTCTGTATATATATTTACTTATGTGTTTTTATATAAAACATTCGAACCATCTGTCAAGAGTATGGTATATGTTATAGCATAGTATGCCTTCATATCTTAAATTACTCACTAGACGGTAGATGTCACCGACATCTATTAGGTTCAATACACTGACAGTTGTCTTACTGATGTGTATTACATCCAAGTATTTCATTTTAGAACTTGTCATTCAAAGAAGCTATCTGACGAGAACTCCTGGTTCGAAACGGCTGTCATACGTTGAATGATATAGTTCTAAATATGTGGATATATATCTGTATATATATTTACCTATGTGTTTTTATATAAAACACTCGAACCATCTGTCAAGAGTATGGTATATGTTATAGCATAGTATGCCTTCAGATACTTAAATTACTCACTAGACGGTAGATGTCACCGACATCTATTAGGTTCAATACACTGATAGTTGTCTTATTGAAGTGTATTACATCCAAGTATTTCACTTTAGAACTTGTCATTCAAAGAAGCGTATCTGACGGGAACTCCTGGTTCGAAACGGCTGTCATACTTGAATGATATAGTTCTAAATATGTGGATATATCTCTGTATATATATTTACTTATGTGTTTTTATATAAAACACTCGAACCATCTGTCAACAGTATGGTATATGTTATAGCATAGTATGCCTTCATATACTTAAATTACTCACTAGACGGTAGATGTCACTGGCATCTATTAGGTTCAATACACTGACAGTTGTCTTACTGATGTGTATTACATCCAAGTATTTCACTTTAGAACTTGTCATTCAAGGAAGCGTATCTGACGAGAACTCCTGGTTCGAAACGGCTGTCATACGTTGAATGATATAGTTCTAAATATGTGGATATATATCTGTATATATATATATATATATATATATATATATATATATATATATATATATATATATATATATTATATATATATATTTACTTATGTGTTTTTATATAAAACACTCGAACCATCTGTAAAGAGTATGGTATATGTTATAGTACGCCTTCATATACTTAAATTACTCACTAGATGGTAGATGTCACCGACATCTATTAGGTTCAATACACTGACAGTTGTCTTACTGATGTGTATTACATCCAAGTTTTTCACTTTAGAACTTGTCATTCAAGGAAGCGTATCTGACGAGAACTCCTGGTTCGAAACGGCTGTCATACGTTGAATGATATAGTTCTAAATATGTGGATATATATCTGTATATATAATAACCTTAGCCTTAAAGACCATTCTCAACGATCAAAAGATAAACTTTATTTTATATATGAACAAAGAACTGACGTAGATTAAATTTTATAACTTTAATATAAGAAATTCCACAATAATATCCAGACATGGAGAACTATTGATCGCAGGATGTCGCTAACATCCATGAGGCATATAAAGCACAAGTTTCACGTAATTTCCCAACCGTTTCATTTACAGAGAGTTTGATCTCCTAAGCTCTAAACTTGATGTTTTTTCTCTGCCATTACTACTTAGAATATAAATTAAATTATAAACAACTTTTTAAAAAATATTGCAAGTTTGCAAATAAAATTAATTGGATAACTTTCGCGTTGAAAGTTCTTAGTTTGTTATTTGTTTTATGTCAGATGTAGTATAAATGAAGAGGTTTCTTTACGATAATTAACAAGTGTAATCAAAAACTACCCCTGGAACTTTCAGAGGGTATTACCATCGTTCTTTCTTAAAAAAATATGATACTCTGTTAATTACGAACCCAAATGAAAAATACTGATTAACTATATATGTAATAATGGAAAAGTGACATCAAGACACCATATACAGTATGACAATTTGAAACAATGGCTTTGTCTAAGAACTAAAACGATGTATTAAAAAACCCGTCCTGACTTACCTTCTGACCCTAACCACCCCATTTCAGTAATATTTAAATGTTAAATAGTAACCTAATACTTGCGATACTTCTTCTTAAATTAAAAATAAATGATTTTCAATGATATCCTACAAACTTACTTTGGATTAGTATTCTTCGGTTAATTTAAGAGAATTTAGATAAAATGTTTACTTCATTAACTATTAAATTATTATTAAAGAAGCACTAAACTCAGGTTTATGAAGAAAAAAAAACATCAGAACAGAAATAGATAAATTAATATAAAATACTATATTAAGGCTGGTTTTTCTGTATGTTTCCAAAGTTTAACAAACGACGCAAAAACGAAAACAAAACAACTTATGTATGGTTGAAATGGCAAAAAATGGGAAAACCAACTACAATGTAGATTACCAAAGGAATTGGCCCAAAGGAATCTAAGGCCATTAATGTAATAAATGCTGAAAATAAGTTCCATTATTTTGGAGACAATAATAGTTGAAAGTTTTAAGGCACATTTGCAAATGTTTCTTTTGAAATAGCTCGATATTCTTGAACTACCCGTTGCTGCAGTCCCTCTTTTGACCAAAATTGCGTTTTAAAAACAACGGATATCAGGTGACCTTACAGAAAAAAAATGGTGTTATCCTGTTGTTCAAAACCATTGCTTAACCGGGACGACTAATTCGCAATAAATCTTCGTCTTCTATCAAAGACCTCGTCGACAATTTCATGAAAAATTTGCATTTTGTAAATATGAAAGATATTCAACTTCAGAACCTTCTTTATGAATTTGCCTGATATTACTGTTGATATAGCTCCCTGATGAGTAGACAAGGATAAATATTGGTTGATTCATTGTTCTGTTTCCAATAGATCCAGGAAATTTAGCTACGAATTAATCAATGTAATGTGGCTTACGGTTTTGTGGGGAACCAAAAATTAAGATCATTTCCACACTTTCAGCTAAGCTATATTCCAAAATTGTACAAGATTGTTATTTACAGGTGGTAAAAGCATAAAACACACATTTTAAACTTTTTGTTCATTTAATCTGCAAATATATATATATATATATATATATATATATATATATATATATATATATATATATATATATATATATACTCGGTAACAGTATAAATTAATAACAAAAACAAGTTTCATTTAGATTAATCTGGAAAGTATATACACGAAGGTATTTTTCTTCGGTCATGAAATCATCATTTCCGATGACTGTTTCTCACTAAATGAGTAAATACCTTGAAGAAAATTTGTTTCCTAAATCTTACATTTGCCACTAAAGCACAAAATTGCTTGGAAATATAAATTAAGCAAACATTTCCATCAATTTCATGGTCTATTAACTTGTCCATGTCGCAGGAGGGTGGCAGTGTACGAAATTCCCTTAATACATCAGTGACTCCGACCGAAAACTCATTCGATGGACCCCCACAACAGAATTGTCAGAGAAAACCACAGATATATTCAGTGGGAGAACGGGAAATGTTTTTGTTCGAGCGTTACGACACGCCGCTTAGTTCTATAAAAATATATTGGGGGATATTTGTCAAAGTTTTTTCTTCTGGGTTATTTCAAATGTTCCTTTTGTCTTTTTGGATTCTATTGTGCTGACGCACTGAAGTGATATTCTTCGAATATAACATTTCTATTACGCAATCAATATAAAAACGGGTTTTCAGTCGTTTTTCAATTCTCTGACAAATTGTAAAATTTTAGCCTCATTAAATGTATATGAGAGTGAAAGGAAAATATTATTTATTCTAGAATGTAAAAGTATATAGAACCGTTTCTTTTTATTGTCACAATAAAGTGTAACGTACTCTAAAGTATACGGTTTAAATTATCAGGTTTAGGTTAGATTAAAACTGTAGAAGTTGCTAAATAATGGGGGGGCTGATTATTTTTTATTACATATCTGCACAGAACTGTCAAAATATTTTGAAGACATAACAATGGTTTTATAAATTTTATAATATGTTTGGACCTTTAAAATGAAACCGAAAACTATTTAGCACAAACTTATTAAATAATAATTTGGTTACTTTTAACCTTATATTATTTTAGTTCAATGTCATGCAAGAGAAACCTGCTTTGTATTTTCATAATTTACGTTTAAGTAATACTGTTTCCAGCGATTGAACAATATTTGTATGTCTTTGATTGTATTGAATATGAAGAGAAGTACATTTATCATATACTGTCACCCAAAATGGAAGACATAACTTGATTGTAATACTAAAACTAAAACATCAAGACCAGTTGATTTTTAAAAAGGCTATACTAACTGGACATTAAATATAAATATGAAAAATTCTATTCTGCATTTATTTTAAACACAAAATGAAATGTTATGTTTTAAAAGCAAATAGTTTTCTACAACTCAAGAGCCCAAATGATACGTGTCATATTTTACCCAACTATATATGGATGTGTCCTTACATTATTCCCGGAAAATTAGCAAAATACAATACTGTACTCTTTTCTTCTTTGTTCTGTTCTAAGCACTTTCCTTTTAATAACGCATATTGTTAAAGGACGTCAAAAGAGGCTCTGAATAGGAGTGTTTTTTTTATGTTACAAGATATCTTGGCTGAGGCTCCATGCATTTATTTCAATTTAAAAAAATCTACCTCTATGAATATAACGAATGAAATTTCATACTAAATTCTATTGTCAAGTTTTCTCCAAAGGACTGATTTTGCTAAAAACCAAATACTTGTTGAATAATTTCAGTGTTGTCGGTTTTTTTAAATAAATGTTTTTTCCTAATATATTTTCTGTTATTCTAATCATTTTAGTTTACCAACTACTCTTCTCTCATTTTGTAATTTGTCTGTTTTATCCTCGTCAACTGTAGTGATTACATCACCTGAATCCATATCTTTCTTTCTATCAATAGAAAACACAAACGGAACAAGGCAAGCGACAACATTGCATATACAGGGCACACTAAAGATGACATAATACCTGTCAGTCTTTTACCTTTTTCTGCTCTCCATAGATTATAAATATTACACGAGCTGTCTACTGGTGTATGGTTGAACGCAAAATAACAAAATAAACCTGATGGTAGGTATGTTAGTTGAGGATATCTTCTAAAGAAATTTGAGTTCAGCTTTCCCAGTTTTTGCACATGAACAAATTGTATTTATCTCATAATATAATTCCCATACAATATATTTTGTTTGAATATAAAATAACGAGCTAAACATTTTTTCAAATTTTTATCTATAAAATAGAAAATATTCTTGTTCTATAGTAAAGTTTCTTGTCTTGCCTGCGTGTGATTGGCCCTGGGCGCTCAGTGGGCACGCCTCCCGCCTGCTGATTTGTTATTTCCGGTTGAGTTGTTATTGGACGGGTCCGGGCCGGTACGGTGTTTAATAGAATTTTCCAACAATTCCACAAGTTCTGAATTTCATTGTGTGCGTTTAGACTGTGAGGCCTCTTCGCTATTTCAATTGCCTCTCTTACGAGTCTTGATTTCGGGTGTTCTATATTTGCCAGTACTCTGGTGTTTTCAAAGTCTATTCGGTGTGACATCGTGGTGGCGTGTTCCGCAATGGATGTTGTTTTTTCCTGCTCTCTTACAGCGTTCTGGTGTTCATCACGTCTAGCTTGAATTCTTCTATTAGTTTGCCCCACATAGGTTTTATGACAGTTTGCACATGGAATCTCGTACACTCCCTGTTGTTCTAAAGGGATTCTCGTCTTCGGAATCCTCAACACCGTGCTTATTTTTCTGTCTGTATTGAAAATAGTATCGATATTGTGTCTCCGTAGAATTCTTGCAATACTGTCCGTGGTCCCCTTGACATACGGTAAATAAGTCTTGGTTATTGGTGTCTCATGCTCCTCGTCTGTTTGTCTCGGTTTTGACTTTAGGGCCCTTTGTATATTTCGGTCTGTAAATCCGTTTTGTCTCAGAGCTGTTTTTAAACTGTCCATTTCCTGTTTGATATTATCCTGGTCAGCTAGCCTTTGTGATCTGGTTACTAAAGTTTTGACGACGGCTTGTAGTTGGGCTGGGTGGTGATGAGAATTAGCATGAAGGTATCTGTTGGTGTGAGTTGCTTTCCTATATACTGTATGGCCAAGCGTTCCACCTTCCTTCCTATTTATGAGAACAACAAGGAATGGCAGTTGATTGTTGGCTTCAACCTCCATGGTAAATTTTATTTTGTGATGGATGCCATTAAGGTGGTCTAAAAAAAGTATTGAGCTGTGACCTCCCATGAGGCCAAATCACAAATGTATCATCCAGAGTGGCGATCCCATTGGAGCTCCTTCCACTTGTTTGTATCGTTGGTTCTCGAAAACAAAATAGGTGTTCATCAGACAGTGCCTTGTTAAGTCTACAAGGTGTTGAGGTGGTTTGTATTTTTCTATTATGATATCCAAGGCTTCGTCGATAGGGATGTTGGTGAAAAGGGACACTACGTCAAAACTTACAAGAAGACACTCTGGCTGTAAGACCGTTTTTCTAAGTATTTCAATGAAATGTGTCGAATGTTTCACATATGAATCTGCCTCCTCTGCAAACGGGTGAAGTTGTTGGGCTAGGTATTTGGCTAGGTGTTGTGTTGGGGATCCAATTGAGCTTACTATTGGCCTCAAAGGTGCACCTTCTTTATGTACTTTTGGCAACCCATAGAATTTCGGACATCTCGATGACTTTTCACGCGGAATGAGTTGCAGTTGGAGATTTTTGTCGATCCTACTTGCTTGGATTTTGGCCTTGGTTGTTTTCTCTAAATAAGTTGTTGGGTCAGTAGTAATTTGTTTATATGCTGGATCTTGTAGCAACGTTTGAATTTTGTTTGAATAATCCGCTGTATCTAAAATTACAGTCGCATGGACAGTATTGCAAGAATTCTACGGAGACACAATACCGATACTATTTTCAATACAGACAGAAAAATAAGCACGGTGTTGAGGACTCCGAAGACGAGGATCCCTTTAGAACAACAGGGAGTGTACGAGATTCCATGTGCAGACTGTCATAAAACCTATGTGGGGCAAACTAATAGAAGAATTCAAGCTAGACGTGATGAACACCAGAACGCTGTAAGAAAGTCGGAAAAAACAACATCCAGTGCGGAACACGCCACCACAATGTCACACCGAATAGACTTTGAAAACACCAGAGTACTGGCAAATATAGAACACCCGAAATCAAGACTCGTAAGAGAGGCAATTGAAATAGCAAAGAGGGCTCACAGTCTAAACGCACGCAATTAAATTCAGAACTTATCGAATTGTTGGAAAATTCTAAAAACACCGTACCGGCCTGGACTCGTCCAATAACAACTCAACCGGCAATAACAAATCAGCAGGCGGGAGGCGTGCCCACTGAACGCCCAGGGCCAATCACACGCAGCCGCTCACGGTGCCAACCAATAGGCGCCGAGCCGCGAGTATATAACAGCGCGAGCGCTTCTGAAAATCTTAGTATTCGAGTAACTAGAAGCGAAAGCAGAAGGCTACGAGAATTATGCGAACCGACCAGAAGAGGGCAGATGTGACTCTGCCGGAACGTCGTCATTTTACCATCGATCCCGGCAGGGATCAGTTATCAACTACGCGGATGAATTCTCGGAAACCACCTAAAACATTTAGTGCCCGCGAAAACTTAAAAACAAATATATATATATATATATATATATATATATATATATAAAGAAAAACCTTAATGTAGCTATCAATATTGTTTATATATATATATATATATATATATATATATATATATATATATATATATATAAAGAAAAACCTTAATGTAGCTATCAATATTGTTTATATATATATATATATATATATATATATATATATATTTGAATAATTACCACGAAAAACTAAATTAGAATTATTTCAATGGTCCCAAAAACCCAAGACTTCTCAATCAAAAATATATAAACCGAGGACCGAGAACCATTTGGAAGGATAAAACAATTATTTATTCCCTTTCCACATATATATATATATATATATATATATATATATATATATATATATAAACAGTATTGATAACTAATTACATTAAGACTTTTCTTAACATTTCCAGCCCTTTTCAAGTGTTTTGGGGATGAATTTCCAAATTTGATGTCACGTACAACTTTTAATCCTCGTTCATCCCCTTAGGGGCCGATCTTGAAGCCCAAGCTATAGGAAATTTGACAAAAATGTTATTAAATGGAGTTTGAAGCAGGTTTTGTGTTAAAAATAATGGTGTTTTTTTTTGCATATTTACTGTGATAACTACGAAATTTAAGTATCTGTTAATTGCCTGTATCTAACAGAAATAATATTATTAATTTACGAATTAATGAATTTCAAAACAACTTAGGGGTTAAAATATACTATTGAGATTAATTATTTGTAAATCATGTGTAAAATGTTTGTAATTACTATTTCATTTAACTTAATGTACAAAAGCAGCGTTACTCAGCCAAATATTTAAAATAAAATAGAATGTTGGTAACAGTTTTAACTTCGTATAGGGCTTTCTGAAACTAATTCTAAATAATAACCAAATAAATTTTATTTGGTTAACGACCAAGCTGCTTGATCTCAATATAAAAGCTTTTCTAAACAGAAACTGAAAACTTCTCCAACTAAATAAAAATATTGCTTGTTATCTGTTAAAAACCGAATTTACCAAACTCTCTATATAATCGATTAATGTGGAATATCTATATGCTAGTGTACTCAGAAATTAATTGGAACTCATGTTTGACGATAAGTAACTGAATGTTTGTTCTCAATTCTGAACACAATCAACTGGTTCTACATCTCAGTAGGAGTCTATCAGCAAATTCTCTTAGAAATCATAGACATGGGGAGGAATCAAAGGAGTTTATCTCACAAATCAAATATCAGAATTATTAACGAAGCCTTTGGTAAATGTCCCTGATATACATCTCACCCGATTTTTTTAATTAACTGATTTATTGTGAATTGAGGATGTTTGTCAATTACTAGTATAATTACTTGTAAGGGCAAATAAACATATAATGACGTAAAAATTACTGGCAGATTACCTATTATTATTATTAGAAGTATTAATATATTATTCTTTTTAAATGAAAATATTAACGCACTATGAAATATTTCCAACTTTATAACAATACAGGGTTATTAAACATGTAGCTTTTATTCAGGTAGCCTTTCCAGGATATTATCCAAGAGCATAAATTAAATTTGCTCCTATGTAATATCATGTCTACTATTGTGGTGATAAATATTGTTATTAATGGTATAAGTTCAATAACAATTGAATTATAGCTTGTAACTGCAATAATTATAGATGATGAAAACTTGAAATGTCTAGCCATAAAAATATAATGCTAGGAAAATATGACGGAGGCATAAAATAGTTACATGTTCGGAACATACACAATTTGAATTGAAAGAATGTTTACAAGGACAGTTTCACTCTCAACTAGCTCACCAAATCACCCTGTATTGAAAGAATTTTTATAACAGTAGTCTCACTCTTACGTAGGTTACCAAATCACCCTATATTGGACGCCTTTAAATTACAAAGCAGCCACCTTGATTGTCACAAACTGTCAATAATTTTTTAAATAATTTAATTTCTCAGTAAAACGATTTTTCCCAAAGATAAAACCCTCACCAATCGATTTCTATCCATCGAAACTTCCAAATGGGAAAATTTCATCAAAATCGTTAGAGCTGTTTTCCAGAACTCAATTACATACAAACATTGTGTGTACAGTGTTGTATGTGACTGTAGATTTACTTATACCGATGAAACTTCTAGACATTTAGATCATAATGATAGAGGGAAATTGAAAAAAACGAAAACTTAACTGAGTCAGCTATATGATGATCAACAACACGGAAATCGGGGGACACCTTCAATCAACTTCCATTTGGGTTGGAGAAATCTAGAAGAGCAAAAACAGTACAGTATCAAGTGAGCGCCAAACGACAAATTGTCACTGTCAAATTGTTAACAAGAAAATCACCATCAAACGCGAAAAATTTGTAGATAAAACCTCGAAATACAATACAAAGCAATTGTCAACGACTGTAGAGTTGCGAGTTTAAACGTTTACAAGCACAGATAAGTATCACACAATATACAAAACATTATTTATACAGGGTACGTTTTTTTTGATGATCAGTATGGAGATCTCGGAAACTAGCGGATATAGAGCAATGGTTAAATTGGGAAAGATTTGCAGTTTTACTGGCCCAATTTAATGACACTTTCGGATTTTTGTAAAAAGTCATGGCTTACTAGATATTTTGAAAAAACGAAATTCTGTCGATTTAGACAAATCCCTCTAGCTCCTTTGTTTTTAATTTTATAAAAAAGTGTAAATATCAAAATTGAAGGGAATTGTATCCCGAATATGAATATCATGTCCTCGTTTGCCTGACAGCTATTGTTTTCGAGATATGACACAAACTTACCTTTTTTTGAATGGAAACCATAGTGGGCTAAGACCTCAAAAAATCAGACATTTTTAGAGAGTTTCAAGGATATAATACTCGATATAGTTATTCATAAAAATAACGAAGCTATGGATGCTTTTCTCTCTTATTTTCGGTTTTAAGGTAGGTAGCCATGAAAAAGATTGCTTTCACTTTGACGTTTCCTCATCTGAAAGTAATTCCATTAGTAGTGCTGAACTGACTGTCGATATTGATTTTTTTCGTGATAAAATGGAATATTCTAACGAAGAAAAACTGAATATGGTGGAATGTTATATCATAAGCCATAAAAATTCAGTTCGTGCAGCTGAGGAATACTTTCATAGATATTTTAATCGTCGTCAACCTGCTCTATGTACATTTAAGAGGCTTTACGATAGTTTACGCAAATATTTTTATGAAAAACTATATAGAGTATTATATTGCTGAAAAGCTCTAAAAATGTCAGATATTTTGAGGTCATAGCCAACTATGATTTCCCTTCAAAAAAAAGTTTGTGTCATATCTTGAAAACGAGAGCTGTCACGCAAACGAGGACATGACAATCACAATCGGGATACAATTCCCTTCGATTTTGACATTTACACTTTTTTTATAAAATCAAATACAGAGGATTTGACCAAATCGACAGAAATTCTTTTTTTCAAAATATCTAGTAAGCCATGACGTTTTAGAAAAATCCGAATGTGTCATTAAATTGGGCCAGTAAAACTGCAAATCTTTCCAAATTTAACCATTGCTCTATCTCCGCTAATTTCCGAGATCCCCATACTGATCATCAAAAAAACCTACCCTGTATACAGGAAACTGCCTGATCACATTGTAGAAATCTCTTTCTCCCAGAATAACTGAGAGGAAAAAGTTCTGTACGAACAGCCAGTAGAGAGAAAACCCTAATGAAGAGAGCATTTTAGATGGAATATAATTTAAAATAGAATTTATTGCTGCTTCTGAACGATTTAAAGCGACCGGTAATCTGCCAGCAACAATAATTTAGCGTTAAAATCAAACATTAGTGTTTCTAATCAAAATCCATGTTGTTTATAAAAATAGAAAGGACAACATGAGATAACACAGTCTGTCAGTTGTTTTAAACCAAACAGTCTGTAACTTCTGCCCATATTTGCCACTAGCTATCTGGATGTATATAACCCACGAAAATCGAATAATCAAAGGGAGATTCAAACCATGATTAGTGTTCCACGTCTCTAATTTCTCTCTAATTCCATCCACGAGATGAACACAAACATATATACATGTGTCAGAATTCAACATAACGGCCAAATTAGTTTAATTATAAAGCGTGTATGAGCAAATAGCTACACGAAGGTGCTTGTTCATAGAGGTTTTTTTTGGATGATGATAAAAAATATAGCAAGCAGTAATTTTTGTTAGACGAAATATCAAAAAACACGCCTTTATACAAAATTCATGCTGGCGCATAATAATTTGACTTTTTAACTAATGTTGAAGTGTTAATAGCAGTAAATACAATTGAATTGTCAGTTTTAATGTTACATATATTCCATATACAGTGTGGAACAGCCAAATGGAATAAATAACGAACGAATAAAGGAGGGTTTGCAGAGAAAAACGCTTGGACACGTCGATTTGTATATTTAAATGCGCATTTTTTCAACATAAAAAAATTATATAGGGTGTTTCATGTGACAGTGGGCTACCAACTTTCTTATTTTAAATGCAAGCCCCTGTATATTATTTATTTTTTGGATTCTCCAGAAAATTCAAGACATAATTCATGTACACCAGATTTATTACAAAATTAACATTTAAAAATTCACTACATTACACTAAAAACGTAATAAGTAATAACAAAAAAATCATTAATGTGAATTTAGGAAATGTTCAAAATGCTCACTGCGAACTTCTTTGCAAAATCTGGTATAGAAATGTCTTCTCACCTAACCCTTAATCATTACTCATTGGTAACCAAACCTCACCCTTATGCTAATCTCACCCATAAGCAACCCTCACCCTTAAGCAAACTATAGCCTTAAGCAAACCTCAGCCTTGAGCTGCTTAAAGCTGTAGTTTGCTTACGGATGATTGTAGCTTAAGGGTGAGGTTTACATACGGCTGAGGTTTGCTTATATCATCCTTAATCATTACACATGGTATGCAAACCTCACCCTTATGCTAATCTCACCCGTAAGCAAACCTCACCCTAAAACAAACTTCATCCTTAAATATATTAAATATGTCTTTCTTTCATCCAAGGATATGTAATACATGTTTGTTGAACGGTGAGGTTCGCTTATGGCTGAGATTAGCATAAGGGTGAGGTTTGGTTACTTATGCTACTCATACTTGAGCAAACCTCACCCTTATGCTGTTACCCTTAAGCAAAGTTTGCTTGGGGTTTGGTTGGGGACTGAAGTCTGCTTAAGGGTGAGGTTTGCATACCATGTGATAAGGGTGAAGTAACTTACTTAGTTACTTAGTATCTTTTGAGAAAGCCAAATATAATTTTGGCGAAACGTCAAGTGATTTTTCAAACGAATACAGACGAACGGATGTACACCGGAATAAATCATCAACCACATATTTCCATCCGTGAAACAGTATACACAAACATATATATATATATATATATATACATGATTTTGAAGAAGAAGGCAAAAACAAATCAAAAAGCTTTATAACATTTTCTAAAATAAACTATAGTTTTGCCAAAAAAAAACACATAAAGTTAGATTTTATGTAGCCCTTGCTACAGTGAATAATACAATAATTTCGATTTCAAAATGTCGGTAAATCTAAATATGTAAATACTCAATAGCTTATACATCTTTAATAACCACATTAAAAGTGAAAATTGATTATTTAAACTCGAAATATGCTTTTATAATTTAGTGTAAGTTTCTCCGAATAGATACGGCAACGTGGCATACAGACCAACTTATTTACTACATTTTTTACTTTAACGACGACTGAGAGTTACGGTTGTTTTTTGCGATTTCGATTATTGTAAATAAGAATAGATAAACGGTAAAGTGAATGATATCTATTTGATGTAGACTTCGTGGTTTGCTTTCCCTTTAATATATTTTTTAAATAAATAAAATCGGTTGTGATTAGTGTGTAAGTTCGAAAATGGCCGATTATACAATTAGGGAAAGACATGACATGCTCTTACTTTATGGGGAAAGCAGACGTAATTGCAGAATAGCAAGAATGTTATACAGGGAAAGGTTTCCAAACAGACGCCTGCCCAATGCTAGGACATTCGTAGCTGTTTCGCAGAGGCTTCTGGAAACAGGTAGTGTAATACCACAAATAAACAATCGCGGACCACAGCGATATAATTGTATCTTAGCTGCTGAGGATCAAATACTAGACCTTATCGACATCAACCCATATCGTAGCACACGGAGTATTGGAAGTGAGCTGCAAATTTCTCACACTGTTGTTCATAGAATATTACGGGAACAATTGCTCTATCCATATCACATGCAGCGGGTTCAAGGGCTTTCAATTGATGATTTTCAACCAAGACTCAATTTCTGTCGTTGGTTCCTCAGAAAACATCGACAATTTCCTAATTTTGTGAAAAATATTTTAACAACAGATGAAGCAAGTTTTAATAGGAATGGTATAATAAATTTTCATAATACGCATTCGTGATCTGAGTTAAATCCGCACGAAATACGCCAGTCAGTATTTCAACACCAATTCTCAGTTAAAGTGTGGGCTGGAATAGTTGGTGAATACTTGGTTGGGCCATTTATACTGCCTGCACGGTTGACAGGTGAGAATTACCTTTATTTTTTAACAACACGCTACCAGATTTGTTAGATGAAATGAACCTACAAACACGTTCCATTATGTGGTACTTACATGACGGAGCACCTGCCCACGCAAGTCATCTAGTTGTCGACTTCTTAAATAGAACATTTCCCCGTCATTGGATTGGTCGAAACGGACATATACGTTGGCCAGCAAGATCTCAATCCTTTAGATTTCTACTTATGGGGACACATGAAAAGTAAGGTTTACACGACTCCAATTATTGACGAGAATGACCTTAGACAACGCATTTTTGACGCTGCTGACGAAATCCGAAATATTCCAGGAATTTTTTCTCGCATACGTGAAAATTGGATTAAACGGTGTCGTGCTTGTGTCGATAGTAATGGTGGGCATTTTGAACATTTGCTGTGAATAATCCGTTGTTTCAACTCAGTTCTATCATTATAATAAATTCGGTAAGTAAGATTACATATTTACTTGTCTAATATAAATAATATTAATTAAATCAGTAATAATGACTCTTCGAATAATTAAACTGGTAAAAAACTACATATACAGATCTCTTGATTCACATAATTCTCGATGACTTTTCGCGCGAGGTGAGTTGCAGTTGGAGATTTTTGTCGATCCTACTTGCTTGGATTTTGGCCTTGGTTGTTTTCTCCAGGTAAGTTGTTGGGTCGGTGGTGATTTGTTTGTATGCTGGATCTTGTAGCAATGTTTGAGTTTTGTTTGAGTGATCCGCTGTATCTAGGATTGGTCCCATTTCCTTTATCAGCAGGTAGAAGGTTACGAGAATTATGCGAACCGACCTGGAGAGGGCAGACGTGACTCTGCCGAAACGTCGTCATTTTACCATCGATCCCGTCAGGGATCAGTTATCAACTACGCGGATGAATTCCCGGAAACCACCTAAAACATATATATATATATATATATATATATATATATATATATATAATGAATCTTAATTTGAGCTTTATTAGATCTTCATGACATAATTTTGATAAAGTGGCCATTTTTACTAATAATCTCAAAAATTGGACATAGAAAACCTATTTCATATACCAGCATATCGTACCCAAACTTTACACAAAAATCATAAATCCCAAAATTTAAGAAAATTTATTAAGGCGAATAATAATTTTGCATTTGGAACAAACTGAAAAATATGTTAAACTTTCTAATAATAATTACTACAAATCTATCACCAGCTTAATGATCTAATAATATATTATATAATAATGTATATTACATACAGTACGTAATATCTGTATTACATGTATATGCCTGTATATATTTAGCATAAATGCGGATTCCTGTATTCAGAATTACATGTTGGGAATTTAAAATGTAAAAAATTGGGTTTCCTTGACAAACTCGCTTGTTGTAAAACGAAAGATAGTCAGTCGGCTTGATTACATCTATAAATCATATAGATACATTCATGTTCCTAGCGCGATATTATGCAGCGTAATAAAAATAAGAAAGTAGGGAAATTGTAATTTTCTTTGCGGAGGGTCCCGCTTTTTAAAACACTATTGATAATAGAGTTACGCACCATATAGCACAGAATATAAAAGGAGGGCCTCATTGCAAGTTTCCCCCTAAATGATAAATCTTTAGTGCTCCCTTGCAAAAATTTATTTTCTAGAAAAATGATTCACAAAATGTCTAATAATATAAAAAAGATAAAACGTTTGAGTGCGCATTTGACGATGTTGTCGTATCCGATTAACATTTTCTTGGAGAATTTCTAGAGGATACCTAAAAGGTCGGCCAAATTGCTATACAAAACAATCTTTGGAAGAAAATTTCAAATATTTAGATTAGGTACTATAGAAAATATAATATGTTGATATACTTTTATACTTTCATTAATTATTAGGTATATTATGAGACAATATACGGATTTTTTTAAGCAGGAGCCAGGACATATGTAGTTTATCTATCAGTTAACAACATCAAGCTAAAAATTTAAAATGGTAATTTTCTTGAAACTCTTCATTTTATCTCTTTGTTGGATAACATATGTACCTATTTTATATTTCATGTAAAATGAAATTTCCAAATTTATTATCTGTTTCCCTAGTCCTTAGTCAGTTAATATTTTTAAGGGAGATAAAAAAAGGACTCACCCTACCAATAGTTCATTGTAAAAATAAATGATATTGTTCTTAGACCTGTTTAGGTAATATTACATTTATAATTGTTTAAATTATATTTTTCTCATACGTCTAGTTTTGAAACATTGTATCCTACGATTGCGCTTAGTTCTATTAAAAGTTAAAATTAAAATTGGTGGATTTTATTATTCACAATTTGTTCTTTTCTGAGAATCATGTTTTAGTTTAAGTTTTAATTAGTTAATAGCTTTTGCGGATTGAAACTATTGCACAATTTTCTACTGGCTGAATCCCATGATAATAACTAATAACCATAATTTTACTTGTAGTGGAGTATTGGCAAGGATTCTTAGCATTTTGAAAACGAATAGATTTATTTAAAAAGAGCACTGGTTTAAAAGAAAATTCATTGAGAGGGCATACATAATCTCTAATGAGAATATAATATAATATAAGTAGTAAAAAATTGTATTTTGGTCATATGTGCATACGAGAAGACACAATTCAAGGATCTCTGGGATAGTAAATTATCAAAACATTCATATGATAAACCGAACGATATAGTAAATGCAATTGTTCAATACTTTTCTAGTGTGCATTTAAACACAAATACTGACAATATTATACCTCCCACAAACTCTGATAGTATTATTAATATAAACTTTTACCCCATTACTGAGAATGAAGTATCATCAGCGAGTAAGAAACTAAAAGATAAACTAACCTCTGGACCTGATAACATTCCGTCATTTATAGCAAAAGATTGTATTGGAGCGCTATCGGGAATCCTAACAAATATATATAAGGTCTGTCTCCAGTGCAATAAATTTCCTGAAGCCTGGAAAATAGCAAAGGTTTGCCCCATTTTTAAGGATGGTGAGAAAAATATATTAGAGAACTACAGACCTATATCTATTCTCAAAGCTATTTGAAATCATACTGTATAATCGCATATTTCCACTAGTACGCAATCAATTATCTCCATATCAGCACGGATTTTTTGATACAAGGTCTACAACAACCAACCTGGTATCAATTACTCAATACATCTCAGAAGCACTGGACACAAGTCGATGTGATCTATACAGATTTCAATAAGGCATTCGACAGAATTGATCATAGAATTCTGTTAAACAAGCTATGAGGATTTGGATTTTCTATCCAAGCAGTAAATTTCCTCAAGTCTAACTTCGAACAGATACATTTATGTGACTTATAATGGCTTTTCAAATCGGACTCATACTTAGAAAAATCAGGAGTTCCGCAAGGGTCGAATTTAGGACCTCTGCTATTTCTTTTGTTTATTAACGATTTATGTAATACAATATCGACAGAAAAGTTATGCGTCGCTGATGACTTTAAGATAGAAGGTGTAAAGATTGTCATAATATTCAGAGCCAATTAGTATCTATAGAAAACTGGTGCAATAGAAATAATCTAAATCTAAATGCGAAAAAATGCAAAGTAGTGACATATACCCGGAAAACGCCAGTCATCAAATTTCCTTATTCAAGTCAAGGTACACTGTTGGAGCGAAATACTAGTATCAAGGATTTGGGAGTTATCTTTGACGATAAATTAACCTTTGTAGAGCACATATCTGTAAAAACATCTGAAGCATTAAAGTCTTATAGATTTATATTGAGAAACTGCCGAGACTTTACTAATATTTCCGCGTTGAAAACATTATATTTTGGGTATGTTTATTCTAAAGTTGAATATGCAAGTATGATGTGGCATCCATATTATGATATTCACAGAACACGTGTCGAAAAGGTGCAAAGAAAATTCCTGAAATATTTGGTTCTAAAAAGTGATGGATTATATCCAGAAAGGAATATACCTAATGATGAGTTTTCAACTGCCTTCTTTGCAATTAAGAAGAAATTATGCATCTGTTGTATTCTTGTTTAAATTAGTAAATAATATGATAGACTGTTCCGAATTGTTAAATCAAATTAATTGAATGTACCTACGTTTCACTTAAGGAAACACCTAGCGCTAAGGTCACCAAGAGCCAGAACAAACATTTTGTTGAAATCACCAGTTTATATTATGTGCAATAATTTTAATAATACATGCAATTATTGTGATATTTTTATATGTACCGTAAATCAAATACTTAGTACCGCAATGTTGCATTTTTAAATTGTCCTGTAAATGGGAGCCAAATTAAAAACGTTTGGAGACCCCTTCTTGGGCCACTGCCACTACACATCACCGACAACCAATGGGCGACGCGGATTGGACGAGACAGGGGATTAAGCAACCCAATAAGCATGACCGCTTAAGGGTATAAATACGACAGATAATATGAACTTCCCATTATTAATCTAATGACGTTAGCAGATCTAACGCTATTAAAACGTTGTTCAAAACGATGGAACTTCAAGGAAACTTCGAGGAACGAGTTACGTTGTCTACCAGCTTCAGACTAACATTAAATTAAGCTAGTTAACAAATTACTCATATTCAATAATTTTTTCCAAAGAAGTTGTGTCTAATGTGCGGTCATTCAAAATTGCCATTCGAGTCCTTCCAGTTCGGTTCTATTTCGATACTTTTGAAAAGCAATTAAATTCTTAAATTAAGAGTATTTCAAAAAAATAATTTCACACAATTTTGTTTTAACAGGCACTTTTTAAAACCTTATTTGTGACGTAATCCTTATTCGACATATGACATTATCGATAATTTTTGTAAATGGCGTCACTCAATTTCGACGATGCTAATTGAAAGGGTTTGTCATTCTACGTACATATCTTCAATAAAACATTTAAAAAAATATATAACCGACTTCTACCTATAACTAAAAAGCTAAAAATAATTATAACAAAATACAACTCTAGCAAATAAATAACACATTCAATGTTGTTGGGTACCTACCCAGGAAGTAAAAAATGTAAACATTAAAAGGTGCTCATTCTGTACAAATTAATTACCTAACAATCTTGTATATTTTTGAAGTCGGTGCCAAGCAAATCTAAAATCCTTCATTGCGTACTTATCTACTAATTCATCAAACTTGATTGTTGCTTGGCACCGACTTCAAAAATATACAAGATTGTTAGGTAATTAATTTGTACAGAATGTTTACTTCCTGGGTAGGTAGCTTACAACATTGAATGTGTTATTTATTTGCTAGAGTTGTATTTTGTTATAATTATTTTTAGCTTTTTAGTTATAGGTAGAAGTTGGTTATATTTTTTTTTTAAATGTTTTATTTTCAACTTTTTAGTTTTTTTTTGAACTCAGGTAGTTTTCATTCTTTATTTGTTATTTTGTATGTATAACCTTAATAGACAGAACCAGGTAACATCGAAAGCCTCAACATTACACAATGATACTTTATCATTTAAATTGACAGGTAAATCTTTACAAACAAAATGTACTAGTACGCGTTGACTTAATAAGCCCAAAATATATTTATGCCTTATGGACTACGCCATGTAACCTTTTTTCAACTTTTTTTGACAACCCTGTATAACAAGATAATTTCACTCCAACCTATGTACCAACCATTCTGTACATACGACTGCCCACGGACAAGCATAAATTTGTTAGCTGCCTTCTGTAAACTATAGGACGGAGTAGAATCCATCCTATATTTACGGAGTCAAATCCGTCCTATATTTCAACCATGCTTGTGGGCTACCCCATAAATTATTTCCTTTTTAACATTTTATGTTATCGCCCTGTGTAACAGTAATTCCTCTCCACACTTTATGCAACTTCTTATGGGCTATAAAAGAAATAATTTTTTAATCACACTGTATAAATATAATTCAACTCCAGCATATATTTCAACCATCCTGTATATGATTTGCTTATGTCCACACCATATAACAGTTTTTTAATTACCCTATATAATTTTAATTTCACATTTTTTTCAACATTTTTATACGTTTTTTACGTCCAGTCCACCCTATATTCCAACCATCCTGTATATACAGCTGCCTACGAACCACTATCATTCTAGTCCGTCCTATATTTCAATCTTCATATAAATGTAACTCCTACCAGTTTACTTTGTGATTTTGTTTGCTATAACTAAACACCCTGTCTATAAGCTACCAAGTACCAGTTTAAAGTTTGACATGTGTTGTCACTGAATTTTCTATTAGGCCGGGAGAATGTGACAACCAAAAGTACCGTCTTCCCAAAATGGAAAAATTTGCATTTAAATAGGTATTTACCTGGTATACAAACAAAACGAGCTTGGTACTCATTGATTTAAGGAGCCGAAAATACTATGCTTTATTACATATATGCTTGAGATGTAGGTACATAAAAAATTTTCAAATTCGTAATTAAAACTTCCAGTGCCTAAAATTACCGCACTATTATGTTGGAATTAAAATATTTATGAGGAAATGTCCGTTATGTCATTTCGATGAAATTTTTGATAAGAATTTTGGAATTTTCGGCGATTTTCTGCAAAACTGCAAGTTGCACGTCGCAGAAAAGTATATGAGATCACCTAAGGATCTTCCTTAATAGATTAAACGTTAAAAAACTATACACATCCATAAGGAGTTATCGAAAAATCGACTAAAATATTATGGATATTGGTCGATTTCCATGCACGCATGTGTTCAATCACAAATTTTATCACTTTACCAATAGAATTCTTTTCCAAAATTTGAAGTTTCACCAATCCGGATATATACTCTATTAAACAAGACCATATTCGATCAAAACGGTGCACCACAGGAGAATAAATCAGGGAACATACATACAAAAAAAAGCGAAAAAATACGCGACGAATTGATAACCTCTTCCTTTTTGGAAGTCGGTTAAAAATTATGGTTGTTTGCCAGTAACCGTAGCGACCGAGAATGCTTTTTATTATTGTCAGATAAAATCTTGAAATCGATTTTTTTTTTTGTTTTTTTTTTTCATATCGGTTTCAGATTTATTGGTTTATTGTGGAGTGAAGTTGTTATTTAAATTTTTTTGAAATTAACTAAACGAGAACCAATTGACATTCTTTGCATTATCGGATTTAGAGACACGATGTACACCCAACAAGAAGTAGTTGAATTGTTCAATGACACTCATGATAATAATTTCATAAAAAAATGTATTTTATTTCTAACGTTTAAGGGCCATATCAACAGGCAAAAATGCCGATATTAGGCTACCGATAATTCCCGATGGATGATGGAGTATCGCACTCAACATTATCAGAAAGTGAATGTGTGGTGACGCATAGGCCAATAAAGAATTCTGATTGCTTATTTCTTTGACGAGAACCTAAGTGGTGCAATATATTTGGAGTTTCTTGGAGGAAACCTTATTCCTGAACTAAGAAATTTATATCCAAATGAGGAACGTAATCTCCCGAGAAATGACATTTTCTTCCATCAAGATGATTGAGTGGCCAACCAGATCGCCAGATTTGAAACCTCCAAATTACTTTTTGCGAGGGTAGTCAAAATGCTAAGTATACGTTTTCAGACAGGCAAATTTAGAAGAATTAGAAGCGAGAATTTGTCAGGAGATACATCGTATACCTACTGAAGCTATTAACCATGTTAAATAAGATTTTATTACAAATAAAATTTAAAATATATATTTTTATTTTATTATCTATTTTCTCTAATGTAATCACATGTTCCCTAACTTAACTTCGTCTCTAAAAAAACTTCCTTCAAACGAATTAAAATGAAAACCATTACAAACACCCTGTACGATTTACTTTCATGATAGATATTTGTGATGAAAATTTGACATTTACCATGATGTTTACAGTTTTTTGCATATATTTTTCTGCAAAAATGGTAAGTTTTAGGTTATAGAAAGATATACGGAATCAAGCTGGAACATATCTTTGTAGAATACAATTTATAATATTGAAATTTCTTGAGCAGTTTTAGGGAAAACAGTGAAGATTCATTGAAATTCACTGAAATCCTTCCCTTATACAATTTTGTTCTAATTTTCTGGAAAACCGTAAATCTCATGTTATAAAAATTTATATGGGACCTCTGTAATATTCTTTAATATAATGCAGTATAAATCATCAAAGTTGCTCAAGCCGTTATTGAATAATCGCTCGTTATTCATAAAAAAAGTTGCAGACGAATTGATAACCTCCTCCTTTTTGGAAGTCGGTTAAAAAGTGACTTTATTTAAAACAAAATCCACGTATCAGAGGATTTTTTCGTAAAACTCTCAAAGAAATAATGAATTTATTCGTTAGTTTTCGGAAACACTGTATATAACTTGCTTGCAGTAACAAACAGGGCCGTCAGTGAATGAGATAACTGTATGAATTTGATATATTTTTAAATAAATTTGGAAATGAAATATAATGTACAATATAAACATAAATATAATATGAAAATTAACATTGCACGTATTAAATGAATTAATTAATGAGTATCATTAATTGTAGATTAAGAGCAGCATGATAAAATACGAATACAATTATTGTATTTGAACTACGTGTCTAGATATTGAGACTATAATATAAAATGTTCGTTTAATTTTAAATCATTAATGCAAAACCATAATTTGTAGCCATTTTCGATTCCTATGCAATAGAACGTTACTACAATAAACATGAAATATTCCCGCAGAGGGAATTTATTTATGTTATCCACTATAAGGTTTATCAGGCTTCCGTGGATATGTGAGTATATTAATACAAATTGTGCTGTAGAGCTGCAATCTCTTACATTGATGAAAAATGAATGAATAAAAACAAAAATGAAAAGCGAATGCAATATTAAATACGTTTAATTCCAAAGCATTCATTATAAGCGTTATCTCTGAATTAACTCTATACAAAGAATAACGAGGAAAATATTTCCATATAGCTGAACAGAATGAGCTTATTGTGCCTTCATATGGTGTTGGTAGGTCAGCCATGAAAAATTTTTCGTTCGCTTTAGAACAAGAGTAAAGTAAAAATTTAATATCTTGTGTGGCACATTTAAACGCTCTACGCTCAATTTTACTAAAAGCAGAGAACCGTAAATGCCACTATTAGTAATTCAAGAAATTTACACTTTAAAATACCCCGAAACTATATTGATGTGAAAAAATCGTAAAAATATGCAGCAAACATGGTACACTTAAATTGATAATACAATTTGTCAAAGATTTAATCAACATTAACTTTAATATACTGTTTCTGGAAAATAATTGAATTACTCATCAATAACGGCAAGAATTATAAATCTAACACGTAAGTTTATCGATATTAATCGTATAAAGTTAAGGTTGTTTTGTTTATCTGAACGCGCTAATTTCTGAAAGTACTAGTCAAATTTGAGAAACTCTTTTTGTATTTTATACTTAATTATTGAGGAAGGTTATAAGCTTTTACCATTATTCATATTAAATGAGTCAACAAAAATTAGCGCTTTGATGGAAATCCTTGAGTCATCCCTTGAATATATTTTTAATATTAATGTATCAATAAGTGTCCTTATACATAAAACTTTGTGACCCCATATATAAGATAAAATATATTGTAAGACCTGGGAGAAGGTTGTCAATTCGGATAAAATAGATTCAGCTTCAGAAAAAGAATATTCTGAATCTATATATATATATATATATATATTCTACGGAGACACAATATCGATACTATTTTCAATACAGACAGAAAAATAAGCACGGTGTTGAGGACCCCGAAGACGAGGATCCCTTTAGAACAACAGTGAGTGTACGAGATTCCATGTGCAAACTGTCATAAAACCTATGTGGGGCAAATTAATCGAAGAATTTAAGCTAGACGTGATGAACACCAGAACGCTGTAAGAAAGCAGGAAAAAACAACATCCATTGCGGAACACGCCACCACGATGTCACATCGAATTGACTTTGAGAACACCGGAGTACTGGCAAATATAGAACACCCGAAATCAAGACTCTTAAGAGAGGCAATTTACATAGCGAAGAGGCCTCACAGTCTAAACGCACGCAACGAAATTCAGAACTTATCGAATTGTTGGAAAATTCTATTAAACACCGTACCGGCCCGGACCCGTCTAATAACAACTCAACCGGAAATAACAAATGAGCAGGCGGGAGGCGTGCCACTGAGCGCCAAGGGCCAATCACACGCAGCCGTTCACGGTGCCAACCGATAGGCGCCGACCGCGACTATATAACAGCGCGAACGCTTCTGAGAATCTTAGTATTCGAGTAACTAGAAGCGAAAGCAGAATGCTACGAGAATTATGCGAACCGACCTGAAGAGGGCAGATGTGACTCTGCCGAAACGTCGGCATTTTACCATCGATCCCGGCAGGTATCAGTTATCAACTACGCGGATAAATTCCCGGAAACCATCTAATACACACATATATTGTATATATATATATATATATATATATATATACACAAAAATGTTTTAGAACTAAGATATCAAAAAATTGTAATAATTTAGTTTACGATATAATTTGCTGGTGGCGCAGGAATTACCGAATGACATCGGTATTCGAATTTTGAAATTGATGAAAAATAGAAAAAAAACTAAACGAAAATATATGTCCGACTTTATATTATCGCTTACCGCCTTCAAAACAAGAAATACCCTAATATAAATTATGTGAAAAACCAAACCAAAATAGACAATTCAAAAAATTAAATAAAATTCAATAAAATTCCTTGTGAATCTAACAAATTTTATATTGAAGAAACTTCCAGGGCTCTAAAAGTACTAATAAATAAACATAAAATTCATGACAATTCGAGAAATACAAAATTTATGAACATGACGTTCATCTTCGTCGTAAAATACAATTTCATCAACTATCAACTATATTCCACAAACATGAAACACAACGCAAAACGAAATTTAAGAGTTTAATTTAATTTTATTAAATGAAACTGATTGCAATGCAACTATTTTCTTATGCTTATTATGACAAGAAAACAGGCAATATAACCGAATGAAATGTTTGCTACATGTTCATAACTTGTTTATTTTTTACTTTGAACTTATTGTTAAGTTAGAAAGTTGCTCTATGATAATTCTTACCTATAATAATATATAAAGAGGTAAATTTATATTGTTTGTTTTTATGGGGTCTAAAAGTTAAAAATTCTTTCACTAACAGAAAGTCACCCAGGCTATATTTTTTGATAAATTTTCTGATTAAGCCGTGGGGGCAGTTGAGTGTCTATTGTTTTTACTAAAATATAAAATCTTGGAAACAACAATTGTTACAGTCGTGAAAATTGGTGTATTTGCTCTTCTTTAAAAATATGAGTTTAAAACTTGTGCAAAAATTTAATTATCTATGTGAGTGGTGGGGAATTTGTTTTTAACTAATTGACTATTTTTCAGGAACCTATAGTAATATAGCAATGATAATTAGGAGGTTGATTCCCGTTTTTAAATGAACTCATACGTGATTCGTCATTTTGCAAAAATTGAAATATGGATTGGGGAAAATGGGGGTCACTATTGATTTACAAGTCAATTTCTCCGAAATAGAGAATAATAGTAGTGTGAATATTGACTTATGTCCTCCTCTAAAGTATATAGAATCCCGATTTATCATTCTACGAAAATTCAGTCATCTAATAGGGGGGGACCTGGAATATTAAAAAAAACAGTACTTGTCGGGGCCCAAAAATAAGATAGGTATGAAAATAATCTATATATAAATAGGCAAAAACAAAACGATTAGGTACCATTTTCTCCTCTGTCTCTCAACCGATTTTCTTCATTTTTGTTTTGTTTAGTAACTACTGACGACCTTCAGTGTAGAATGCTAATATTAATTTATAATATTGGTTCATTCGTTAAATAAAATATAATAAAAATTCCTTATTTACGTCCATACTGTCAACGCCAAACAACTGACAGTGTCGCCGCCGCCAGACGGTCAAAACTCAACACATTGAGTAATTATATATGGATAGAGCGATCGTTAGATATATTCTTAGAGCATGTACTTCTGGAAGTGGCATGCAAGCGTTGTTATTGTTTAGTGGTAAAATAGTCAATGTAGTAGATCAGTATTGATTTTTTCGGACGCCTTTCAACAACTTTCATATTAAATATTCTGTTTTTAATGTGAATTTAATTATTTGATTAATATATTATTATCACAACCTTCCCGAAGGTGTTGTGTAAAAAATTGCCAGACAGTGGACAATAAAAAATGTATTAAATATTTAAGTTCTCCTAGGGTTGTTGGTCCTCTCTTTTCTCTCATATTCCTCAACTTGATTGGAACCGCAAATGACGAAAACTTTTAGGTTGCAAAGAACAATCTTCCAATTATTATATCAAATATTTTGCCAGGAGAGGTTCCAGCCAAAAATTTGGGGGTCATTCAATTGTCAAAAATATTTCAAATATCGTTAGTTTTCAGTTTCTTTTTATTTCAATAGATTTGTCAATATGAGTGAACAATTTTGGTAATTACATCTACTTCTCCGATTTCTCCACAACTGTGTTTCTTATAAAAATATACTTTTTACAATTTCAAAGAAATAGGGTCGAATTTCGACCATGGGCGACCACTATAGTGATTTAATTATTTAAATTAATAAACAAATAATGAATTTGATATTTTGGGGAAATTCTATTATTAAATGGGTGATGGGTTTCAGTAATTCTTAGGGAATAGAAAATGATGTAAGCGTGAAAGTTGGATTTATAAAGTGAAAATAAATTTAAAAACGTGACAAAAATATTATAAAAGGTTATAAAATGTCAAGGTCACAGTAAATGTCAAATACGTCAAAACTGCCAAAATGTCAAAAATGTTAAAAATGTCAAAAATGTGAGACATATAAAAAATGTTAAAAATAGCAATAACCTCAATGAAAATAAAAAACGGTCAATCCAAAAACAATACAGTTTTAGACTATATATATTCTGCTATATAAATGTCGTTTATGAATGATGATGTTAAAATAATGTTCACAAAAAAATTTAAATATGTACGGGATGTGTAAATTACCAAATATAAAAATGTTCAAGACAAATACATCAAATACGCCGGAAAGGTTCAGCTACTAAAATTTATATTAAAGAAGTAAACTTAACTTAATAAACTGTAGAATTTTATTCTAATATAATTTTCCGAACTTACGGAAAAGTGAATAGGAATTCCAGATAACTGTCAATTTAATAAACACAAACTTTAGTAGTAGTACCATAACAGGAAACGTTCAAGAACATAATTTATAGATAGGGAGGGAAAATGTCAAAATGAAATAAAATATAACCAAAGAGTTAGTAGAAAACTAAAGAGTTTTTTACACAAAAATAATGTTATGCTAGGACAAACAAACTAAATCTTACAATAATACCAACCAAGAAAAACATATCGAACATTCGTTGAAGTAATAAATGAACAGTAAGAAGATATTTAGTCAGAATTATAAATTTTGATCGTACATTATTAAGTGTTAACGAAAAAAATAATTCGTTGAAAATTCATCACCGTTGCAAATTTCACAAAATTGGCCAGACCTTCAAATTAACTAGTTTTAGATTTCACCGAAGTAATCCAGACTATGAATAAATTTAAGCGGGGATCGGGTTGCACTAGTATACAGTAAAAAAGTTTAATTAAGTTTAATCTCGGAAATTATCTGGAGTGGTTGACTTAAGAGATTTAATTTTCCAGTAATTCTAGTCTTTGTCTTCGTGCCTCTCACAACTTTTCTAGCTATATAAAAGAGTGTACAGACTGTTTATCGACATCATACTATTACTAACTATTATTAATACGTAAAGACGGAAACCCACTACTCCTTTTTCTGGCCTTTATTTTGAAAGGAGGGTATACCATTCGAAAGAATCTTTATTTCTTTTAAAATAAGTAAATTAAATATAAATTATTTGAGAATGGCACCATCTATGAACAAGTAGCTTAATCCTTAATCTAATGTTTGTTCGAAATTTGAAAAAGAGGTAGTTGACAGCAGTCGACAGTAAACACCCAAACGTGTAGCCAAGAAGACATATTATTTAAATAATCGACTTTCCCTTAATAAGATATATGCTCTAAAACCTTCTTTTCTATTCATCTGTGACGGTACTTTTACCTTTAGAGATTCTACCCTTAATTAATACAGTTCATTTCAGATCCTCACGAATTGAGAAGGTACTCACGAATTTTATCGTAACTCTAATAACAATTTGCTAATATTTTGGGAAACCATGTATACTTATTATTGCTTCGAAAATAAAAGTAACACTCACGAGATATAATACGCAAATATTTTATTAATCTATACTATTATAAAATTATAGTTGTCTGTTTGTTTGTTTGTTACCTCATCACGTAATAACTACTGAACTGTTTTTGCTGAATCTTTTTTTGTTGCAAAGCTTATAGTTTGATTTAAAAATCTGGTATACATTTTATCTACCTACATTGACAGAAACGGTAGATATTGCCAAAAAACTAATACCATGTTTGGTAATATACAATTAGTCAATTGGTTCCAGCGCATGCACCAAATATTAGATACTTGAATCAGCTTAGCTTTTATTTATAATTCGGAATATGCCAATGTAACATGTTTGGCTTTAAAAAAAATTCAACTGATATATCAAATGTATTTTGACAGGGTGTTCCCTATAAAGGATAGGTAAAACTTACAGCGGAGTAGAATGATGTATTTAAGAATTCTTGAAAAATAAAGATATATTGAGTGAACCATAAACAGTTGTTTATACCAGGTAGTTGAAAAACGGGTGGAGTTGAATTATATTTATGCAGGTTGGATAACAAAATGTTATATTGTTAGTGTCATAAGTAGTTACATATTCAATGTGGGTGAAATAAGGATAAAACAGAATTATATTTATACAGAGTGGATAAAAAAATATGTTATGTAAACAGGAATTTTCTTGAGCTATTATTAAAATGATGAAATGAGTTGGAAAAAATTTTAGAAGCAGTAGTTTATTCTGGTTGGTTAAAATATAAGATGGAGTGGAATTATAGTTTATAGGGTGGTTAAAAAAATGATTTATATCCACAAGTAGTTCACAAGTTTTCAAGTAGCATATTATAGGATAGTTGAAATATGTAGGAAAGTATGATTACAGCTATACAGCAAGGTTTAAAAAATATTATACAGGAATGTTATGATCCACAAGCTGTTTCATATACGGGATAGATGAAATATAGGGTGGACTAGAATTCTAAGTATACCGGTGGTGGAAAAATGTTATATTGGGTGGCCCATAAGTAGTTGCATATACAAGGTTGTTGAAATATATATAGCATGGAGTATAATAATAATTATACAGTGTGGGTAAAAAAGTTGGAAGAATTTTGTTATATAAGGTAGAGCATGAGCTGTTGCATATATGGAGTACTTGAAATGTAGGGCGAAGTCAAGTTATCGTTACACAGTGTGATTGAAACAAGGTTAGAAACAGTTGCAAATGAAGGATGAATTAAATGAAGAGAAATCATATTTCATAATGTGCTTAAAAAAATTGTTGTATAAAGTAGACCAGGAACAGTTGCATTCTGCTATATTAAAGACCTGAAATATGGAGCGAAGCAAAATTTTATTTATATATTGTGTTTAAAAAATGTTATATTGGGTGACAAATGAACAATAGCATATACAGGATGGTTGTACTATAGGGTAAAGCAGAGTTACAATTATACAGGGTGGTTCCAAAAATTTTTTGAATAAAATTGTTATATAATGTGGCCCATAAGCACTTGCAGTTTGGGTGAAATGTATTGGGGTTTGGTAGATTTATAGTTATGTTAAGTGGTTCAACAAAGTTTTGCAAAAAATTCTACTTTCCACCGCGGGTAATGGCTAGTTATTTATATTTGACATGTGCAAATGGAACTTGAGTAAGTTATAACAATACAATAAATTTTGCAGTTTTATTTCATCTACTTAAAAAAATTTATATTGGGTAGTCCATTAGCAGTTACACATAATGAAAGGGTGGTGGAAATATGTTATGAAGTGGAAATAATGAGTATCTATATATAAATAGGCAAAGACAAAACGATTAGGTACCATTTTCTCCTCTGTCTCTCAACCGATTTTCTTCATTTTTGTTTTGTTTAGTAGCTACTGACGACCTTCAGTGCAGAATGCTAATATTAATTTATAATAATGGTTCAATTATTAAATAAAATGTAATAAAAATTCATTATTTACGTCATAATGTCAACGCCAAACAACTGAATGTGCCGCGTGCCGCCGCCGCCAGACTCAACACATTGAGTAATTATATATAGAGGGACCGATGCTGTTTATACTTAGAGCATGTACCACTGGAAGTGGCATGTAAGAGTTGTTATTGTTTAGTGGTAAGGTAATCGTTGTATATTATAATTATACAGGGCGATTCCAGATATGTTCAAAATATTTTTTTTCGTGGGTGGCACATAAGCAGTTGCATATATAGGGTGTTTAAAATACAGAGTGCAGTGCAATTATTACTAATAAAATAATTAAATAGGGAAGCCCATTACAGAGATGCATATACAGGGTGGAGGAAATGGAAATGCAACATTTCGTAACCAATAAGCAGTTGTACATATAAGGAAGATGAAATATAGGGTGAAAGGAATTAAAGATACACAGGATGATGATTAAAAATGTTAGAAACGGAAATGATTTATGGAGTAGCCCACGAAGAGTTCCATATATATAATGATGATTGAAATATAGATGAGTAGAATTATAGTTACAGAAGATAGTAAAAAATTTCATAAACAAAAAGAGTAAATACGGTGGCTCATAGGTAGTGGCCTATACAGAATGGTTTACCGGGTGGTTCAAAAATGTTAAAAAATATTATGGGTAGTCCATGAGCAGTTGCATATACAGGATGATATATAATGAGATGGAATTATTATAATGAGGATTTTAATAAATGTTTGAGAATTGAGTGCAATTATAGCTATACAGGAAGGTTAGAAAAAATAAATATGTAGGGTAGCCCATTAGCGGTTGCTTTGTTATCATATTAATTTAAGAATTACGAATATGAACACAAATAAAGTACTATGAATTATATCTGAAAAAACTTGAATTTCTTTACTTATTTGTAGAAGCGAGATGTAAGACCGACATCTAGGATATTCGAGGAAACTATCACACAGAGGTTCCGAATCTGGATCCGTTCCGTGTAAATGCTGTTCTCCCTAAAGTCCTAGGATAGAATGTCACAATAAGATTTTCAGGTTACTTAACCTGCCAGAGATATTGACACAATTGGTCGAATTTCGACCACTGAGCGACAGCTAGTTTTAATAAATGTTAAAGAAATGAAATTAAACTGAATCATTTCATCTTGAGAAAAATTAGTTTATACAACAAATGTCCGATTAGCTGGTTATATGTACCAACATTTTTGCTGAATCGTTGTATTTAAGAGTAAGCTCGGTCACCCATGTACTGAATTTATTAAATGTACAAATATAAATTGAATAAGTATTAGTAATAAATTAAAACAGATTATTTTGCAATTTCTAGATATATGATTACTACTCCATAACTATTCTATTATTTCAATTGGAATTGTCATGAACCTTTAATCTATTTTCTATATTATTTTACTGGTTAATAGATGAATTAATTAATATTAAGGCATTTCCTGGTAATTAAATTTCTGTATTTAATTTCCATTTACTGTCTCTTTTCTATATTAAATTAAGAATTACGAATTTTAAAACAAATAAATCCATTAATTATATATGAAAAAGAAGTTGAATTTCATTACTTACCAAATGTATATTTATAGCTGCTACGTAAGTGGGAAATAATTGTATTGCTTAAACAATAAGTAAAATATGAAAATACTATAGTATATTTTGATACAGAAGAAAAAGTATTAATTACTAATATACGTCTGACAATGAAGACAACAGAAATTTTTTTCTTAGCCACTGTAAATACTTAGTTGCTAAACCCATGGAAATACAAGATTTCTTTAGAAGGACAAACCAAACATTCTCAGCTACAAACAAGTACGTGGGAATGTCGAAAATAAGAACGTTTTCGAAAGATACCTTTAATTTTTACCCTACTAAAAAGAATACTTATCGAAATTAATCATCTATAACACAATGGTGACAAAATCGATCTTTGGTGACAAAATCAATCTTTCATGCTAACAAAATAGCATTCACGAAAGCAAAGATATACATTCTAGAGCAAATACGATGGGTATATATGTGGGACGACTGGGACGACCGTCGGCGAGATTTTCAACAGAGAAGTGAAAACGTGAATCATCGTGGTGATAGAGTGGTAGCAATTCGTGGTTTTAAAGTGAAATATTAATGTTATGGAATTCATTGTGAATTTCATTGAGAAAAATCAAAATGGTTTACTTTTGCGAGTAAATTTGTTTGAAACTACAATAAATTCTTTTCAATATTAAACAAATAGTTTAAGATAACTACTTATTGTTTTAGTTCATCATTATCACTTTTAATCAATTTTAATTTATCTTTACTATTAATTTGATAAATGAGCTACAAGATTAACGAGAGTATGTTATGCCGACAATAATTATGGATTATCATACCTTCATAAGTCCGACAACTTAAAGCAATCTTATTCCATTTTCTAAAATATTCATAATTTTTTAAGATATTCACACTGAAATTCATTATGTTCGCTTTATTCCCGAGCGTCCCCGCAATATTTCTTGGCATAAATTTCAGTCTTTAACTCGAAGCACCATAAATTTGCCCAGGAATTCATATGAAATCCTCATAATTCTTCCAGAGATGGCTAAATTAAATTAAATAAGGAGAAACCCTACGAAATCACGCTGTTTTTATGAAATAAAGTTATCTCGATTCGCCCCTGACTATCTAAAATGTAAAATTATAATGGAATTTAGTGAGAAGAGATATCGACATTTTATGAGAGATATTCCGCTGATGAATCGTGACGTTTCATTTGTAGCACTCCAGCTACAAATGAAAAATCCATCGATGTGGATTTTGCCCTCAGTTTGATGAACTGAAATTACTGCGGCTCCACAAATATCCTTATATTTATTACAAACAAGGAAAATGTCAACATCAATTAGTTGAACGAATATGTATGTACAGTACTTACACAAATTCCATTAAGGCGTATTACCTGAAAAAAATAAATACATCAGTAATTAAAATATTGCAAAGTGGGGTTGTTCAAAATTATAATATTGAGTGTGAAGAATAAAAAAATGTTTTTAGTTTACTGATTAGTTTATAATTAGACAAGTGATATTTTTTTAACTATTTAGTACCGTCAAATAAAGTTCTGAACAACAGCTTCGATTTGAAGATTTTGCTTTTGTTTATATTGGTCACCCCCAGGGTCTGTTCCTGCTCTGAAAGGTTTCTGATTTTAAACAACATAAAAAATTAATAAAAAAAATCAAAATCGGATCTCTTTCTTGAGAACTACCGAAGTTTTTTCCGCATTCATTGACTGCACTATTTTATTAAACGCGAGAATGAGTCACTATATAAATATCAATCTTTAGATTCTTCAATAATATATTTAATACTATATATAAAATTTTTCGAGAGTTTCACTCTTTGTTGACTTGCTTCTCAAGATTTGTATAATCCCAAAAGACATGTGTCATATAATTATTAAATTAATTATATATTTAAACCAGCTTTTGTTTGTGAAAATGTATATAGTAACATGTCTACGACAAATTCTAAAAGATCGAGAGACGGTAATGTTACATTCAGTTTTTAATTTTAAGTTATAAGGTGAGGGCATTTACTTTTTTGCTGTTTTTGAGCTACTTTGCATTTAATATTTTCGTTTCTGCAAACATTTTTAACATTTTTTTTTAAATTTTGACATTTTTGGCGTTTTTCATATCTTAAATAGGTATACTACTAACTGATTTAAATCGATAAAAAGCGTATTTACCCATATTTCCCGATTTTATTTTTTTGCTATAAAAAGTATCCTGTATATCAATAGTAGATTTTATCATAATTTCTCTTGTCTAGTCTTTACTGATGCGTGTTCAGACAGCTAGACAGACAGATCTTGATATCCAAAATTTTCTAAACATATTTCGTGTACAGGCATGTTATTCTAGCAGCGACAAGTTCATTTAATATTTGTTAAAGCTTTTATGTTTGATTGTAGAATTGTTTTATATCACTAATTTATTTATTTAATAAATAAACATAAAAAAACGTGACTAGTATCGACAATACTATGTCATTTTCAAACGGAAACAAATACAATTTTTAATAATACAGCACAATTGGAAGCAGTTTTCAATTCTAATAAACTTTGCTTGATCACAATTTGCGATGTTATAAAAAAATAAAGCTCAGTTTTAAACAAAATTATTTTTTTAAACCTAGTATATAATTGGAAAACTATACTAATCATACAATTTGGCATTTGGCATAGGTAGATGCAGTTTTTAATTAGAATTACTTCTATTTCATAACAATTTTACATCTTAACATAAATGAAGATACTTTAATTTGTAATCAAAATTCCTTTTTGATGACAAACCTTGTATACAGCTAAAAAAGTGACATGGAATGATTACTGATAACTTTTTAGACCATGTAAATCTTTAAAACTTTTTTCTCTTAAAATTATATTAATAAGTAGAAATCGTTTGATTTATGAATACACACTGTATATACATATTAACTGACATTTATTTTGTTTAATTCAACTTATTTACAATTTATCTTACGTTCCGAACAGTTAATACTAGCAACTCCTTCAAAGCTTATAATACCGGCGACTCCACCAAGGCATAGTATATAAGAAAATAGGTAAAAAGTTTTCCCCCATTCTCTAAGAAATTTTGGGATATGCCGGAACAAATCCAATTTCTTTTCAATTTGTCCCACGTTCCGAATAAATGTTTTCCAAATTTTAATAATACCGGCGACTCCACCAAGGCATAGAGTATATGAGAATAGGTAAAAATACTTTTTCACCATTTTCTAAGAAACGGTACAAGCTATGTTTATGAAAAATAATATGGGACCACTTCGCTATCCCCAGAAATGGATACAGACGAATTGAGAACCTGCTTCTTTTTGAAGTCGGTTAAAAATGAAAGAAATTTCATATGTATATGCCCATGTAGGAAGTAAAAAATCTTCTTAGGGCTGCGAGTATCAAAGCATCTGCATACAAGAGGGAAGTAGATAATCTTTATTAAAGTAGTTAAAAACACAGCGAGCTCATAAATTATTACTTCGATTTAACTTACAACTAATGTAAAAGAAAAACACAATACATTTTTTGTGAGAGAAACATCCGATTTATGAAACACTGTACATCTTATAGCATTTCAAAATAATACGTTTATGAACGAAATTTCCAAGAAACAAAGCACCGTAAATAAATTATTTCAGAGAAAATTCATCAGATTCCATCCTCTTAGAATGCATTTGTTTGTAAAAAATAAAAGTGAATTGCATTTTCCTCAAACTCAGCTTTTTCTTGTACATCAATTTCATCGGATCAAAATGTAAAGTAGAACACTTAATCAATGAATGCGAGCATCTAAGCTCATTTCACGAAATCGAATTTTACAAGCCGCTTTGGAAAACTTGCAAGTAAATCGAGAAATAAGTCGGGCGCATATGTAAAATATGGCCTATATTTTCTTGAATCTTTCACTAGTTCCTTCCAATATGGAAATTTGATGCTAATATTTAGACAAAAGTTCTTAAAAATAAATTTATTCTAATGCATTTCGGTGTTCTAGTTTCCCTAGTTTATCAGAAAATTGCTGCAGCAGAAAGTTTGTCTACAATCTTTATTGGATTATAGAGAAATACACTCACAAAATGAGAATTTTTATGAATGTCTTTTTTTAGAAAATCCTCTTATCCCGATATATTAAACTTGAAGTACGAACTAGATGCTGGAAAATCTGTTACTATCTACATATATGCATACGATGCCTAATATAAATATCATGACAGTTGTTTAGAATCTATCCATTAGATCAAAGAAACCTTGAAGACATTATTTAAAGGTGAGGCGGAAATTAGTTCAAATCATTTGGCAACAAATAAGCCGAGAGAGTAAAAAAATCAAACAAAGTACTAAAACAAAATAGAGGGGACATTGTTTAGAATCTTTTGGAAAGGAACCATATAGACATTATTGAAAGGTGGGGCGGTCATTAGTTCAAATCATTTAGCGATAAGTAAAGCCGAGACAGTAAAAAGCATTAATCTAAGTAAATCTAAAAGAAAGTACACTAGGACGTCGAATTTTATCATTACAGTTGTTTAGAATCTTTCCATTTCTTCAGATTGTTATTAATCCTTTATTGAAATCCAGTTTATTGCTTTACATACGCCTTGTTTGTCTATTATTATGCCAGTCACTGTCTGTTAGATTTCTTTCTGACATCGCTTTGGAAATCTAGTCGTATCACTTTTTGTTTTTTGCGGTCGATAGATTACTCTATGGAGTGCATTCATCTCATTGTCATATCATTTCAATTATTGCGTTTTTGTGTCTTTTACTAATGTTTTTTGTCCACTTCTTCTTATTTTTGTATATAATTACTGGCCGTAATGGCGTAGCGTAGTGTTGCAAACTATTTTGTTTTTCTTTCTCATGCTTTCCTGCCTTAATACTAAGTTCAGTACTGCTAAGAATGTTTCCTTTAGTTACTCTGTCATTTTATTTATAGGTATACACTTTCCTTACAGCTCTTCTAATTTTTCCCCTTCTAAATTCTAAGAATTGCTATATATATCTACTGAAACATTTGGTGTTGACCCCCACATTCGGTATTCTAGACATATATATTAGGTCTTTATCCTGTGCAATTACTACTCTCATCAGCATAAAGTGGGTTTTACAGAGCTGCATACCCAACAGGCATCCATTATACCTAGTAGTCAAATATAAAAACAAAAAAATGTTTAATACTGTTACGAAATTTAGCTAAGCCGACCCTGTTTCATTTCAGTACGACACCGATCGCTTCTAGGACAAAAAATGTTCTCGAAATAGCTCGGCGGCAGTGGAGTTGATGATTAATATTACGAGAAATTTCGATGCTGGTTTTAATAGGACCGACCCAAAATAGCGGCAGTTAGTTAGTAGAGCGAAGAGCTTATATGTAGAATTGTTATTGTGATTTGAATCAGCAGTTATGTACGCTACAGTTATGTACGCTACTGACCAGGCTAAGGCTAACGCCGATTCATCAGATCTGGTTACACGACGCAATTCTTTGAAATAATAATTTAGCATTGTTCTTTTTTACGTAGTCTGAAATTAGCATTTGTAGTAATAGTTTCAAATAAAGTAATTTTGTTTTGTGGTTTTTAAAAAACTTTTTAGTTAATTGAAAACACATAACTGGCGCATGACAGTAGGATGCTCGACGATTTCGTTACTGAAAATCGTGAATTTTAATTCTTCATCGAGGACGATCCGAAAAGAGAAATCGAAAATTTTGACCGAGACTCATTATTGAAAATCGGCTCAAGAAAAGTGAATATTTGTTCAGAGACTTTCAACATCATTTTGGGTCAAGAAAAGAAGAAAGAAATGAGAACCGCACTGTAAGTTACTCATTGTTTCCTTTACCTCTACATTTTATTTTTCCTTTATGTCAGACTCCCCAATTTCGACTAATCAATCGATCGATCTTAGTTCAGAAATTGAGTTAGATTTAAGTGGTTCATTTAGGACCTTGGAATTAAATTCAGTTAGGATAAGAGATTTGCAAAGAGAATTAGTTTCGATCATGTTTAACCCAACAATTTCGACAGTTCACAGAACTATTCCTAATTTTGACATTAAATTGCTACAGATTATACCTGAATTTGACGGTAATCCTTGTAGATTACATAGATTTATTTCTACTGCAACCGATTTATTGAATACATATTATGACGTAAATCCAAATAATGTCAATTGTGCTCAAAATAGATTACTTATTAACGGCATATTTTCCAAATTAACCGGTCCCGCTGAGGAAGTTCTATCTATGTATGGTAATGAAAATTGGGATGTTGTAAAAAATTTATTGATAACTCATTTTGGTGACCAAAGAAATGAGAGTAGTTTACTTTCAGACCTTAGTGCTTTAAGACAAAATAATAATGAAAATTCATTACAGTTTTATGCTCGAGTAGTGTCAATTTTAAATTTGTTACATAATTATGTTAATCTTCATGAAAATGTGAAAGAAGTTATAGAAAGTAAGAAGCTTTTGTTCAATTCTCATGCTCTGCATACATTATTAGTGGGATTAAAAGAGCCACAAAGCTCTATGATTCGTGCAATGAAACCAATTAATTTAGCTGAAGCTCAACAGTATATAATTGAGGATAATAACATTAAATATTTAAAATCGGGGAATCTTACAAAACCACTTCCGGAACCAAATATTCCAAATTTTAACGCAAGAAGCAATTTCCCACCATTTGCAAATACTTTTATGAGACCGCCTATGCATTTTACACCTCAAGCACAATTTCCTAGAGGTCCAGTTAATATTCAACCACGGCAAATTATGCCACCCCAAAAATTTTTCAGTAATGCTCAAGTATTTGGCCCACCCCGTAATGTTTGGAGAAATCCACCTCCTAGTACTTCGAAACCAGCTCCAATGAGTGGGGTTTCACATTTTAGAAATTCAAACATTAATAAAATTTACCCTCAAAGGTCTACCAACTATTTTCAGAGAGATCCTAAACAAAAATTAAATTATATTGTTGAAGAAGTTCATAACGTAGAGCACCAAAATTATGACGAACAGTATGAGCACAATAACCCTTATTATGACTACCCTTATTATGACTACCCTTACTATGACTACCCTTATAACGATTACCCAGAATCTGATGATTTACCCCAAACTACTGAAATTTTAGAAGAAACTGAAAAACAAGAAAATTTTCAGGAATCCAGCCTAGATCCCGACAAGACGTAATAGAATTAAATTCAATTTATGATAAAAAGGAACTCCCTTATATTCAAATAAAAGATCCACCTCTTAAGCTCTTGATTGATACTGGAGCTACAAAATCTTTCTTGAATCCTTCTATTGTTGAAAAATATTTTCCAGACAACATTTTTAAAGAACCTTTCATTATAACGTCTGTGTTTCAAACATCTCAACGTGATTTTTGTGCACGTATTCCAGCTTTTAAGGAATTTAATCACAAATTTTCGCTAAAATTTCATTTATTTAAATTTCATGACTATTTTGACGGCTTGATAGGCCTAGATCTATTAAAACAACTATCTGCAAAATTAGATTTTACATCTTCTGTTCTTATTACTCCTTCTTCAAAAAATAAAATTCGTTATTATGAATCCAAGAAGAAAATGTTATTTTTTGTAGACATTGAACCAAATACAGGTGTTAAAATTAAAATTCCAGTTTGCAAAACTTCAGACGAAATTTTAGTTCCACCTACGAAAATTAATAATTGTATAATACATGAAACCCTTACAACTGCGAAAAATGGATACGCTTGGGTAGAAGTAAAAAAACCCAAATGACTTTAATTGTCAAATCAAACTATATGACCCTTTACAAACTGAACATTTTAATCGTTCAAATTTTGACTTATATAATATGAACATAGACCAAACTCCTGTTGAAAAACATGACATTTCACAACTTATTAGAACTTCACACATGAATGACGAGGAAAGATATCACATCTTAAAACTTTGTCAATCTTATTCAGACATCTTTCACTATGAAGGTCAGCAACTTACATTCACAAATCAAATTAAACATCATATTAGAACAAAAGATGAAGTCCCCGTTTACTCTAAACAATATCGCTACCCTTACATGTACAAAGCGGAAGTACAAAGACAAATCGACGAAATGCTTAATCAAAGCATTACACAACACAGTAATTCACCTTGGTCGTCACCCATCTGGGTCGTGCCAAAGAAAGCAGATGCTAGCGGCAAGAAAAAATTTCGAATTGTAGTTGACTTTCGCAAGGTAAATGAAAAAACGATCGATGATAGATATCCTATCCCGAACATCAGTGACATGCTGGATAAATTGGGAAGATGCCAGTACTTTACAACTCTGGATCTGGCTAGCGGATTCCATCAGATCGAAATGGCCCCAGAAGATATTCCAAAAACGGCATTCAGTGTTGACAACGGACACTATGAATATCTACGTATGCCGTTTGGCTTAAAAAACGCGCCTGCCACCTTCCAGCGCGTCATGGATAATGTCTTCAGAGGACTTCAAAATTCATGTTGCTTAATATTTATGGATGATGTTATAATATATGGTTCATCACTCCAAGAACATATGACAAATTTGAAGAGGGTATTCCAGCGACTCCGCGAAACAAATTTCAAAATACAACTGGACAAATCGGGATTCCTTCAAAGAGAAGTAGCATTTTTGGGACATCTGGTAACAGCTGAGGGAGTAAAACCAAATCCCGAAAAGGTGAAAGCCATCATGAACTATCCGATTCCTAAAACAACACGGGAAATTAAAGCCTTCTTAGGACTGTTAGGGTACTATCGAAAGTTTATTCGAGATTTTGCAAAAATTACTAGACCATTTACTTTATGTTTGAAAAAAGGCGCAGAAATAAAACATGACGAAAATTTTATTAAATCATTTAATTACTGCAAACAGCTTCTAACAAACGAACCCATCTTACAATACCCTGACTTTGAAAAACCATTTATATTAACAACAGACGCTAGTGACTTTGCCATCGGCGCGGTTTTGTCTCAAGGGACAGTAGGTTCGGATAAACCCATAGCTTATGCATCAAGAACTTTGAATGATTCAGAAAAAAATTACAGTACAATAGAAAAGGAACTACTGGCGATAGTTTGGGCAACAAAGAAATTTAGAAATTATTTATGGTCTAACAAGTTCAAGGTCATTTGTGATCACAAACCTTTACAGTGGCTCATGTCACTTAAAGAGCCAAACTCTCGACTAATACGATGGAAACTTAAACTTGACGAATTTAACTATACTATAGAATATAAACGGGGTAAAGCAAATACTAACGCGGATGCTTTATCGCGCATTGAAATACACCCTAATGAAACTCAAAATCAATCCACTTCCAAACAACAAACAGAAAATCAACAAAGTGCTCTTTTACGGTATATCCAAGAGTTTAATGCTAACTTAGAAAAGGAAACCGACAACTTCTCGACAACAAATAATGTTGGAGACAACGAAAACGAGGACGAAACTACGGACAGTGGAGAAACGTTAACGGGTGAAGAACAAGAACAAGATGAAGAAACTGACACTGCCGAAGAAATAATGGAAGCAAACCCTGATGGGGATAATACTGCAACTGATACAGTGCATACAAACGAAGAGGAACCTATACAGGGTATAAATCCAACCGAATCCTCCATAAATGTTTTTAAAAATCAAATATTCATAAAAAATTCACCACAACCTAGAAAACCCACTAGAAGATGCCTATGGGAAGCCAATAAGAAAAATTTATGGACTATTTACATAGTTGATAAAGACTTAACACCCATAATTTCCTTTTTCAAAGACTACGGACAACAAAACAATACTTATGCCTTTTTTTTCGAAAACAATGACAATGACCTATATATAAAACTCAGTAATCTTATGAGAGAAACCTTCAAAAACTCTGCTTTTAATCTCGTGAAATGTAACATTCAATTAGAAAATGTTATAGAGAAAGAGCGGCAAAGGGAACTTTTAGAATACAATCATGTCACAAAAACTAATCACAGAGGTATAATAGAAACAATACAACAAATTCGAAAAAAATACTATTGGCCAAATATTGCAAATGATGTTAGACAATTCATTAATAGATGTGATAATTGTCAACAATCCAAGTATGATAGGAATCCTCCAAAACTCAAATTACAATTGACACCAACTCCAAAAAAGCCCTTTGAAATTATACATATAGATGTATTTCAGGCTAATAACCAAAAATTTTTAACAATTCTGGATAAATTCTCTAGATATGGACAAGCCTTTCCACTTATAAGTGCCAATGCTCTTTCAATTGTCCAAAGTTTCATAACATTCATGTCATTTCACGGCTTACCACAATGTATTGTTGCAGACAGCGGCACAGAGTTTAAAAACTCCTTATTATCTGATTTCGCCAAACTTCATAAAAGTGAGCTTCACTATACAACTTCCAAAAATTCCAATAGTAATGCCCCTGTTGAACGTTTTCACTCAACATTGTTGGAACACCTTAGGGCCTTAAAACTAGAAAATCCTCAAACCGATATTTTAACATTAATGCCCTATGCAATTTTCGGGTATAATCATTCCGTTCATTCGGTGACAAATCAGAAACCGATAGATATTATTAACGGCCACTTAGATGCAAAGGACCCGTTTGACATCAATTTAAATCATGAAGTTATTAATAATTACATCCAGCAACATAAGCAAAAAACGCGTATTCTATTTAATAAAATATATGAAGCTAGCCAAACTACCAAAGAGAAAATTATAGAAAGGGAGAATCAAAATCGGGAAGACCCGGTCCCTTACGCAAAAAATCTAATCGCTTATAGAAAAGATGCAAAATCGCGAAACAATAAATTAAAACCTCCATATATAAAAGAAACCGTAAAGGTAGATAAAGGTATAAAACTTAGAACAGATAGGAATATATATCACAAAAATATATTTAAAAAACCTCACGAAAATTTAAATTTGTTGCAGGATGATCATTACCCTAGCAGCGGCGACCCTTCAGTCCAACATTAAAATTACAAAACTCAAAAATAATCCAGGAATCCTTCCTTTCGAATAAGGTCCTGCAAAAATTAAGATCGCAACTCATACCTTTCTACATTTTATAGAATTAAGTCCAATAAAAGCTGAATTTGAATCCCTAAACCAAAACTACCAAATAATAAAAAATCATCTTAAGAAACACCAATTAAATGAAGTTTACGAATTTTCTTTACAAACTATTCAACAGCATATGAATATCAACTTCAATCTTTAAGTGAAAAACTTCTATCAATAATCCCTTTCCCTAATCGCCATAAACGCGGATTAATAAATGCAATAGGGGGAATTATAAAAGCAATATCTGGGAATCTAGACCAAGAAGATGCAAAGCGGTACGATGAGGCAATAGAAATATTGAAAAATAACCAAAGCGAAATTATAAAATCTGTCAATCAACAAATTTCATTAACACAGGCAATTTTGGAATCAAATAATAAAACCCTTTCATTGATTATTCATAACCAAATCATAAAACAAAACATTGAAAATTTTCAAAAAAATACCTCTTATTTCTTTGAGACAATGTATACTTTAACAGAAATTAAATATAATTTAGATACCATTTCATCAATCATAGCAGAGATAGAAACTTCAATTTCTTTCGCAAAACTTGGAATATTACATCATAGTATATCTATTAATGAACTAAATTCAATTTGCGAAACCCTTCTGAAACATCATACACTAAATCAATTAGTGTTTCCAAATTCTAACGATTTATTTAAACATTATGATATCATTTCAATAGAAGCTTATTTTTCGAAAGATAGGTTAGTCTTCGCTCTACATGTACCTCTTGTACACACAGAATCATTTATCCACTATCACCTTTATTCTATTCCTACCTATAATTCAACTACCATAATTCCGAAAAACACCTTCCTAACAATGAGTAGCGATTGGTACCAATACGACATCAAAGCTTGCCGATTTCTGAAACCTACATATTTATGTGAAAATAATCACTTAGCAAGCCATACACAAGAAGATTGCATTTTCTCGATCCTTCAACTTAAAGGTAACAACCCAAGCTGCAACATGATTCCAGTAACGATGAACAAATCTTTAGTTGAGGAAGTTACAGACTCACACTATATAGCCATCTTTCCATATCAAGAAAAAATTCAAACTAGATGTGAGCAGACGGATTTTATAATGCTTCGTGGTACTTATCTCATTGAAGTACCATACCGCTGCAGTTTTTCAACCCCTGATGTAACTTTTACCAATGAAAAGGGAGAAGTAAAACAAAAACCATTACTTCTGCCTGAAATCAAAATCAAGAATATTATAGAACACAAGGAAATTATTTTGGATGACATTTCATTAGATCAGCTTCATGATCTTCAAATAAAAAGTAGAGCAGTTCGACCTTTAGTAAACAATCCCTGGAGTAATAGTCATCACCCATGGACAATTCCATTATACCTCATAGTATTCCTGGGGTTAACAGTTTATCTCATACGTCGATATGTAAGAAGACGGACAGCTACCAACACCACAGATGATGAAGACAATCAAGGCCAACCACCGTCAACCCCTCAAGTTTTGTTCTTCCAGCCCAAAACTTCAGCTTAGTGAGGGAGGAGTTATGTACGCTACAGTTATGTACGCTACTGACCAGGCTAAGGCTAACGCCGATTCATCAGATCTGGTTACACGACGCAATTCTTTGAAATAATAATTTAGCATTGTTCTTTTTTACGTAGTCTGAAATTAGCATTTGTAGTAATAGTTTCAAATAAAGTAATTTTGTTTTGTGGTTTTTAAAAAACTTTTTAGTTAATTGAAAACACATAACTCAGCTGTTCTGTATAATTTTTATTTTTATTTATTACATCTGTTTAAAAGAAAACAATCCTACAACTATCAGTAATTACATGACTATTACTGTTATAAAAGAACTATTCCAAATCTTAGAAAAAATAATGTGTAATAAAATGATGTAGTATTTAAATACGTTTTCTCTATTAAGTGAAGAGCAATATGGCTTTAGACCAAATAAGTCAGCTGTTTTTGTTATAATCTCACGTTTAAATTACACATATGAAAATCTCGATAAAAACATTCCTATACGAGCAATAAGAAAATATGTGTTAAATTAAACGGAGTTATCTGATAAAAGTATAATCTTGATGTAGGAGTGCCCCAACGATATGTTCAGAGGACCACATTAATTTTACTTTATGCAAATGAACTGCCAAAATGTATTGATGCCAAACACCTCTAAACAATATTTCAAGTTAATAATGCGTTAAATTGGGCTTAACAAATTGACCAGGTATGTTCAAAATTCAACAAGAGTTATTTATGCAGTAAGCCACACACTTAAATAGAATATTCGTATCCAAAAAAATTGAATTAGAATTTTCTATTGTCTAACTTCAACGGACTTACGTAAATAATTTTTTATATTGTACTCTATTATAATGCTGCCGAGTATCTATATTTAGTTCCTCGCCATATGAATATTAAGATAAATACCAAAAAAATTAGAAGGGTAGAAAAATGAAAATACTTAGGAATATGTTTTGACTATAGAACGAAGTGGGACACGTATGTTGAATATTTAATTAATAAAACAAAATATTTAGTCTTTTTATTTCGGAAAATGGCCAAAATTATTTTGAGATAATTTTATACTATGCACTTTTTCATAGCATTATCTGCTATGGTAACAAAGCTTGGGAAGGAATTTATTCAACTAAAGAAGTTTTATTACAAGGTTTACAAGCTCCTGAAAATTATATATATCAAACAAGCTTTTACTGAAAAAAAAACACTAAATCTGAAACAAATCTTTGCTTTTGAGTCTCTTAAATGCTATAAAATCCAACAGTTCTACAAGAAACAGAAGTATTATGATTCCAAAAAGATATAAAAGTATAAGCAGTAAAAATAGTTATGTTAAAGCTAATAATATTTTCAACAGGCTACCAAATGATTTGAAAACTCTAAAAAACCTTAACACTGTCAAAATACAAAATAAAACCATGGATCTTGGCTAATATTTAAAATTTCAAATAGCAGGATACTAAAATTATTTAGGGAGAAATTGATATAAAAGTTCTAATTCTTTAATTCATCAACAACAAATTTGTATGATATTAGTAATAAGATTATATAGGATATTATCATTAAGGTTAGTGTTAAGATTATCAGATTTGTGAACAGGTAACTGAGTTTAGCTCTGCAGGGTTTATTATATTATACCTAATGCATAATTATTGTAAACATTCTCATAAATAAATAAATAAATAAGTCTATTCTATATGTACTTTTCAATATGTTATAATTCATATGCTATTCCTAGTGTGCATTACTATGTTCTTAATTTATTTGCCTTCCAAACCTTAATACGTATACTTCAATTGTAAAACGGCCGACGTATATAGTTTTATTATTATTGAGACGGGAATTTATCCGATAATTCCTGGAATCCGCATTTATCCGATATTTCAGGGAATCCGAAATGTTGGTCTGTCGACCAGAGGCCGGCGCCTGGCGCTAACACAAATTCGTCGAATATCCTCGAATCTTCGAGAACTCACGAAGGAAACATCCCGACGGCTCCTTGACCTTCTGGGGAATTTGGAGAAGAAATCTTTAAATACTGACACCTGGCTCTAGGATTCATTCAGTATTCGATTGCCGTATAGTAAAGATCAGGTGTTCACAATAAATTGTGAATAGTTCTGTGAATATAAATTAAAGTAGTGGAAATAAATTATAGTGAGTTAGACTTTTTAAATAAATTCAAGAACTCAACTGAACCTGAGTGAGAAAATAAAGACGCTACATTATTATAGGAAGGCATTTTTAGATTGTAACTGTTTTTTGTTTTGGTTTGACAACCTGTAATCTTTGTCCAAGAACACCAAGCATTATTAATCTTCTCATTCCGATATTTAGATATGTACTAATAGCGTTCTCCTAATAATCTAGTTAAAATAATTCACTCATTTTCGGAAGAAACATTTAGTGTCTCTTCTTAATATATAATTTGACATTCAATTCATCCTCATAATAATGACGTTTCAGTAGAGTTATATCTGTTATTGTCAGGGCAAACAAATATTTCCTTACTACGTTAGTTAGAATAACTTAGAGCATTAAGAACTTCAAAGGACGGTACACTCTAACTTTTAACCAAGACAACAAAGTAAAGAACACTTCCCGTCTGCCATTAAATATTGCAGAGCATTTACTAATTCATTATCGACAAATACTAATTTTTGAATTTCTCCGCAGTCTAACTCACTCCAGCGTTCTGAAAGTCTTTATCACAACGATGCCATTAAACAATTTGCTTTAGGTTTGTAGACTTTGTTTTAACTGAATTCATTCCTAAGCATTCCGAGATGAATCTCTTCACCACGGGGTAGTTCTGCTTTTGTCAACTTAATTGAATAAATAATTGATTTTTAATTCCCCTTACTTAGTGCTGAATAAGATACCCCATCTATTTGAATTCGGATGGCATGGAGAGGACTGTAGAGACGCGTCGCGTCAATCGAAGCAGCGCCTTTTCATCTTTCAGAGCCTCTTCGAGGCTTCATCAATATATCCCATTTATTTTAGGGTAGGTCCAAGGAGTCACATCAAGATCATTTATAAAACGGCATCGATGATGATGGATTGAGAGCAGCGAAGGGATCATGTCTTTGAAAGTTTCGTATACACGGTAATTCTCATTTCGTTTTTATATAGAGCAAAGTAGAATGGAGTAAATCTTTTTTTTAACGGGCTTATATTTCCTCGAATATCCACTGGGAGTTATATAGAGTTATTCTGTTTACCATTAATAGACAAATAGGAAATAATTACGTTATAAAAGGCGCTAAAAAGATGTGCCATTCTTTGTTGTGAAGGAATTAGCAGCTTCAATACTGATCAAATAGTGACTTCATAGTGAATACTCGGTGTGACATGGCAATTTTATATTTTTTATTTTTGACATTGTTTTGATGCAGTATAGTTTATACTGAAACATATTAAGTTTTACGATACATTAAAATAATTATATGCCCATAATCATTTTCACTCATATTGTTACGAAATTTACCCAAGCCGACCCTGTTTCATGTCAGTACGACACCGATCGCTACTAGGACAAAAAATGTTCTCGAAATGGCTCGGCGGCTGTGGAGTTGATGATTGATTATACGAGAATTTTTGATGCTGGTTTTAAAAGGACCGACCCAAAATCGCGACAGTTAGTTAGTACAGCGTAGAGCTTATATGTAGAATTGTTATTGTGATTTAAATCAGCTGTTTTGTATAATTTGATGTAAATAAAATTTCTACAAAAGTGAAAGTGAATATTAGTTGTATAATTTTAATTGGACCCACGAACACAATTTGGTGATCAGAAGTGCAGGATTAAGTGCAGTTAAAATCGTAATTTGATTTATGGTAACCCGTAGCATGAAAAGAATGGACGAAACTACCAAAAAAATAGTCAAGCAAGTTACGGAGGGACTAGACGAAAAAATAGCCCAGATCAAGAAGAAATTCAACAAAGGTTAGTAAAATCTTTTGATGAAAAACGTAAAATAGAATTAGAAAATCTTGTCACTACGACAACAACATCTAATTTCCACGATGAAAAGTGAACAACATAATTTAATTGAAGGATTATTCTCGAAATTTGAAGAAAAACGACAAAATGAATTTAAATTGTTAAATGAACAGAGACAAAATGATTTTAAAGTATTTGAAGAGAAACAAGATCAAATTGAAATAAAACAACACGAAACTGAAGAGAAAAGACAACTGCAATTTGAATAATTAATGCAAATAGTAGCACAAGTTAATGAAAAAGTTAATGACAGAATGCAAATAGTTGAGTTAGACATAAAAGAAATAAATGATGACATTAAGACCATAAAAAATACCGTGGACACTCTTGAAACCAAAGTAGATGACCTCGATTCCATCCACAGCCAGGTAAAGTTTGAAATCAGTTCTATTCAAAACACAGTTCAAGATAAAATCAGTGCCATCCAAAATAAAGTAGAAACAGAAATTTAAAAAATGCAAAAGGACTTACAGCGAGGAAAATACCAGAACACCGTGAGTACCAAAGGTTCCGTTAGTAAACCAACCACATTTGATGGCAGTTCATCTTGGCCCATGTATAAACGGCAATTTTAAGCAGTGGCTACAGCTAATGGATGGGATACCCAAGAAAAATCTATTTCTCTGGTAATTTCGTTAAGAGGTCCGGCCCTAGAAATCCTCCAAAGCATTCCAGTCGATAAACAAGGCAATTTCGACAAGATCATCGCCATCCTAGACAAACGCTACGACAATCAATCCTTGAGACAGGTATACCAAGTTCAACTTAGTGGAAAAACGCAAAAATCCGGTGAAATCCTCCAAGAATTCGAAGTAGAGATTAGACGGTTAGTTCACTTGTCCTACCCAGACCTGCCAGAGGAAACGAAAGACCAGTTGGCCACACAGAGTTTGATAAACGGCATCAGAGATGTGGAAGTACAAAGAAATGTAAGACTGAGTGGCGTCAAGAAAAGTAATGAAGCTTTACTTCGGGCCTTGGAAGTAGAGGCAGTCATGAACATGTCCAAACCGAGGGTGCGAGCCGTTTCCTACATTTTTTATTATTTATTTTAAAACTTTATAATAAACTAAATTGTAAGTCGACGATTAAAACTTTTATAAAATTTTTATTTAGTAATTAGCACCAAATTAAAATTATCGTATGGCTACGTGTGTTCCACTTTTGTAGGTACTATTATGATGGTACTATGATAGTAGTCTCTGTTGACCTTCAATTGTTGGCATGAACTTTATTCATCGGATTGGTCTAATTAATTATAGAGCATTTTAATAAATTTTCAAACTGTCCGATTTGCCACTGTAATATTAACTATGGGAAATATTGTGTTTGCAAAGCATATGCGTCTTAGACATAGAAGACAATTGAAGATTGCGTGCCAAAAGGAAGTTTTGCTAGTTGCAAATGCATCTTACATAGAGTATAAACATAAGGCAATAGAGACACATTCTAACATTGACTATTTCATTTTTTTACTTAACAAAAGCGACCAAGTAGAATAGAGAAATTTTAATGCAAGATATTTGTTAACATTATTAAGTTCCATATATATATATATATATATATATATATATATATATATATATATATATATATAATAGGCGAGTCAGTTTGAGACACAATTGATCTTTCCACATTTATTAACTGTCAAATCGGTTTGATTATACACATAATTTTCTATTTCTCAAGAGTTAAACGTTAATTTTCTAAAATTAAAGATTATGCCGAGCCTCTAATATATTCCAGGTCTTTTGCGTTTCAATTTGTATATCTGTTATATTTCGAGAGAGTTGAATTTATTAATTATTTAAAATGCATATTAAAACAAATAGACCAGAGTTGTGTACTTTGACGGAAACATATTCGACATTATAAATTTATGCGACCTTTCAAAAGAATTGTATGAAAGTTTTATGAATTTAAAATGATGATGTCTATTTTAAAATACATAAACTACAACTTTGTTCAAAATAAAGTTACTGTATCAAAAAGTGGACATCAAACATTCTAACTTTGAGGCAACAGTATTTTTTTTCATTAAGGCTCGTCTAAAAACTGCATAAAAATTTATAATTAGATCTTTGGTGAACATTCTCTCTACATGTTAACAACTTCGCTACTTCCTTTATGCACATTAATTAAATGGTAACTTTTAATCACGTAATAGATGAATGTGCCTTTTATTGGCTGGTTTCTGCTTTTCGTTCATTTATTTATGGAGTTCTTTTTACGAAACTCACTCTATTTATCATATCACGTTCAAGGAGTTAAGGAGTTTGATTCTTATATTAGCCTGAGTAATTTATATTTCTAATATTGTTATTTATTCATGTCTATATATAAATAGGCAAAGACAAAACGATTAGCTACTATTTTCTCGTCTGTCTCTCAACCGATTATATTAATTTTTGTTTTGTTAAGTAGCTTCTGACGACCTTCAGTGCAGAATGCTAATATTAATTTATAATATTGGTTTATTCATTAAATAAAATATAATAAAAATTCATTATGTACGTTCATACTATCAACGCCAAACAACTGAAAGTACCGCCGCCGTCAGACGGCCAAAACTCAAAACATTGAGTAATTATGTATGGAGGGAGCGATCGTTAGATGCTGTTATAGTCATAGAGCATATACTTCTGGAAGTGGCATACAAGCGTTGTTAGTGTTTAGAGGTAAAATAGACAATGTAGTAGATCAGTATTGATTTTTCGGAAGCGTTGCAGTAACTTTCATATTAAATACCCAGTTTTTAATGTGACTTTAATTATTTGATTAATATATTATTATCACAACTTTCCCGAAGGCGTTGAGTAAAAAATTGTCAGACAGCGGACAATAGAGAATGTATTAAATATTTAAGTTCTCCTAGGGTTGTTGGTCCTCTATTTTCTTTAATATTCCTGAACTTGATTGAAACTGCATATGACGAAAACTTTTAGGTTGCAAAGAATAATCTTCCAATTATTATATTGAATATTTTGCCAGGAGCGGTTCCAGCCAAAAATTTAGGGAGCCATTAATTTGTCAAAAATTTTTCGAATACCGAAATTGATTACATTTTTATTATTACTTTTTTATTGCAATAGATTTGTCAATACGAGGGAAAAATTTTGGTCATTACATCTGCTTTTCCGATTTCTCCACAACTCTGTTTCTTATAAAAATATACTTTTTACAATTTCATGAAATAGGTTCGAATTTTGACCACTGGGCGACCACTAGTATTTATAATTTTATGTATTCTAAAACTTTCACTAACACAGAGTTAAGAATTAATTCTATAAAATATTTCTTAGGATAGTACAAAATTATAAGAGGTGCGTCCCAGGGTTCCATATCTTGGGCACTAGTGGAAATCAATATATATTTACTTGGCAATTCACCTGAGAACTAATTGAGACCACTCATTTTACTTTAGGAGAACACTACATTGTCTCAAAATAATAATGTCTATAAGTGTTAAATACCTCTACCAAAATTAAAGACGATGGATACGGTGCCAGAAAAAGTGGCAAGAATTAACTATATTTACTCGATTAATGACAATTATAGGCGTTTAAGACCGTAACTTCATTTAACATTGCGGGAAGTGCAACTGATGAAGATTCTTGACTAGAAACATTATATTGTCTTGCGATCAATGAAGTAAGGAACTTGGTTATCCAAAGGTTTCTAGTCGCCACGACCTCTTATGTGACAAGGTCTTAATTTACAAGACAAAACAAAATTCTACTAGTAGCATGTATGAGGAAAGTTCTGATTTTGATATACTGTTATCTGCAATATACCGTAATTTCGCAGCTTCTATATAATATGAGGATTCCAGTTTGTAGCGTTCCTGAGATATAAACGAAAGCTGTTGTTCTTTGCTTACTCGAGACTTATGTGAAGAACATGGAATGAGGTAATTGAGTTTATAAGCCAATAACGTCCAATAGGAACAATATCTTTAATAGTAACTAATTCGACTTCCTTATTTGCAGTTATTATCATATAACTGATAAACATAGTAACTTATTCAAATTGAGCTGTAAAAGATTTTCACGTTTTTCGTATATTTAATTATCTTGTGTACGTTGTTTGTGAACAGTTGTTTTGTTTGTCTATATAAGTCAGCACATACTCTTTAATAACATGGAATTATAGTATAATATGTGAATAACATTTGACACAGTTTTACGGAAAACATGGTCTTTGTATTTGATATCTATTCAAGAATGAGAATATAATTTTCGCTAAAGTATCTTTGGACTAGATATGTTGATAGAGGAGCGTTTTTTTTTAGAAGATAGTGTTGCGTATTATTGGGGTTTCAACGTGTTTTTAACTGATGAAAACTGTTATAAACGATGTTTACAACGAGGAATACCCATAATTCTACTTACAAACTTTAATTCCCAATTAACCATACGACTTGGAGTCTGAACTAAAACTGTATCAACATGTCTGGTTATATATGATTTCGTCTTTCTCAATTTTTACCGGACACTGACATATATTCTATGTCATACTAGAACAATCAATTTTTACCAAGAGTCAATTACTTTTTATAAAGACGAGATAAGCATACAGGGTTTTCTCTTGGGAGCAATTGTAAAAATTCATGACAATACTAAGCTAGATGTTTTTTTTTGGACATTCAGAAGTATTGGAAATGCTGTGGAACCTTTGGTTTTACATTCAAAATTATAACAACTGATATTTCTACTATGTTAAATATTTCCTTCTGTAATAAAAACCAAACTATTTATTTCCATGATGAATTAAACCCAGTATTATTAACTTCCACTATACTTTAACAAACTTGTAACAATTGTTTCGCTATGTTATAGCTTCTTCAGACGGTTTAAGTATAGTGGAAGCTAGTTATACCGTGTTTTAATTCCTCACGAGTTTCAATTTTCACCAAATAACGGCCAACTCCATCCAATGTTTAAACTATTTAAAATTGACAATTTGAGAAGCTGTCATAAAAATGTTAAATTTTAAAGGAACTCACTATTTTTTCTTCCACAATATGTACATTAAATATACTATTTCTGATCCTTTACACTCAAATTATGTTAGGCGGTTTTGTTTGGAAAGAAATATGAAAATATGAGATGATGTTTCTTAGTCATGTAATAGATTAATTCAATTATTGCTCAAACTACCCAATTAATCTGGTAGCTACTTATACCCAAGCCATTACTTTCAGAATGATATATTTGATTCATGCATATGCATATTACACATTATGTATCCACAATTACACACAATCCGTATGCATATGTTGCCACTGGCAATGGCTGACAAACAGTATACTTTGTTATCTCATCTTGCTGTGGAACAGCGAGAGGAAAATATCAAGTATGCAAGAGTTAAGTCAATAGCGGTCTGTACAACAAAAGTTTCCGGCTTTCTGTAAAGCTTTGATACATTCCTATAAACATATCGCTCTGTCATTTACTTACAAGACAAATATTAATGTGATTATAATATTACATACATATAATATTATTTTCACTAAGTGCTGTATTTATTTAAAAGACTTGGCAATATTCACAAACACTGTGACTTCTGGAAAGAGTGTATTCATCATATCTATATTATTATAAAAACCAACCTATTAAAATTTATTGTACATACTTAACAAAATTACAAGTGAAAGGGGACTCAATATTTTATATAAAGGTTACTCTCTATTTATTTAATTATGAGTTAGGTTTATTTATTATTATTTATTTTAACTAAAAGATGATTCGCAAATGTGGAAGCACTTGAGAGACTTTTTGGCATTTACATAATTAATGTTTTTATTGTCCTTTAATGTTTCTAGTTAATAATCATTGCGCAGCAAATACTTATGTAATTTACATTGTGGTAAATAACACTGAAACAAATGGAAATAATAGAAAAGAATTAGAAAACTTAGTTAATAAACAAAACTGTAAATCCATTCCGAAATCTAATTTGGTAGAATTGTTTAGGAAAGAAATTAAACAAAGCAGCTACTATTCCAATTTTCAGACCAACATAATTTAAAAATTAATTTCAGACTCCAAAACACCAGGAACTGACCTCAATTCTGAACGTGCCGCATGTTAAAGCTTTCTGTGGTAATCCGTTATACAAAAAAGCTAATTCTGAATACAGCATTGTAATTCCAAACATATTTATATGTATGTTTCGCTCCAATAAGTTGCCCATACCATACATTTTGTATTTCTTTGATATTTTACAATTATCTTAGAAGAATTGAAAAATGGACAAAAGGCAGGTACATTAATGTGAACATTTTAATTAATAGTGATTAAGTAGAATGTAAATTTAATTTCAAATAGAATCTTCAATTTATTTTCAGAGCTTGAAGGACTGGGTGGGATTTTGCAAATATCGGCAGTTACAAATTGTTAACACCAGGTGTGAGTTTGTTCCATACATATACTGCTCCTATATATATTTGTCAAGGTTTGATATAGCGTAAAATTTCGTAAGATGTGAAATACGCTTCAAACGAGGATACATATCTGACGGAAACTAATTGGTACAAAATCGATGAGATACTTCGTTACGCAATCTCACCAATTTTGCTTAACATTTCGTATTTTGTCAAGATTTGCCAGGTTCATAAATGCTTAAAATCTGATAGAAAATAACTAACAGGAGTTTCAGAATTGTTTTTATTTTTCCGGGAGTTTTAAAACAATTTATACATAACAAGTAATTTCTGAAATTCAATATTTCTGACAGGTCAAGTAACTTGTGTGTTAGTTTCCCCGAAAATCCTAGAGGTCGATCTTTACATCTCGCGTATACAAATGTACCGTTATGTACCAAATACATAAATAAGTGTTCGAGAGGACATTTTATTGTGGGAAGCCCAACTGATGAAGGTTCCCGATCAGAAACAATATATATCCTATATATTGTCATGCGTAGAAAAGAATGACACTTCGAAGAGAGAACAAGGAATTTTGACAAACAGATAACTCAAAAAACTGAAAATGAAAATCCAAACAGTAGATGTCTTCTTATAGAAAAACATTAACAACATTAACTGAGAGAATACAGGTCTATAAATATGCCAACTAATAGTTTTCTTGTGTAATATGTGTGAATGTATATTTTATAACACTTATCTGTTTAATTTGATGTCATGTTTAAACTCATTTCAAAGAATTGTTGGCGAACAATGTCTTTCTGCAGCTATTTGTAGATTATATTGAGTTCGGTTGTCCTTTCGTAATTGCCAATATATCAGGAAAATTGAAGCGAACTCACTATTACCTACAAATTGTTTTAGAAAAATAAATTACATCTTCATTTTCAAGCATTTCTTTTATCTGTTTTTCGTAAATCGTCGTAACCAGAGAAAACCTAAACTGTTCATAAATTATAAAATTTTATTCATTCACAAACTAAATTAGATAAGTAAATAATGAAAACAGAGTTGAATATTTTTTAAGTCCATTGTAAAATGGTGTTATTAACGTGATCAATTTAGCTTCAATTTAAGTAGCTAAGAATCACACATCGTTTGGTTCGTAGTTACTTAAATAACAATTCTAGGAGCCAAATGTAAGTCGAATCAATTGATGGAATTGATCAGATGTGAGCATGGAACCTTTTATTAGCACAGACAAAAGCGATTATTTTGATATTTAAGTATGCAACATATAACATGTGGACATGTTTTTTCAACAATTTCATCTACATAGAAATACTGTCGAAAGTTGGTACATATGTTTTTGGGTCTACTAAAAATGGCTGCCTACCAAATAACCTTCAGGGTAGGCAAAAAAAATCAAGAAATTCGAATTTTAGCTATTTTTTCATTAACTGATCGGTTGAGCAAATCTAAAATCCTGCATTGCGTACTTATCTACTACTTCATCAAACTTGATTGTTGCTTGGCAGCGACTTCAAAAATATACTAGATTGGTAGGTAATTAATTTGTACAGAACGAGCACCTTTTAATGTTTACATTTTTTACTTCCTGGGTAGGTACCTAACAACATTGAATGTGTTATTTATTTGATAGAGTTGTATTTTGTTATAATTATTTTCAGCTTTTTAGTTATAGGTGGAAGTCGGTTATATATTTTTTTTAAATGTTTTCTTTTCAACTTTTTAGGTTTTTTGATCTCAGGTAGTTTTCATTTTTTTATTTTTAATTTTGTATGTATAACCTTAATAGACAGGACCAGGTAACATTGAAAGCCTCAACATTACACAATGATACATTTTCATTTAAATTCACAGGTAAATGTTTTCAAACAAAATGTACTAGTAAGCGTTGACTTAATAAGCCCAAAATATATAACTATAGATAATTCCACTCCACCCTATGTACCAACCATCCTGTACATACGACTGCCCACGGACAAGCATAAATTTGTTAACTACCTTCTGTAAATTATAGGCCGGAGTAGAATCCATCCCATATTTATGGAGTCAAATCCGTCCTATATTTCAACCATGGTATATAACTCCTTGTGGGTACCATTTTTAACATTTTAAATTATCGCCCTGTGTAACATTAATTCCTCTCCACACTTTATGCAATTTATGAGCTATACAATAAATAATTTTTTAATCACACTGTATAAATATAATTCAACTCCAGCATATATTTCAACCATCCTGTATATGCTTTGTTTACGCCCACATCATATAACAGTTTTATAATTACCCTATATAATTTTAACTTCACATTTTTTCCAACATTTTTATACCACCAAACGTCTACTCCACCCAATGTTCCAACCATCCTGTATATACGGCTGCCTATGGACCACTATCATTTTACTCCATCCTATATTTCAATCATCATATTAATGCAACTCCTTCTATCACTTTACTTTGTGATTTTGTTTACTATAACTAATCACCCTGTGTATAAACGTACCAAATAGCAGTTTACAGTTTGTTGTCACTGAATTTTCTATTAGGTCGGGAGAATGTGACAACCAAAAGCACCGTCTTCAAATGGAATAATTTGCATTTAAATAAATAGGTATTTGCCTGGTATACAAACAAAACGAGCTTGGTACTAATTGAGTTAAGGAGCCGAAAATAGTATGCTTTACTACCTATATGCTTCAGATGTACATAGAAAATGTTCAAATTCGCAAAATAAACTTAAGTGCCTACAATTCTCGCACTATTACGTTGGAATTAAAATTTTTATGAGGAAATGTCCGTTGTGACATTTCGATGAAATATTTGATAAGAATTTTGGATTTTCGGCGATTTTCTGCAAAACTTGCACGTCGCAGAAAAGTATATGAGATCACCTAAGGATCTTCCTTAATAGATTAAACGTTAAAAAACTATACACATCCATAAGGAGTTTTCGAAAAATCGACCAATATATTAGGGATACGGGTCGATTTCCATGCACGCATGTGTTCATTCACAAATTTCATCATTTTACCGATAGAATTCTTTTCCCAAATTTGAAGTTTCACCAATCCGGAAATATGCTCTACTAAACAAGACCATAATCATTCAAAACGGTTCACCACAGGAGAAGAAATCAGGTAACATACATACAAAAAAAGTCGGTTAAAAACTAGTTTTTTCTCTTTGTGCGTGGTAAAACAAGAACAATTTCAAACATTTGCATATGTTATTTCAAATGTGGCAGTTCTTGTTTTTTCATTTTTTTACATTAATTAATATTTTCACAAATTTTCTTAAATGTAAAAACACCGTTTTGACCACTAACACCAAACCTTTATTTTAAACACTCAACGCTGTTTCAACAGCTCTAAGTTGTCATTATCAAGGAGTAAACCAAACTTTGATAAAAAAGTTTATTATAAATAACTTTTATTAAGAAACGTTTTTTACAAGCTATAGCTATATAATTTTATTTGTTTATAGAAAATTTGGAACAACTTTCTGTTATTTCTCACATAGATACAATTATTATACATATTGTCCTACCTACTTCTGCAGAAAAACACAGGCCTACTCCCCATTTTGCAAGAATTTTTGCTATTTCCCTCGGACTATTAGTGTTTTAACGAATTATTCGTATAATTATTATCCTATTCTATTTTTAATTAAGGATTAATTGGAACATCTTTAAACGAACAAACACTACGACAATTTCAATTTCCCAATGCCTCATATAGAAAATGTTGACAGTATGCTTTAAAATTATCCATTACATCAAAATTCCCCCTTTCCCCAAAAGTATCCCCTTGCTCTCTATTTCTAATGGAATTTTCAGAACAATGTGGGTTTCCATAGTACTAAAGTAATAAGTCCATTAAATTAATTATATTTCCTACCGAAACTTCATCGCCAGAATACATTTCTGCACTTTCTACACCCTTGTACAACAAGGATTACTAAGCATATTTTTAGATGAAATATACTACCGAAAGCGACGCTATAGCGACAAGGGGAAGATTCCACCCTCTTACCGAAAATTCATTCAATTGTCAGTCACGACAGAATAGCACCACTTTAGCTGCATTTTTTCACCGCTGAAAGGAAATACATTTTTGTACAAAAGAACAACGTTCCGGTCACGGAAAGCGTACTAGTCGTTTCACCGACGCTATCGGAATGTTTTGTTCCACCATCGATGGTGCTTTGTTTCCTTTAAACAATGGCGAGTCCAACAATCTGCACTTGAACACGCATCGGCATCTGTAACGCGAGAGTTCGGCGGCTCATCAAGAGTTTGTCCTGCGATAGAAAAAGACTTTTAGAATTATTACGCGGCCAAACGGGAAAGGAACGCAGTATATCATGCCGAACTATAAATTGCCTCGTTAGGATGGCAGGTTATTTTTAAACTGGATAGGCCGCGCAGAAAATTGGATCTCCGAAGGTGTAATCATCATTTTTTTATGATGAGTATAACATGACTCCGAAGGTTTCCCTAAAGTTGCTATAACGAACTGATGCTTTCTTGAATAATTTAAACTTTGACAAAGTTTTGTCAATTTTTTTTGCAAGGATAGCTGATAGTGATTGATGGCAGAAACAACTATAATCTCAACATGAATAATAGCGAAAAATATTTGGTTTCATTCTATAGACAGTGTAGATCAGCCGGATAACGAAAAAATCAAAATTCATGAAAACCCATGTAAAAATTTTTCAACTTGTTCATGTAAATATATAAACAAAACGACTAATATTAAATATCTTGGGGTCATAAATGATCAACACCTAAAGTGGAAAGAACATGTAAACTCCTTGTCAACCAGATTGAGAACGCTAATCCCTAAGTTTTATCATCTCAGAAATATCTTAGACCGAAAAAATATGATAATAGTTTATAATGCTTTGGCCGAGTCGATCCTAAGGTACTGCATCAGCGTATGGGGTGGTTGTTATAGTACTACGTTGTTGTGCCTTAACGTACAACATAGAACTATTTTAAAAATAATGTGGTCCAGTACGAGTTGGACTCGCATACTAAGGGTTCCGTACCACCTTCAAGATTCGTTTGATTTTTATAAGAATACATATGTATTTAATTTTCTAATTTGGCCCCCAAAATGTAACATTAGAGTTTTATTTTACCAATAAACTTTCAGAGAAACCTTTTATAATTTTCTGTATGAATTTTGATTCTCTATAGATTGGAAGATAAAGGGTAAAATAGGTCAAGTTTTAAATTATAAATTATTAAATCTGTTATTCAAATTATTTAAAAATACAAATAAAATATATTGTTACGAAATTTACCCAAAGCCGACCCTGTGTCATTTCAGCACGACAACAAACGCTTCAAAATAAAAAAATACGATTATCGAAAAGTCTCGGCAGCGGAAGGAACGATGTTGATTTCTACTGGAGAATTCTATGCTGGTGATATAAAAGAAGAACGCCACGATCGCCAGGCAGTTATACCGCGACGACTAGCTTATATGAAAATGTATTGTGAATCAGCTGTTTTAAATGTAAATAAAGTTCTAGAAAGTGAAAGTAAATATTAGTTGTTATAATTTTTCAATTGAACCCACGAAGTACATTGCAATATTTATCAAAATTTAAATAGTGTAGTTTCTAAAATGGGAATTAATATTTTTGGTAATATCTTTTAAACAAATGATTTAAAAATATGAGATATTTGTAATTCACATAATGAGCCTTTTATTTTCCATTTAATTGTATAATTTCTCCCTAAAATTACTATGGAGGTTTTCTAATAATTTTTCTTATAAATTTCAAGTGAGCCCCAATACCCCTAATTATTTTCAAAATTTTAATTAGTATGGTTATGTTATTTTTTATATATTTATGTTAATATTTTGTAAACAATTAATTTAAAAAATATGAAAAATATATATTTCTAATCCTCATAATGAGCTCCTTCATTTGATATATTGCATGATGCGTTAAAAAAATATTTTTTATTTTCCGTTTAATTCTATAATTTGGCCCCCAATATTAATATTAAAGATTTCTTCATATTTTTCCTGTAAGTAAAAAAAATAGGTCTTATAGTTTGGGGAATGAAGGGGGGGAATGGGTAATTTTTTAAATATTTTTTTTAATAAATTTTAAAATAATTATTTTAAAGAAATTAAAAAATATATATTTGTATTAGTCATAATGAGCCCTGTGATTTGATATATTACATTATCCGTTAGAAACAAGTTCAATTTTTTATTTTCCATTTAATTCTATAATTTGCCTCCCAAAATGAATATTAGGGGTTTCTCCTTATTTTTCCAGTAAAGTTCAAGTGAGGCGCAATACCTCTATTTTTTTTCAAAATTTTACAGCTTATGGTTTTGAAGATAAGGGGAGGGGAATGGGTCAAATTTTTGATATTTTTGTTAATATCTTTTAAATAAGTTATTTTAAAAATATGAAAAAAATATATTTGTTTTCTTCATAATGAGTACTTTCATTTGATATATAACATGATGCGTTAGAAACAATTTTAATTTTATAATTTCTATTTAATTCTGTAATTTGCCCCCAAAATTAAAAGTAGAGTTTTCCCTTTATTTTTCCAGTCCGGGTCAGATTCTATACTCCTAATTTTTTTCAAAACTTTACGTTTTATAGTTTCGGTGATAAGAGGGGAGAATGGGTAAATTTTGGTATATTTTCGATAATATCTTTTGAATTATTTTTTTTAATATGAAAAAATATATTGGTGTTCCTCAGAATGAGATGTTGGCCACCAGTGATCGGATGAAGCGAGCTATGATCTCAAAATAAATTCAGTTGGGTTACAAGAGAGAGACAAGGTTTGGCTATACAACCCCCAGAAAAGCAAAGGCATGTCTTTACAGCTTACACCCGTCTGGGATGGGCCATACGAGGATCAATGACGTTGTCTATCGTATCCGTCGGAACCCAAAAGCTAAGATGAAGGTGGTTCATTTAGATCGACTAGCTCCCTATCATGGAGAGAATATTTGCGATCAGAATTAAATGGGGGGGGCAGTGTTATAAAATATATATTCGCCGTCACTGGAGACATCACCTTCGTCAGTTATTCCGATGAAAATAAAACATTAACCGCCTGGGATAATAAAAACGGCACTATCCGAAATCATCGATGGAGCAAAAAGCGTTGACATCAAAGACTCTACCTACAATGGAATACCCAACGAGAAAGACGGAAAGATTTCCGTGTGAACTGTTTTGGGAGCGATCAGCTGTTGTAAATAGTGTGTAAATAAAGTTCTAGAAAGCGAAAGTAAATATCAGTTTTGAATTTATTTTTGAACCCACGAAGTTTCTTGCAATACTAATATCTATGACATGAAAGCTCTCTAGGACGCAACAACAAGACTAAAGAAATAGAATGGCGGAGTAGTTTAACTTGAGCTGTTGCGAAGGAGTGTCTTCAATGCTGATATACCTATGTGCTTTAAGGAAAAGGAATATAACCTGTTCTCACCTATGGCATAGGAATACCGTAAGTAAATTCCCAGGGATGGAACTGAAATTGTATGGCATATGATATAACATTCCACCATATTCAGTTTTTCTTCGTTAGAATTTTCCATTTTATCACGAAAACTTGTCAATATCGACTGTCAGTTCAGCACTACTAATGGAATTACTCTCAAATGAGGAAACGTCAAAGTGAAAACAATCTTTTTCATGGCTACCTACGTTAAAAGTGAAAATAAGAGAGAAAAGCATCCATAACTCCGTTATTTTTATGAATCACTATATCGAGTATTATATCGTTGAAAAGCTTTAAAAATGTCCTATTTTTTGAGGTCATAGCCAACTATGGTTTCCATTCAAAAAAAGATAAATTTGTGTCATATTTCGAAAACGAGAACCGTAACGCCAACGAGAACATGACAATCATATTCGGGATACAATTCCCTTCAATTTTGATATTTACACTTTTTTATAAAATCAAAAACAAAAGAGCTAGAGGGATTTGACTAAATCGACACAATTTCGTTTTTTCAAAATATCTAGTAAGCCATGACTATTTACAAAAATCCGAAAGTATCATTAAATTGGGCCAGTAAAACTGCAAATCTTTCCCAATTTAACCATAGCTAGTTTCCGAGATCCCCATACTGATCATCAAAAAAAAAAAACTCACCTTGTATGTCGGGAGAGCAAATATTGGAATTGGGCCTGACTCGGATGCGAGATAACGCCCAAGTTAAAATGGCGTCATAGATCAGAAGCTTTCACAAATACTAGCCCTACTAGATAGACAAATAGCATAAAATAAATAAAAAACAATTGGATACAAAAGACAGAAGGAATGGTTAAGAGAGGTGTATGTTCTGTAATGAACCCTTGAGGCTGACTGATACTGATGATGAATATTACCAATTAGTAACTTTAAATAATAAGTTTCCATCAAATTTCAAAAGCCATATCTTTATAAAGCTTTAATACTTTTAACTAAGTAATTCTTTAGCGGACTTCTTAATTTTTCTCAGCTTTATATTACTGCTTGATTCTCAATTTTAATAGTCCAAACTGTAACCGCAAAAAACTCCAATTTTATAGATTATCAAACATTTAACCGGTGCTAAATCTGTGGCTTACGAGTCAGACACTCGCCCCCACTATGTATATATCGATTACTTATTAGTCAATACGCCCAAAAACCTCAAGTAGTAAACACTTTGATATGAGTGATTTACCCCCAAGTGAAATTTTGCTTTTGATTTCTCAAAAGGAAAAATTCAATTTTAACTACTGCCCCTAAAACATTGGATGTGCGGTTTTTCAGTGGAGTTTAGAAAGCTAATTAAAATGAAAAACCCAGGGGATTCTTTGCATCTGGCGAGAAGACGGAATTTTTTAACGAACCTTTTCAGGGTCTCATAGGATCAAACGCATCAGTTACACACTGAAGTGAAATATGTTGTTTGAAACCACCCTAAAGGGATTTCACACACTATGAATAGCGTTCATTTCACTGAGAGATTAATTTCCATTAATATGGTTTTAATCGACAAAGTAAATGGGCCAAACCAGTTTATCTTTTTGTATTGAAGATGTTTTTTAACACGTTTTCAAGTCGTTAATTTGATTATAATTGCACATAAAGTATGCACAACGTATTGAAAAAACGTTGTAAGGTTATTCAGTGTTTCACAGTATATGCAAATGGAGGATTTCAGTACAAATAATTGGCGGAAATGAGACTCTTGATAGAATTTGTAGAAAGGATATGACTGAGCCATTTACATTAGAATCCATCTGGCCGTACAAAACAATCAATAATGTTGAATTATAATACCAATACCGTACGAAAAAAAAATTATTATTTGAACACTAATTTTATATAAACTTGAAAGGTAAACCGATATTTCAGTATTCAAGGAGACAGAAAATGAATCTGAAATCGAATTAGAAAAATATCATGGAGTCTATAATACATCATATGAACACTGCCAAATACTAAGCTTAAATAAACTTTAGTACTTAAGCAAATATTCAAGAAATTAAGCTTAAGTAATACATACAGACTTGCAGTTGAAATGTCTCTATAGCAGATAATTATACAAAACATAACAGTACACATATTTTACACAGGAAAACTGATTGATCTTATACTGTAGAAATTTATTTCTCTCAACATGTGAGAAAGAGTTTCAGAGTGAGACAAAGTAAATAAATTTCAAATACTTATCTGTACGAGAAAAGAAAATACGAGAGAAACCATAATAAATATAGAGAAAAGGAAGCAACAATTAATTTGCCGGTAAAAAAAAGAAAATTGAAAATATTGCCAAATCCGAAATAATGGGTGCAATGATCAAAGACAAAAATTTTATATATTTTTAACTATACCATAATACAGCGTTTCTTGATTTCACAAATAACCAAGAATGTAAGAAAATAGGCAGATAGCTTTGGGTACATATGATCTTATAAAATGGCACATAATGTACTTTTGAAGACGCGAGATGTAAGACCGACATCTAGGATTTTCAAGAGAATCAGTACACAGAGGTTCCGAATCTGGAGCCGTTCCGTGTAATTGCTGTTCTCCCTTAACTCCTAGGACAGAATGTCACGATAAAATTTTCAGGTTACTTCACCTGTCAGAGATATTAAATACTCTCTTCGAGGTGTCATTCCTTTGTACGCAAGACAATATATATTATATATAAATATAATATATATTGTTTCTGGTCGGTCTTACATCTCGCGTCTTCAAATTTAACGAAATGCATCAAATGCATAAAGAAGTGTTCGAGAGGACATTCAATTGTGGGAAGCGCAACTGATGAAGGTTCCCGACCAGAAACAATATATATTATATTTATATATAATATATATTGTCTTGCGTACAAAGGAATGACACCTCGAAGAGAGTACATAATGTACTGTTACAGTGCTCTGAATTTTGTATAAATGCCACAGCGTATAATGCAACATTCTACTCGGGTTATTGTTAAGCTGAAGGAGGAGAAAGAGAGCCGTTATTGAGTTTAATGGATCCAATTAAGATGAGCATCACTGTTGATATCACCAAAATACAAATAAAAAATAGGTAATATGTTCTTATTAAATGGGGTAAATTATATACTCAGCTGTGATGAGGACTTTCTGCAAAGACAGATATTAATCCAGACATTCTTTAAAATTGTCCGGATACACTTTGCTTACGTTACAACTTTCACATCTTTGTCTATCACAAAAAAGTGTAAGATGAGAAAATCTAAAATGCTCCGCTAAATTACTAAAATTTATTTAATATATGTGGATAACATAATTAAACTGTATCACATCGTTAGCATAATATAATTTGCAAATATTTTCTAAAAAATTTGCAGTTATAAAATAACACGTGTATTACAGCAACGTAAATTAAAATAAATTTGTAGATTTGTAAAAGTATGATTCACATATTTAATTGCCCGTAACGAAAAAAGTTAATAACCCCATTATTAGGTTAGTTTGTAGATTCTAGCATACGAGAGAAATAATAAACAATGAACCCAATAGTGGCATGATGTGCAGCTAAATATTACCTCAATCATTTCAGAAATATTTTTGAGGCTTGATTCATAATCTTTCAGTTACTTTTTGAATTAAGACAAAAAGTTAACAAACAATTATATGATCTTCAGTCAATCTTATAACTCGGTGTACAATTGTGTGTAATCATTTATGACGTTACTTCATACAAAAAAAATGATGGCAGCAGCTAATAAGGTGACCAAATTGAATGTTTGCGCATTTACAGACGAATCCAAATGAAACAGAATTTCACAAGTTATATAATAAGTCGTAGAGAATGTAATCCGTTCCCCGAAGTTTCCTTGGACTTTCATGGTCTTGAAATAGTTGATCATCACAACGTTTGAAAAGCTTTGTATCTGCTCTCTTCATCAGGTGATTGATTCCAGATCTAATTGATACATTTGATTTCTGAACCTCATTCTTTCAGTCATGAATTTCCCACAAATGTAATAACAATTAAGTAATATTTTGGAAAACCATAAGTATCCATTATCAAAAAGTAGTAAAACACTGACAAAGATGTGATATGCAAACATATTTTTAATTATTTATATTTATGTCATGTGCAAACGAAACTTGAATAAGTTTTATAGTATTAGTAATAAAATAAGACGAATCTTTTGCAATTTTGTTTGATATAAGGCAATCTTTTAAATTAATTTTAACATCTTAAAATTAGCAGCCAGTCAAAAACTGTTTAATGTTCTTTAACGAGATGTGATAATATATTTTAACTTATTTATCTAATAATATAATACATAAACGAGGTCTGCCTTTTATATTTCGGGATTGGACAACCCTAGTGTTGCAATCTGACAACTGACAGCTCTATCGTAAAGTTTGACATTTTTGAGGTTATACGTACTCAGAACGTTTTGACATAGGAGCGCTATATGTTGTTTACAGTACCTAAAAGGATTCATCTCGGCCAAAAAATGGAATTAAATCGTGAACATTTTCGTGCGATTATTTTTTACAACTTTCGACGTGGATGCAAAGTCCATCAAGGACCACTTGTGTATCGATGGTATGGTATAGTGAATTCAATCGAGGTCGTAGTTCACTCCAAGACGAATTTCGTGAAGGTCGTCCAAAAACAGTTGTTGTTCCGGAAACCATTGATGCTGTGCGCGAACTGATATTGTAAGATCGTCATGTGACCTATCGTGAGATTGAGTCAACCTTACACATTAGTGGGACCAGCATACATTCAATATTGCATAAACATTTGAATGTAAAAAAAAATTGTTCGCGGTGGATCCCACACAATTTGTCAATCGTTCAAAAAAGGCTTGTGTCGATTGGTCGAAAGAAAAGCTCAAAAAATACGATCGCGGTGCTTCAAAACACGTTTATGACATAGTGACAGGTGATGAATCGTGGATTACGCGTATGAGCCCGAAAGTAAACAGCAGTCGACTGTATGGGTGTTTCAAGATGAGCCGATCTTTTTTTTTGGAAAACTGGACATGTCGCAACCGTACCACTAGAACAACCCAGAACAGTCAATTCTGAGTGGTACAAAACCATTTGTGTCAGTTGTATCCAAGAACTGAGGAAAACCAACCGCCGAAGACGGATCACTCTTCACCACGAGAATGCGAGCTCTCACACATAGGGCTCAAACAACGGCATTTTTGACCACTCAAAACATCGATTTGATGAGTCATCCGCCGCATAGTCCTGACTTGTCACCAAATGACTTCTTTTTATTCCGTACGTAAAAAACAAACTGAGAGGTCAACGTTTTTCGACACCTGAAGAAGCGGTTGCTGCGTTCAGAATGCATGTTTTGGAGATACCTCAATCAGAGTGGAAAAAGTGCTTCGACAATTGGTTTAATGGCATGCAAAAGTGTATAGATCTTCATGGGGAATATTTTGAAAAGCAATAAAGCGATTTTCGATGATTAATATTTGTTTTTGTTCTCTAATCCCGAAATATAAAAGGCAGCCCTCGTAATGTTTGTTTATTTGGATATATCTTTATTTATATGTAATTTTCGCAAACGGCACTACGTTTTTGTCGAAATTCCATTTGGCTTTATAATTATTGATGTAAATATAAAGCCATTGACAACGAAGTCAGAATAGACTTTGAAACGTTTGGTTTTCCTTCAATATACGTCGTTTTATCTCGATTGTGGTGTTATTGCCCAAAAAAACATAAAAGTAATCAAGAATATGCCACAAAAAACTTTAGAAGACTATACTATTCTATATCATTCAGCTAAGCATTTAGGATGAGCACACAAATAAAGTTCTATTTACATATGAAAATTGGAATCATGTAAAATTTTTATTTACAAATTTATATTTCATTCAGATTTTAAGGCCAACAAAAAACTTTGAAATGTTTGGAGTTTTTGAAAATACAGTTTGTTCTTCAATGTGGTATTACTTCCTAAGAAAACCCTAGAAGAGCCACAAATAACCTTCAGAAAACAGTTTCTACCTCGTAGAAAATATTTTTCTGTGCAACTTTTGTTAAGAGACTTTTTTACAAACTTTATATCAACGGAGTTTTAGCGAACAAATGAGAGAAGTCTATTTTTACCATTAATTTTTGGTTACTAATAATTCTCTACAACCTTTTGACATGGACACAAAGATACACTTATTCTTCATATTGTCCAGAATTCAATCAATAAAAACAGGACTAGTGTACATTTTGCATGAAAATTTGCTATTTCGTTTTGACTACCGTATTGATAGTAACATTTTTGAAATGAGTGTTGCTCATGTGCGACTCTTCAATCAATATTTTGAAGTTGGCGTTTAATTAAAACTCACTAAAATTCTGCTTTTGTATACAACAAAATCAATTTGTTGCTTGCAATGTAGCGACTGCTGTGCGCTGCTTTTATGATTTTTCCCCTCTCATATAATCGTTGTTATAACTATAGGTCAACTTGTCACAGGTTTTTGATTTTCCCTTTGAAATTTTGTAATCATTGTGCACGTGGTAATATTCTGACGGAGTTCCATGAATTGTTTTCCTCCGAACTATTAAACAAATTTTCAGCAAATTGAGTCGTTCGTTATTTACATACGAACTAATTTTTGACTATAGAGTTATAGAGAGTTATGAAAACAATTTGTTCAATATATTCTAAATTAAACATTTTTATAAAACAGCAGAAGATTTTCAGGGTAGAACTTTGAAAATTGCGATTAGTTTCCATGATTTTATGAAGTAAACATAAGGACAAAAACTCAAAAATAAGATTATCTCGATTATTTTTTTAATCTTTCTTTTCTACAGACAATAAATAAAGCGCTTCTCTTGTGTCAAATTAATTGATCATTGTTAAAACTTCATAATATTTCTTTAATCTATTTGCCAAGATTTTAAAATAAAGCTTGTTGCAATATCTCTTTTCTGTCTTTATTAGGATTAGGTATATAAAATATACGGATACCCTTGGTTGAAATTTGGAATCAGTATAGTTTGGTGACCTGATCAGGAGTACATGTCGTAAATGAAGAAATTTTGATTTCAGGGGTACTTCTGGGGGAATAAACTAAAAAAATCGAGCATTCCACTCCCCTCTCCCCCCCATCGCCGAAACTATATGAAGTAAAATTAAAAAAAATATATAGAACGATAGAGGGTCACCTGAATTTTATCGGAAAAATAAGGAGAAACGTCTACTATTAATTTTGGGAGGCAAATTACAGTATTACGAGGGCTGCCTTTTATATTTCGGGATTGGACAAACCTAGTGTTGCAATCTGACAACTGACCGCTCTATCGTGGAGTTTGAAATTTTTGAGGTTATACGTAGGTACTCAGAACGTTTTGACATACGAGTCCGATGTGTTGTTTACAGTAACTTAAAGGATTCATCTCGGCCAAAAAATGGAATTAAATAGTGAACATTTTCGTGCGATTATTTTTTACAACTTTCGACGTGGATTAAGTAGCAAGAGTGCATGGATGAACTTAATTTAATTTTTGGCGATGAAACTCCATCAAGGACCACTGTTTATCGATGGTATGGTGAATTCAATAGAAGTCGTAGTTCACTCCAAGACGAATTTCGTGAAGGTCGTCCAAAAACAGTTGTTGTTCCGGAAACCATTGATGCTGTGCGCGAACTGATATTGCAAGATCGTCATGTGACCTATCGTGAGATTGAGTTAATCTTACATATTAGTGGGACCAGCATACATTCAATATTGCATAAACATTTGAAAGTCAAGAAAATTTGTTCGCGTTGGATCCCACACAATTTGTCAATCGTTCAAAAAAAGGCTCGTGTCGATTGGTCGAAAGAAAAGCTCAAAAAATACGATCGCGGTGCTGCAAAACAAGTTTATGACATAGTGACAGGTGATGAATTCGTGGATTTACGCGTATGAGCCCGAAAGTAAACAGCAGTCGACTGTATGGGAGTTTCAAGATGAGCCGAATCCAACAAAAGTTGTTCGCGCACGAAGCACTTTTTTTTGGAAAAACTGGACATGTGGCAACCGTACCACTAGAACAACGCAGAATAGTCAATTCTGAGTGGTACACAACCATTTGTTTGCCAGTTGTCTTCCAAGAAATGAGGAAAACCCACCGCCGAAGATGGCTCACTTTTCACCACGACAATGCGAGCTCTCACACATCGTCTCAAACAACTGCATTTTTGACCACTCAAAACATCAATTTGATGAGTCATCCGCCGTATAATCCTGACTTGTCACCAAATGACTTCTTTTTATTCCAGTACGTAAAAAACAAACTGAGAGGTCAACGTTTTTCGACACCTGAGGAAGTGGTTGCTGCGTTCAGAATGCATGTTTTGGAGATACCTCAATCAGAGTGGAAAAAGTGCTTCGACAATTGGTTCAAACGCATGCAAAACTGTATAGATCTTCATTGGGAATATTTTGAAAATATTTGTTTTTGTTCTCTAATCCCGAAATATAAAAGGCAGCCCTCGTAAATGGAAAATATAAAATTAAAATTGTTTCTAACGCATCACGTTATATATCAAATGAAAGATCTCATTATGGCGAAAACAAATATATTTTGTATTTTAAAATAAAAACAAGGTGGACCGTGTCGTTAATTTTTGTCAGATTTAGTGATTACAAATAATTTGTAGTACTTTTTACTACAAGAGATCAGCTCGAGTATATGAACAAAATTAATTTTTTTATAATATTACGATATATTTACTTTCTTTTGTGAGTTTATTTTTTTTAAATTACCACCAAACTGGGACCACATGTAACGTTTATCAAATCATTTCTTACAAATCCTTTGGATTTCATTTCTCATCAATCATCTACTAGCGATAATTAATAATAAAATTTTTATAGCTGAAATTTATTGGAGCAAACACATTGTTGACGCGACAGTAGAAAAAGGTTTAATGCGAAAACTTTATAGATGACTGCTCCGGAAAATTCTAATCGAACTCCTCGGTGATCCCCTTTTCCGTTCGATATGATTCACGCCATTTGTTGTTTGAAAGCCATTACTAGTTTTGGCGTTACGTCAGACGTTCCTCTTCACTTGAACAAACGGATATGTGAAGGATGACAGTTCCGTGGGTGACATCTGTGATTGTTTTGCGGTACAAAGAAAATAAGTGGTCGCAGTTTGATCGCTCCTTGTTCCATTCCACAGCATCTGAACCCATTTCAGTGTAACGTTACGGGTGACATAAGAAATAAGGGATTTCAGAAAGGGAAACTGATATGTTTAAGGCGCTTTTATAAATCGAGCTTCGTAAGGGAATTTTCATATAAAATTAATTTTCTGAAGGAAGCTAATATTTAAGTAATTCGGTATACTACTATTTGGAAATTGTTATTCAGTTAAATACAATTACACCACTCAATAGAGAGATTTTTAGGTGACATATTATTCAACAGCAAGCCGCATAAGCCATCACGTAAATAATAGTTTATAGGTCATAACTGACATACTTTTAACAGCAAACTCGAAAAAATCAATTATTTGAGCCCCAAAAACCCGAAAAAATATATTCGTCTTTTTCTTATAGTGTAAACAGTGATGATATGTTCATAATGCCAACAATAGAAAAATTTAGACAATCAAAAAATCGTCAAAATTTTGATGGCAGCATTTTTTATAAAGAAAAGCTGGAAAATCCGCTATAGAGAGAGTGATTTTAAAAAATTCATAACTTGGTTGTAATAACAGCTGGAACATTAATCTGCCTCCTAGTGATAGCTTATAACGTTGGGATTAATAACGCTGAAGATCTATATTGTACGTTAAGTAGATCTTGCAGAATTGCAATTTAAATAATTTGCAGAAATATTTAGCAGGACGTATCGTATTGACCACTATAGTTCAATAGCGGTATGCCAAATATATTTCAAAGCTTATAAAATGAACTTCACTTTGTATATCTTGTATTTTTGTTATAGTACCGAAAAATGTATTAATACAGCTTTTGAAATTTGGCTTAGATGATGGACCCTCCAATTCGTTGACAGTGGCGTATCCACTCAGTGGTAAAAGTCATTTCATTAAGATCAGTAAACCGTATACAGATAAACATGAACTTAATAAACCAATGAAAAAATAGATCAATATGAGAAAGCAATAGTTATATAAATAAAACCGTTATAAACTACTAAAAAAATTCTAGATTCGTCCATGTGCCTTGACAGCTATTGTCAGTGCACCGCTGGCTGGCTGTCGCATATTCGTACATTTAATGCAATGTTTACTATTATTTTAAGCCAACTTCCCGGCAGTATAGCGAAAAAAATTGAAGTGGAATTTATGAAGTTTCGAAATATTATTAGTATGCCTCTGTCAGACTAGTCTCGTTAATACGGTGCCATGTGCAAAACAGCTTGCTCTCTAAATTATTTAAATTCAAATTGTTTAAAAACTACTGATTCAATAGTATCTATCGTGAGCCCATATAAACTTAATATCATAAACTATCATTTTGACGACGACAAATATTCCAGTATTAGTTACTAGAAAGTTATAAATTAAAAAAAAATCCACTTTTGACCAGTTTATTCGGTAAAAAATGATCCAATCAGGATATAGAAACACTCATTATGAAGGATTTTTTATTCTCTACAACTTTCCTGTAGACGGCATTACGATTCCTTCACTACTTTTCATTATATAAGCACTTTTCCGGGTATTATTTAAATAGTTCCCTTCTACGAGTTTGCTGTTAAAATCTTATTAATAATTTTTTATAAATTGTAAAGGTTATGGTATAAGTGAGTTGCTGTTGAATTTTATGTTCGAAAATGAGTTCAATCTTGCTCTATAAACTGGTATAAATGTGTCATTTTAAAAGCATTCAGTGTGTCAATTGAACAAATAGAAGGATAAAAGCGTTACTAATGAAATGACAATATGGCCATCAACCAGTTAGATGGCCATATTTGTAAAATCTTCCAAAAATACGTATTGGCAATGCTTCGTTTTCAATGAAAAGTCAAGAAGAAATTATTTGTAGTTGTTAATATTTTTGGGGTAAGCAGTTTTAATAGCAATTTAACTTAACACCATTCCTAATTTTGATTAGCTGAACATTGTCAATAAACTGGAACAGAGAGTCTAATGCATACCCAATTTTTATTTACGTGAGCCGGTAAGGCACGTTATGGCCAAAAAATTAATAGTAAAAAAACATTTTTAAAAACAAGCTTATATTTTAATGCTCCAGAAGGAATAGAAACCTTAAATTGAATTAAACCGAGATTTATTTATGTAGATGTATTTTTTCCTATTGTATAAAATACATTTGCTTATGTCGACATTAAGTTACATAATTATTGTATTCTTGTTTATGTACCCAAGTAGATTTCCGGACAAGCTTTAATATTATATAAATTGTGTAATGTAATCAATTGATGGGTTTGATTCAATTTATGGTTTACTTTTTTCTTTGTAGAGCATCTATATAGAAATAGGCAAAGACAAAACGGTTCGGTACCATTTTCTTCTCTGTCCCTAAACCGATTCTCTTTATTTTTGTTTTCTTTAGTAGCTATGGACGACCTTCAGTGCAGAATGTATAGAGAATCTTTACTTATGTCCTTTAAAATAAGTAATTTAAAGATAAAATATTAAGCAAATCCAAGTGGTGCCCACTCTGAACAAGTAGCTTAAGCCTGAATCTAATGTTCGAAATTTGACAGCAGTCGACAGTAAAAACCCAGTTGTGTACAATCGTGTAGTGAAGTATAAATATTACTACAATAATCGACTTTTACTTACAAAGGTGTATGCTCTAAAAACCTTCCTTTCTAATCATTTATGACGTTACTATTTTACAAAAAGATGACGACAGCAAATATTAAAATGACCAAATTGAATGTGTTTATAAGAAGTAAATACAGAACAGTCCAAATGAAAAGTTATTGAAGTACACTATTTATTTCTAAATCTAATTGATAACATTTGAGTTGAGTATGTATATTCTTTCAGTTAAGCATTTCTCACAATTCTAATTTTGGAAAACCATATGTATCCATTATGAAAAGGTGATACGTAAATATATTTGTAATCATTTATATTCATGCCATGTGCAAATGAAACTTCAATAAGTATTACACTATTAGTAATAAAATAAGGCGAGTAATTTTGTAGTTTTATTTGATATAAGCCTAAATTAATTTTAACATCTCACCTAAAAATTAGCGATCAGTCAAAAATTGTTTCCTTACGTATTCTTCCTTTCTACTTGTTTTTCCTGTTTTTTTTTTTAACTGAAGTCTCCGTTTATTAATTTTTCTTGCTCTGTATTTCTGGTGACAATTCAATGACAAATTTCTGGCATATGATGTTAATTTTTTATTCATTATAAAAACTACACATACTTTCTTTGTTTGAACTTTTGAAATACAAAAGTGGAATACATCAATATATTACAAAGAAGCTTATTTGATTTTTTTCTTTATCAGATATGATGTGTGTAACCATGAGAGCTAATAGCCCAAGAGAAAACAGATTTTACCAAATCTCTAATTTAAATTATATTCAGTCATTGTTGGGAAAGCTTTACTGTATTGATCCATCGTTTTCCTTCTTACGAAATAGTGCAGTATCAAATAACTTTTTCTTTTCATTAGATATACACCAAAGCGTAGATAAGAAGTATTTTTGTGTTACCATTGCGTTTATTTCAGTAAACGTATATTATGGGTTTAATAGCAACCGTTCTAGCCAGTAAATAATAAAAATTTTATTGGTTGTATTAAAAATGCAGTGTGGCGTACTATCACGACTAAAATTACAAAGTTTTATAGTAATGTGAACAAGTGGTTTGTAAACGAAAGGTTTAGAGCTATGTCGTAATTTTTAGATATCTTTTCCTCTTTACAGCTTCCATTATATTTATTTTCTATTAAATTCCCCAGGGAATCGGATATTATTCATTTTACCACCGGTTTCATTGGTCATTAAGAAAAATTCGTACTACTGAAACTAGGCATAAATTTGATTTATATTTCTTTAGATACATCCGTTGATAATATGACAATTATTAAAAATACAAAACTAGAAACCCAGACCTCATTTTTAATATCAGACTACTAAATATTCATTGTTTGTGTAATGCCACATGAAAGAAATATTTCGCTGTGACTAATCGACTATATTTTCAATTAAAAACAGTGTCAGAGGACTAGTCAAATGCGACAGGGTTTCATGCAGTACTGCCCAGACTAAGCAAAACCAATAGCTGCGTAATTGGGACTATTTTTTTCAAAATACAAAACAGAAGACGTGGCTATAGGGTCAACACTAGTAGAACGAAGGAATAACTAAAATATGAGTTTAATTTCTTGCTAACAAAACAAAATTAGTCAAAAATACTTTGAAATATATTGAAACATTGGACTAATTCATTTTTGCTAAGAACCCTGTAGTGGAAATAAGTTCATCTAAACTATTTTCGTAAAAATGACCCTAGGAAACACAGTGTGTATAGCTCAGGTCATTTACGGAGAAAAAGACCTTTTGATTTTATCGATGCGTTTTTGTTTCTTATCAAAAAACAAACAGCGAAAAATCGGTAACAATTTTATTTTTTATCGTTTTCACAAAATTCACCGATAAAACCGTGTTTGCTACTATAGGCAATGTTGAACAGAAATGAAAAACCTACAAAATGAGCTACCGTACGCTCAATTTCGTTAAAGGGTTTCTTTGATAATGGAACCTTTACCCGAAATTCCAAAAAATAAATAATCGCTTAAATATTTTTTTTATTTTATAGCTGAAACATTCTTATTAACTGAAGCGATAGATCTTTTCATACCCAATACCTATCATTATGAATAAATCCGTTGAAAATAGAAGAGCTGATCAAAATTTAAAGTATAAATACTTATAAGTATTAAAAATATTTGGCTATTCCTTAAAAAATTATTTGGACCATTCGAAAATTGCTAAGGGGTGGTACTATATCCTTATAACTAATAATAATGCAAATTTAAATTTTACGGAGACACATATTTATATTTTAATTATATTAAAACACTAACCACTGTGGTAATTTTCACAAATAATAAATTGGTTAGTATTTTAATATAATTAAAATATGAATTTTCACCAAATAACAATCCGAAACAATCATCATATTTACATTTCTTGCATAATATGGATTTATATAATAAATTTAGCAAATGGAATACCTAAAATCCATTTAGACAGACACTGATGATAATGATGGAACAATTATTTCTAATAAGCTTATTTTAAATTTAAATAAAAAACAAAAATTTGCCTTCTCTATTCACTGATTTTTTAAAACATCAGTTAATACTAGTAGGTTCCTTTGTTTACACTTTCAGTACATTTCATATTTTATTATTATATAAAAATGAAAAGCTGATACAAATTGATAACAGTTAACAATAGAAGACATGTGATGTTATTCTTCAATTAGTTAACAATGCAATTTTTATGTTGTTCAATTCAATTTCCTGTTAATTTTTTGTTAATAAATACAAATTTAGATATACAGGTAGGTATGTGTTGATCTTTTATTGAAACATTTACAAATTGACAAATCACTTGCAATAGCCTTCGCATTTAGCGTAAATTATGATTGCTCCGTCATTATCATCTGTGGCTAAATGGAGTGTAGGTATTCCATTTTCCAAATTTATTACATAAATCCATATTATGCAAGAAATATAAATATGTGTTTGCTTAAAATTTGCTTTAAGATTATTTATTATAAGAATATAGTACCAGCCCTTAGCAATTTTTCGAATGGACTCGTCCAAATATTTTTTATGGAATGGTTAAATCGTTTCATACTTATATGTATTTATACTTTAAATTTGGAAAAAGTGAGATGAGGGTTCTCTAGACCAACTCTTCTACTTTCCATCGGTGGTTTATTCATTATGATAGGGTCATCAGGTGAGGTAATATGGACGTTCAAAAAAATATGTCTTCCATAGGATTGACTGAAATTTTGTAAAAACTACTGGGGCTACAGAATTTATTTTTGGAACATGAATGGGGTATGAGAAGATCTATCGCTTCAGTTAATAAGAATCTTTCAGCTATAAAATAAAAAAAAATATGTAAGCGATTATTTATAATTTTAGAATTTCGGGTAAAGTTTCCATTATCTAAGAAACCAATTAATGAAGTTGAGCGTATAGTAGCTCAGTTTGTAGGTATTTTATTTCTCTTCAATTTTGCCCATAGTAGCAAACACGGTTTTAGGGGTGGATTTTGCGTAAAAGGTAAAAAACTAAATTGTTACCGATTTATCGCTGTTTTTTTTTTGTTAAAGAACAAAAACGCATCGATAAAACATGTTGAATTTTATGTCAATTAGTCAAGTTTTATCATTAGATGTCGGTTTTGCTCCACTATTAATTTTGACACGTAATTTCGTAAATGACCTGAGCTAGTAGTAGTAGCACTGTAACCGATAAATCCGTAAAATTAATCTGAATTAATTTTTGATTATCCTCTTTTTGACAATTGGACAACAACGAAAAAAAAAAGTATTTGGATTAGATTATCAGTTCTTCCTGTTCAAGAAACTGGATTAAAACAGAACAGCTATGTTTAGTGCTTTATTAAAAATGAAGTTCTATATTCTTAAGATGTTGATTACATATATGAATTTACTCTGAGTGGTCTGCCTTAATGATGGTCGTTTAAATCCCCAGATCGTGTGTTGTCCTGAGTGCTAGTTCGTGTTGCACATAACTCACTCTATTACTCACCCCGAGCTTTAGCACAAGGGTATTAAAGCTGACAAATACGGTTCGTTTGGGTTTGTAATGCGACTCTGCTATCACCTTGTAAGGATCCATCCAAAATTTACCAGTACATTTGCCTAAACTTTCAGATTATGTTAAAATTTGGGGTATTTGTTTGGGATTATTTCATTTTAATACTGTTACAACAACCATTAAATTAGTAACAGACGCAAGGCTGTAAGGAACTCGGAGGCTTTGAATATGTCGAGGGTTTAGCTTGCTGACGTCGTTATTCTGTAAGGGATGTGGGGTGGGAACAATACAACACCACTTCGTTATCATATGAAGCAGATATAATGAGGATCGTATAATTTAAATTTGTTTATTCATATATTGTGTGCGGGAATAAATTATTATTGTTTCCGAATAGATTCACATCATAATTAAACAAGACTTTCCCTCACTACTGGATTAATATAATATTTAAAAATATATATAACCGACTTCCACCTATAACTAAAAAGCTAAAAATAATTATAACAAAATACAACTCTAGCAAATAAAAAACACATTCAATGTTGTTAGGTACCTACCCAGGAAGTTAAAAATGTAAACATTAAAAGATGCCCATTCTGTACAAATTAATTACCTACCAATCTGGTATATTTTTTGAGGTCGGTGCCAAGCAAATCTAAAATCCTTCATTGCGTACTTATCTACCAATTCATCAAACTTGATTGATGCTTGGCACATGTTGACGATAGGTCACATGACGATCTTGCAATATCAGTTCGCGCACAGCATCAATGGTTTCCGAAACAACAACTGTTTTTGGACGACCTTCACGAAATTTGTCTTGGAGTGAACTACGACCTCGATTGAATTCACCATACCATCGATAAACAGTGGTCCTTGATGGAGTTTCATCGCCAAAAATTAAATTAAGTTCATCCATGCACTCTTGCTGACTTAAAGTTGTAAAAAATAATCGCAAAAAAATGTTCACGATTTAATTCATTTTTTGGCCAAGATGAATCCTTTAAGTTACTGTAAACGACACATAGCGCTCGTATGTCAAAACATTCTGAGTACGTATAACCTCAAAAATGTCAAACTTTACGATAGAGCTGTCGGTTGTCAGATTGCAACACTAGGGTTGTCCAATCCCGAAATATCAAAGGCAGCCCTCGTATTTAATTCAAGAAAATTAAAAAATTTCGGCGATTTCCAATTTAAAAAAATTCATAACAATTAATGGGTTGGAGATACGATGATGGGTGTGAGGACTTTTTTATTTGAGATATTGTAAAGAATATAAACAAAAATAATTAGTTGCAAAAAATGCATTTTTTCTGGGCTATATAGTTTTTCGTTGTTTAAACAATACCGTCAAAATAAATCAAGTGTCATCTTAAACTTTTATAATCAAGAAGACCTCCCGGACATTTAAAAAAAAAAACAATTTTGCAAACAAATGCACCACTATGTCCTGCACTAAAATAAAATTCCAATATAATAAAACACTACAACTTAAAAATAACGAGCTCTATGAATGACATAATATGATTAGCCTATTTCATTCGTACGAGATATTCTTCAAACTCAATTTTTACAGTTCAATATCATTCATTGTCGACCCATCTGCATAAATGACATCTCGTCAAATGTCTTTTTAAAGTATACGCTTCAAAATCATTTGTTAAACATTACCTTCCCTGTGACCCAAATGAAAAATGACGATTTTCTGAAAGGGCTGTAATAAATTCATACCTTTAAATTAGCTTCGGAACCTCGTAATTACACTTCTTCAAATCATCAGAAACACAATTAATAAAATGAGAACAATTTGCCTGCCTGAGTTTGCCGAAAATCTTTCATTGTGACACAGCAGAAACAGTTTCGACTCGGAGGTCTACAAAAGATGGCTTAGAATAAACTGAAAACGGAACGACGCGAATCTTGAAAGTGTTGTTTGTGCTTTTGTTTTTGAACATGATAATATAAGAAGGTGCTACATTTCATACTATTAAACAATACCTTATTGTAGTTCCCTTTTCATCATGACGGATAAATCTCAGAAATTTGCATTGTTTTGAGACGTAAGTACAAAATCTGCTTTTCGATAAAGTTGATGTATGCTGAAATGAAGTTTAAAATTACTTCGGTGTGTTTTTCGTTGAACAGAGATTTTTGAAACGTGCTAACAATATGTTTTATAAAACCTGCTATTATTTATATGTAAAGTAATAAAGTCACTTTTCTCTTGATTGGTATTGAAGTTATAGATCCGTGAAACAAATTAGATAAGATGGAGATTTCTTCCTTAAAACAATTCGTGATTAGTCTGGGATTTAATTATTGAAGTTGGTATCGTTGAAATTCGTGCAATTTTATTAATTTATTATATATATATATATATATATATATATATATATATAATTAATTGGAATGTACATTCATTATTCAAACCATTTAATTTATTAACCGACTTCAAAACGAAGGAGGTTCTCAATTCGTCTGTCTGTATCTATGTTATTCTTGTGTTTGTTCACCGATTACTCGGAAACGGCTCAAGGAATTTCGACCATTTTACTGGATCTTATTTCGGGTGATAGCGAAGTGGTCCCATATATTTTTTATTAAGATAGCTTGTACCGTTTCTTAGAAAATGGGAAAAACTATTTTTACCTATTCTCATATACATTATGCCTTGGTGGAGTCGCCGGTATTATTAAAATTTGGAAGGAAAAAAATTGATTCGTAACGTGGAACAAATTAAAAAGAAATTGGATTAGTTCCGGGATAACCCAAACTGGTCAGATATTTTTTTCACTAACATAACTTGTATCGTTTCTTAGAGAATGGGGAAAAACTTTTTACCTATTTTCTTATACTATATGCCTTGGTGGAGTCGCAGGTATTATAAGCTTTGATAGCGTTGCGACTATTAACTGTTCGGAACTTGGGGTAAATTGTAAATAAGATGAATTAATCAAAATAAATGTCAGTTAATACGTATATACAGTATGTATTCATAAATAAAACGATTTCTTCTTATTAATAATTTTAAGAGAAAAAGTTATTCTTCAGAAACAGATTTACATGGTGTAAAACGTAAACAGTAATCATTCCATGTCACTATTTTAACTGTAGACAAGGTTTGTCATCAAAGAGGACTTTTGATTACAATTTAAAGTATCTTTATTTCTGTTAAGATGTAAAGTGGTTATCAGATAGAAGTAATTATAATTAAAAACTGCATCTACCGATGCCATTGCATTAAAAATTGTATAATATGTATTTTGTAACTTTTTCAACTACATACTAGGTTTCAAAATTTATAATTTTATAATATTTCAAATGTTAATCAAGCAAAATTTATTCGAATTGAAAACTACATCCAATTGTACTGCATTATTAAAAAATTGTAATAAATTGAAAGTTGATTGGAAATTAATCCAAATAAATGTCAGTTAATCGACTTCAAGGTGGAGGTTCTCAGTTTCTATAACAGTGTGTCTTCATAAGCTGAATTCAAACGGAAAACCTATTCAACAGTAACCGAGGGTGGTCAAGCTAATAAATGAAAGTAAAATACCTTATGTTAGGAAATATCGAAAAAGTTAATTACATTTGTCAAAGGCATCCAATTAAGCCATTGCATCACTGAACATTGTAAAATAAATACATTAAAAAAACAAAGCCGACTTCAAAAGAAAAAAAAGCATGAAATAATTTTTTGCTACAATTAAATATTTTTATGTAAACCAAAAAGACTAGTTGGAATAGGACAAACAAAATAAACAGGTTGTTAAATGCTTGCCAACGTTTCGCTTTATTATATTCAAAGCTTCATCGGAGCTTACATTTATTATTGTTTACCGGGTTGAAAAAATAATAAATAATAATTTGTTTCCTTATTTTAAAAAGAACAAGTCAAACTCTTAACAGGCCATGAAAAGTATTTAAGTCAAACATTTCTGATTTGAAGGTGTAACTTGCTGAATTATTGAAACTTCCTAAATGTCATTTTTTTATTATTGCATTAAAACTGATAAGCTATACATTTTAAAATATACTCATGGTAAATAAAATGTTTTGGTCGATAGTCAAGACCAAACAAAACAAAAATATAAATGTTATTACTTCCCTACAAATGTCTAGGTCAGTGGTTCTCAACCGCCGTTCCGCGGAACACTGGTGTTCCGCGAAGCTGTCCCAGGTGTTCCGCGAAAATTTTGAATATAATATAATAAGAAACAGTAAATTTTTTTATTACTATAAAATAAATACTACATAGTTTTGTTAATTATTTGAAATTTAGCAAAAATATTCAATATTATTCTAAATTTTCGCGGAACAGTCAATAATATTAACAGTGTAATTATCGAATGACGCAGTTACGTCGTTTGGAGTTACTCCGGGGAATACCACTAAATTTCTAGTGTACTCGATAACGCAGGGAGCGCTACGTAGTGTTGATTTCGTGCTGTTTCTCTTTCTTCGTACGTAAATAACAAAAGCGCAATTTCGATCTGCGGTTCAGCCATAATTTAATATAAATATCTAGTTTTCGTGAGTGTGTTTTTTATTGTATATATATATTTTATATTGTTGGAAATTGGTAAGATGAAATGCAAGTTGTGTAGTTTTAACAGTATTCTTATCTTTTTTAGTTGCTTATTTTAGCATTTATACAAGACTTTTAAATCTGAAATATGGACAAATTTTTGAAAAGAAAGACTGAAAGTGAGGTTAATGTTGGGGCGAGTACAAGCAGGTCTTCTTCAATTGAAGGAGATATGCAAGGCAACAAAAATGCCGAAAATAAACGTAAAAAGATATCCGAATCAGTTCGGCATTATTCGGAAGAATATCTGAAGTTTGGTTTTACATGGAGCGGTAGTCAAGATGTTCCTATTCCGAGATGTATTGTATGTGGTGAAAAATTGGCTAACAGTGCAATGGTCCCAGCTAAGTTACAGCGACACCTTTCAACAAAACATTCTTGTCTAACTTCGAAAGGTAAAGATTATTTCGAAAGATTGCTGAAAAATCAAGAAGTGCAAGCAACATGCTTTCGAAAGAGCGTTACAATTTCGGATAAAGCGCAAATCGCTTCTTATAAAGTGGCAGAACTAATTGCATTGAAGCAAAAGCCGCATGATATCGCAGAATCGCTAATTTTGCCCGCATGTTTAGAAATTGTTAAGATTATGTTTGGCAATGAAGCGCAGCGAGACGTCCTAAAAATTCCCGTTTCGGACGATACGATAAAAAGAAGAATTATAGATATGTCAGGTTTTATAGAGAACGCAGTGACGGCGAAATTAAGTACAAAAAATTTTGCGCTGCAAATTGACGAATCCACTAACATAAGTGGCAAAGCCCAATTAATCGGATTTATTCGCTTTGTTGACGACACTGAAATAATAAATCAGTTTTTATTCTGCAAGGAACTTATTGGTCACGCAACTGGAGAAGACATATTTAATTCAGTATCATCTTATTTGGAAGAATGGAAATTATCCTGGGAAAATTGCGCAGGAATCTGTACTGATGGAGCTCCAGCCATGCGTGGCAGTATTAAGGGATTTTGTAGTCGAGTTAAAGCAATAAATTCAAATATAGTCTCTACTCACTGCTTTCTACACAGGGAATCTTTGATTTCGAAGAGTCTACCAGCAAACTTAAAGTCTGTTTTGGAACAAGTCGTACATATGGTGAATTATATTAAATCGAGACCATTAAAAACCCGTATGTTCAAACAACTTTGTAACACCATGGAATCCAAATATGAATGTTTGCTTTTGCACTCTGAAGTGAGGTGGCTCTCAAGAGGAAAAGTGCTAACCCGAGTTCATGAGTTGAAACAGGAATTGCTAGTTTTTTTTAGACAAGAGGGTAATGATGTATACGTAAAATATTTGGAAAATGATGCATGGTGTACTAAGCTAGCATATTTAGCCGATATCTTCAGCTACTTAAATTCAGTCAATACATCTCTTCAAGGAAAAAATGAAAATATTCTGACATCCACAGACAAATTGCTAGCTTTCCAGAAAAAGCTTTTGCTTTGGAAAAATCGTATTGCTCAAAATCGCAAATTTGATATGTTTCCGTTATTAGCAACGGAAAATATTGTTAACATTAACGAAATGATTTCAAATGTGGCAGAGCATTTGTCAATATTGCACGACAAAATAACTCATTACTTTCCATCTCTTAATATTGAAGACTTTGATTGGGCGCGAAATCCATTTGGTGAATTTGATATAATGAACCAAGATTTTTCTATTCAGGAAGCAGATGAGTTTATTAATATATCAACGGATCGAACGTTACAACTAAAATTCAAAGAAGAAGGAGTGGAAAGGTTTTGGATTTCCATCGAGAATGAACATCCATTTATTGCAAAACGAGCGTTGAATATCTTGTTGCTCTTTTCGACGTCCTATCTGTGCGAACTTGGATTTTCAACTCTAACAAATATTAAAAGCAAAAAAAGAGAAAGACTTACCAATTTAGAAGAAGAAATGAGAGTAGCGCTCTCTTACATAATACCCAACCTTGAGGAAATTTGTAAAGGTCGTCAAGCGCAAATTTCTCATTAAAATAAGTTACCATGTAATATATATCTTTATTTCAATTAAATATTAATCTTCCAATTATTTTGTGTGATTTACATTAGATTTACAAATTTTATGATAATGGTGTTCCGCCAAAATCGAGACCACTTAAAAGTGTTCCGTGATCCCAAAAAGGTTGAGAGCCACTGGTCTAGGTAAACGTTAGAATAATAGCTATAGAGTATTAGCACAGTTTCAAGAATTGACCCTAAGAACGTACAGTTGGAAAATAATTCAACAAACCTTTTTTATGAACAATTAGTCACGCTTATCCAAATATGTACCACTATGGAAAAATTCAATATAACAGACGATATTTTTGAAGAGATGATGATATATACATATACCAAACTGGAAAACAATGTAATATATAAACTTTTTCCATAAAATGATTTGGTATATTGACATTAGATTAAGAAATATACTGTATGTTGCGTTCCCGTAATTTGTTTAGTGTATTGTTTAAATTTGATTGAATTACTTCATTGATTTTTAAACTTCTGCAACTTTTCCAAAACCTTCCGTCACGCTAACGCTAATTTTAAGTGTTTTTTTGCGTGTAAAATAAAGACAGTATTCGTGTTATTTGTGTATTCACTTCCAAGCTATTTGGACGCTTTTTTGATTCCGTCTTAAGACGGCCACTTTTTGTTGTTATTGTGTTACGGTTTCGCGAGTTCTACTTCCGGTCGTAACAACCGCTAAACCGCTATCATTTGCTTCTTTTGTGTTAACAAAACCGCATCATTTGTTTGTTAAACCCGCATTTTTTGTTTGCTCAATCAATGAACATTACATCGCTATTTGTTGTATAACGTGTTGTCCAGTCGAAGCTCTAAAACAGTTCCTGCCGCTGCGGGGCTAGCCTCTGAAGAAAGAAGAACCAAGAAAATACCACCTGCAGGTCTTCGACTTAAAAGGTCAGTGATTAACTTTTATTTGGTGATTTCATGTACGCGACGGCACGTGTTTTATTGATAGTTCCGCTAAAGATCCACGTCAATTACATACTTACATTAAACCAGCATTGAACTAAAACCGCAACATCTAATTCATCAATTTTTTTGGATATTATATGTAATGTGTCATCGAAGACATTCCATTGTATATACCAAAATAATCTAATAATTACTGTTTTTAATGAAAAATATAATGTTTTTATAATCTCAATTTTGCTGAAAGCGATAATTAATCTTTTGAAACTCACAATTACTCAATTTACATAATGAAACTTTTTTGCTCAACTGTCTGACTCAATAGATACTTGTTCAGATGATATAAAAGTATTGTTTTTTAACGCAAATAAAATCATTTGGCGGCAAAAAGAGTATAGCCTGTTTGAGGTTGTCGATAAAAATACGAGTACCATACATCAAATCGGGTTGATATGGTATGGAGATGAGTGACAGATACAAGGGTGTTTTATTGGTCATGTGAGTAGGCTAGAACAGTAGACCGAAATGATGACGTTATTAGGGATATGCTGATTTATTTTCCACGAATATTTTTTTGACAATATTTAGAAGCAAAGAAAATATTAATATAAATCTTCACGAATTATAGACTTATATCAGTTGTAACGTCGTTTCAAGAAGTATGTAAATCATATTTACTTCTTGTAACTCACAGTCGTAGATCTACAGAGTCAGACAATTTAGCAATTCCCAATTTTTTTCTTGAGGTAAATCTGGTATACATTTTTAATTTCACAATGACACACATCATTGAATCCATTAATAACTAGCAAGTTTTAACTTACTTAACGTTAATTGGTTTAATATCAGTTCGGGTTATGAAATAAGTATATTTAAGAGTTATAAAAATTGCAAAGATGCAAAAACCTAAAGTATTGACGGCTGAGAACTCGAATGTATGTTTTCTTTATGTAAAAGCTTTTTCATCTAAACCTACACATAGCCAAGAAGGGAGAGAAGTTAAGAAGTATAAAGCAATTTAGTGGCTTCAATAAATGCAAAGAACTTGATGATTAATAAAAAGAGAAAACGAGTTTATATTCTTTAATAGGTGTAATTCTTCTGTATCTAACTAAATATTCTGTATAACCTGTGAATTTATCCAGATCCAGGCTATTATTTTTGATTTTAGGTGAATTGTCGCAGATATCTGAAGATCAGCTTCACCGTCAGTGTGAGGTGGCGTTATTCTAAGAACGGTACATTGATTCAATAAGGAGATTAACAGGAGAACGTGGGTGTAGAGACACAGAAAACAGCAAATGACAAGTTTTCAATTGAGAAAAACCACAATATCAAGAAGAGGCGATAACACTAAAGTGTAAATGTTGAGTACTATTTTTGGCCGAAACTCGCCGAAGACGGATATTCGGTCGAACCTTATTTATGTTATTCACAAGTTTTTATTCATATCCCGACTTGACCATACAATGTATGGCAGCACACTCCCTCTAAGGCAATTAGAGGAAAATTTACTAAACCCCAGACATCCTAGATATCAAAAGGGTTTAGCTCTGTGGGAGCCCTTGCCAGGTTTTCACGCCCGTGGATGGAGTCGTGGCAGCAGTTTCCCATAAATTTCCTGACCGTCCGGGCTGTCCCTAACAGGCCGGCCTTTTGCATTTGTTGGTAAAAATGTTCGGCCAAACCGAGGTATTTTAAATTGTTTAATACATGTTTTGGGACTAGTACTGTCGTTGACATAACAATTATCGTTGATATAAAAATTATTTATATACTATATATAAAGTTATTACATTGATATGTAATATTGAATTCGAATTAACATCTCTGTGTTAGTACATCTTAGATTTGGTTATGTGATTTTGGAATTTTCGAGTAATGGTTCATGGCACAAACTAAACTATCATGAATAATTTCATTGTCTTAATTACACAAACTAAACTATCATGAATAATTTCATTGTCGTAATTACAGTTTTCACAGAGTATCGCATTTAAGGAGCAGGTACAAATTTTGGTAACACTGACACTTCTTTAGTTTTGATCGTTCAGATTAGATACATCACCCCGAAAGGCTACCAGATTATCCAGACGGACAACTAATATCTTTGTCGTTGGGGTGCGTTATTATCAAAATTCTAGAGCTTACCCCGTTCTCTTGCCAATTGTCTAAAACAGCGACATGACATACCTGAAATAAATAAATAAATATTATAGGTTAAGTGAAAGGAAAACAGTTAAAAATTAATGTTTTGTCCAAACAACAGAAAGGCACAAACTTGATGTATCAAAACTATTTGACGTTTATTGTATAAATTTAATTTAATGCTCAAAATGCTGTTATCTTTACCACAAATATTACATTATTATAAATCATATTTATAAAATCAATACATATTCCAAAATATATTGCTGCATCATCCGGTGGGTCCACTGACAGTCCTCCACAATTGATGTTATAAATGTTTTCGTGATAATAAATATTCAGTGGTTGAAAAAAATATACGAAATTTGGATAATATGAATTCAATAATCGAAAAATGCAAAATTCAATTAAACATTCACATCACTTTCATCGATTTGTCGTGAGTTTCAGCCAAACTGCAAAAAACGTTAATCCCTTCAAATGACATAAATTTGAGGGTAACTTGAAAAAGTTAGGACATGTTTTCAATGATTCAGAGGAACACGTTAGGTTCCGAAATTTTAATTTTCCAGGAATTTAAACGAGATTCCGCAAAAATGTTAAAACGGTAACGTTACAGAATAAATTATGAAAACAGTGATATTTTTATTTCTTAATTTTATTAAAGACTGATTATGGTATCTCCGTTGACGTTAATTTTTAACAAATTTAACTGGAGTAACCACTGTCTTCATACAACATATAGTTTATTTTAAATGACATTTAACAAATTCTATTTATGTTTTGTTTAATGGTTTATCTAACAAAGTGCTTTCTTAGTTTTAATTATAGAGTGTTGTTCTAATATATCTTTGTCTTTGTCATATGCTTTTATTTTCATTGCTACGTTTAGGACCTAGTTGTGTACTTCCAACAATTAATCACAAAAAATGTATTGGAAGTACCTTAAATGTGACTATGAATAAAATTATTTGTTTTATACAGTGAGGACGGGTGGGTTGGAACAAATTCATTTAAAATTCAGGTGTATTTAAAAAAAAAAAAACGCTCGGATACTCGGTTTTTTTTTTGCGACCATCATCTTCATTTTTTCAAATGGAAACATTTGATTTTTATTTTATTTTCGAATTCTTCATTAAATTCTACGTATTTTACATCATATTGCCCTAGAACGAAAATTAACAGTTATTAAAAAAATTACATTTCTTTCTGAAGTTAAGAAAACAATGGTAAAAATAGGTTTGAACCTATTTTTTTCCGTCTGGTTTTTATTATTGTATTTTCGTCCCGTGAATGTAAACCCTTTTTTAATGGCTGGAGTTTTTAACACTTGTTTATTTTCACAGAAACGGTACTATAAGTTTACTTCAAATAAGTAGTTGTCAAGTGCAATTGCAAAGTTTTAAAGTATGGCGCGTTTAACTGAAAAGCAGCGAATGGAAATTTTGACGATGGTAAGATATGGCGACAGAAATCGAACACAAGCTGAAGTTGACGAATTGTTTAATATGAAGTACCCGGATCGGTAGTTAGTAAAATAGAAAAAAAGTTTCTACAATTTGGCCACGTAAGAGACAATTACAAAACCAAACATCTTCCAGAAGGTACACAATTAAGTATTTTGCTCGATTTACCAGAAAATCCTCACAAATCCACTAGACAGGACAGTAAATAAGTAAATCTTCTGTTCTAAAATGCTTGCATAAAATGAAATGGCACCCATGGAAAGTTCATTTAGTTCAGGAACGTACTCAAGATGATTTGGACAGGAGAGTAGAATTTTGCGAAATAATGATGGATAGATGCAATGCTAACCCGCACTTTTCAAGTAGTTTTTTCCGATGAGGCAACATTTTGTTTAAATGGTTCAGTAAACAGGCAACATTTTCGATATTGGGCATCAGAAAACCCACACTGGATTATGGAAAGTCATACAAGTTAACGTATGGGCCGGAATTGTGGGTCCTTTTTTATTGAGGGAACACTTAACTCGGAAAAATATTTAGACCTATTACAAAATGACATAATACCCTGATTAACAGAACTTTACCCAAATGGTGAAAACCCCAATATACTGGCAGATGGTTTCAACAGGATGGAGCGCACCCGCACTATTCGCGAACAGTACGAGATTATCTTGACAATATTTTCCCAAATGATGGATCGGAAGAAGAAGTAATATCGAGTGGCCAGCTAGGTCCCCAGATCTAAGCCCGTTAGATTTTTATCTTTGGAGTTACGTGAAATCGAAAGTCTACTTCAATAAGCCGGAAAATGTCGAGGAATTAAAGAATAGAATTAGGGCCGAAATACAACGAATCCTGCCACAAACGCCAAATGAAGTGTTACGAAAATTTGAAAACCATCTTAGGTATTGTCAGGAAGTTAATGAACAACAATTTGAACATTTAATTTCATATGTTGATGTTGTTTTTTTTTTCAATTTTGAAATAAATGTATTTTTTTAAAAACTGTTAATTTTCGGCATAGGACGTTGTACATGAAAAATACTTACAATTCAATGCAGAATTCAAAAATAAAATAAAAAACAAATGTTTCCATTTGAAAAATGAAATTGATGGTCGCAAAATTTGAAAATATAGTTTGAAAAAGGAAACAAGTATGTCTGACACGGAACAATGAATATAAAAAATATGTACCAAAAATGAAAAAAAAGTTTATTTAAATGCATTTATCAATGGCCAAAGATGCCTGAGAAGGTTCAAGATTGAACCTTACTATAGATATTATAGTACAGGAGTGAGGTGAATATAAATGTAGTGTTACTCTTACTCGTCCTATCTTCCATAACATGCTTTAATTGAGTTTGGGGTTTTCGAATAAACTGATTTTGTCGTTTTTCTTTAAAGAGTTTCTATACATCTTGTCGTGACTTTTTACCATTACTGCTTTTAGTAACTGATCTTGATCCTTTTGCCTTATCTGAGTGTCATTTATTCCATTTTTTCAATATTTGTTAATTTCTAGTCAATTTGTTCGATAATTATTTGTTTCGTCAGGTTTTAAGTCAACATTGTATACATCTTAATGGGAATTCCCCTAATAGTTTAAGCAGGAAATTTACACCACATTTTGAAATTTTAGAGAGGTATATACCCTTATAATCGTCTTCCTACTATTTTCACTCTTGATAAAGCCCTAAAGTGACGAAACATATATGCTGAGTATTTTCGCATACATTTTTTTGAAACGTTTAAAGGCCATTGAAAAAAATCCAACTGCGGATTCTATTAAATTTAATAATAAGCCTCGGGCAATAAATGCAAACGATTTTGAGGAGGCTGAACAAAATCTGTGCATATATCGCAGAGATGAAATTCAGAAAAACTTTCTGATATATGACAGAAAACTGTAATCATACCCAGACCACTCAGATTGTATGCCGTAGAAACTTCAACAAAAGAATTTGCAAAAGGTTGTACAGATAAATCCTGTGAATACCATGATAGCACATCGCACTAATGAGTATATCAGCCCAAACATCTACCCACGTAGAGTCCTCATGAAACACGACAGCGCAGCATGTCCAGGACAAGAAGTACTACATACCAACAGCCAATTCAATAGTACTATGATGTAACAACATTGTTATCCGCGTGATCATAAAATTTTCTCAGAACATCGAATTTAATTTAAAAAACAAATGAAACGTAGAAAAAGCAATGCATGTACCTCATAAGATACTTATTTTAGTTTAATTCGTTTTCCTATTTTACTGTTGAGAATTAATTTAAGCTAAGCATTTACTATTTCCAGTCAACGATATCTGCAAAACCCTTGGACATACCAACATCGAAAGTGACAATTTTAAACGAACTTGAATAGCTGCAAAATACAAATTCCTACAACTTATAATCAGATAAGCACTTTTGCCGCAATGGGTTGTGGAGGAATATCAGCATAATATGTAGGTATAAGCCAATAGTAATTTCTGTATTATACATGGGAAACTAAACTCAATTTTTCTATGAACAAAAAACCTTTCATGTTAATTGCGATAATATACATAAAACTTAATAACTGGTAAGTTCCATTATTCTCGCCTTCTGGTTTGCATGCCATATTTGCCCAAGACTGTATAGAGTAAAATTTTTATAGCATCTTGATAGTGCCAGATAGTATATTAATTATTACTTTTTACTCAGAATGTAGAACGTCAATACGTAGGCATTTCTGCGATACCCATCAGAATGGAAAGCAATGTGAAAATTAATGGTAGTTTCGTGTAAACGAGATGAGACATGTAAAAATTGTTTGAACAAAATATAATTTGAAAATTGGATACGATATATCACTGGTGAGTTATATAATTTAGAATAAAGTATGGCTACATGTAATCAGCATTATACCTGCATATGTACTCACTTTCAAAAGTACAATTTTAGATGCAAAGAAAGATTTTCTTAATTGGAAGTGCTTTTTATTTATGATTTGATTTATGGATTAGTGAGTGATGATTATTGAGTAATTTTTTGAAGAAAAGAGATTGGAAATAGCGAATGGAGCCGCCCCTTACCGTGGCAGGATAGAAATTTGTTGAGGGGGAGGCAAAATCTTCAACAGAACAACTCCACCGATTCATATACCAGATACATTGGCTTGTAACAAAGTCGCACTTAGGAGCGCCATATAAAATTCAAATTTCAAATATGAAATAAAATTCTCTTACGTGAGAAGTCAGAAGTCAAATAATATTGTCAAACATTTTAATTTTACATTTTAGAATTGTGTTTTTTTCATATTTTCTTAGTAATTGACAACGGGATCTGACCTAAACCCCGACATGTTTGGAAATATACAGCAATTTCGTGACTTGCGGTATGCCACAAATATCCTTATGAAAACAACTTATTATGCCTTAGCGCAATTTGAGTAATTGTGACAATTTTATTCAGGCGGCTTTATTAATTAACTCAGAAGTGAAATATTGTTAAAGTATAAGAACAACTAACATTGAAATCCAAAACCCGGACGTCAAAGAATTAAACACGCCTTACTTATTCTAAGTGAAAAATACGACTATAGCTTCAAATGAAACGTAAGTGAGAAACTAAACCATTATTTAAAATATACATACATACATTTTACATGAATTGGTTTACATAGTTTTTGAGCATGTTTTTTTGGCAATTTGTTTTTTTGTGAGAAATATTTTGTGACATTCTAATTACAGGATCAAAACTGGCCCTTTACTTTATATATTATTGTTCTTTAATGTAGCAATACCACAACCCGTGCCTTTGAATTTAATAGAAATGAATTAAATTAACAGACAAATCTTGGGACCCAATCTATCTATACTATTATAAAATCGTAAGTTTGTCTGTTTGTTAGATATTAGATATTTATTCAAAAATTTAAATGTATGTAACATGTTTCGATTTAACAAAAATCAACTGATAAAACAAGCGTAATTTTACAGGCTATTCTGTATATAGGAAACTTAGAGCGGAGTTGAATTACATGGATTTAAAAAATCTAAAAAAGTTGTATTTGGTGTGCTATAAGCAGCTGGATATATACAATGTGCTGAAAATAAGGGGAATTGGAATTAGTTATATGGGGTGGTCCACAAAAATTATATTGAGTGGGCCATAAATAGTTCCATATACCAAGTGGTTGAAAAAGGGTATAATATTTATACAGTGAATAAAAAATATTTAAAAAATGTGTTAGGTAAGCAGTGAGAATCTTTAAATTATGTTCATAAGATAGTATAGTTATGAAATGGGTTGAAGAAATGTTAGAAACAGTTGTTTATATAGGGTGTTTGAAATATAAGATGGAGTGTAATTATAGTTTATGTTGTGGTTAAAAACTTGTTTTATATCCACAAGTATTTGCATATATCGGATAGTTGAAACATGTAGCGGAGTATAATTACAGCTATACCATATAGAGTTATGATCTACAAGCTGGTCCATTTATCGGATGGTTGAAATATAGGGTGGGATGCGATTTAAAGGATACAGGGGTGGTACAAAAATGTTACCTTTGGTGGCAAATAAGTAGTTGCATATAAGAGGTTGGTGAAATATAGTGTACAGTTATAATTATACAGGGTGGGTTAAAAATGCTAGAAAACTTTTGTTATATAGCAGTTGTACACATGGAGTACCTGAAATATGGTGCGCAACAAAGTTATAGTTATACAGTGTCATTCAAACAAGGTTAGAAAAAGTTGAAAATGAAATGTGGAGAGAAATTATACTTTAATAAGTCTTGAAAAAATTCATAATAAGTTGCAAAGATAGGTGGAATAGAGGGAAAGAAGTGTAATGATAATTATTTAAAAAATGTTATATTAGTTGACCAATGAGCAGTAGCGTACACAGGGTAGTTGTAGTACATATATACAGTTGCGGTTTTGTTGAAATATATTTGGCATTGATGGATTTATAGTTATACAGGGTGGTACAAAAAATGTTATACTGGGTGGCCGATAAGTAGTTGCAAATACAAGGTGTTTGAAATAGCAGGTGGAGTAGATTTATAGTTATACAGGTTGGATATATTTTTTTGGAGGATAGAACATTAGCTGTTGCATATATGCAATATCTGAAAATGGATCGAAATAAAATTATAGTTCATACAATGTGATTAAAACAATTTTAGAAAAGCTCGCATATGAGGTGTGGTTGAAATACAAGGTGGAAACAAATTATACTTTCAAGGGTGGTTCAAAAATGGTTATATAGCGTAGTCCATAAGCAGTTCCATATATAGGATAGTGAGTGGACCAGAGTTATAGTTAAGCGTTTAAAAATTTTATATTTGGTAGCCCCTAAGCAGATGCACATACAGGGTGGTTGAAAATATAGAGTAAAGAGAAATTTTACTTTAAAAGGTGATTCAAAAATATCAAATATAATTGTTATACAGGGTAGATCATAAGCAGTTGCATAGCTGAAATATGGGGTAGAGAAGAGTTATAGCTAGGTGTTCAAAAAGTTATATTGAATGACAATTAAACAGCCGCTTATACAGGACGGTTGCAATATAGGGTGCAGTAGAATTACAGCTATTCATGATGAATCAAAAAAAGTCGTATAAAATTTTTATATATGGTGGCCCATAAGTACTTGCAGGTTGGTTGAAATATATTCGGGATAGGTGGATGTATAGTTACCTAGAGTGGTTCAAACAAGTTAGAAACTTTTTCTTATAGGATAACCCAAATCTTTCATAAGTTTTTTCTTTTTGCGTAGGCTTGAACATTCCTTACGTGGGTGAAACCGCGGGTAACGGCTAGTATACTATAAACAAACTGATAAATTTATCTGTAAACACACAAAAACGAATGAAAACTATTTCTATGCACGACGTCTATAAATGAACGATAAAATTATGTTCTAAAACCAACAGAAAATGCTCAAAATTGTTTAAAATAAATGTAATAGTATTACATTTAATGGATGAAGACAGACATTTTATTCCCAGTTGACGTCATGTGCAAATTCCCTCACATTTGGCCTACCGTTAAAGGTGTATCGTGGATTTGCACACATGTGCGAAGCCGTGCGCGGCGGGAGCCAGCTAGTCGACGTATATAATTCTGGATAACCTCAGAGAGTCACCGTTCTTCAGTTTTTATATTAATAAAACATTCATGCTAACTGTTTTCGAACAAGACATTTTGTGGACCTCATTGCTTACGAAGTATCATGACCTCGTGACTTCCTGGACAGCGTAAATAATGAATCCCGAAAGACAACTTTGTTTTCGATTACGTGCTTTCGAAGTAAATTCTAAATACTGGTATTTGTAAACACAGCTAGTAACATGAAAGCAAACAGGCAAAGCTTTTCATGATTTGTGGTGTCATTTCCCTATTGTATCGTTGGTCTACTGTGCAAGCAAACAGCAGTGATAAATGCATTGAACGTTTTGTCATTCCAAATGTTATCAAACTGTATAAAACGGGGTTAGATGATGAAGAGCGTGATTAGAGATTTAATTGTTTCGGTCTTGATAAGCTCTCGTTACAATGCAATCAATTAAAATTTAAACTAGGATAATTGAAATAAACAATTGAAATCCGGCAATTTATATTTACTTAATCAGATTATATCAGGACTTTTCCCGATACAGCAACTGTTAATTGATAAATTTAATTTTTGAATCGAAAATTATTTAACATTGTCATCGAATTTAAGCTTGATTGATAAATATTTTCTAATAATACAGTGAAGAGCTTTTAGCCGGGGATCTGCTTAAGTTATCCGGAGAATTGAAATTGTTAAGAAGATATCTCCAATAGATTTAAAAAATAAGAAATTCCATATGATCAATAACCAGTGCTAAAGTTAGGAAACATTTTATACTTTACTATTTTGACAGGTATGTATTATATCTACGCTAGAGGTTAATTTTTGCACAAATAAATCTCAGTGCTTTTATCCGATTTGGAAAATTCAAAGTTTCAGCAGCATGGTACGGAAAATTCGTGAAAAATTGTTAATAGGTTTTTAGACCAAACAATAGAGCAAAAATTAACTGATAATGTTTAAAAAATACTATCAGGATACCGACTGTGCCATCACATTAGCAAAGATTCCTAGCGATTTTTTGCCATGTTTTTCACTCGCAACTATGGTTTTTTACTTTGTTATAAACAATTGAAACAAGAAAATTACGTTTTTTTTTCTTAGCATGTTTAAAAAATCAAAACTAATCTCAATGGTGTCAACAGGTCAATTGTAAAGCATGAAAATACCAATGAAATGAGCCCAGGCTCGATTGCATCATTAGTAACAGGGAAAACCAAAAAATACTGAAAAATGTAGCATTTTTAAAAAAAAATCGTATCTTTGTCACTTTAGAAGCTGTAGAACTGGGCTTGTAGGAACTGATAGTAATTTACATCTATTTTATGTATGCCAAAACCAGACGCTACCGGTTTATTAGTTTTTGAACAATTGTGATATAAAGTATTACCATTTTGCGTTATAAAATCTTTTCAGGGGTCATTCCACAAAGCCTTTTTATTTTTCAAAATGTCTGTGAAATATCAAACATGACAAAAAATGAGCGAGCGTGTGAATGTATCCAAGGAGTGGGGGAAACACGGTGTTGAGGGGAGCGGGGAAGCGTTAATTTATTTCTTTTAATATTTAAAATCCTCACAAGAAAATTTTTCTAATGAGCTCTCTTTCGATGTTCCGTAACCCAAAATCCACAAATTAAAGAAAAACGAAAAACCATTAACATATAAATATATTAATAAACAAACAGTTCTCATTTGATATAATAAAATCACAAATCACTGTTAGACGTTTTTAGCATTAGTTTTACCATCTGTCAGAGTACAGTAAGATAATAATTATTGTCACCAGTTCCCCTCACACTTTCCCCCCACCTCGAACGCATTTACGCTCACCAAATTTTGGTCATTTTTGCTAAATGTTTCGCAATTTCAAAACATTATTGAAAAATGAAAATAGAGGCGTTGTAGAATGATACCTCTACTTTCAACTCTCTATTCTGTATATTTGGCATTCGCATAACACTTGCAAGAATAGTGAATAAAAGCTAGATCAGAATTATTCAAAAACTAATAAACTGAAATACAAAAATGCGTATAAATTCATTCATTTCCAAGCAAACGACCGGGCTCATTTCATGTGTATTTCCATGCTTTAAATTCACCTGTTGACGCCATTGACTTAGTCCAGAACTCTAATTGGTATTGTCTTGTTTTGCTGAGAAGAAAAAGAAGTATGCGGAGCAATAAGGACTGACTGAAACGAGCCTGTACTTGTACAAAGCTTTAAGGGCTAATTTAATTTAGCTCCAGATGTTCTATAGACTTGAAATAATTCTTTGAAATGCAAATTCCGACATTAGAACAAGGAATCTAGCCACTCTAAATTCTGGAGAGTTGGAGAAAAAATATTGAAAGCGGGTATAGAACCCGGGACCTTTAGATCAGCGGTTTAAAGCTCTTCAAATCTAATTATGAACAAATACAGAATAAATTCTGTGACTGCTGAGGCGGCTGGAACATTGAAGAATAGGGACTCCAACTTGTGCATCGGTATAACAGCTCTATCAGAAACTACCTATGGACTAAAGTTTCACAGTCAGTTTAGTTAGTCTTCGGTACTAGAAATGTTTTGACTAAATAGCCAATGTTCATAGCAAGTTTAATAATTTCAACAAAATTCCCAGAATTGCGAAATTTGAATATGAAGTTAGCAAAACTTGAGTTGAAGTACCTAACAGCAATAGAGAAAAAAAAAACCACAAAATTTAAAAGAAACGATCGTAAATGAAACTAATATAATTAATATTTAGCAAATTTAGTGGTACATTCTGCGTAGAATTTAGGTGTTTTAAACCAAGGTCTTGCTTAATTTATTTCTGAAAGAGAAATTTGATCAGTTACACTTGTTTCAGTTTTAGTTAAAGCTACACTACCTTTTTTTCACCAAACTCGTAGGCCTGAAATACAAAAATGCAGAAAACCGACTTTCCAGAACTCTAATTGGTTTGTCATTGCGGACAAGAAGACACTAGAATGACAAACACTAAGAAAAAGAAGAAAGTGACATGAACGGTAAAATAAACAGGAAAATGCAAGAAAAAATGTAGAATTCTGGCACAATAGTACAGATATTAGCTGACAAAAGAATAAAACACAAATTATATTAGATAGTTATGGTTTACTCTTACAAATAATTGAGATTAAGCAATAAAATTCTTATAAATTGAGGCCATAATTTGATTAGCTGATGCTATAGCTTTAACTTCCAGGACAAATCCATTATCTTGATTATATTGAGTATAGAGAAGTATTGGGTTTTCATTTATAGTGACAAATTGACGGTTTACTATGAGCTGCGTTGGAATATTGACCACTGGTGCTCACTCAGACTTGCATTTGATTGACATTAAGTAAAAGCGGCACCCTGCTTGCTAATATTGTTTCAAATTGAAAAATCATGGAATATATTGATCCAGCACATAAGATCTTAACAGCAATAGCTATGTTATACATAGTTGCTGAAATTGACCCAAGTTCATCTGCTGGGAGAAATTACTACTGGAGACAACAACTACTTCACCTTATATTTCAGCCATCCTGTATATTCAACTGCTTCTGACAATTTTTAAAGCCTTTTGTATTACTCTAATTATTCTCCGTCCTATAACTCAAATGTCCCCTCTGTATAACTATAGTTTTGCTCCACTCTTTTTTTTTTCAACCACCTTGTAAACGCAACTACTTATGTGCCAATAAATACAATATTTTTAGAACCACCATGTACAACTTATTCAATTCCGACTTATATTAAGATGGTTGTCATCTTATGTATACAACTGCTTATGTACCACCTAATAACACATGCACGCACACACACACCTACAACCGTATACCACATAGAAGTGTTCGCCGACATAACTTTCTGCCATTTCTCGCGACTATAAGCCCCCTAACTTATCTTCGTCTCTAAAACAAACTTACTTTAAACGAATAAAAATGAAATCATTACAAACACCCTGTACGATATACTTTCATTGCATATCTTGACATTTAAACTAGATATTTATGATGAAAAATTGACATTTACCATGATGTTTACAGTTTTTTGCATATATTTTTCGGATTTTCAGAAAAATAGTAAGTTTTAGGTTATAGAAAAATATACGGAATCTAAGCTGGAACATATCTTTGTAGAAAACAATTTATAATATTTAGATTGTTGAAGCGGTTTTCGAGAAAACAGTGAATGATTCATTGAAATTAACTGAAATCTAGTCCCTTCTTTACTTATTTTTCTGATTTTCTGAAAAATCGTAAATCTTATGTTACAGACAATTATAAGAGGGCTGCCTTTTATATTTCGGGATTAGAGAACAAAAACAAATATTAATCATCAAAAATCGCTTTTTATTGTTTTTCAAAATATTCCCCATGAAGATCTATACACTTTTGCATGCGTTTGAACCAATTGTCGAAGAACTTTTTCCACTCTGATTGAGGTATCTCCAAAACATGCATTCTGAAGGCAGCAACCGCTTCTTCAGATGTCGAAAAACGTTGACCTCTCAGTTTGTTTTTTACGTACGGCAATAAAAAGAAAGTCAGTTGGTGACAAGTCAGGACTATACGGCGGATGACTCATCAAATCGATGTTTTGTGTGGTCAATAATGCACTTGTTTGAGGCCGATGTGTGAGAAGCTCGCTTTATCGTGGTGAAGAGTGATCCGTCTTCGGCGGTTGGTTTTCCTCATTTCTAGGAAGACAACTGGCAAACAAATGGTTGTGTACCACTCAGAATTGACTTTTCTGCGTTGTTCTAGTGGTACGGTTGCGACATGTACAGTTTTTTCGAAAAAACAGGCGATCATTTGCTTGGAAGTGCTTCGTGCGCGAACAATTTTTGTTGGATTCTGCTCATCTTGAAACACCCATACAGTCAACTGCTGTTTACTTTCGGGCTCATACGCGTAAATCAACGATTCATCACCTGTCACTATGTCATAAACGTGTTTTGAAGCACCGCGATCGTATTTTTTGAGCTTTTCTTTCGACCAATCGACACCAGCCTTTTTTGAACAAATTTTTTTGACATTCAAATGTTTATGCAATATTGAATGTATGCTAGTCCCACTAATGTGTAAGGTTGACTCAATCTAACGATAAGTCACATGAGGATCTTGCAATATCAGTTCGCGCACAGCATCAATGGTTTCCGGAACAACAATTGTTTTTGGACGACCTTCACGAAATTCGTCTTGGAGTGAACTACGACCTCGATTGAATTCACCATACTATCGATAAACAGTGGTCCTTGATGAAGTTTCATCGCCAAAAATTAAATTAAGTTCATCCATGCACTCTTGCTGACTTAATCCACGTCGAAAGTTGTAAAAAATAATCGCACGAAAATGTTCACGATATAATTCCATTTTTTGGCCGAGATGAATCCTTTAAGTTACTGTAAACAACACATAGCGCTCGTTTGTCAAAACGTTCTGAGTACGTATAACCTCAATAATGTCAAACTTTACGATAGAGCTATCAGTTGTCAGATTGCAACACTAGGGTTGTCCAATCCCGAAATATAAAAGGCAGCCCTCGTATGGGACCTTTCTGTAATGTTCCTTAATATAATGTAGTTTAAATCATCAAAATTGCCCAAGCCGCTTTTGAATAAACGCTCGTCATGCATAAAAAAAAAGTTGCAACGAATTAAGAAACCTCCTCCTTTTTGGAAGTCGGGTAAAACTACTACAGAATGTTACAAAGTTCCATGGGTTTTAATTACAAAGTTTTTTCACTAACTATAAACGTCTTTTATTCGACTAAAATAAATCACAATACGTTCCAATATTTACAACAACAACGGTGAGTAATATCGATGATCACTGCGTTGCCATCCACTAAACTTATATATATCCCACGACCAGATCTCAGAATTTTTCGCTGCCCGAACGGAACTCCAAAGCATTCTTTACATCATCAATCCGTATTTTCAGGAAACCCCTTTGTCAGCATTTGTTTTTTTTTGACTGGGTTTTATCGTTTATTCGCAAGTTTAGTTTTTGTTTAGGGTGTTTAATTTCTACATGATTGCTTAATTATTGGCAGCGTAAAATGCATGTTATAACAATATTATAAAATGCCTGTTGGACAAAGTTTTCACCCTTTATCTTATACTTACTTTTTGTGTAGTTTTTAAGTATCAGTAATATGTTTTTCAATCCATATGTGGGTGTATTTAAATATTTGTGAGTAATATTTGTCAACATGTTTTACTTATACTTTGTAGATTTTGTGAATCGAGAGTGAGAAAGAGGCTGTTAATTGCTGTTAGAAATTATAATAATTTAATTTTGAAATTTTCATATTGAAATTATCAGACAGTACTTTTTAATCTTCAGGATAGCTAGTATTCTATGAGAAAGAAAATATTTGATGCAGCAAAGCAGAAGTCACAAATATGCAAATAGCGAATTATTGAGTTGTAAAATCTTGTCGACTCCATTGGCATCTAAATACGATTCAAAATGCATAAATTGTGTTAACAAGCAACTGGAAAAAAGCAATTTTCCGAACAATCCATCCTATCACAGAAACTCCTTTTTTTAATTCAACTCCTAATCTACTTTCGCAGAAACGGATAATGAGAAAAAGTTCGAATTTAAAACCTCATTTAGTAGGAATACTCAATCTAAACGTCTTTCGGCGGAATACTAATTTTCCTGAGAAAACCGCTTGCTTGCTTGTGATATAATGTGTGGTTTCACAAAACGAATATGTGGTTTACTCTATACGTCAGAGCTCTCTAGACGGAAATAACGTTGATAAAAGGCTTCCTTACCACGTATCTGTTGGAATGAAAAATGAATAAGGAAATTTTTAGGATATACCGTTTCCATTTATAAAGCACGATCAATGCAGAGAAATATCTCTTGAAGTTTTCATTTTAGTTTCGTTGCTCAGCATTGACAATCGTTAGAAATTTGAAACACGGTGCTTTCAAGGTGTATTTTTACTGTATGGAAGATTTAGTTTGAAAAAGAACTATATCGTCAGGATTTTAAGTTTATCCAAAAAAAAAAAAAAAACGATAAGACCATTTTAGTTTACGCAGCTATACTTTAAATTGTAATTCAAATTACATTTTGAAGAACTTTGTGTAATATAATTCTTAAAATCTACAGTTTTGAACAGCTAAGTTATTAAATAATATTAGATATTAAGTATTTTTTATGACTTTGCATTTCATATCATGCATACGTGACACAATTGAAAATAATTTTATGTTTTTTGTTTCATTCAATTTTATAGTTTGCCAAAATTAGTAATTTCGCTATAATTATACTATAAACTTTCTGTGATGGCTCTATATACCCATTTTTATCCAAAATTTAAAACAGTAATTTTCGGAACTAAAGAGAGAATGGGTCGATTTTTACATTAGTTATTTTTAGGACAAATTATTTTAAAAAATAGGAAAAAAATATTTGTGTTCCTAATAACGCCCTTTTATTATTTGATTTGTTTATTTTTCAATTAATTTTGTTATTACTTAAAATTTTCGCCTTAATTTCCCTATAAAGACTATGTCAGCCAGTTACACCAAAAGATGAACGACATCCACCAACGAGTCCGGTTAAATATTGAGAATGCCAGTGCCCGGATGAAGGAAGCCTATGACATCAGGGGCGGGGAATTCCAAATTGATGATCTTGTTTGGTTGTATAACCCGCAACGTCGTCGTGGATGTTCGCCCAAGCTACAGAGATCTTGGGAGGGGCCTTACCAAATTGTAAAGAAGATCAACGATGTTGTCTACAGAATAAGGAAACTACCTCGAGGAAAACCAAAAATGGTACATTTCAATAGGTAAGCCCCTTATGCCGGAAGTCATGACGGCGAAGTTGACCAATCCTAAGTCCAAAGCATCCAACCACCCGATGACTAGATGATCTTCAAACAGTTTATGGCACTGTACTCTGATGCACAGAAAATTCAGCACGATTTGACCACACAGGAACCCCGAGACCTGTTTGAGGTGCCCATAGAATATGCCCTGGCTCATTGTGTGTCACGAGATCTCTGAATGTCCAAAGGAATAGCCAAAGTGTTTGCCAAGAAGTACTGCCACTTCCAGAATCTAAGAGAGCAAGATCCAGTGTGAGGGACGGTCCTTCATCTCGAAGATAAACAACCAATGGGTACCAGAGACATCTTCTATTTGGTAACGAAAACATTCTCGCAGGACCAGCGATCTTTGGAAGACTCTGGTAGAATTGAGGACCGTGATCATGGAGAAGAACTTAATGAAATTGGCGGTCCCAAAGATAGCCTGTGTGTTGGATGGCCTGAATTGGAGGGTGGTGAGAAGTATGATGGAAATTCGCAGCCCAGATTCGAAGACCGTTGATTGTTACTTCCACCAAACTTCACGTTGACGAAATGGAGAGTCCTGCAAATATCGCCGCACCAAGAAGGATTCTAGGACACTCCGGGACGAAATGGTCTTAAGGAGGGGGCATTCATCCGATACTTCGAGAAACCGAAATATTGTTCTCGAAGAATCTAGTCTAGTCTAGGCGGCTCTTTGACATTCTGGCAAATTCCGAGTAGAAATATATAAATATGGAGAGCTGAGGAAGCATTCATTCAGTATTCGACTGCCGTATAGTTAAGATACGTTGTAAATAGTGCTATAGATATAAATTAAAGTAGTGGAAATAAATTGTAGTGAGTTGGACTGTGTTTGTAAATAAATCCGAGAACTGAACTGGACTCGAGTGTGAAAATAAAAACATAATATATATGAATGACAGAATTTCAGAAGAAAATCTATGCGATTTCCCAAACCTGAACGATAGTTGAATAAATGTTATTATTATAGTTTTTGCTGACATTTGTAATTAACAATTTCAATTTTAAATAAAAGCTATGCTATTTCTAGCTCCCTACAAGAAGGGAAAAGCTTCTCAATTGGGTTGTATGATATTTGTTACCAACGAACAAATATATTTCCAGATTGTTTTCTGAAAGATAATTGTGGCATTTCTGGTTCTTATTTTTTCTGAGTTCTTTGGGAATAACACCACATAAATTTGAAAGTCTGTATATTTCAAAAGTCCAAACGTTTCAAGGTCTAAACCAGACCCCGTTTTCAATGGTATTACACAAAATGAACAAGAAATTAAAAAATTTAAAGGATTCGCAATGACAACTATAGTAATCACAATTTGACGATTGGACTTTTGAAATATGCAGACTTTCAAGTTTATGTGGTGTTATTCCCAAAGAACTCAGAAAAAATAAAAATCATATTAATTTTGTTAATAATTGTATTAGGAGTTACCAAAATCAATTATGCTAGCACATATTAACTTTGAAAATTATCATGCATACTTTATAAGAAAACTAAATAAAAATCATATAAATAAATGAACGACAACGATAGAAGAATGATGCAATTTTTCAACCACCCCTTCATGGAAATTAAGCTGTGGAGTTTCTATGGAAACAACAACCTCTACGTTTTCACTGACTACGCTATTAGCTTCCTGTGTTAAAGTAAAGCAATAAATAAAACTTAAAAGTGCATTTAAGAGAATATTGTCACGCACCTTTTACGCATAACAGTTTAAAATGGGGATAAAAGGATGAAACCCTTTGGAACGGTGCAGTTATCTTATATAACTTCGAATTTTATATTTCTTTTACACCTGTTACCTTTGCAATTAAATTTCAGAGAAGGATATTAAAGTTCGCATGAACGGTTCTTTGCCAGGCAGTGAAATAAATAGGTAAACTTTCCTCATTATCAAAACATAATGGCCTTGATAGCTCAGGAAAAACTTAATTATTTTCATGCTTTTAGGCCATATTCCTGAAAACATTCATGCTTGGCAGTAAGTGTACTTCAGTATCTAACGAAATTTATGACCTTGGCTGCAAATTTTGTCCAATTAAGGTTTTTTAAATTATAGTAAAATAAGAATGTTGAACAGATTACAATAACACGACATTTATATTTATGTAAATGGAGTTTAAGTTAATAATCACTTATACTACTATAAATTCATAATAACACCAACATTTAAATTAGAGACGTCATACATTGTATTATCTCAATTGCTTTCAGGGACTTTTATAAATAATAAAATTTTGAAACTATTCTAAAAAATGAAATGTATTAAAAAATAATAATTTATATTACATTCAATTTTAAAGACCATTCACTAAATCTCATAATAACCTTCCAACCATTGAAATCAATGAAATCAATCTTTATTGACCGATTTTTAGAACATAAATTTCTCTACAGCATTGCCCATAGTAGCAAACATAGTTTTCCGGTAGATTTTGTGTAAAAAGTAAAAAACTAAACTGTTACCGAGTTTTTGAGTTTTTTGTTAAAAAACAAAAACGCTACGATAAAAATTTCATGTCATTTAGTCATGTGTTATCTTTAGAACACGTTGATGTTAGAAGACGCGAGATGTAAAGACCGACATCTAGGATTTTCGAGGAACCTAGCACACCGTAATTACGGGTAACAGCAAATCATGGAACGGCTCCAGATTCGGAACGTCTATGTGCTAGTTTTCCGACTTCTTTATGTATTTGATACATTTCGTTAAATTTGAAGACGCGAGATGTAAAGACCGACATCTAGGATTTTCGGAGAAAACTAGCACATAGAGGTGTCTGTTTTGTACGCAAGACAATATATATTGTTTCTGGTGAGGGAACTTTCATCAGTTGCCCTTTCCACAATTAAATGCCATTTCGAATACTTCTTTATGTATTTGATACTTATCGTTAAATTTGAAGACGCGAGATGTTAAGACCGACATCAAGGATTTTCGGAGAAAACTAGCACATAGAGGTTCCCAATCAGGAGCCGTTCCATGTAATTGTTGTTACCCGTAATTCCTAGTTTAGACTGTCACGATGAAATTTTCAGGTTAACTTCTCCTGTCAGAGATATTGAATACTCTCTTTGAAGTGTTATTCAGCAATTATATATCAAAAACATAAAGTATTGTCCGAAAGGGCATTCAATTGAGAAAAGCGCAACTGATGAAGGTTCCCTGACCAGAAAAAATATATGTTATATATATTGTCTTGCGTACAAAACAATGACACCTCGAAGAGGGTACGTTGATGTTAGTTTCATAAAACTATGAAATTGGCATCAAAAGACTTTTTTTCTGTAAATGACCTAAAAAAAATTGGAATAAACTCGGTGGAAGAGAAAATAATTAGATACCTACTATTTGCGGTAATTAGAAATATGTGTAAAACGACAATTCGAATATTATCTAAAAAAGTGGAAATGTAATACACGAAATACTTAAAAGTAAGGAATTAATAGAGGACAAAATACGGTGGCGAAAGAAATGTAACATTCCACGCCGTAATAATAGGAATGAATAAGTATTTTCACTTTTAAGGTATCTTCATCTCAATAACCAATAATATCAAATATTCAAAATGTCTGTAACAATGCAAATATATATATATATATATATATATATATATATATATATATATATATATAAATTTTACAATTCCTACTAATTTTTCAAGACTAACTGTTTGTTAAAAATGCTGGCACTAATTTCAAATTAATACGAAAAAAGTTTCAACGCAATTTTCTGTGAGAGGTAAATTGTATCCACTGAACAATAAATTACACCATAACTGTTCTTAGTATATTTTTGAAGTCGGTGCCAAGCAAATCTAAAATCCTGCATTGTGTACTTATCTACTACTTCATCAAACTTGATTGTTGCTTGGCACCGTCTTCAAAAATATACTAGATTGGTAAGTAATTAATTTGTACAGAGTGAACACCTTTTAATGTTTACATTTTTTACTTTCTAGGTAGGTACATAACAACGTTGAATGTTTTATTTATTTGCTAGGGTCGTATTTTGTTAGAATTATTTTTAGCTTTTTAGTTATAGGTGGAAGTCGGTTATATTTTTTAAAATGTTTTATTTTCAACTTTTTAGATTTTTTGAACTCAGGTAGATTTCATTCTTTACATTTTATTTTGTATTTATAACCTTCATAGACAGGATTAGGTAACACCGAAAGCCCCAAAATTACACAATGATACATTTTCATTTAAATTGACAGATAAAAGTTTACGAACAAAATGTACTAGTACGTCTTGACATAATAAGCCCAAAGTATGTTTATGCCTTATGGACAACGGTATGAAACCTCTATTCAACTTTTTTTGAGAACCCTGTATAACTATAGATAATTCCACTCCACCCTATGTACCAACCTTCCTGTACATACGACTGCCTACGGACAACCATAAATTTGTTAGCTAACTTCTGTAAATTATAGGACGGAGTAGAACCCATCCCATATTTACGTAGACAAATCCGTCCTATATTTCAACCATCGTATATAAGTCCTTGTGGGCTAACCTATAAATTATTTCTTTTTTAACATTTTGTATTATCACCCTGTATAACATTAATTCTTTCCTATATGCAACTTCTTATGGGCGATGAAATAAATAATTTTTTAATCACACTGTATAAATTTAATGTAACTCCAGCATATATTTCAACCATCCTGTATATGATTTGTTTATGGCCACATCATAAAACAGTTTTTTAATAACTCAATATAATTTTAATTCCACATTTTTTCCAAGATTTTTAGACCACCAAACGTCCACTCCACGCTATACCCCAACCAACCTGTATATAGGGCTGCCTATGGACCACCATAATGTTTTTAACTGCCTTCTGTAACTATCATTCTACTCCGTCCTATATTTCAATCATCACATATATGCAACTCTTTCTATCACCTTTCTTTGTGATTTTGTTTGCTATAATTAAACACATTGTGTATAATCGCACCAAATAGCAGTTTAGAGCTTGACATGTGTTGTCACTGAATTTTCTATTAGGCCGGGAGAATGTGACACCAAAAGCACCACCTCCGTAAAATAGAAAAATTTTCATTTAAATAGGTATTTGCCTGTTATACACACAAAACGAGCTTGGTACTCATTGATTTAAGGAGTCAAAAATACTAAGCTTTACTACCAATATGCTTGAGATGAACATAGAAAATTTTCAAACTCGCAATCAAAACTTCCAGTGCCTACAATTCCCGCACTATTACGTTGGAATTAAAATATTTATGATGAAATGTCCGTTACGTCACTTCGATGAAATTTTTGTTAGAATATTGGAATTTTCGGCGATTTTCCTAAAAACCTGGAAGTTGAACGTTGCAGAAAAGTATACGAGAGCACCTAAGGGTCTTCCTTAATAGATTACATGTTAAAAAACTATACATATCCTTAAGAGATTTTTGAAAAATTGACTTATATGTTAGAAATATTGGTCGATTTCCATACACACATTTTCATCACTTTACCAATAGAATTCCTTTCCCAAATTTGAAATTTCACCAATCCGGATATATGCATCAATGTTAAATAACTTACTTGTGCCTTTTATGGCTAGCTGTCTTTGTCAAAGATTTATTACTTATTATGGCCCTATTTTATACAATAAATTACCAACTAATATAAAAAAAATTATCAGTGAACCAAAAAAAATGTAGTATTAAATTGAAAGAGTATTTACTTAATAACCCTAAAAGTTTCAGTAAAATTTTTAATTAATACAATTCTTTTGTATTTGTCAAATCTCCTGCCCTGCTATCCCACTCGTCAAATCGTACCATTTTCAGCTTTTGTTTTTTGAGAAGGTATAATTGCATACAAGAAGTTTCTTCTTAGGCATTTGTCTTTCTCACTAGATTTGAAGTATTTACTTGTTTCTTTTTATTTACTTGTTAAATTACTTATCGTATACATACAAATCTTTTATTTATAAATGGTAATTGTATTTAACGAGTTGAATAAATTTATGTTTATGTTTTATGTTATACCCTATTGAACAAGACCATATTCATTCTAAACGGTTCACGACAGGAGAAGAACTCAGGTAACATACATACAGAAAAAAATGCGCGACGAATTGATAATCTCCTCTTTTCTGGAAGTTGATTAATTAACTGAGTTAAATTATAAAACATAGCAATGATACCAAAAAATTATGGAAATATGTCAACCAAAAGCTTGGTAAAAGTAGTAAAAAACATAACAACGTTACCTACATATATGATGAAAACAAACGTAAAATTAAAGATCCAGATGAAATAGCAAATACCATGAATTCATATTTTTGTAATGTTGGATCTAGGCTTAGCAAAGAAATCAAAATTCCACAAAATGAGGACATTAAATTACCCACAACGATCACCAATACTGTTTTTTTAGCACCCACAAACTATTATGAAGTAACAAATATTATAGAAAATTTGAAATTAAAAAATGCTGGGGTTGATAATATAGATGCAAAAACTCTGATAGTGTTATCTAGACATATAGCACTACCACTTGCTCACATCATAAATTTAAGTATACAGAAAGCAATTTGGCCTGGGGCACTCAAACTAGCTGATGTTACACCAATCTATAAGGCTAATAATAGCGACAATATTGCAAATTATAGACCAATATCCTTGATATCAAACCTAGGAGAAATTTTTTAAAAAACTATCTACCACAGACTACTCGATTTCATTAAAAAGAATAAAATCTTATCAAAAATGAAATATGGCCTCATGAAAAATACTGGTACAAAAGATGCTCTAAATTTTATTACTAATACAATTTATGAATAACTTGATAAAAGTGAAGCTATTGCTATTACATTCCTTGACCTAGCAAAGCTTTTGATACTGTTAACCATTCAATATTATTAGGTAAATTATACAGATATGGAATTAGAGGTCACCTACTATTTATTTTATATATAAATGTCCTACTAGTTGATACACCAGAGGGAATTATATTATCTTTTGCTGATGATACAGCTGTGATATCAACAGGAAAAACATGGAATGCAGACGAAACGCAAATGAATTACTACCTTAATTTGATAAATAAATGGCTTACCTTAAATAAATTGTCTCTAAATGTTGACAAAACGGTTTTCATGACATTCGGAAACTACTGAAATAGTGTTCCTCGCCATATAAATATTATGATAACTACCAAAAAAATAAGAAGGGTAGAAAGTTGTAAATACTTAGGAATTTGTTGTGACTATAGAATGAGATGGGACACGCATGTTAAATATTTAATAAATAAAACAAAATACTTAGTCTTTATATTTCGGAAAATGGCCAAAATTATGTTGAGAGACTCGCTGATAATGTTATACTATGCACTTTTCCATAGTATTATCTGCTATGGTAACATAGCTTGAGGAGAGATTTATTCAACTAAACAAGTTTTACAAAATAAACGCCTGAAAATTATATATAAAAAACAAACTTTTATCGAAAAAAAAAACAACTAAATCTGAAACAAATCTTTGCTTTTGAGTCTCTTAAATACTATTATGACACGCTTAAAAATAAATTAATAAAATCCCACAGTTCTACAAGAAATAGAAGTAAAAATAGTTATATTAAAGCTATTAATGTTTTCAACAGCCTACCAAATGATTTGAAAACTCTAAAAAACCTTAACACTGTCAAAAAGAAAATAAAACCATGGATCTTGGTTAATATTTAAAATTTCAAATAGCAGGATAGTAAATAATATAGGGAGAAATGGATATAAGTTCTAATTCTTTAAAGTATATATTAGAATCACATAATTATTTCAACAACACTAAATTTGTAGGATATTAGTAATAAGATTTTATAGGAAATTATCATTAAGGTTAGTGTTAAGATTATCAGACCTGCGAACAGGTAATTGAGTTTACCTCTGCAGGGTTTATTATAGTATACCTAATGTATAAGTAATGTAAACATCCTGATAAATAAATAAATAAAATAAATGAACAAAAACAAATTTCAAGCATCCACAGCCTTTATGAGAAAAATGTTCTTTATTGAAGTATTATTTTTTCCCGAAAATTATAATGAACCAATGTAAACTGTTAAATAAAATTTTCTTAATAATCAAACCAACTGAAATCTCTGAAAATCCACTTAAAAATATTAAAAACCTTCCGAGCGGAATTTTTCATTTAGCTTTGAAGGAGTGTATTAAAATAATTTACTAAATGACTGTAAAATACCTATGAAGAAAATCCCCGCTTGTAACTTAAATACGCCGTCTGTGTTGATTTTCGACGATTTTCGTCTCGTTGAAGTGTGGGAAAATTCCGGATAAAGGAGGCAGGCAGACGAGGAAAAATTGATGCGAGATGTGGCGCCCAACAGTCGCGACGACGCTTTCCCGGAGCCCGACACTCGTGAATGAATGGAAAAATATCTCACCCTCCATTGTGAAAACGTTTAGCTATGTTCGAGTTGAATAATTCTGCTCTGAGGTCGTTACTTTTATTAAAAATTCATTTTTTGCATTCGTTAATAAAACGCTCTCGAGAGAGACTGTGTAATTAGGTTATCACAAATGCAGAATGCGGTTATTTAATTATGTTTTTATAAAAATGCAACTGCTGGAGAACTTTGTCTAATTGTTATTATCTTGTTTCAATGCTTTTTAATAGAGATCACGATAGCGAGATTTTCTCGATCTTCTACAAGTTGCGCAGGGCATAGGGGCGCAGTTGTTTGCAAAATTGTTTTAATTCATACTTTTTTTTGTCCGGGAGGTCTTCTTGATTATAAAAGTGTAAGATGACACTTGATATATTTTGACAGTATTGTTTAAACAACGAAATACTATATAGCTTAGAAAAATGCAATTAATTAATTTTTTTTATATATACTTTCCAATATTTCGAATGTAACAAATCGTCACACCCATCATCGTATCTCGAACCTATTAATTGTTATGAATTTTTTAAATTGGAAATCGCCGAAATTCCTAATTTTCTTGAATTAAATAATATACCTTAATAGAAATGCTATAATTTTTAATTTTTTATCAAAAATTTCAACAATATTAAACAAAATAGCCTAAATAGATTTTAAAAATTTTGTTTAAATGTTTTTTTTACATAATAACAATATGCTTCCTTCGCGCATGCAATTTTGACCCCTCGTTGGTACTCGGTCAGTCTTCCAATGTCTTTTCGAAGAGAAATAATTTTGCCTTCTTTGCCAAGGTGGTATTCGAGGTGTTTGTCTAAATTGGGGAGGGTCTTGCTTTGGTCTTATTGCGACCCCAATTGTTCAAGATAAATTTATTCATAGCCTGCAAAATGATACCCAGTTTCTTAGAAGATCTTAGTTTGGGAAGAGTTGGTCTAATCAATGGATCTGTTCCACTATACTCTATAAGTGCTATTTCCATTTCTGCTTAGATTTTCTCAAGCAGGTCAGCGTTGGCTGGCTGTTTTTGTTGAAGTTCTTGAATCTTGTCCGCTCTTTGCGCCAAAGGTCTTTCAGGCTCTGGATCTGTTGTATTTCGTGCTCAACTTCGCTCTTTATTTCGTCCAGGTGATCAGGCGAAATAAGGCCATATATCAAGATGACAAGATATTGATCTGCGACTCTCGGTTCGGTAACTTGAAGCTCTGGGTACTCACGACAGAACTCTTGATGCAGTACTTGGCGATATCCAGTCTTGTCCTGGCCAAGGTTAGTCACTCTGTAAAACGTGCACATTATAAATTTATTCATGGCGCTAGTCCATTTCATGCGCTGTCTTATCAGTCCAGCTTGAGGGAGCGGTGGCTGTTGATCCTACGCAACAATTTATGTGGGTGGAATTCTCGTTCTCGTTTGACTCCGTTGGTGATGGTCACGTTGTTGCTGTGACTGTATTGGTGAGTGTTGTTGTGGTTCTTGGGCTGTAGCTCTTTGGACAACAGGGGCCCGCCTCCTCAGCACCCTGCCACCGACGTCCCGCATGCTGTCATGTCCAGCGCCGGCTCCAGACATGCCCTGGCGACCCCCAGGCAGCGGCTCTTTTCCTCGGCCTCTACTTCGTAGCTCCATTTTCATCGATGGTGCCACCAATCGACCCTGGTGACCCGGGTAACTCGGAACAGTGGTGTTGTCAGTTCCCAGATGAAATGATTTAAACCCGATTATCCTTTGCGGGTTTTGGGGGCGGAAGGAAGACTAGATAGTAGGTCAGCGGACAGCTGCCCCTTTAGTCGCCTCATACGAGAGGCGGTAGATACCAAGGTGCTATTCTAACCCGGACACCACACGGGATTCATTGCCATTATTAGTATCTATTAATATTGACATTTTCTACATGTTTGACATTTTTGGCATTCTTGATATTTCTGACATGTTTTTATTTTCTTTACATTTAAGATGACGTCAACATTTTTATTTGTTTTTGTTGTTTTGTACGTTTAAGTTTTTTAGATTTTTTTCATTTCAAGTGTTCATGAGAATAGTTTTGCCAATTTTATATTTTTGTGATCTTTAGTGTATTTAATAGACGTAACATTGAGAGATCTATAATATAACAATTTATTTTCAATATATATACCTTTATATTTCAACATTTTCTAACTATTTGAGATTTCACCTGCTATTATTCAGATACTTTTCAGTCCCCCACCCTTACCCTAAATAATGTCTCTATTCATGTAGTAAATAAATAATACTTGTCATAACATTTATCGGGTACGTGATTCTCGTGAATTGATTAATTTTAGTTCTAGTCATTTTTGGAAAAACGCATATATACCAACTTTAACATCTGCATCATTTTCTCTCGCCTACAAATTACTCATGTGTTCTTATTTATAGATGATTTCTTGTACACTTCAACTAAATGCACAATTTTATTTACAAATGTAAATTGAAAGAAATGCGCTTGACATGCGTTGGTTGATGCTGCTCATCCTGATATAAATTGCTACAAATGTATCAGATCTGCTTTACGTTTGAAATGGGTGTCAAAAATCTATTATGGAAGGGTCGGTTTTTAGGTCTTTACCACAACATTTCAGTTAATTTACTTTCATATTTCGTCATGTGCCTTAGCAGTTATTTACTTTCCGTTTGATAGAAATCAAACCTTCCTGCTAGCTAGAATGATGCTCTTTTATATATCCAAATAAGACCACAAGGCAGTATTCCAATCAGGGGCGGCTGTCCCTTAACTCGTACTACGTACCAAATTTAATAAGCTTTTAATAAGGTTAAAAATCAACACAAAATGTTTAATAAATACCATTTCAATATCAACGAATTTATCAAAAAACAATTTAAGCTCTAATCCAAACTTGTATTAAGACTTAATATTCGCTTGAAAGAATATTTCACCGTGCACTTCGGCTAGCGCACGGTGAAACTTATATAGCTTCTATGAGATACGATATAACACGCTTAGCGCGTGAGATAGAAGATAACTAATGCAAACTATATGGAGCAACTGGCTGATTCTCGTACGCCGCACGGAGACACCGATCTAAATAAATAAATAAATATTCCTTTATTCAACATTTAAAATCACTGCATTTACAAAAAAATTAATCTTACAAATACAAATGATTTATTTGCCTTGTCAAAAAATCACCACCCGCATCACTCAGCATCTTTCAAAAATTCATCATAGGAGTAGTATGCTTTTTTGGACAGGTATGTATAGAGCTCCTTTCCAAACTTCACTATACTTTTCTCATTCCCTCTAGCTCGCGTATATTTATTAAAACTTATAGTCCCCCTATAGATATGGGAATTTTGCTTAACTGATAGCCTAGAGAAGGTTGATGTAGTTCATTGCTGCTACGAGTTGAATAATTGTGTATTTGATCATTTCTAGTAAGTGATACTTGCTTCTTAATATTCATTATTAATAGGTAAATATATAATGAGTGGGCCGTCAGAATATTAAACTCAATGAAAAATTGCTTGCAACTGGTTAATGGGGGAACACCTGCTATATATCGTAAGATATTTTTTTGTGTAGAGAAGACTTTGTCAATATGAGCGCTGAACAGCCTCAAAATATAAGGCCATATGACAAAATGGACTCCGCTAGGCCGAAATATGCTAATTTAAGAACATTGAAACTTACAGTAAAGTTTAATTGGCGCATTAGGAAAGAGGTCTTACTTAATTTATTAGTTACATAATCAATGTGTTTTCCCAAGTAAGTTTATTATCAACAATTATTCCTAAGAACTTACATAAATTTCTCTGCTCAATAGATTCATTATTTAACCCGACAAGATAACTTAAATTATTTGTATTCTTTTTAGGTAGGAATGACATTATTTGTGATTTTTTAACATTTACCGTTAAACCATGTGAATTACAATAGTCCTGAAATTCCCCAGTGGCTACATTAGCATTTCTGACAAGTTCAGAATCACTTTTCCCTAATATGCCAAAATTTGTGTCATCAGCATAGAGAATTTTGAGATCAGATGTGGGACATGATAATGAAACATCATTAATAAATATAAGAACTCGAACAGGGCCCAATATTGAGCCTTGTGGTGCACCCGTATGGACTGTCTTGAAATTGGATCTAGTTTCGCCTACTTGAACAGCTTGTTCACGGTTTGTGATGTATGATCGAATTCATTCATTTGCTGAGTCTCTAACGCCTATTCTGTTAAGTTTATCTAGTAACAAGTAATGATCTATGGAGTCAAATGCACGTGATAAATCGAAGAAGCAAGTTATGTTTAATATTATATTGTTCAATGAGTCATATATAAAATTGCACACTCCGATAATGCACTATGTGTAGATTTATTTGCTCGAAAGCCGTGTTGGCAGGGGATTAGTAAATTATAATTCTCGAGAAAAGTGTTGTCTAATTAAATATGAAAGTGGAACAAAAATTTCTTCCATTACAGATCTCAAAACAGTATCATTTATTTTATCTATTCCAGCTGCTTTTTTAACAGTAGTTTCTTTAATTAAATATTTAATTTCGTCCGGTGTTGAAAGAGTTAAGAAAAATGACGTTTTAGCAAAGTCACAAAGTTTAATCTCTTCATCTGTGCTGATATAAACCCGACGTATCAGAACGTTTCAATATGTGTGTATGTGTGTGTTTATATAACTGTGAAGATGAGTATCTACTTTAACATTGACTATATTAAAAACAATAGTAAATCGTTTCAAAACAAACTTTAGATATAAAAAAGTGAAATTTATAATAAAAATAAATGGTTGTGTGGATGTGATCCCATAAATAAATTATTTTATTTTCCTTGCATTATTTATGGCGGCGAATCCATTTGGACGGAAACTGAAGTGAAGGATTAAAACCTTTCTTAGAAGCACTATGTCTAAGGACTGGCTAAATGCTCCTTCTGTGCTTAGTATTGAAAAAATATATTCAATCAATGCCACACTTTAATAAAAAGGTCATTGAACATTTCGCTTTCGAAAAAAGTTATCGAATATTTTAATTACTAAAAAATTTAGGCAGTATTAGCAAAGCTATGGTTTGTTTTGTTGCATCTTTGAATCCCAATATTTGACCCGTAAAGTGCACCACCAGTTTTGCATAGCCCACCAGCCGCCAGTGATTCCAATATAAATTAATTAGAGTCTAATGTTTTTATTCATAAAAAATATGGATTACATTTTAAAACTTTTAACAGATTTCATGCCCTGGGCCTCACAACACCTTCAGAAAAGTATTTTAAAAATATATATACGAACAAACGTTTTTCAATCCTTCAACTCAGAAATGCACATTTCAATACACCCCGCATATTCAAATCTTCTATCAATATTACCTAAAGAAGACTTCCAACGGACTAACTTTACATATCAGGCGCTTTCGGAAATCCCGATTTCAATATTTAAGGACATTAATCTTAAAATATGCGAGAGCACCAACATAAAGAAACCAAAGATTTTACTGTCTGCCAAAGTAATGCCGTTTAATTAATCATTCCGAACATCTCTGGGAAAATCTGAAATATTATTTCACATTCCCGTTCAGAGATGTAAAGTATGCTGATGAATTATACTGTCATGTATGGCTTTATATTATTCAATAAACTTAACCAATGAAAATCCACAATCTCAAACCATACAGCCGCTTACTCGTACAATAGAAGTTTCCAATTATTTGGATTAATAGCTTTAAACTTGCGGTTTAGCTACCGTAAAGTCTGAATTGAATTTTGTTTGTGAAAGGAAACGATAGATAGTAAGTATGTGTAACCAACGAATATGCCGAAAATTTCTGTTAGTTTCTAGCGATAGAAGAAATATTAGATATTACCGATTTATTAATTTATTTCCCTATTATTTCCCACTGTTGGATAATATCCTCAGTAACATTCGAATGTTCTAACAAACATAGGAAGGTTCTGTTAAAAATTAGAGGTCTCTATTTTAACAAAATGAGTGAAGTATATTATTTATTATCAGTAAACAGTGTAATTATAACCAAAAGAATAGCAGGTCTTAAATGAATTTTATTGGATTTACCTATATGGTATTTTATTAATCTATATATAAATAGGCAAAGACAAAACGATTAGGTACCATTTTCTCCTGTGTCTCTCAACCGATTTTCTTCATTTTTGTTTTGTTTAGTAGCTACTGACGACCTTCAGTGCAGAATGCTAATATTAATTTATAATATTGGTTCATTCATTAAATAAAATATAATAAAAATTCATTATTTACGTCCATACTGTCAACGCCAAACAACTGACAGTGTCAGTGCCGCCTATTTGATCTGTGGTGCCGTCGCCGCCAGACGGTCAAAACAGTGAGTAATTATATATAAAAGGAGCGATCGTTAGATATATTCTTAGAGCATGTACTTCTGGAAGTGGCATGCAAGCGTTGTTATTGTTTAGTTGTAAAATAGTCAATGTAGTAGATCAGTATTGATTTTTCGGACGCGCTGCAGTAACTTTCATTGTAAATATTCTGTTTTAATGTGAATTTAATTATTTGATTAATATATTATTATCACAACCTTCCCGAAGGTGTTGTGTAAAAAAATGTCAGACAGCGGACTATAGAAAATGTATTAAATATTTGAGTTCTTCTAGGGTTGTTGGTCTTCTCTTTTCTTTAATATTCCTGAACTTGATTGAAACCGCAAATGACGAAAACTTTTAGGTTGCAAAGAACAATCTTCCAACTATTATATCGAATATTTTGCCAGGAGCGGTTCCAGCCAAAAAATTGAGTCAAATTATTATATTACATTTATATGTCAATAGATCTGTCAATATGAGTGAACAATTTTAGTAATTACATCCATTTCTCCGATTTCTCCACAACTCTGTTTCTTATAAAAATATACTTTTTACAATTTCATAAAATAGGGTCGAATTTCGACCACTAGTTAATTTAAAGAGTTGAATAATTTGCCTTTTTCGTGAATCGAATTAATAATTTGGGATTTTAGATATTTATTATTTCGAATAGTTTTTCTTGATAATTTTTTTCATTTCTCATTTTTCATATTGACTATAATTTTTTAGATTTTCCTGACAAAACAATTTGGAAAGGATCATTCATGGGCGAAATATTATTGAGTGCGACAGTTTCTGAAAATATAGGAATATTGCATATTTACTTTAATTTAATAACATTTTTCTTTTTTAGTATTTTTGTCATTTCAGATAAGTATAGAAAATTTCTGATTTTCTTAGGTTATTGCCTTTCTGGGAAAAGACTGCTATTATAACAAAAGTATGCAGAAGTTCATGTGGTGTTTATTGAATCTAAAAACTTCTTTATGGGGATGTATGTAAAGAGACTATTTTTCTCATATTTCTTCTCGATTATTTTTAGAGCTAGCATACTTGCCAACTATTTTGTGGAACCGGGATAATTCATTACAGAGAGATTGAATATATGTACTATTGGTTTTAATGATATGCCTCTACACATATTTGGTAGTCCCTAAATTTTTGGCGGAAGGGCATTATTAATTATTAGAGATTTTACTCAATAGGGGGAGATTTTTTTTGCCGTATTTTCACTAATTCATTATTTCTTTTTACTGTATAGATAATAGTGGCTCCAGGCTCCATGTCCATTGAGCTATTTAACAGTTTAAGCACTTTTTACTGTTGGGCCATAATTTAGGTCATGGCAAAGGCTTTGGGTTTTATATGAAGACATTTTAGTTAAGTAAAGTTCCAATAGTTTTTTCTGGTTTATAGATAAATTTTCAATCTTCAGAAGTACAAGGTAAGGTAATACTGTTAACAGATTATACCTATCCATTTAAAGACATTTCATAAATTCCATATAAAATATTGGTATAGTGAATTTTGCATATTTTCCAAACATTATATAACATTTTTTAGAAATACAAATGGTTTAATTTTGAAGACTCAGTGCTATAAGATTTAAATTTCATAAAACAACATTTTTATGTTAATCTATTTATTTTTTCCTCATATTCAGTTGAGAATATAAACACAGGTTTATTATTTATGTCAGCTTTCAGAATTTGTATATTCGGATGTTGTTTTAGGAATGGTTATGTTTCCTTAACATTTTTGCGATAGTAGATCCTTTTTTCTTTTTTATGTTCAGTTTTTTAACTAAATAAAACTCGAGCAAATATGTTGACAATTACAGAGAGAATCTTAACCTAAAGATATAATAATGCACTTGTATTATTTGGTGAAGGCGCCTGGAATATATTTAATAAGATTATTTCCAATACGAGATGGGCCCCGCTTTATGTCGCCTACTTAAAAAACTTATTTAAATTGGTTAAAAGTCACCCACGAAACCAGATAACATATATAAGAATAAAACAAGTCAATTGATAACCTCCTATTTATGGCGTGGCTTAAAACAATATCCCGATTTGATTTGAGTTTGCAAAAGCAGCAAGGTTGTCGGTAATGATTCAAAACCTACTACACCAATTTGTGTGATTAAAATAGCAGATTAATTAATAGTAGTTTCATAAATGTATTTGAAAGAAAAAAAACAGTTCAAAAGTGACAAAAACTGTAAATCAGTCGTTAGAAACAGTGGTCCTAATTAATGTTGAGCCAACTTTGACAAATTTATATCTTGATCCACTAAACCCACAAGTTCCTGCCAATGCAATAGGTTTCAGCAACATGGAGCACCGCCCCATTACGAAATCAATGTACCTGAGCCAATTTTTTCTAAATCGGTGGATTGGAGGCGCGTATCGATAAAATGGCCAGCACGATCTCCTGATTTGACGCCATTCGACTACTTTGTGTGAGGATATGTCAAGAGTATTGTACACGAAACTAAACCCCTCAACTTCGATAACCTAAAAAGGCGAATCACGCTTGCTAGACCAATCAATAGAGCAAAAATTAACTGATAATGTGTTAAAAATACTATCAGGATACCGACTGTCCCATCACATTAACAACGATTCGTAGCGATATTTTGTTATGTTTTCCACTCGCAACTATGGTTTTTTACTTTGTTATAAAGCAAGAAAATTACTTTTTTTCGTAGCATGTTTATAAAATCAAAACTAATAAACTAATCTCAATGGTGTCAACAGGACAATTGTAAAGCATGGAAATTTCAATGAAATAAGCCCAGGCTCGATCCGATTGGATAATTACTAACAGGGAAAAACAAAAAATAGTGGAAAATGTAACATTAAAAAAAAACTCGAATTTTCGTCACTTTAGAAGTTGTAGAACTGGGCTTGTAAGAACTGATAGTAATTTATATTTATGTATGCCAAAACTAGGCGGTTTATTAGGTTTTGAACAATTGTGATATAAAGTGTTTTGTTCCCTATTTCTGCTTTGTGCCTGCATGGCCTCCATGCGTCATAGATAATCAAATTTCAATTTTGAAAAAAGTTGTTGAAAGTAGAGGTGATATTCTACAAAGCCTCTATTCTCATTTTTCACTAAATGTCTGTGAAATATTTGAAAAATATTAGCAAACATGAGAAAAAATGGGCGAGCGTATGAATGTATCCAAGGAGTGGGGGAAGGACGGTTGTTGAGGGGAAGCGTTTAGTAATATATAATATAGGCAGGCTGCCTGTAATTTATAAATATTTTTATTGCTTTTGTCAGAAACTAATTTAGATATTTTAAAGACTTTTTTGACTTATTTAGTTCAGTGTTTGTTTTACTCTAATATAAACCTATTGCCTTAATTCTGGAGTTCTCTATAAAATATTATATAAATATATTAATAAACAAACAGTTCTCATTTAATGTAATAAAATCGAACAAATCGCTCTGTATATAAGCTTTTTTAGCGATTAGATTCTTTCACCATCTGTCAGAGTGACAGTTATTATCGATAATAATTATTATCAGCAGTTCCCCTCAACAACCGTGTTCCCTCTACTATGCGAACACATTCATACGCTCACCAAATTTTGGTGATGTTTGCTAAAATTTTTCGTATATTTCACAGACATTTAACGAAAAATAAAAATAGCGGCGTTGTAGATACCTCTACTTCCAATATCTCTATTCTGAATTGATATTTGAGGATTCATGTCGCAAGAATAGTGGACTAAAAACTTCATATCACAATTATTCAACAACTAATAAACAGATAGCGCCTGGTTTAGTCACGCATAAGGTAGGTATATCAATTACTATCAGTTCCCACAAGCCCAGTTCTACAATTTCGATAGTGACGGAGTTATGATAATATAAAGAAAACCGCTATATTTTCCAGTATTTTTTATTTTCCGTGTTACTACTATCGGATCGAACCTGGGATCATTTTAATGGTATTTTCATGCTTCATAACTGACCTGTTGACACCATTTTAGAATTTTCTGGAGAATCCAATAAATAAATAAGCCAATAAATAAGAAAGCTGGTATTGGCCACTGTCACATGACATATCCTATATAATTTTTCCCTACAAGCTCTCCTTTACTTGTTATTTAATTTATAATATTTGGTTGTTCCAAACTGTATATAAGATTAATAAAGACAGAACTAATAGTGGCCGCAAAATTTTTTGACATACCGACCAATGTAAATACAAATCCTAAGCGAAGACAAAAACAGCTGGTTTAAGTCTGGGTATTTTCAGAGATTGATTAGAAGATATCTTCAAGAAAAAAACATACAGGGCATTTAGATTTAGATGAAAAAACAAACAAACAATTGTGAGTCTTGATAGTGACAGAGAGAATATCTAAATAAAGCAATTTATTTGAATGAAATCTTATATAGTAATAAAGCTATATTTTGTCATAAACGGAAAGAGACAGTATTCACAGAAAAATTAGCGTTTGATGTGGGATACTCTAAGAAGCATTATACCTCTTTTTTTTATTTGAAGGTTAGTGTAATGGTTTGTTGAATTTTCTATATTTAAAGATTTAAATGCATGATTCTCTCTCCAACTCATATAACTGCTGGGTTAGAAGAATGATTAAATCGACATTTTGAAAATCTTGGGTATCAGTGAAAAAATCCTTTGATTGACAGACACCAGGGTCCACACACCACTAAATATTTTTCTATATACCACACTATATATTGGGAAGATCCTCAAAGGTCAATAAATAGGAGAAGTATCGTTACATAGCGATAAAACCAATGCCAGTCAAATTCTTACAAAACTTCATTCATTTTAAGACCATCACCAAATTTTTTCCATTCTATTTGAATATAATTTCTATAATATTTGTCATGATGACATCGTATAATAAACTAATTTTTTCTCAACTAATTTGTCGAAGCTACTCGCAGCAAGGAGCCCAGAATAGAATGACTGTTTTATTAAAAAATCCAAATGCTACCCGAGCTCCTGATAGTTCGCTATCCTCAAATGTAATTTGTTTTACAACGAAACTCAACGCTGAAGGAGAAATTCTCTTGCGGTTTAATATCATTTTTGTTATAACTTACCATTTATTTAAACAATAAAAAATGAAAGACCCGTCAGATTAGGATTTAGCTTGTCCAGCAAAACGTGAAATCTCGAATCCCTTGATTCTGGAAAGGAATGTATTAAAATTGATTGTACTCTGAATGAAAATATTCCATGAGACACATACGGAAAGCTCCAAGCGAAAAGAAGTTTCATTTATTCTATATGAAGGTTGGGGAATTGTGAGGGCTTTCTTTGCTTTCCTTCCATAAGATGATTCAATGGGGGGTTTCTTAAGTTGACAGTGTCTAGTTTGTTTTCTGACTCAGTCAGTATTTGAAATTGAATGGTAATTGTTTTACTTTTTCGTTGTAGAGAATTCTGCTTATTAAAATAAATATTATTATGTACCATATACAGCTTTCTTCATTTATATAGTCAGTCCAATGTCAATTGAAAATTGTTATTTTGGCAGCCAGGATACTGCTGAAATTCCGTTGAGTGTCCGATAGCACCATCGCACATTTAAAGAAAGTGCAAATATAGCAGTAAGTAACATGGGAAGTATGCGTTATATATTCATTATTTATACGTCTCTACGTCGATATAATCAGTTACCCTGGCTCACTGGAAACACAGGATAAGGAGATAACCCCGAAAGTTCTGAAACATCTTCTCAACAATTAACATTTAATGTGAAATTCAAAATGAAGGCGCTATAGATCATGGCAGAGAATGAAAACAGGAAAATAAGAAATTAAAATCAATAAAAAAAAAGAATTATAACCATAGATTCATATTTATTATAACTATAGAAGCAAGTTGCTTTTTTTACCAAATCGTTACCCCACATTAGTCTGTCCCATATCCTCCTGGCAAGAATATGTTCACAATGGTTTGGACTGGCGGTACAAAAACAAATTTTATTATTTTTAACTATTATTACAATTATTCACAAAAAAAACACTTTGGGTACAATAAAACCTGTTAATATGTATTTAAATAAAGAAACTTAGTGAAGACGAAACCCTGATGGAGAGGACGGAGCTGCCAATAGATTCAATCATGGACTTACTGTAATGTTGCCTCAAGAACTGCTACTTTTAAGTGCAGGACAGGTTCTTCATGCAAGAAGATGGATTGCCTAAGGGCTCCCCGTTATCGCCAACCGTCGCCAACATCTACATGGAGTGGTTCGAAGAACATGCACTGAAGAGATACGAGAAGCAGCCCAAGCTATGGTTGAGGTATGTGGATGACACCTTTATTATTTAGCAACATGGAGAGACAGAACTACAGGCATTCCTGGAGCACCTAAACCGATGCCAACCATCCATTAAATTCACCATAGAGATGGGAGAAGGTGGGTGCCTACCATTCCTAGATGTAAAGTGTCAGGACTAGGACCGGAATCCAAACAACAGTCTACATTATAATTCTAACCCATCAACAACGAAATCTGGCATCATCAAAACTCTAATCCAGAGCCAAAAATATCTGTAGTACGCCAGAAGTCCTCAAAGAAGAACAAGTGAAACTTAGAAAATACCTTTTGGCGAATGGATACTCGGAAACCATCATTAATAAGGCGTTTGAAGAACTGGACAAACCACCTAGACAGGAAGAAGAAACCATGATAGCAACACTATTATTACCGTATACTAAGGGATTGTCGGAGAAACTTAGACGAATTGCACACAGATATGGAATCAGAATGATCTTCAAAAGCAGCAACACTATAAGGAGCATGATTAAAAGAACGAGGCCGGACGCTCCAGCAATACCAAATAACTGTATATACAGTATACCTTGTGAATGTGGCAATCTTTACATTGGAGAGACAAAGCGACCGCTGGACACCAGGGTTAAGGAACACCGCACAACTACTGAAAGGGCGGAGCTAACGAAGTCTGGGCTAGCTAACCACATGTGGACCGAACACCACAACATCAACTGGAACCAGGCCAGGGTAATTCACATGGAGGAGCATTCGTATAAAAGAAAATTTATAGAGACAGCATATATAATCTCGAACGAGAATATAATTAGCAAGCCCAGCGTCCAAATTAAAAACAATTGGAAACCCCTTCTTCGGCCACTGTCGCTAAGCATCACCGACAGCCAACCGCCAGGTACGATGACGTTGATTGGACCGGATGAGACATAATGACCATGACCGGCGACGTATGACCGATAAAGGTAGGTATAAATACCAGGAATAAAGCCAATTTTCCATCATTCACCTGATGACGATAGCAGATACACAGCTATTCAAACGTTGTGAGATCAACGTTTTCAAGACGATAGAAGTCCAAAGAAACTTCGAGGAACGAGGGTCATTGTCTAACAGATTCAGACTAACATATATTTAAATACTTGATATTTAATACGAAATATATCCAAGAATGTGTTATTGGCAAAATCAACAAATAATAGGAATATGACAAAAATATAGAAATACGTATATTGCAATTTTTATTAACAAAAGTTAAAATAATTTCATTAGCATATTCTTAACAAATAATTTTATACTTCCACCGAAGCTGACCGAGTTTTCATGCAATTCCAATTCAGCCTGGAAAGACTAAATAACCAACATCGCTATAACAGGATTTTCGTGTTATTAAGACACCTTTTCAAACGAGATAATGAAACATATGTTGAAATTAATATCATTGTAGGTAATAATTATCTCGGTTTTTGTCATTTATCCTGCTATTGTCTGTTATTCATGTTTCTTGCAAAATTTGCAAATGAAATTTATCATTACTATGGAACGTTGTTTATTCTATAGCTAATTTGGGGTTTTTGATTAAAAATAAACTCTTATTTTCATTCGCATATTAAACTAATGTGGAAATATGTAAAATTGATGTGTTAGGAACCCTTAGAGTAAATCCACCTAAATGAGGCTCCCTGTGAAATAATAATCTATATATAAATAGGCAAAGACAAAACGATTAGGTACCATTTTCTTGTCTGTCTCTCAACTGATTTTCTTCATTTTTGTTTTGTTTAGTAGATGTTGACGACCTTCAGTGTAGAATGCTAATATTAATTTATAATATATGTTCATTCGTTCATATAATAAAAATTCGTTATTTACGTCCATACTGTCAACGCCAAACAACTGACAGTGCCGCCGTGCCGCTTATTTGACCTGTGCCTGTGGTGCCACCGCTGTCAGACGGTCAAAACTCAAAACATTGAGTGGGAGCGATCGATAGATATATTCTTAGAGCATGTATTCTGGAAGTGGCATGCCAGCGTTGTTATTGTTTAGTGGTAAACTAGTCAATGTAGTAGATCAGTATTGCATTTTCTGAGTGTTGCCTGAATTTTCTCAAAAAATTTCTATGTGTTTCAACTATAATAATTTGGGAACAATTGGAAAACGTACGAATTGCATTTGTTGACTAAATTATTGCGTTATACTGTACTCAATTAATCTGCTTATCTCTTCCTCAGACCTACATATTGTATATTTTATAATAATTTGCTAAAACTATATTCGACAATTGCTTCAACAATTTAAATGGAGAAATAAAATCACCATCGTTGAACTTGCTGTCTTGGGCATAACAGTCCCTTTTGCAAATAGTAAAACAAGGATAATTTATTTCGTCTACCAACCTTCCCTAGTGGAATTGTGCTAAATGACTCACAACTGCATATATCGTCGGGAAAAGCGTTAGACGTGAATAACAGCCAGCAATTCATTGGCAGTTAGAAGTAAATAACATTGAAATACGTGAGTATTTTCTTAGGGTAGTCGAAGTATAAAACAATATTCTATAACGTAGCTGTCACTTTAATTACCTTTTCTAGACAAACAAGAGGAATAAAGCAGATACTTGTGCTATTACTGGTTGACGGAAAACTACAACACAAGTTGTTATCAACAATCGTTGGAAAATTCCTCTTATTGAATGAAACAAAATACATCAAGTACAGTTGTATGTTACAATTACCCAGAAGCAAATTGGACCATCGGTGTCTACACAGGTTGTATGTATTTACTTATTTACTTAAAGTATACAAACAGTAAGCTAGATTTTAATGATTAGGAGAAAATAGCTCAAGCAATTTTGAGCTAGACTACGTGGAAGATATAATCTAATAATTTAGGTTTTAAATACAGAAAGAGTGTCTTTAATAGTACATTCGTAATACATGAATGGACCAGTTTGGTTTTCATTAAATGACAAAACTGTTATTTAAATAATTGAATAATTACCAACAATTTCCTGAAACAAAACCTCAGATGTCGAAAAATATAGTACAGTGACAGATGAATATGCAAATACCTACTGCTATATAAGTATCTCACCGAAATATCGTCTCCTGCATATTCATGAAGCCAGACAAAATGCCTAAATTCGAGTTAAACCAAGTCTTTTATGCTAACTCACATATAACACCTGATAAAATTTGCATTTCGTCTTATGGTAATGCAGAGTAATATCAAAAATTAGAGTGGAAGTAAGAGTAATAATTATTTCTGAAATATAAAATTTTATAATTATTAACCACTGTAATGTATGTTAAATCTAACTACTACTAGTCCAAAAATCATCTGATGGTTGATGGTGTCGCTTAAACTGTCCATAAGAAAAATCATTCTGCATGGAAAATAATCAACATCATCCAGGCATTGCTATTGTTCTAATAAATGCTTTAAAATGCTACCAAACTGTTACCGAAATTTCTAATGCTTCTTTTGAGATTTTTCTATTTAAAAGTCTTGAGAATGGTGGTCTTTTCCCACAAATACAATCTTGTAACGGTGATACTTCAATTCATTTTTAGTCTACAAAAAAAATCAGTCAAAAAGAGCCATATTCCACTCTAGAATATTTTTCCTATATTCATATTTTTGAAATTTTTTAGAAAAAATATATACAGTGAGGACGCCTGGGTTGGAACAAATTCATTTAAAACTCAGGTGTTTTTTTTTGTTATGATAAACTCATTTATACAGGGTGGGCCAGAAATAAATGGCGACCATCAACTTTTATTGCAAATTGAAAATAGGGAGACCGGGGTGGCCATTCGCGTGGGCCATTCCTTCCTATCCAAGAGTTTGGATAGATATTATCTAAGTGTTGTCTTACTATTAACGAGTTATGAGCAGGTGCTCCATCATGTTGGAACCACTCAATTTCTAAACGAGTTCTCAAATTCAAATTATGCAAAATGTCTGAAACGTGTATTGCAAGAAATGCAACTAGCGCTCCCCAGTAAGTGATTCGTCATAGCTAAAAGGCCCCAGAATAGTAGACCCTATGATACCACACCAAACACTAAAATTTTATCTGGAGTCGTCTTTGTTCTACATGGAAAGGGTTTTCTTTAGCCCAGATATGCTCATTGTGTCTATTGAACATACCGCAGTTAGTAAATCTAGTTTCATCAGACCATAACACCTTTAATGGAAACTGTGGATTGTCAAGGCAGATGTCTCTAAACCATGTAGAAAACAAAATACGTCGATGTTCGTCACCAGCATGCAAAGTTTGAGAAACTGAAAGTGTGTACCGGTGGAACTTGTGCGGTTTCAGTACCTTAACTACAGTTTGTTGAGATGTGTCAGCTTCTGCCGCAATCTCACGTGTTGATGTAGATGGATTTTGATTTACCATTGCCAAAACATTTATTTGTGCTGCTTCGTTAATTTGATTACGTTCCTTTGGTGGTTTAGTAAAAGATCCATATCTGCGTAAACTATGGTAAAGCCTCTTAAATATACATAGAGCAGGTTGACGACGATTAAAATATCTATGAAAGTATTCCTCAGCGGCACGAACTGAATTTTTATGGCATATGATATAACATTCCACCATATTCAGTTTTTCTTCATTAGAATATTCCATTTTATCACGAAAACTTGTCAATACCGACTGTCAGTTCAGCACTACTAATGGAATTACTCTCAAATGAGGAAACGTCAAAGTGAAAACAATCTTTTTCATCGCTACCTACGTTAAAAGTGAAAATAAGAGAGAAAAGCATCCATAACTCCGTTATTTTTATGAATTACTATATCGAGTATTATATCGTTGAAAAGCTCTAAAAATGTCCGATTTTTTGAGATCATAGCCAACTACGGTTTCCATTCAAAAAAAGATAAGTTTGTGTTATATCTCGAAAACGAGAGTGACACATGACAATAATATTCGGGATACAATTCCCTTCAATTTTGATATTTATATCTTTTTTTATAAAATTAAAAACAGAGGAGCTAGAGGGATTTGACTAAATCGACAGAATTTCGTTTTTTCAAAATATCTAGTAAGCCATGACTTTTTACAAAAATCCGAAAGTGTCATTAAATTGGGCCAGTAAAACAATGCAAATGTTTCCCAATTTAACCATTGCTCTACCTCCGTTAGTTTCCGAGATCCCCATACTGATCAACAAAAAAAAACTCTCCCTGTATAAGTTACTACAAATAACTAATAAACGTTTTACGTTTTTAGTCCCGGAAAATTAATTTATAATTTGATATAACTTATTCAACCATAGAATTAGATCCAGAGTGCGAATTGAAGAGCTTAAATTACACCATCTTTTTTTAAATAATAAATAACTATTATAAATTAAATGTTCTTCTTTAAATAAAATTTATATCGAGTAATCACTTAAATGTGAATCTCAGAATCGAGTACAACACGATGAAAAGATTTTATGTTCCCCATTGTCTTATTTATCGACAAACGTATGTATTTGACGTATTTTAAATTTTTTCACAATCAATCGTTTTATTATATTGGACCGAACTTTGTTGAAGATTGAGATACAATAATTGAAAATACATACCCAGTTGCTATAAAATATTATTGCTTAAAAATTAGATATGTATAAAGGAATAAAACTAATTGAAAAAGAAGAAAGTTACCCGCAATTATTTTAATTACAATTTTTAAATTACCTTAGCTATTGAACACTAATCGTTTATATATAGTAGTCCAATTACGGCATATTTTATTTCACAAAACTTTGTTGTGTTAGTATGTACAACATAAATTCAATAATACAGTGATGAATGAAATATGGTCGGGCAAATTTATGCATTCATTAAAGGGTGGGAGATAACACGAAATGAAATTCTAAAGTTTACGAGTTTTGAAGCACTCTTTCAGAACGGAAACAATTAACTTGAATAATCTATTATGTCTAAATAAAAGAAACGAGAAAAAGTATTCTTCCGAAATAAATGGAATTGTTTGTAAGAATTCGTAGTCGTTTAATAACAATTTACGTTGTATCCTGAAGAATACGAGAGCATAAACTAGAAACAATTGCTGGAGCAGTTCTTCCCGTAATGGGATGATGAATCGCGATATTTTTTTGAATAGGAGAATATCTGAAAAATTGCATGCAAAATTAAACAAATTTAGCAGTTCTTTTGTATTTATATTTAGAAGAAGAAGGTCTAATTGTTTTAAATGTAATTTTAAAAAGTTAGGTAAATAGTTAAATCAAATAAATAATTTTTCTGGAAAAATATAAAAATACAACTAAGCCAAAGAGGCACAAACATACACAAACATGAGTGAACTTCGATATGAAACGCCGACCATTAACGAATTAATGCACCTGACGAAATCTACTTCCACATACCTACCATAACAATATTGCTTTCAACTCTCGCATAACAGAAGATCATTTTTGATTATTTCTTCATCGGTGAATGATTTCTTTTTTTCATTTCAAGACTTACACGAATGCCTACAAGAGTTGCAACCTCTAATTCAATATACGTCAGTACTTTCTCCAACCAACGAGGTTATTCTCCAATGTTCAATTGTTACTTCGCTTTAGAAAGTACTAATAGTGTTACTTTATAAAAGTTTTAGACTCTATAGAGAGACCACACAATCTTTTCTTTTGACCACTAGAATTCCAGAAAATTAAAATGGTTTTGACCCTTGCAACTTATTGGAGTAATCAGTATAGTCCTAAGTGGAAGGTTTGGAGACCCTTGCTCTAATTCATTGGTAAATAACTTTTGCTTGAGAGTATATCCTTATCTGGTACCTCGTATTACTCTAAACGGTTTGGTGTTTTAAATGTGGATGTATCGTTTTTGTATTATGTTTTCAAGGAACATACATATCGATGCCTATTTTGTAGATTTTTTGGGGATTTCATAATTTCCTAATGTTTTGTTGTTTCAAATTTTTCTTCTAATTATATTCTACCACTTTTATCACTCATCAATAAGAGCTTGCTTGTGCTATGATCTCTCCTAAAACACTTTGCTCAAATGATACTTGAGTGCTACTTTTCAAGATATTTAGATATGATTTATAATAACTATGAATAAATGTTTTACAGTTTGGATAAAAGGCTAACTGATCTATACTTTTGAAAGTTACATTCTAGCACAATTGTGAGAATTTTCATTTTGGAGAGGCATATTTTTGCCCGCTCTTTATTATATATATATATATATATATATATATATATATATATATATCATTATTTCGTCATCTCCAGCTCCTCTGTATTCATTTCTCTTATTTTGTAACACAGAATGTGTTCGGATTTAATTGAAGTACGTTTTTCTGTTATTGCATTATTTCCGATAGTTGATAATGGCAATTTTATCTTACATCTTATGGTCTATGCTTAGCACCACATATCGGCTTCTTTTTGTAACCGTTACCAAGTATGCATGCATGCAATAGCTGATAATACGGGAATGAAATATGAAATAATATAAATAGAAATTAACTAGAGAAACTAAACTAAAAGTGGTCAAAGACCTAGGACATTAAAGTATCAGAAAAGAGAACTGGAGTTAAAATATTCATTCATATTTAGTTTATTGCAATGAAAATTATAGAGATAGTATAGGTTATTAATTCAGTTTAACAGTATCAAACCAACTATATCAACTGCTAATGTGAGCTACAATTAATCTACTTAGATTATCCATAACTATCAAAAAAATAACACTAGAAATACATCACCTAAGCTCAATAATATAAAAAGGTAAGAATATGTTATTGATGTAAAGAAACATGGAAATAGTAATAACATAATCTGTTATATAGTGTAATCTAAGTTTCCTGAAACTATACTTAGTAATTATACTTTAACATTAAAATATAAATGCATTGAAAGAGATTTCATTTAAGACAGAAATTCAAAATAAACGCTAAAAAATGTGTTTAAATAAGCAAAACATGTTGCTACACATTTCTGGTAGCTTAGCCGTGGAAAAATATAGGAAATACTGAGCAGTGCAGATGAATATGCAAATACTACAAGATAAATGTATATCTCACCGAAATCTCACCACCTGCATATGCATGAAGCATGAAGCGAGACAGAATGCGTATATTCTGGTTACACAAACTCTTTTACGCTATCCTCACTTGTAACACTTGATTTAATTTGCACGTTTTCTTACTGCTTTTAGAAAAGTGAGTAAAAAATAACTATCATCACTCCTACATACGAGGGCTGCCTTTTATATTTCGGTATTGGACAACCCTAGTGTTGCAATCTCACAACTAACAGCTCTATCGTAAAGTTTAACATTTTTGAGGTTATACGTACTCAAAACGTTTTGATATACGAGCGCTATGTGTTGTTTACAGTAACTTCATCTCGGCCAAAAAATGGAATTGAATCCTGAAGATTTTCCTGCGATTATTTTTTACAACTTTCGACGTGGATTAAGTCAGCAAAAGTGCATGGCTGAACTTAATTTAATTTTTGGCGATGAAACTCCATCAAGGACCACTGTTTATCGATGGTATGGTGAATTCAATCAAGACGAATTTCGTGAAGGTCGTCTATAAACAGTTGTTGTTCCGGAAACTATTGATGCTGTGCGCGAACTGATATTGCAAGATCGTTATGTGACCTATCGTGAGAATGTGTCAAACTTACACATTAGTGGGACCAGCAATATTGCATAAACATTTGAATGTCAAAACAATTTGTTCGCGTTGGATACCACACAATTTGACAATCGTTCAAGAAAAGGTTCGTGTCGATTGGTCGAAAGAAAAGCTCAAAAAATACGATACACGTTTATGACATAGTGACAGGTGATGAATCGTGGATTTACGCGTATGAGCCCGAAAGTAAACAGCAGTCGACTATATGGGTGTTTCAAGATGAGCCGAATCCAACAAAAGTTGTTCCCGCATGAAGCACTTCCAAGCAAATGAACGCCTGATTTTTCGGAAAAACTGGACATGTCGCAACCGTACCACTAGAACAACGCAGAACAGTCAATTCTGAGTGGTACGCAACCATTTGTTTGCCAGTTGACTTCCAAGAAATGAGGAAAACCAACCGCCGAAGACGGATCACTCTTCACCACGACAATGCGAGCTCTCACACATGTGCTCAAGCAACTGCATTTTTGACCACTCAAAACATCGAATTGATGAGTCATCCGCTATATAGTCCTGACTTGTCACCAACTGACTTCTTTTTATTCCCGTACGTAAAAAGCAAACTTAGAGGTCAACGTTTTTCGACACCTGAAGAAGCGGTTGCTGCATTCAGAAGGCATGTTTTGGAGATACCTCAATCAGAGTGGAAAAAGTACTTCAACAATTGGTTCAAACGCATGCAAAAGTGTATAGATCTTCATGGGGAATATTTTGAAAAACAATAAAGCGATTTTCGATGATTAATATTTGTTTTTGTTCTCTAATCCCGAAATATAAAAGGCAGCCCTACGTATTTATTAAATAGCAAGCAGATAAGTATCGTTATGTTTCGTGATAAAGTAGTTCATATTAACATTGCTTTGTAAGGAAGGACATGCTTCTTAAAGTAGGGGCAGGTCCTTTGCCATACAGAAAAAAAATTACAGACATGAGCATATAATTAATAATGTATTACACAAATACTTATACCAAAAACTAAAACGAGAAATAAAAAAAACATTAAGATCTACCAACTCCATATAAGTAAGTCATGTTTAAACTTCTGACTACTTTTACTTTATGGTTATACTTTTATTGGTGCAAAATATACATTCACTGAAAAGAGACTGTCATGTCAATCCCGAAATTTAAAATACCATGAAGTTCAAATGTCGCTACAACTTACACTCTTGGTCGGATTGGACTACATTTCTTTATAACTTTTTTCAAAAATCTGACCCAACAATGTGTTTTTTGCATTGACTTAGATATTATAAAACATAAATGTAACCCAAGTTATTTAAAGTTAAGGGACAGAGATATTTGGAGGTTTCTTTAATAAGAAGTTCTACTGACATTGTTTTTGTACAGACATGATCAATTAAGCACTATTGGCGAAGAGTAAGTGAGAAGTATTTAGAAATTGAGTAAGTCAGGGCGAAAGTAAAATTTCCTACGTGATTATTTCACAAACTGAACCTATTAGAGATTTGACAAATAGTTTTTTAAAGTGACAACTAAACACAAACAGAAACAGTCACTATCGTTAAATTACCAGAAACCACCATTTATGAAGGAAAAACATCTTTGATGAACGACTAGGGGTAAGCAATTGGTTTCAAATATCAAAATGTAAAACAATAATTAGTCTAACTCTATACGATGAAAATTTAAATGGTGAGATGAATTTACATATATTTAGCAGGAATCTTAAAATAATTTACCTTTATTCGTCGAAATCAAATTAGTGAGAGTAATTCAATAAATTTTTCCAAAAATTAATGAAAGTTGCGTTTTTTTAACAACTACGAGTAATACAAGTGTGGCATACAAACCGAAAATGAAATACAATTTCAATAGCAATTCTATAAAAATACGCGACGAATTGATAACCTCCTGCTTTTTGGAAGTCGGTTAAAAAATAAATTAACATTAATAAGATGGAACCTCCATTTTTTACAAATGCACTAGATCGTTTCATTTACTTCTTGATGATGACAAATTAAGAGTTGTTGAAACGAGTGTTTAAAATAAAGGTTTGGTGTTAGGGTGCAAAGTTGTGTTTTTGCAAATGCACTAGAGGCACTAAAATAGTTGGAATCAAACGGAAAACTCTTTTATGGATAATATTTAGAGAAAAAGTTATTCTTCATACAAAGTCCACCCAAGTTGGAACCGAATGTAATACTTTCTTAACACATAAAAATAACCATACGAGGGCTGCCTTTTATATTTCGGGATTAGAGAACAAAAACAAATATTAATCATCGAAAATCGCTTTATTGTTTTTCAAAATATTCCCCATGAAGATCTATACACTTTTGTATGCGTTTGAACCAATTGTCGAAGCAGTTTTTCCACTCTGATTGAGGTATCTCCAAAACATGCATTCTGAACGCAGCAACTGCTTCTTCAGGTGTTGAACAACGTTGACCCCTCAGTTTGTTTTTTACGTACGGGAATAAAAAGAAGTCATTTGGTGACAAGTCAGGACTATACGGCGGATGACTCATCAAATCGATGTTTTGCGTGGTCAAAAATGCAGTTGTTTGAGCCCATGTGTGAGAGCTCGCATTGTCATGGTGAAGAGTAATCCGTCTTCGGCGGTTGGTTTTCCTCATTTCTTGGAAGACAACTGATAAACAAATGGTTATGTACCACTCAGAATTGACTGTTCTGCGTTGTTCTAGTGGTAAGGTTTTTTCCGAAAAAACAGGCGATCATTTGCTTGGAAGTGCTTTGTGAGCGAACAACTTTTGTTGGATTCGGCTCATCTTGGAACTCCCATACAGTCGACTGCTGTTTACTTTCGGACTCATACGCATAAATCCACGATTCATCACCACCGCTTTCGTATTTTTTGAGCTTTTCTTTCGACCAATCGGCCTTTTTTTGAACGATTGACAAATTGTGTGGGATCCAACGCAAACAAATTTTTTTGATTCAAATGTTTATGCAATATTGAATGTATGCTGGTCCCACTAATATGTAAGGTTAACTCAATCTCAGGATAGGTCACATGACGATCTTGCAATATCAGTTCGCGCACAGCATCAATGGTTTCCGGAACAACAACTGTTTTTTGACGACCTTCACGAAATTCGTCCTGGAGTGAACTACGACCTCGATTGAATTCACCATACCATCGATAAACAGTGGTCCTTGATGGAGTTTCATCGCCAAAAATTAAATTGAGTTCATCCCTGCACTCTTGCTACTTAATCCACGTCGAAAGTTGTAAAAAATAATCGCACGAAAATGTTCACGATTTAATTCCATTTTTTGGCCGAGATGAATCCTTTAAGTTACTGTAAACAACACAGTGCTCGTATGTCAAAACGTTCTGAGTACGTATAACATCAAAAATGTCAAACTTTACGATAGAGCTGTCAGTTGTCAGATTGCAAAACTAGGGTTGTCCAATCCCGAAATATAAAAGGCAGCCCTCGTAAAACAAGTCACTGGATTCTATTCAACAGAAAACGAGATTAGTCAAAATAATGAATGTAAAACCTTATTTTTGGCGATATCGAAAAAGCTAATTAGATTTAAAAACTACATCCAATTATGCCATTACATCATTAAAAATTGTAAAGTAATTGAGTTTAGAAAAAGTATTTAATGCTTGCAGGAAAAAAAAATAAAATCGATGAATTTGGATTGCTTATGAATCAGTTTCAGCAAACCGTAAACATTGTTGGAGAAAATATATCAAAAAACAATGTCCAAACTGAGTACTGAATTAGAATGCTGCTAAAATGACTACTTCCGGTTTGCACAATTTCGAAGTTCATTTTAAAAGCGAAAGTTTTATATTTAGAAACAAAAATTCCAACAAGAGGTGTGCATGTGTGGTCGTAATGTCGTAATTCAACTATTCCAGTAAAAAAAACACTTCCGGTCTTAATAATCCATTTCCAGTAAAATCCGGAAGTTCCTATTAGCGTCATTACCAATTTATTTTTCATTTTTTGCCGATTTTGAAAGGGCGAACGGGTGGTTGGAAAAACCGCTTATTTTTGATATACCTCTCAAACACTCTAACCTAACCTAAACAAAAAACGCTATAATTTTATATAACTTAAAGTTTAAGATAATTTACCTTCATTTAGATACATTTTTTGAACATAATCTCTTTAAACGCCGATTTGCCTGATCAATAATCACAATATGAAGTCACGATAGCAGAGCATTATAAAATATTAATTACCTCTAATAACATAATTTCTTATACAAAGTCAGGGTTTGCATTCATGATGTATTTATAATCGACGTTAAGCGCCATAGTCGTCCGGCGGGCGCCCTCAATTAAAACTCCGGGTTAAATAATTTATTGAAACAAGACGTTGAACACCTTGTGCTTCCCCAAGGAGGGGAAACCGAAACAACGTCTCGGGGGAAATTGGAAACGAACTACGCGACATTCATTTGTTTGTAAGTGCGAGAAACAAATGAAAAGCTTTCTCCTCCTTATTGAAGAGGTACTTTTCGAGGCGAAGCGGACTCGTAGTAATCCAGTTATCTCCGGTCCTAATAATTAGAGCACAATAGGGCGTTACGGTTAATTGTTCTCATTTTTTTTGAAGCAATTCGGAATTCAGAATGTCGTTCTCGATGTACATCCTGTTAATTAAATTATTTTAGAACGAACAATAATAGTTCGCATATCGAAGCAAATATTTACACAAAACAAATTTGTAACCATTACTAACGATAAACCAAGGAAATAGAAACAGAGACAGGAGATAACAAGAAATGGGAAGTATAATTCGTAAGAAGCTCTTTGAGCCATCTTTGAGTCTCAAATGACTGCCGCTCTTTTTTATTTAAATAATTTAATTCAAATCTGTTATTGAAATCTTATTAATTATTCTCTATAAACTGTTACTGAACTGATGGTATAAGCGAATTGTTGTAAATTGTTATATCCCAAAATGCTCTCTGGTTTGCTATATATTTTTTTTACAAACAAAAAAATTTAAAACAAACATGCACCATTCCAACAAACTTCCTGAAATTATATTAAATGTGTGACCTATAACTCTTACTTACATTTTGAAAAAAGTTGTATTTAATACAGAGTTTCAATATACTATTCGTAATTGATGTAAGAACAAATATTCTTATGATTTACATACGACGATTCAATAATTTTAGGAACAAGAATATTGAATTTCACGTTTCATACAGATTTAACTGGAGCATTATAACTCCGTTATTATACGACATCGCACGTTCCATGCCTACGAAAGCCCCTAAACAATTATTCCATTCATTAACTTAAGAACCATTTTAAAGTTCTCATTGTATAGAAAGCGATCAGTCAATCTCCAGTATATTTGAATATTTGCTTTTATCATCAATCATAACAGTTTGACAGGTTTTGCTTGCCGACGCCGGCAAAGCATCACCGCCCTATTGACATCCAATCCCCCTCTCATCCCGACATAGGAAAGTTATACAAAACCCTGGAATGTATCTCGTGAGTCACGGGAAAGAGAAATAAGGGTTCGAAATTTGTGCCGTTTCCGATATTCTAAGCTTTCTCTAGACTTTCCCGTGTTTTTCTTTCGAAGAAATTCGTGTAATACATGACATATTAAAGATTTACAACCAATAACGATCGGATTAATATTTCAGATGAAGGGGATAATTATAAATGGGTTTCGTAATATTTTTTGTAAAATTACGTAAAAGATATCTCATAACAGTTTATTTCACAAGAATAAGGTTGTAGAACCCCTTAGACAAATTTATAATACAATAAAGAATCATAAAACATGCGAATTTTAAATGTTTAAATAAGATATTTTGGAAATGGTGACCATTATGCAACTTTCACCGCAAACTCGTATATTTGACAAAATGCTGTTTTCTGAAGCTTTTTGTGTCATTTTCTAATTTGTTTTATTGTTTTTCCTGGGAACTAACATCATGCTTCAGAAATAAAGACTGTATACTCAAAATATCCAAATCTAAGTAAAATGTTACATGACAAAACTAAGGTAATTTGCTATTTTTTTAAACATAGAAAGTCGCACAAAAAAATTCCAAATATATCTTTAGAATCTGGCCAGAAGCACTTAAAAAGGCGGAAGTCTTTCCTATTTTCAAATCAGGAGACAGACACATCACATCAAACTACAGACCAATATCACTATCAAATATCGCAAAGATCTTTGAAAAAATCATATATGTTAGAATTAGCAAGTTCCTCAATAAATACAAGATCTTATCACAGAGGCAGTACGGATTCTCAGAAAAAATAGGACCTAAAAATGCATAGCCACTTGACAAACATGATTTATAGTAAAATGGACAAAAGTAACCTAATTGCTATAACATTTCTTGATATAGCTAAGGCCTTTGACTCAATCAACCACAACATATTCCTTGATAAACTGTATAACTATGGTATGCAAGGTAAAGCTCATGAGCTACTAGTTAGCTATCTTGACTAGCGATTAAAGTTAATAATGTCACAAGCGAATTTGGGGAAATTAAAACTGAAGTTCCCCAAGGGAGTGTTTTGGGTCCTCTACTCTTATGACCTGCTGAAATCTTTCCCGACAGATGTAATATTATCATTTGCTGACGATATTGCAGTTATATCTACAGGAAAAAACTGGTCTGAAGTCGAAGCTAAGATGAATATGTTTCTGGTGGAGATAAATCAGTGGCTTATTTTCAATTGGTTGATCTTAAATATTGAAAAACAAGTTTTCATGATGTTCGGAAACTACTCCAATAGCATACCAAAAGATATAAACATTTAGACAGTCAGAAAATAGAAAGAGTTAAGTTCTGCAAGTATTTAGGTGTAATAATTGACTACAGACTTAGGTGGGAGAATAATATTGACTATATAATAAACAAAACAAAATATCGAATCTATATCATTCACAAAATCAAATTTCCTTTTTATGGGCCCTAGGATAAGTGGCCTGTCTACGTGCAGTTAACGAGATTATCGTTGTAGGAATTACTGTAAATGTATCAAATAAGATATGTAAAATAATATATAAAATTGAAATGTCCTTCAAGACACCTGTTAAAATTAAAATGAATATGATAAAATATCATGACCAAGAACTTCCTCTACGATAAACCAATATATTTTGGAGATTTCAAGAGCAAAGAATACATTTCCAGCGTTTGTAGGGATATAATAGAGGTTCTATTGACGTACGATGACGAGAATCCTTTGACTACGGCTTTAGAGAAATGTAGTCAGAGTACTCAGATAGAAATAAAAGATATATGTAATCTGCAATTAATAATTATTATTATTCTGGTCAATAAACTGAATCTGAATAGTAAAAGATGTTTCCAAGTTGGACGCAACTGAAAGCAGTTTGGTTTAGAATTACATGTGGCGCTCCTTGGGGATAACTTTGTTATAACAAATTCTGAATTTCTTAATTTGTGAACCTTTTAATGTTTAATTTTCTTGTTCAGGTGTGTTAAGTTTTATTACCATTAAAAATGGGTCTGACCTTGAATCTTTTTTGGACTATTTGAAATATACCGACCTTGAAGCAATTTGTGATGTTATTTTCAAAAAATCTGGAAAATACAAACCAGAGATGCCAAAAATGCGATCAAAGAATTCTGTAGAATCAGTGATCCCATTAAGATTGGCCAAAAAGTAGTAGTAGTAGTCAAAAGTAATTCCCGGTGGCTACTCATAAAACTTTCGGAATCATGACAGTCGATTCCAGACCTCGTTTCTGGAGACATGGTGCCCGTTAGTAACTAGTGAAGGAGAGGGCCCCCACGAGTGTGACTTGTCAAAACTTTACACAAGTAGTTCGCCGGACAATTCCTTCGGGATTGTCCGGCCTGTTACTGCTAAAACTGGGCCAAAGCGTCCCGCAAGTAGAAGAGCCTACACCTCGAAAGCGGATGTCAGTCTCGTCCACGAAAGTAAAAGGGGAAGATTCCCGTCAAGGTAGTCGAACGTGTCACCCATTGGCGTGGAACTCTTAAACGAACTGGAGTGTTCGTGAGATTTCAAAATGGGGAGTGCGGGCGGAGAGATGAGCCCCCACTGGTCTGTCGTATGAAGCATTCACCCTTCAAGACGGCCGTTTGAGGTGTCGGACTGGGGGGGTCCCTATTTTGGAGGGAATGACCACTCTAGGATCCGAAGCCAATCCTACAATAGTCCAGACCTGCAACCCTAAACCGTGTTTAACACAGTCGGTAAAGCAGGTCCACTAACAGACCGGAACCATCGTCTGCACATTAGAGAAATGGTCTTCGGGTTGAGTAGGCCGAAAGGCGAGATGTACGCTATACCAGGCGCCTGCCGCAGATTGCGTAAGCTTTAGTAGTTAGTTTAGAAAATGCTGTAACAGTGGTTAACACTGTGGTGTGTACACTCGAGCTTCGAGGATAAACTCGTCGGACGATCGAGCCATTGAGGTGTCGGACCAGCTGCTTCTAAAAAAGTTAAAGCTGACACTAGAATCCGAGTCGCTTGCGGCACAACGAGTCCTTGGGGAACTGGGGCAGTCTAAGGCTGTGTCCCACGTAGATGCGAGATGAGCGGTGCGATACGTCACAGTGCCAGCCAGAAAGTATCAAACACATAAAAACCAATAATTTTGTTCTTACTGGAAAATAAATTCGTGCGATTGTAGCCATTTTGTGTTGTTGCATCGTTCAGTTGGTTTGTTTTAGCCTTTAGTTAAAGATGTCACTGACGTATCGCATCGCCCGCAGCGCGCAAATCGCGTTTACGTGGGACACAGCCTAAGGCTGCGTTTGAAGTAAACGCGATATATGTGTTGCGGGTGGTGCGTTACATAACAGTCCCAAACTATCAAACACATAAAAAGTCATTTTGTTCTTGCTGGAAAATAAATTCGTGTGATTGAAATGGTTTTTTGTTGTCGCATCGCTCAAATGGTTTGTTTTAGCCCGGAGCTGCAATTTGTGGCTGTGTCATTGACTCATTGGCATATAGATTAAGGCTGTGTCCCGCTTAAATATCTTCTGACAAAATTATTTGTTCTTCATGGCTGTCTTGTTTCAATAGACAATTGTGTAGGAGGATATAAAGAAGAGTCATCTTTAAATAGTTGGTTATTCCAGGAAGTGTTTTCAACACATCAACATTATTATGAAGATTTAGTATGATAAATGAGAACGGAGGTTTTCGCGGCCAGAGTCATAGCTGATTCTGCTTTTTCCAAATTTGGACAGCGTCATTTTTTCGAATAAATTTATTTATATACCTAAACCGGGATATAAACAAAGGTTTCCGACGTTTCGCCCACACTATAAGAGGCTTTTTCAAGGATGAGACCAAAAACAAAACAAATGTTACTTACTTACCTTGCGGCGACTCCATACATTTCATCTTTTTCTCACGAACACTTCAAAATACCACTTTTTATTTAACTTGTCACAATGATGCACAAATTCTAAATGAGTAATAGGTACGAAGAAATAATAATTGCCCCCCCCCCGAAATTTTCAGGTAAAAGAAGGGTAGGAGGCACTTAAAGGGATTATTTTATGATTGTGTTGAAATTTCGTATACGTTCCTGGAATTTTATTAGTGGATAATGTAAGTGATTTATTTTGTGGAAATGATGATGCAAGATTACCAGATGGACGACAGTTCAAAACTTTTGTCTCGGTTGAAATTTTTGGGATGTTTGGCAATTTCAACGGCACAGGGAATTTTCTGGTGAAATAATACGGAGATTTGGCCACGACAGAGGAGCTGTCGAAGAGGATTTGGTGGCCCGTTTCTTGATGATGTTCAGCTACATTAGAGCTTGAAAGCAGGCCCGTTTTTAAACAACGTTTGTGCTCACACAGACGAGTGTTTATAGATCGACCTGCCCCATACGAGCATGGAATGGAATAAACACCTTTAGATGAAAGAGGATTTTGTTTATCCTTTGGAGAGGGTAACATTTGTGAGATTTTGAATAGTGATTTGTAGATTGTTTTCACCTCGTGCTTATGAGGAAGCTTCCCAATCCTATCCGTGACCTTGCTGATATATGGCAAATATGCCATTGATTTATTAGGTGATAATTCTTTCTTAGGAAGGGGATGTTGGTGACGACAAAATGGAATTGCGATTCTCTCGTTTGCTGTAGCTGTTTTTTAGTAGGTTACCCTCAATCCAAGTTAATGTCCTTCTCTCAAACTTTTGGGTTCGGAAACGGATATAGCTCGATGCACCAAGGCGTTTACGACTGACCGTATCTGAGATGGGTGATCATGGTACCGGGCGTGCAGATATCTGTCGGTATGTGTTGCTTTTCTGTACACAGAGTGGCCCAGGCGACCATTTGGCAACCGTGAAACCAACATGTCTAGGGAGGGCAGGGATCCATTGGACTCAATTTCCATAGTGAATTTGATGTTTGAATGTTGGGTATTAATGTGGTTAAAGAACAATTGGGGAGCCTCTTGTCCATGTGGCCAGATGACAAAAGTGTCATCAACATATCTCAACCAAATTATGGGTTTGTGGCTTGAAGACTCCAGAGCCACTGTTTCAAAGACTTCTATAAAGATATTTGCCTCCACCGGTGATAGCGGCGAACCCATGGGGGTACCAGAAGTTTGCATGTAATATTTATTTTGAAAAAGAAAATACGTCGACGTAAGATATTTTTCGATCAGCATGAGTAAATCCAAGGTTTGTCCGTTATCCGACAGCAGTTCTCTAATAATCGATAGGGAGTCTGAGATAGGAACTTTGGTGAACAGTGATGTCACATCAAAACTAACTAAAATGTCTTGGGGTTGAATTTAGTATGATAATTCTAAGTTTTCTTAGATTTTTTGTAGATTTGGTTAATGACGTTTTATAAAAGAAAAATTCTTACACACGTAAGCAAATACAATTTTGAATATGTACAGGATAATAAAAATAAAAAACTTACAGAAGATGGGGATGTAAAACGATATTCTCAAAAATGATAGTGTTTGCAGAAAAATATATTTTCTCGAGTGAAAGCCATTAAGAAAATTTTATATCAATTCCATTTATGGGAAACATAAGAGAACATATTCTTTGAGTTTTGAGTCGTAAGTACGCTTCCAAAGATACCATCGCGGTGAATTTTATTTATGTAAGATACCTGCCATTAAAGTGCTCACTCCTTTAATTTCTGTCTCGGTTACACTTTATGTTCTTATCGAATTCCCTTATCTTTTAAACTGTGTGCATTTTTGAAATTTATGCAGCAGACGGTACGGTTGGAAATTCTTTGTTTACATGGAAAAAGTCTACAGATCCCGTTTCATAAATATTAAATGTGTCACCGCCGCAGCCGTTTGGCACTGCGATATTTTTTGGCGTTGAAAATACGTTGACAACATAATTCGGTTGGCGGGTTTTTCTCTTTTGCAATTCTCTAGTGAATTGTCGGGAGTTTGAGATGCGTCACTTCACGCACGCTTTCTAGAGCAGGACAAACGGAGAGCGACAATTTGGAAAATTAAATATGAAGAGTCGGGATGCAGATGAAAGGATAAAATACTGAAACGTGTAAAATTGCCGCATACGTATAACGAATAAATCTAATTTTGCTTTTAATCGTAATACGTATAATGAGCTCCTACGTTCATTTCATAAAATGACTACATTCCAAACTTCACTGATATATGGGAAAAGTTGAATCCGTTTCCTGTAAACAAAGATGATTTATTGTAGTGTTCCTTTTTAGAGACGACTGCATTCATTTATAGTACTAAATACAATGGAATGTATTTTTAATAATTCCAGATGTATCATTATTCATATGTTAGAATTATATTTCGATGTTATACATTTTTTTCTGGCCATGCCTGATGAATGTTTGTGAAATGACATTCGGTAAATGATACTATTTAATATAACAATAACATTCTAAAGGTTTCTAAATTTTGAAACAAAAATGTTAAATTAAATAGTTAATTCGTTTTTGTAAATCTAGAATTAGGCTTAAAAAAATCCACAGGTGTTTGATCCGTTTTTGTTGACGAAGGTATATAGCATATCACATAAAAAAAATTTATTGATCAATTAATTAAACAGGCTGGTTAAAGATACAAAAATCTAAATTTTTCTAACTTTCAGCAACTGAAAGTAAAGTTTTCGTGTCAAATGTAAAATTGTTTTATACGTATTTTAGTTTAGTTTAGTTGATTGCCCAACAGAAATAAATCCAATTACAGGAAAAATATTATAAAATAATGAAACATACTAATAATGTATGGTATCTTAAATATTCCAAAAAAATAATAATAAAAAGGATTAAAAGAACACAGAATATTACAATTATCATAAATTTTAACACAGTTTTAAAAAAGAAATAAGATAACAATTGACAAGACTTTTACTAGTAACTGAACCATCGTTGACCTGTCATTTGTTGAATATATTTCAGCGATTGTTCCAAAATTGTCATAGTTAATATCACAGTTACTGTTATAATTTCTACAAGTGATGAATAATGGTGACTTTATAAACACATTTGTATTTGCAAATAGACAAAAATAGGTGTTATTTCTTGAACAAATCCTTGGCGAATGTATCGGGATCATTGACAGAAGAACAGGAGAGTCAATTCTGTTGTTAACCAATTTGTATAAAAATGAGAGACTATGTAAATTCCAATGCATAACTAAATACCTTATCCCAAATCTGCCAAGAAGTAAATTGTGCTAGAACCCTCTGACAGGATATGAGCCGTCGACTCGAAAAGCGAGAAATTTCAGGAATTTTCTTTGCACTGCCTCCAAACGCTTATGATGAATCTTGTACACAGGATGCCAGATAAGATTGCAATAATCTAACTTTGAGCGCACTAAGCATGTATATAAAGATTTCAGCGCGGATATGTTATGAAAGCTGTTGTAATTTCGCAAAATAAAACCCAACGTACGCAGTGCCGATTTGCAAGTTATGGAAATATTTTTAGCGAATGAGAATTTATCAATAGTTTGATTATTTAAAGAATAATCGAATAGTATAGGATTCCTCTTAAAAGTATAACAACATACTTTGCATTTCGCGATGTTCAAAAAGAGTCTGTTCTTGGTACACCATAACGTGAGCTGATTCAGGTATTTTCAACAGCTACCCACAAAATGATAGATTCATCTAGTAGAATGCATCATTGGTTAATTTGAGTTATTTGCAAAAACTGTCAGGCAAGGGTAATTCACAAGGAAGAGCCATAGTATAAAAAAATCATCGAGGTGGCATACATAATCTCTAATGAGAATATAATCAGAGAACCCAGCGTCCAAATTAAAAAGGTTTGGAGACCTCTTCTTGAACCACTGCCGCTACGCATCGCCGACAACCAATCGCCAGGTCCAGTTAAGCTGATTAAACGAAACAGGGAATTAAGCGACCCAATGAGCATGACCAGTTAAGGGTATAAATACGACAGGTAATCTGAATTTTCTATAATTCGCCGGATGACAATACCAAAGCTATTAAAACGTTGTGAGATCAATCATTTCAAGACGATGGAAGTCCAAGGAAACTTCGAGGAATATTTATTTTACTTCAACTAACTAATACATATAATACTATTGATACTTCTTTTGTTTCTACTATCTTGCATAGTTTCTATAGCTAGTGCGCTTTTCGATTCTCGGAACTCCAATAGATATGGTTGCCACCTTTGACTGGAAAACCTTAGAGGCGTTCAGGCATAATCCCACGGATGGTAGCTTCGTAGCTTCGCACCATCGCCGCTCGAGCGAGTACGTGAACCAAATATCCGAAGCTGGGCTTCCTCTCGTACTGAGCCGGATTACTATTGCAACGACGAGTCATTCTGTAGGGTAAAACAAACCTGCCTCACGAAGGTCTAAACCCAGCTCACGTTCCCTATTAGCGGGTGAACAATCCGACGCTTGGCGAATTCTCATTCGAAATGATAGGAAGAGCCTTCATCGAAGGATCAAACCTACAATTTTGTACTCTACAAAGTTTTACCCATCTCCCATAGTTTTTAATACAAATACTTAATTTAAACCTGTCAAACTTTCTTGTATATTTGAAATAAGTAAATCAAGTGATTTATGCCGCCATTTAGATTTTCTGTACTAGAATATCATTATTTGACAGATGACAAGTAGGAATATTCTGGTTATTAAAAATGGAGAGATATACGATTGAGCAACGCGTGTTTATTATAAAAAAATATTTTAAATTTGATGAAAGTTGTGCAGAAGTTGGAAGAGAAAATTATCCGTCAGATGTTACCGTTGGAAAAATTGTTCAAATATTTGTGGAAACTGATTCATGAAAAGATGAAAAAAGCAAAAGATACCATTGTAGTGGATGTTAAGAAGAAAATATTGCAGCTGTTGCTGCTAGTGTTGTTGAACAAGAAAAAACATCAATTCGTCATAGTGCACAGCAATTGAACATTCCAAAAACCACTTTATTCAGAATCTTCATTTAAAGGCTTACAAGATTCAGATAACACAAGAAATAAAGCCAATAGACCTTGGTTTACGTCGTCTATTCGTTAACTTGGCCATACAACAGAATCTTGAAAATTTTTTTTCAACATCTTCAGCGATGAAGCATATTTTGAATTGGGTGGATTTGTTAACAAACAAAATTGTCGCATCTGGGGTGAAGCAAATCCACAAGAAATAATGGAAAGACTGAAAGACGGATGCATCCACAAAAAGTAACTGTTTGGTGCGGTTTTTGGGCTGGTGGAGTGATTGGTCCATACTTGTTTTAAGATGACAATAGAAATGCTGTTACTGTAAATGGTGATCGATATCGAATGATAATTACTAACTTTTTGTGGGATGAATTTGAACATATTGATGTGCAGAATATGTGGTTTCAACAGGACGGTGCAACATGTCATTCAGCAGCAGAAACAATCAATCTTTTGAAACAGAAATTTGGTAATCGAATAATTGCTCGAAAAGGAAACATTAATTGGCCCCCTAGATCTTGCGATCTAACACCTCTAGTTTTTTTTCGATGGAGCTATTTGAAAGAAAAGGTCTATGCCAACGATTCACAAACAATTGATGACCTAAAGGAGAACATTATTAACTGTTTTCAAGTAACTGAACCGCAGTTATGCCAGAGAGTTATTGGAAATTTTGGCAAAAGATTAGAAGCTTGTCGTACAGCAGCAGGTGGTAACTTACAAGAATTACTAAACGGAAACAATTGTACTATCATTTGAAATAAAAGATTTAATCATTCTCAAATAATTTGTGTATTTTATTAAAAAATTAAAAATCAACCTCAAATTGGAACACCCGTTAGGACTCAAATACAAATTTGTCCTGATTGGACAAATTACACCGGAAAATGGTCATTGCCTGGACTAATTTACAATTTCAAATACTTTCCGCCACAGTTAAAAACTGCGGAGGGAAAACCCTAATGAACAGGCAATATGAAATTTTGATTATTTTCTATCTTGCTCGCATTATCAATGCTATTTTTCATTTATCTCCCAAAATGGTGAACAAAACGCATGTTCCCTGACCAGAAATGTCGAAGCGCAAAAAGAAAATGTTGATGACTTTGGATTTTTCTCGAAAGAAATCGGTATCAGACTCAAATTTTATACGCACATATAAATTTCAATAGGAAACCATTTAAACTCCCTCATGCAGACAGGAGATCCCTCATCAAGTTGCGTTCAGTGAATTAGTTGTGGAATTCGTGGTTCAATGATGTGTTCCATCCCTACGATCTGTTTAAAATCCAATTTCGTCGTCCCCACCCCCCACCGCAGTGTATGTATACACCCGACCGGAAGGGGGAACAATCGAAGCCAAACGAAGGTGACATGCCCTCCCAGTGCGGGAAATCATATCACTTGGTCTTTGCAAAGCCTAGGGAAAACCGCAACATCCCCTTTCTCTCAATAGGAAATTCCATTCCGGGTTCATCTCTTATGTTTTCTGCGTGTCACTCACAATTCGATTTAAATGCATTCAAATTGATAGGACTGTCTGGTGTATTTGCGTTGCAGGCGAATGCCAGTATAGATGAGTAAGTCTTGCTCTTGGAAAATTGAATTGACGGCAAAGTATTCTTGTTCAATACGGGACAGATCAAAGGAGATCGGAATTGATCAAAACCAAAGCGAATTTAAATATTTTAAAGATTTTTTGCTTTGAATAACTTTAAGACATTTAAGATATTGAATAACTTTAAGATTAGAAGTTTTAGAAGATATTGTAAATACTGAATTGTTCCGGCGATACTTGTTGGAAATTCATTATAATAATTAATTGATACTACAATTGCAATTTCCACAATTTACGTTTTTTAAAAAAACTGTCCGACGCGTTTCGACTAATGTTTTTGTCAAGGAACTAAACTAACTGGGTATTTCTTGAGGAAGTTGTATTTATATTCAAGGAGTGATCATCGCAGGGACGTACAGACAACTAGAAACGTTTCTCAATTTTATAAACAATATCCATTCAAATATTAAATTTACGATAGAGTGTGAACAAGATGATAAAATCAATTTCCTAGATCTAACAGTTAACAAAGTAAATGGCAAACACGAGTTTTCAATATTTCACAAGCCATCTCAAACCGATCTAACGATTCACCGCACTTCTATACACCCATATCAAAAACTTTCCGCTTACAATAGTATAGTTCATAGATTACTTTCCATAAAACAATCACCAAATAATTTTCAGAAAGAACTAAACTTAATCAAACAGATAGCAGTAAATAACGGGTTTGAGGCCGAATTAATAGAAAATATTCTTGCAAATCAAAAACACAAAAAGGCATTAAGAGAAGTTTACCCAGACAGCAAAACCAATAATGATTCATATAATAGTATAACCTATTTTGGCAAACCAAGTTTAAAAATAGCATCCATTTTAAGAAAAAAGAATATTAACGTTACATTCAAAACAAATGGTAGTCTTGGAAAATTTATCAAAAATAACAAATCAAAAATCCATCCAAAAAATAAATCTGGAGTGTATAAATTATCATGTGGGTCATGCCCTAAAGAACATATTGGTCGAAGCGGCAGAGCGTGTAAAAAACGTATCTATGAGCACCGTAATTCTTTCATTAATCAAAAAACAGATTCCAATTATGCTGAACATTTAGTAACAGAAAATCATCTTTTCGACGAAAATTTTAAATTATTACATTCAGAAACTAAAGACAATAAATTAAACCTTTTAGAATCATTGGAGATTAATAAACTTAAAAATACCGGTAATTTGCTAAACAATCAGACATAAATAAATAATTCCCCCTTAATAAACCTCTTTAGATAATCTTTTTACCTATAATAAAATTAAATAATCCTGTTCAAAATTAAGTACCTGGTAATTATATCACTCCTTGAATATAAATACAACTTCCTCAAAAAATACCCAGTTAGTCTAGTTCCTTCACAAAGACATTAGTCGAAACGCGTCGGAGAGTTTTTTAAAAAAACGTATATTGTGGAAATTGCAATTGTAGTATCAGTTAGTTATTGTAAACATTGGTTGTCTATATGAATTTTTACAACACTGGTTAAAAAAATAATGGATATTCTATACATAAAACGTAATTAAAATATTACCGCAAGTTGTATTTTCCATCTAAATTTTGACAAACGGGATGCCATCAGAGACTTATCTGAAAGTTTCAGTTATTTAATATTCGAGATTCCTGAGATATGACAGCCCTTCGTCCCCCCGCCCAAAAAAGGGAATTTGTTGGTTCTACATACGTTTGTGCCTGTTTGTACTTTTTATCTTCTACACTGATTAGTGCTAATTTTTTAGATAGGTAGAGGGACCCAAAAAAGGAAATCCCGCGAATTGGGGTTCAGAGACAGGGGCTTCCGAGGAGGGGGGGGGTTCATGCTTCGGAGGGGGGAACTTGTACGAAATTTTCCAAAATATAATTTTAAACCCATATTTCTTGGACTATTATATTCGAAATGGTAGGCTATGATGTTTAAACCCATAGAAGTGACCTTCTTCTAGGCTGTTTTCTGAATGATATTTGTGGCATATTGTTCAATGTTTAAGTACTTCTTGGGAAATAACATCACAAGTCACAAAAAATTGCTGTGCATTCCAAACGTTTCGGAGTCTATGTCAGACCCCGTTGCCAATGGTTAACAAACTATGAATAAAAAAGGCACAATCCTAAAATGTAAGATTAAAATTATTGACCATATCTATTATTTGATTTCTGAGGGAATCAAGTGAATTTTATTTGTAATATAAAGGGAAGCACAGGGAGATCTTCAGAATTTTATGTGGCGTTTCCAGGTGCGACTTTGTTACAAGATAGTGCATTCGCCAAAAATGCGACCACAGAATTTTGTTAATTCAGTGAGCCCATTAAAATCATAAGGGAAAACCTAGGAAAAACCTTGTGAACTATCCCGATATTCGGTTGTTCACAAGGACATGACCATTAGCAATTTGTTCCTTAATCATCGGCAACAAGGAACGATTGAATTCCACGGAGGTAGTAGCGATACAATCGTTTTCATTTGTCAAAATTTCTTTTGGTGTGGTGTTCTTCTTTGTGTAATATAACTGAATTTTGAAACAGTTATATTACACACAGAATAACACCAAACCAAAAGAAATCTGAAAGAGTCTTCATTAATTTTTTTAAATGAAGGTCATAAAGTTGGGATAACAAATTGAATTGTCCGGGTGGTTTCTTGGTGACGCCATGCCATAAGAAAGAAAACCCTCCTACATTTAAAAGGTAAGAAACACGTTATGTCTAGCTACGCAAATAAGCATGTGCTTTCTTGGCATTCTAGTATACGAAAGATTGCCATTTTTTTTTCTCGCGGTTATTCCGTGCACAGAATTATGTTAAAGAGCATCATAAAGTGAGAAGTTCTTTTCACATAAAATCTAGAGTATACATAACACAAATAAAGTTGTTTAAAAAATGGATCGGATGTTCTCGTGCAAACATTATACGTATACAAATATACTGATGATCGGAGAAAGCATTACAGTTACAGAAGAATTCAAAATTTCTCTCGTGTACATATAATTTGGTCAAATGCGAGCTGGACTCGCATACTAAGGGTTCCGTAGCTCCTTCAAGATTCTAATATTCCAGTTTCAGACAAGCAGGAAGGAGTGCATTTTCTTTTATTTACCCTAATACCTTTTAAATGAAGCGTTTTACTTTTATAAAAAAACACATTTTTATTTTCCACACAGAGACTTTTTATTTTATCTGCTAAAACTTGACCTATTTTCCCCTTTATCTGCCAATCTTACAGAGCCTAAAATTCAGACAGTAGATTACAAAAAGCTTCCCTGAAAGTTTATTAGTAAAATAAAACTGTAATGTTAATTTTGGGAGCCAAATTAGAAAATTAAATACAAATGTATTTTTATAAAAATCAAGCGCATCATATAGCAGATAAAATACAAATCTATGTTATTTTGTCTATTCATGGGTTTTCTCTCCTCCAAATTTTTTCCTGTAACAGATAAGTATTTAAAAAATTGTATATGTAGAACAAAGTGTAGTAAGGCAATTTCGTAAAATTGCCCGGATTACTGGTTGTCTGTACAGAGATTCTTCCTCACAGTTTTTCTGAGAGAAAGAGATGTCTATAAAATGATCAACCAGTATTCCTGTATATAAGTAATGTATTGTATATTGTGTAATACTTATCTGTGTATGGAGACGTTTCAACTCCGAGTCTGGAGTCGTTGTCAATCGTTTAGTGTTGTTTTCGAGGCTTTTTTCTAAAAAATTTTCGCTTTGATTTTGAATTTATTGTTTGTCAAAAAATTTGACACTGACAATTTGTCGTTTGGCGATCACTTGACGCTGAGGTTACCGTTTTTTTGTTCTGTTAGCAGTATATTCTTCCAGTCCAAATGAAGGTCGGCTGAAGGTGCTCCGATTTCAGTGTTGTTTATCATCATACAGCTGGCTTCTTTAAGTTTTCTCTTTTTTAAGTTTTCTTCTTTCAACAAGATCTTTGTTTTATCCCAGTCTATCCTATGGCTGCCGGTGCTCGTTAATACATGATTGGATAGACTGGGATAAAACAAAGATCTTGTTGAAAGAAGAAAACTTAAAAAAGAGAAAACTTAAAGAAGCCAGCTGTATGATGATAAACAACACTGAAATCGGAGCACCTTCAGCCGACCTTCATTTGGACTGGAAGAATATACTGCTAACAGAACAAAAAAACGGTAACCTCAGCGTCAAGTGATCGCCAAACGACAAATTGTCAGTGTCAAATTTTTTTTGACAAACAATAAATTCAAAATCAAACCGAAAATTTTTTAGAAAAAAGCCTCGAAAACAACACTAAACGATTGACAACGACTCCAGACTCGGAGTTGAAACGTCTCCATACACAGATAAGTATTACACAATATACAATACATTACTTATATACAGGAATACTGGTTGATCATTTTATAGACATCTCTTTCTCTCAGAAAAACTGTGAGGAAGAATCTCTGTACAGACAACCAGTAATCCGGGCAATTTTACGAAATTGCCTTACTACACTTTGTTCTACATATACAATTTTTTAAATACTTATCTGTTACAGGAAAAAATTTGGAGGAGAGAAAACCCATGAATAGACAAAATAATTCAAGACCTCCTCAACAATCTTTTCGAAATTACTTACAAATCTATGTGTGGAAAATAAAAGTGTATATTTTTTAAACACTTCCCTTAAAAGATATTAGTGTAAAAATAAGAAAATGAACTCATTCCCTGATGAAACTGGAATATTAGAAAAAGATAAACTTAGATTCATCTCCAAATCTTGAAGCTCGTACGGAACCCTTAGTATGCGAGTCTAACTCGCACTTGACCAAATTATTTAATGTACTGTAACTATTAAAATATCTTTAAATTGATTTATAAAATGTATTTTTGAAACGGTATTAAATAATATGATATTGTCTTTAAGTTTGCCCTGTATATTCGGTGATAGTCACGATATCGGAAATCTATCGGGAGATTATTTTTGTAAAGGTTATGCACATCGATACGACATTTTTTTCTACTGATTACAATATCATAAGACATTTATTACTAGATATGACTATAATTATTATTACTTTCGGCATTTAATAGATTTTAGAGTCATTGTCCGCATTAACTAAAAGACAATGAGATCGATAAACTGTAATAGACCCTAACAAGTAATGTTTACCTCGCATCAATGATTTACTATTAATATGCTAGAAAGCTTGAACTTGAGCTATCCTATATCAGTATATTAATTTAGTTAATGCAAAAGTTGTACTGTGATATGTTTAATAAATACTGCTATATGTCATATTATGTATTTGATATAAACCTATATTACTATTAAAACTACCTGAAAGCTAATATCAAGACTTAATATTTGAGATTGGTCTATTTTTCCAACCTTAATCAACGGTTACTTTTATGTTTTTTTGGGCAATAACACTACAATAGAAATAAAACGACGTATAATGCAGGAATACCAAACATTTCAAAGTCTATTCTGACTTCGTTGTCAATGGCTTTATATTTATTGATGTAGATTGCAAAATTAAAATTTGATTAGTGAATAGTTTGTTTGGAAAATCGAAAAGAAAGTATCAGATTGAAGTAAACTACGAAGGTCAAAATCTCAATTAAAAAGCAAAAAAGAGCTAGAGTTGGTAGAAGATAATTTGATCAAAATTAAATTCTCTTTAAAATGAGACCAGTTTCAAAACATATAGTGAAAATTCAAAATTTATTAAAATAATTGCTTAAAATTTTCAAACATCTAGGCAGCTGTTTGATGATTAGCGTCGCTTTATCGATGTTCAGTTGTCAGAGGTGATAAATACAAGCTGCACACAAAATTCGTGAGAGTCTGCATTTTTCAGTCGTGGAAAACGTATCGTCCAATTTGATATTTGCTTGTTAAAATCTAGTTGCCATGAAATGTTGTTAGTATAACAAAGTGATGCTTGACAGAAGCCATAACCTAAAATAAAGGTTATGGTAGAGCGGGAAAATTGAAAATCAGTAAGGTTCAATATAAAAAACAAATAAAAGTAAAGTGAAGTGTTATGCAACACAAAACAATCTATGAAGAAATGGATAATTTCTAAACAGGAAGAAAACTGTAATTTCCAACAAATAGTGAAATTAAATTTGCAGTTTGGAATATAATATGGAATGGAAAGATGATGATATAAATAGATGGTTAAATAAAAAAAGAATGGAAATTTGAAGAATAGACAATAGTGAAAAAGATTGCCAAATAAGGAAAGACAATGAACCCATGTTATTAAGGTAAATAATTTGTAATATGTAAGTTGTTTATATTCAATTTGAAAATTACGATTTTTGTTTATGTAGATATAATTAGATAAGAATAGTAGATAGTAGAGTTGAAAAAGAGAGTTCTCATAAATAGTAGTTAAGATAATGTTACAATTTAAAATGAATAAGAGATTTGTTGAATTTTTAAATATTATAAATAAAGGATATTGTACTTAATTTAAATTAAATGAATTATTTTAACCAAAGTAAAATAAATAGAACACGATAATTAATATCAAAGAAATAAATAAAATTTAATAAGAAATAGTTAAAGTAAAGAATCTAATTAAAATAAAAATTATATAAAAGAGAATAAGTATGTATACAGTGAATTAAAATAAAAAAAATTAAAAGTCAATTATAAAGAAATAGTAAACCAGGTAAGGTAATGCAAGGGTCTTCAAAGGAAGGAGCTGCAGGAACCAAGTTAGCAATGAAATGTAAGTACAATGATTGTTCATAGTTGATCGATTTAATGATTTTAAATTAATGTAGAGAAGTTTTCATTTAAAAATTTTGTTTAAATTTTGTTAAAAGTAAAATAAACATAACTAAGCCTGTATTTCCAAAAACATTAGCCAGATGATTATTTAAAATTGATAGTAACCCTTGAACCCACAAAGATTAATAAATTTATATAATTAGAATTTAAAATAAAAATATAAATTAATCTGTCTCATTTGTAATAAATTAAAAATAAATGTAAAATAAAATATTTGAGCACATTTACAAAACCATTGTAATATATATATATATATATATATATATATATATATATATATATCAAATTCTATCGGAACGAATATCCTACTATATTAAATTTTCAGCTGCCATTTCGGTATTTCCGGCATGCCTCTAAGACATTTCCGGATTCTCGTTGTTTTTCGACTATAATGTGTTTTCCCATATATCATATTCCTGATAAAAGGTTTCTTTTGTCATTTTTTGTATATCTTAATTTTTCACAACACAATAACTACAACGTATAAATACTCAGTAGACGAGGGTTTTTCTCCGAAAACAGATTCCTATTGTGGGTTAGACACGTATATGCGAGATGACTTTACTGAAAAAGTGAAACTTTAATGAAATTTTATTCCATCAAAGTGGTCGAGTTTGTATATCGCAAATAATAAATATTTTGTAGGAAAATATGACGGAGCGAAAACATTTATATAAAACAAAGTAGAAAAAATTTAAAACATTTATAAATTAATGAGTACATGAGAGCAAATTTCTTTCTATAAAAAAGAGGGAAAAGAGAGGGTGTAGGTACATTGCGTATGAACTTTCGGTTCCATCGGTTAGTTCTAATGATTGTAAGTCTTTTTACTGTTCTGTACGCCTGACGAATAGAAACTCTAACAAACTCAGTCTTATGTTTGTCTATCTGTCACAGCCTATTTTCGCTACAACTACTATACAAAAGAATTGAAATATATCCGAAATAATTGGGCCTAAAATTTTGAAAAAAAAGTGTGTAGAGTGCCTCACTGAAAGTTTACAGAAATTCTAAATTAAAGCTTTAGTATCAATTTAGGAATAAATTAAATGTGTAAATTAAAAATAAAAATTCAACATATTTTTTTAAGGCCATCATGTAATATATCAAATGTAAGAGCTTATTATCAGGAATACAAAAAGAATAAAAATATATTAGGGAATATACAGGGTGAGTTTTTTTGATCATCAGTATAGGGATCTCGGAAGTTAGCGGAGATAGAGCAATGGTAGCGATAAAAAAGATTGGGTTTCCTCAAAGATTTGTAGTGCAGAAAAGTTTTATGATAAAATGGAATATACCGAAGAAAAACAATTTGATGACACTAAAAATTCGTTCATAGATTAAAAAGTCATGGCTTACTAGATATTAAAAAAAAACGAAATCCTGTCGATTTAGTCAAATTCCCTAGTTCCTTTATTTTTGATTTTATAAAAAAAGGGTAAATATCAAAATTGAAGGCATATCTGAATTGTATCTCGAATATGATTGTCCAACATGATGGAGCACCTGCTCATGTAAGGCAACACTTAATAATATCTATCCAAACTCTTGAATAGGAAAAAACAAAGTATACATAAGAAAGTATGAGACCTCGGTATTACAAGTTGAAGAAATTGATAGGCGGTCTTGAGGAAAGCTGTAATGTCAATCTTAAAAAAATGCGTGAAAGAACATAAATTGTAACCATTATTATGTACTTTTATTTTTAATAATTACTCGTTTTTGAGATGTGAAACAAACATACTGATCATTAAAAACAAACTCATTTTCCCTGTAACCGATATATAAAACCTTCAGTGCAAATGACCGACTGCCCCCTTCATCAAACCATCAACCAATGCTGAGCATGTACTTCTGGAGGTAAACTTTAGAAAATTTGAATATCATAATTATACAGGTATATAGATCCTTTGAGTGGCGGATCCAGGATTCTCATTTGGGGCGACTTGATCAGGATTGTTTGAATAGGAAATGGGTAGACTTGACGAAGATCACTGAAGGTGGCATGATTTTAGCATAAGCAGTTAATACAGGGTAAAACAGGATACCATTAGCTCAGATAATCTGGGGGGGGGCTTTAGTCCCCGAATTGGCCCTCCTGCCAGAGATGACACAATTGATCGACCACTGCCAGTGTTTTTATGGTCCTTTGCCTAAAACTTTTACGGGAACACCTAACCTAAAAATTAAAATATTAATTATGGCTGAAAATCGACAGAATTTCGTTTTTTCAATCAGACATGGCTTTTTAGAAAAATAAATGAAAATTGGGCCAAAAACTACTTTCCCAATTTAACCATTGTTTTTTTGAGCATCAAAAAAAACTCACCCTGAATATATAAACAATGGATGTAATTTATTTTAGAAAATTTGGGTACAAGGTCCTTTCATGATCTTGTTTGGGGGGCTTGACGTCACTGAAGGTTGATTTTAGCATAATTAATACTAAAACAGGATACCACTCAGATAATTTGGGGGGGAGGGGGCTTTAGTCCCTTGGCCCTCCTTGGATCTGCCGGTGGGTCCTTTGCCTATCGGGAACAAAAATATATTAATTATGTGAAAATTAATCAGACATATAAACGAAAAAATACAGATTTTTTTGAGCGAAGGACGTAATTTATCAAATGAATGACTCGTTATAAAATCCAAAAATATGTTTTTAAAATTTTTAAAACGTAGGTATAAGTTATAAGATATATGTGTCAAAAAAATACCAATTACCCCCTAATCTCCGAACTTACTGTGTCTAAAATTTTGAGACACGCAGAAGATATATAGTTAATGTCCAGGGCCAAAAAAGAAGTAAGATTAGAAGTACAATAATTTTTCTCTACAATTTGAAAACGTATATTTTGAAAGATATTAAGGAAAAGAAATACAGTTACATATTTTGATAATTTTAAATTTCATGATTAAAAAAAAACGGAGAAATTTGCACAAAAAAATTCAGAAAAATTGGAAAGAATTGGAAGAGAATAGCCAGAAGAGCTAGCAAAATGAACACCAAACATCGTTTACAGCTACTATTGCATCAGAAGCATTTTATGTGACTTAAGGTTTGTAGAATTTGAAAAATGTATTTCAATGGTTTCATTTCAGTACTGCAACCATAAATTTCTTTTTGAGTGATCAAATGAGGAAGAGTCAAAGTCAGTTAAAACCAAAGGGAAGACGCTTTCAAATCATTAGATGTTGATAAAATATTTGTTTACATTATCAGAAGCCTTAAGTATTTGAAACAAAGTGCCAAAAGCTTTTCATAGATTAAAATATTTGCTTTACCGTAAAACAAAGTTTTTAGTTTACTATCTCCTAAGTTTTTAATCTCAGTAATCTTGTTAATATTGTTCCCTTCAAATGTGGCTATAATGAACATATCTATAAAATAAAAATTTAAATAAAATTGTTGAAAAAATAACAGAAAAAGAGAAATATTGTATATTAATGTTTGATGAAGTATCTTTACGTTGTGGCCTTACTTATAATTTTTCAAAAGGTCATATGGTTGGAATTGTAGATTTTGGTAGTGGTGATCGACGCATACACTTTGCAAATACTCAATACTCCAACCATTTGTACATTTTTTAACCGAATCATTTGATTTACTTCTTCCAACCAACACATCACTCACTGTATATACCTATAATATTTATATTTGTACAGTTTTTGTTATGAATTATTTTAATGTATAAATAAATAGTGTCATTTTTAACTGTATTTGTTAATTTATCTTTTGTAAATAAATTAATATAATTTTAATATTAGTTTCATTTATTTTGATGGTACATTGTCTTCTTATTCTTATTCTTGATTATTTTTATGTGTTCTTGGGAAATGACACCACAATCGAAACAAAAATTTGTATATTCAAGGAAAATTTTAATATTTTATTTTCATAAGCAGGACGTCACCATGAAAGTCTGTCAATATATTCAAAATCTAATTTTTGCTCGATAGTAGCGATAAACTCAATCCAAAGGGAAGCAAACACTTTACGAAATTGTGTTTGAAAATGTATTATTTTTAAGTGGGGTTTTCTAGTACACAATCTTTATCAGACTGAAACATAAGGAACAACATATAAGATAAAGAGAAAATGAAATAACTTTCATCTACAAAGAACTTACTAAATATGTAAATCTAGTAAATATTGCCAGTAAAATAATTGTAAAATTTTGGATGAATTCCTTATTATAGTCCATAAAATTAGTTTTCAGAACTGATATATTGGTTTAAGAATTAATCATAAAATTACATTGAATCGAATCAGTAGGAAGTTTTATAATCTAAGCACATGCCACTTATAAGGAAGTCATTAATCATAATTTCTCCTCACATTTCCTTGAAAGATGAAAATCGCTGTGAAAACTTTAATAATAAGATGGCAATAACGTACAAATTGCGCGCAAAAATGTCATTCTAAATAACATAGAACATAAAATTAATAACAGTAATGCAGAAAAATTAGTACCAGTAGAAAGATGTGAGGGTATCAGGAAATTACATATATAATTGCCTTCTCTAGGTTATTTGTGACAACTTGAGATTATGAACTATTTATTTAAAAATCTTAACGGTAAAATAGAAAAAAAATTCTAGAATTTGGCCACGTAAGAGACAATTACAAAACCAAACATCTTCCAGAAGATACACAATTAAATGTTGTCCTCGATTTACAAAAAAATCCTCACAAATCCACTAAACAAATAGCCGTAAAACAGTCAATAAGTAAATCTTTTGTTCTAAAATGCTTGCATAGAAATAAATGGCACCCATACAAAGTTCATTTAGTTCAGGAACTTACTGAAGATTATTTGAACCGGACAGTAGAATTTTGCGAAAAAATGATGGATAGATACAATGCCAACCCGCATCAGAAAACCCACATTGAATTATGGAAAGTCATACACAGTTTTCCCAAGAAAGTTAACGTATGGGCCGGAATTGTGGATACTTCAGTTGTGGGTTCTTTTTTATAGAGGGAACACTTAACTCGGAAAAGTATTTAGTCCTATTACAAAATGACATAATACCCTGTTTAACAGAACTTTATCCGAATGGTGAAAACCCTAATATACTAGCAGATTCGGTATAGTTTCAACAGGATGGAGCGCCCCCGCATTATTCGCGAACAGTGCGAGATTATCTTGACAATATTTTCCCAAATAGATGGATCGGAAGGAGAGGTAATATCGAATGGTCAGCTAGGTCTCCAGATTTAAGTACGTTAGATTTTTATCTTCGGGGTTACGTGAAATCGAAAGTCTACTTTAATAAGCCGAAAAATATCGAGGAATTAAAGAATATAATTAAGGCCGAAATGCAACGAATCCTGCCACAAACGGCAAATGAATTTGAAAACCGTTTTAGGTATTGTCAGTAAGTTAATGATCAAATGTTTAGGTCTAAAGCAAGGAACCTGTCAATTTATGTGCTAGTAATACATATTATCATAATGCTGTTAAGCTATTTAAAATGTTAGAACAGGTTTAGTTCCAACAAATTTAATAAAATTAATGCGTTATATTGGAAGTAATATCTTTACTGAAGTTGATTTATTGTTTAGGTTAGAATACTGTTATTATTAATCTATCTAAAAAAGCCGTTGATATAATAATCAAATAGATAATTTGGGCTATTCATTTCAATACTTTAATATACAGTGATGGGCAAATATCTCTGGAATTATTAGAGATATCAAACTGAAATTTGGAAGGTGGATACTGCAGTAGATTGCCTATTTGTTTCCAAATTTTTTTACAATTTTGAACTTCCTATTTTAGTTTTAGAAGTAATGTCGATTTTAAAATTTGCAATGAAACACCCTGTATAGTATTTTAGTTTCTCATGAAACATTTTATTGCGAATACAAAAATATTGGGTTTAATATTGTTTACTTCAATACCTACCGAGATATTAACAGAAAATTAATTAAGGAAAGGAAAATCTAATATCCATTAAAGAAATACAGAAATTCTCTAGAACATTAGCTATTACTTCTGGTGTAATACTCTGGTTGTCTTGAGTTATTCTTGCAGCTAATTCTTGCAGCTAATTCTTGCAAATTATCTGGTCTATCAACATAAACCTTAGACTTTAAGTAACCCCACAGAAAATAGTCTAGTGGATTAAGGTCGGGATTTCGTGCAGGTCATTCATAAGCACCCCTTCTTCCAATCCATCTGTGATGAAATGTCCTATCTAAATGATCTCGGACAATGCGAGCGTAATGGGGTGGTGCTCCATCCTGCTGAAACCAGATATTATTTGGTAATTATCCATTTACCTCCAATGCCGGAATAACTTGTGTCTCCAAGAGCTGTAAATACCTATCTCCGTTTAAAGTTCCTTGTAGGAAGAAGGGTCCCACGATTCTGTTGTTATAAATGCCGACCCAAACGTTTAATTTTTGGGGATGTTTTGTATGAGCCTCTTGTACCCAATTAGGTTTACTTTGCGAGCAGTAGCGGCAGTTATGTTATGTTATGTTATTAACCGTACCATTTAAACAAAATGTAGCCTCGTCTGAAAACACAACATTTCTTATAAAATTATTATCACAGTTACAAATATCCATCATCGTTTCACAAAATTGCAAACGTCTGTCGAAATCGTCTTCGGAGAGTTCTTGAACGAGGCGAATTTTGTGTGGATGATATTTTTCTCGCCTTAATATCCTTCCTACTGAACGACGGCTAATTCCATGCATATTGGCGAGGTCGGTTGTGGATAACTGAGGATATCTTCTAAAGATATAGCAACATTTCGAGCTACACCTTCATTACTTGCACTTTTTCACCGTCCACTTTTTGGTAAATTGCTAACTGTTCCACTTGTGTCGTACCTTCGCAAAGTTTTCGTCACTACTGAACGGGATATTTGTGTATTCGGATGAACAATGTTAAAAAGGTCACAAACTTCTTGATGCGTCCTTTTCCTCTCCCCATACCCAATCATCATTAATAATTCTATTCTTTCTCTTTAACTTAATTCGGCCATTTTACGATCAAATTAAAACAATACAATCTTTTTACGTTCAAATAAAACAAAAACTAATAACTTATTTTGAGAACTACTGTCACTTCTGCAATGAATTTCATGGACTACTAAACTTGATTCAGATTTAATTTGCGCCTGATTTAAACAAGCGCACGTGTATTCGACTATGGAACAAGCAGTGCTGTTGGCTGTGACGGTATAATGCCACCGGTTGAACAATAGAAATACAAATCCTTACCGAGCGGTTTGTTTCCATCGGGCGTAAATGAAATCTGAACCGAGTTTAGCTACCATCGAATTTTTCCCTTTCCTTAGTTACTTTTCTGTTAATATCTCGATAGGTATTGAAGTTAACAATATCAAACCCGATATTTTTGTATTCGCAATAAAATGTTTCATCAGAAACTAAAATACTATACAGGGTGTTTCATTGCAAATTTTAAAATCGACATTGCTTCCGGTAAAACAGGAAGTTCAAAATTGTAAAAAAATTTGGAGACAAATAGGCAATCTATTGCAGTATTCACCTCCCAAATTTCATTTTGATATCTCTAATAATTCCAGAGATATTTACTTGGTTCCACACATTTGCCCATCACTGTATACATATAATAGATCAGAAAAATATTTTTTGATTATAAATTAAAGTGCATTAAATAAAATAATAGCAAAAATTCCATTCGAATATAGAGTACAATAATTCGAGGAGTTGAAAATAGAGCCATAAATAATAAAATGCAAAAAGATAATAAGCAAAACAAAATGAATTTGTGTGAAATAAACTCATAAAACGAATCGTATGAACTGAGTGCTTACTGTTATTCTTAGGATAATTATAACCAATCCCTAACGAGATTGATGAGAGTTTGCTTATTTACACAAAAGGGTTTATTATTCGAAAAGACGCCAATGTGTCGTCGGGTAAATACTGTAAGCCATATGTGATTCTAGATTCGCAGTTACAGATAGCAATAGCATTTTCAATGGTACTTGTTTGGATTTGATACATATGGAAATGTATTATAAACAATGTAAATGTGGTAAACTTAAATAACAGTTGGAAAATATTCAATTAAATTGCCGTATGATGGCAAACATATCAGATGAAACACATTCCGAAAATTGAATCAGATATTTTGCTGTTTATTATACTTATCAAATTTAAAATTCTTGGTTATGTTTACTGATTTTATTATTAACATTGAAATATAATTAGATATATTACTACTAATATTTTTGAAGCCAACGACAAACAATTTATAGCAATTACTTAAAAGTATTGTTTTTCAGCCTCAAATAGAAAGAATACAGCCAATAAAATAAAATAATTTGTTAATTAATAAAACATTAAAAAATATATATAACCGACTTCTAAGAATAACTAAAAAGTTGAAAATAATTATAACGAAATACAACTCTATACAGTAGATAAAACATTCAATGTTGTTAGGTACCTGCCCAGAAAGTAAAAAATGTAAACATTAAAAGGTGCTCATTTTGTACAAATTAATTACCTACCTATCTAGTATATTTTTGAAGTCGGTGCCAAGCAACAATCAAGTTTGATGAAATTCTAGATAAGTACGCAATGGAAGATTTTAGATGTGCTTGGCACCGACTTCAAAAACATAGGTACTAGATAAGTAGGTAATTAATTTGTACAGAATGAGCACCTTTTAATGTTTAAATTTTTTACTTTGTGTGTAGGTACCTAACAACATTGAATGTGTTATTCACTGTCTAGAGTTGTATTTCGTTATAATTATTTTACACTTTTTAGTTATAGGTGGAAGTCGGTTATATATATTTTTTTAATGTTTTATTTTCAACTTTTTAGTTTTTTTGAACTCGGGTAGTTTTGATTCTATATTTTTTATTTTGTATGTATAACCTTAATAGACAGGATCAGGTAACATCAAAAGCCCTAACATTACACAATCATACATTTTCATTTAAATTGACAGGTAAAAGTTTACGAACAAAATGTATTAGTAGGCGTTGACTTAATAAGCATAAAATATAACTGTATAACTATAGATAATTCCACTCCACCCTATGTACCAACCATACTGTACATACGACTGCCTACGGACAACCATAAATTTGTTAGCTGCCTTCTGTAAATTATAGGACGGAGTAGAATCCATTCCATATTTACGTAGTCGAATCCCCTATATTTCACCCATCGTATATAAGTCCTTGGGTTACTCTATAAATTATTTAATTTTTCATATTTTGTATTATCACCCTGTATAACATTAGTTGCTCTCCACACTATATGCAACTTCTTATGGACTATGAAATACATAATTTTTAATCACACTGTATAAATATTATTCAACTCCAGCATATATTTCAACTATCGTGTATATGATTTGTTTATGGCCATATCATATAACAGTTCTTTAATCACCCTATATAATTTTAATTCCACATTTTTTCCAACATTTTTAGACCACCAAACGTCCACTACACCCTATATTCCAACTGTCCTGTATATACGGCAATACAATTTAATACTCTTCACTTTTTGTATATCTCCAGTATTTTCGAACATATTTTGAAGAAAAGGTTCGAAAATACAAAATTGCAAAAAATCATTTTGTCTTTAAATTCCCATTTTTCTAAAAGTAGGCATTTTAAATTGCTCAAACTTCTTGGGTGTATTGACAATACCTATATAAAGAAAATCAAAAGTGTAAAGATCAATTTTAATTAGGGGGGTTGTTATGGGGTTGTTTTCACAGATTTTTTTTTAAGAAAAAAGTAGGTACCGACCTTATTTTGATCAAGTCGCTCAATATTCATGCTAGAGACTTATCTTTTTTATTCTTGAAAGGTCTAATTATATACTTTAAAAAAGATTCTATAAGTTTTCCTGGACAAATGCAACGTTTTCCTGTTGTTTTCCTTGAATCTTTTGAAATCTCGGTTCAGTTTAATCGTACATAAATATTTTGATAAAATGCATATTTTTCGAGTAATTCGCAAAAAATGCTTAAAAAAAACCAAGGTTTTAACGTACAATGGCATGATATAGAAAATGATCCTTGGGCTATTTCCTACATTCTGTGAAAATTTCAAGTAACTTTATGCTGGACAAAAACATTGCGAGCGAAAATGCTTCATTTCCTGTACTAACATCATTTGTACCATCTGTTGCTCTATGATTGAAGCGAAGATAAAAACGATTGAATGAACAACTGAGAATTGAGATGTTCCAAGTGATATATTTTATGCCGGCGTTGTGTTTTAAATCGTTCGGAACAGTTCGAGGATATAGAACAGTGAATCGTATCACTAAAGATCTAAACACGTCTAATATATGTAGAACTTTGGTTTCTGGTTAAGCTTGTGTAACCTTAAGATTCGGATGATAGTCTGAATCTGGTAGACTTTCATCGTTTTGAAAAGGTTGATCTCACGTTTCAATAGATCTGTATCTGCTATCGTCATCAGGTGAATGATGGGAAATTCAGTTTATCCGTGGTATTTATACTTTTAATCAGCCCAAACTATGGTTGAGGTATGTCGATGACATCTCCATTATTTGGCAACACGAAGAGACACAACTACAGTCATTATTGGAGCGCCTAAACCGATGCCAACTATCCATTAAATTCACCATGGAGATGGAAGAAGGTGGGTTCCTACCATTCCTAGATGTAAAGTGTCAAAGGATTAGGACCGGATTCCAAACAACAGTCTACAGGAAGGCTACCCATACAGGACTGTCTCTACATTATAATTCTAACCACCTATCAACAACGAAAACAGGCATCATCAAAACTTTAATCCATAGAGCCAAAAATATCTGTAGTACGCCAGAAGTCCCCAAAGAAGAACAAGTGAAACTTAGTGAAGACCTTTTGGCGAATGGATACCCGGAAACCATCATTAACAAGGCGTTTGAAGAACTGGACAAACCACCTAGGCAGGAAGAGGAAAACACGATAGAGACCCTATTATTATCGTATACTAAAGGTTTGTCGGAGAAACTTAGACGAATTGCACACAGATATGGAATCAGAATGATCTTCAAAAGCAGCAACACTCTAAGGAGCATGATTACAAGAACGAGGCCGGACGTTCAAGCAATACCAAATAACTGTATATACAGTATACCTTGTGAATGTGGCAATCTTTACACTGAAGAGACAAAGCGACCGCTGGACACTATGGTTAAGGAATACCGCACAGCTACTCAAAGGTCGGAGCTAACGAAGTCTGGGCTAGCTAAACACGCGTGGACCGAGCACCACAACATCAACTGGGACCAGGCCAAGGTAACTCACAAGGAGGAGCATTGGTATAAAAGAAAATTTATAGAGACATCATATATAATCTCGAACGAGAATATAATTAGCGAGCCCAGCGTCTAAATTAAAAACATTTGGAAACCCCTTCTTCGGCCCTTCGGCATACCCTGTTCTTCCACTGAACCGTATACTAATGCTAAGATATAAATATTACTACATAAGCAGTCATATCTAAGATGGCAGAAGTTGCAAGATTTTTACTCTTATTAATGTATGTTAAAGGTCATGCTGGCAGAGGACATGGGACTTCAAAAATTGTAATTCAAATGCTTGTAATATTTCATAATTGAATATTTTGGTGCCTTATGTAAGTGTGATGGTAGACTATTTATTAATTTAGCAATACTGTAGCTAAAAGCTCTTTTAAAAAATTCACTATGATGTTTAGGACGAGACAAATTATTTTTAGTTCTATCATTGACATCATGTAATTCTGATATGTAGGAGACTTTTTTGTATAAAATTTCAGGATAATGGGTTTTTAAAATTTGTAGAAAAAAACATACCGAATGAAATTTATTCATATTCAGCCACTTTGCTTCTACTAGTTTATGTGAGATATGTTCTTGCTTCCTCAGACCAAATGTAAAGCGTAGACAAGCATTTTGTATCCTATTTTTGTTTTAAAAGTCAATGCAAGATCCGTAAATAGTATCATAGTAATTAAATTGGGATAAAACCAATAAATCACAAAGTAAAATTTTTGTTTCCGATCAAAAATATGTTTATATCTATACAATTCTTTGAGTTTTAAATAAGCAGTTCTTAAACAGTTGGTTATATGAGTCCTAAACCTCAGATCACTATCTATAACGAGGCCAAGATTTCTCACACTATCTTTTCTTTCTAAGTAGATATCATTAATTCGAATATCAATAATGCCCACTAATTCATTTATACAATTGTTTGGACCAAAGACAATATAGCAGGATTTAGAAGGATTAAGATGTAACGAATGTTTAAGAGAATATTCGTACAGTGAATTTAAATCTTTATTAATACCCAAGATGGACTCATCAAGTTTTGATTTTGGGAAAGAAAGTTATAACTGGGTGTCATCTGCATAGCACTGATGTTCGCAATGTTGTATACACTTAGCTAACTGGGAGGTGTATATATTATACAGTAGAGGTCCCAATATGGATCCTTGGGGTACACCTCTTGATATTTCTAGAGCATGCGATACTACGTCTCCTAATATCACTTTCTGAGTCCTGTGGCTCAAATAATTTTTAAAGAATTTAATCGTCTCTTCAGATATACCTAAATGTTCCTTAGCTCTTATTATGTCATCCGTAACATTTGCAAGTGCAGTAGAACAACTACAACCTTTCCGGAAACCTGCTTGTGTGCGTGGAATTAATTTCTCAGAGTCCAAGAAACTTCTTAGCTGAAAATTAACTTCCCTTTCTAGAACTTTAGAAAGACATGGTAACATGCTGATTGGGCCAAGGTCTTTGTAATCAATAATGTTTGTGGATTTAGGCCGTGGAATAATAAGAGCATTTTTCCAAGCTAATGGAAATTCGTTATTTGATGAGCAAGAATTTACAATATGTGTTATACCATGGCTAAACTGAATGTCCCATCATTCACCTGATGACAATAGCACATACAAAGCTATTGGAACGTTATGAGATGAACATTTTCAAGACGATGGAAGTCCAAGGAAACTTCGAGTAAATTAAGATTCTGATTAAACAAATCCGAAAAATAGCTAGTGGAATTTATAATTTGCTAACTATATTTTCATCGCAATATACAACTAATTACTTTGCACCAACATAAATCACTACCTGCGATAACCGGTGAATTCTCAAGAGTTGCACGGTGTTATTTAACTGCCCTACAGGCATTCGGAGATTACTCTAAATCTATTGACTAACAGATAATACTCCCGTTCTCCGTTATCATTAGCGAACAATATTCATGGGGTACTTAACCCTTTGTCGTCGAACTGATTAAAGCTATTTGACTGTTAGTGGAAAATGGAATACTTTACAACTCGGAGTTGGCGAGCTTATTGGAGTCGTCAAAGGTTTTATTGCGCCTTGATTAGAAAACGTAATGGTGTGTATGTGTTTGATTGCAAGATACTACCGAATACCTCCAGCTTATTCGATTAAAATGGTGGAAATTACGTGGAAGTAAAACGTATGAATTTATGTGGTAATTGGAAAATTGTTAGACACAATACGTTTTGTTCGCTTTATCATTAACCTACCCAAGGTAATTGTTTTCTAAAAGATAGTTTGTAATTTACTAAATTGTTGGGAATAACACCACAATTGTCTGGAAAGTATATTTCAAATGTTTTATGGTCTAAATCAGACACCGATTTCAGTGGCAATAAAAATTAACACAAGTATCATCAATAAAATATTTAGGTATGTTGATTGATGAAAACTTAAAGTGGAAAACACATAACGATCACCTTGTCAGAATAATTCAAAAGTTTACCTATAAATTATACTCTCCGTAATTTACTACATGAAAAGGTTTTACTTATAGTGTACAATAGTCTAGTCGATTCCATAATAAGGTATGGTATATGCGCTTGGGGTGTAGCTTATAAAACACACTTTAAAAAAATAGAGGTAAGTCAAAATTACATAGTTAGAATAATCAAAGCGTCAGGCATATTTATATTACACAGGCAATATTGAACGTGCGAGGTCTTTACATTAACGAATTGTTAAAGACCATTCATTCAGCGAACAACCTCATTAAAACAAATCATCCACCTAACATCAGACAAAAGGATAAACAGTTGCTCATAATTGATCGAAGGAATAAAACTGTATGTCAAAAATGCCTACTATATAAGGGTATTAAATTATACAACGTGATTTCATTACGTTACAAAAAACTAACCAGGAAACAATTCAAGAAAAAAATTAAAAAATATGTATCCCAGAACTATGAGAGCTTATTAGCCCTTCTAGTATAATGAAAACACTAAAAATAAATTACTCTATTTATAGAATAATACCCTTATTTACATACCTCTATTTCTATTCATGTTTAGTTATATTTTATGTAGTTATATTTTGTTGTTTTGTATATACTTGAATGTTCTCTTGGACACAACACAAGCTAAAGCTTAGGTGTCCATTTTCCATTCGAACATATTGTTAATTTTACTTATTACTGTTTCGTTTGTAATAATGTTAATGATAATCTAATCATAAAAACCATAATTGTATTGTTTTGCTAATAAATTGAATTGAATAAGAAATTAAAAATTTAAAGATTAGCAATGCCAAGATTAGAATTCACAATTTGACATTACATGTTTGACAATAAAGCTGATGTAACTACGAAAATTTACTGCTAACTTAATATATACAGGGTAGCACTTTCTTTCTGTAATATGGTTGAATTTTGAAACTGTATGTATGGCCAAGCTTCCAGGCATGTTTACAAATGTTTGACTCTTCGAAATGCCTTTATGTGTTTTGTTATATAATATTTTTGTTATTTATTCAAATCTTGATAATAAGTCTAGAGGTCTTTCCAATATAAAATTTATCAAATTCACAAGTAACCTTAAAAATGTAATTTTTTGAGTTTTGTATTACGTTATTTGGTTTAATTTTTGATATAATGATATCAGTGTATTTCTTGTTTTGTATGATATTTAAATATTAAATCTGTTACCCACTCTTTTTAGTGTTTCTGAAAGATATAGGGTCTGGTTGTTGTAACAATGTGACCAATGATGTATAATCAAGGGTATTAGTATTGTTTGGAGCCGATTGGTGTTGATTGTTAGTGATTGATTTGAGCTCAATTTTTTCTAATTCCATTGATGTTTTTTTTAGGATAATTGTTAGCAGATAGTAAATATAAATGTTTTTTCCTCACTAAATATATTGGTATCAGAAAAAATTTTCCTCCAAATACATATGATAAAATTATCGTTATCATTATCATGACAGTTGTTTACAATCTTTAATTAGATCTAAGGAACCATATGGACATTATTAAAAGGAGAAACGGAAATTTTTTCAAATCAGAGAGTAAAAAAATTCAAAAAATGTACTAAAACAAAATACTGTAGGACGTCTAATTTTACAATGAAAATCGTTTAGAATCGTTCCATTAGAACTAAGGAACCTTATGGACATTACTGAAAGGTTCCTTAGATCTAATGGAAAAATTTTAAACAACTGTCACGATAAAATTCGACGTCCTACAGTATTTTGTTTTAGTACTTTGTTTGAATTTTTTTACTGTCTCGGCTTTATTTGTTGCTACCTACTAGATTTTTATTTGTTTTCGTATCACAATTATCGAAAAGGTGTTCTCTATAGACAAATAGGACAAGACAACAGTATAGTACCTTTTTGGTGACAATGGCAATAATATTGCAACAGTACTTATTAATTAATAGATAGATGTAAAAATATAAAAAACTGAAGCTTATGATACAGATAGCAATGGAAAATTCGAAGAAGTTTGAAATTAAATGGTATTAATCTAAATATAAATATAGTTTTATTCAAAGCCTTTAAGCAAACATTTTAAGATTTTCTCGTTATGCTGTCTTCAGAGACTTCCACATGCCTGAGTTCAGAAACAAATATTAACAAAGTATTTCGAGCATAATATTGTTGAATACAAACAGAATTTTCTTGATTAATGCTGAAAGTTACGAACTCATATATAAACTTTAATTGAGATGTTCTTTTCATATTCGTTGTGTGAATAGAATCTCGTAGCTCTTTCATTAAGGGATAAGTTCAGATAAGTTTCTCAGTAAAGATTGGATATGCAAATGAAATGCTTTACTTCCACTGACACATGATGGTGTTTCCATCCTTTGAGATGGCTGCCATCATAATAATTATAATGTTCTCAGTATATTTATGTACTTTTTTAACGAGACATTTACGAAGACTGACTGATTTATGTTAACAAAAGTGAAACATTGTGAATATTAAAATGAGATCTTAGTCATGGCTTACTAGATATTTTGAAAAAACGAAATTCTGTCGATTTAGTCAAATCCCTCTAGCTCCTTTGTTTTTGATTTTATAAAAAAAGTGTAAATATCACAATTAAAGGGAATTGTATCCCGAATATGATTGTCATGTCCTCGTTTTCGAGATATGACACAAACTTATCTTTTTTTGAATGGAAACCATAGGTGGCTATGACCTCAAAAAATCGGACATTTTTAGAGCTTTTCAACGATATAATACTCGATATAGTTATTCATAAAAATAACGGAGTTATGGATGCTTTTCTCTTTTATTTTCACCTTTAACGTAGGTAGGATTGTTTTCACTTTGACGTATCCTCATTTGAGAGTAATTCCATTAAGAGTGCAGAACTGACAGTCGATATTGACAAGTTTTCGTGATAAAGTGGAATATTCTAACGAAGAAAAACTGATTATGGTGGAATATTATATCATATGCCATAAAAATTCAGTTCGTGCAGCTGAGGAATACTTTCATAGATATATTAATTGTCGTCAACCTACTCTACGTACATTTAAGAGGCTTTACGATAGTTTACGCAGATATGGATCTTTTACTAAACCACCAAAGGAACGTAATTAAATTAACGAAGCAGCACAAATAAATGTTTTGGCAATGGTAAATCAAAATCCATCTACATCAACTCGTGAGATTGCGGCAGAAGCTGGCACATCTCAACGAACTGTAGTTAAGGTACTGAAAGCGCACAAGTTCCACCCGTACAAACTTTCAGTTTCTCAAACTTTGCATGCTGGTTACGAACATCGACGTATTTTGTTTTGTATATGGTTTAGCGACATGTGCCTTGACAATCCACAGTTTCCATTAAAGATGTTATGGTCAGGTGAAACTAGATTTACTAACTGCGGTAGGTTCAATAGACACAATGAGCAATTCTGGGCTAAAGAACACCCTTTCCATGTGAACAAAGACGACTCCAGATAAAATTTGGTTTTAATGTTTGGTGTGGTATGATAGGGTCTACTATTCTGGGACCTTTTATCTATGACGAATCACTTACTGAGAACTCGTTTAGAAATTAAGTGGTTCCAACATCAACGTTATTAGTAAGATAACACTTAGATAATATCTATCCAAACTCTTGGATAGGAAGAAATGTCCCACGCGAATGGCCACCCGGGCTCCCCATTTGGCACTTATAGACTTCTATTTATGGGGTGCGCTAAAAACCAAAGTATACAAAAGAAAGTATGAGACAGTTGGCGGTATTACAAACAATTGAAAAAATTGATAGGCGGTCTGTGAGGAAAGCGGTAATGTCAATCTTAAAAAGATGCAATTCCTTGGTAAAACATCATTTTGAAACAAGTTCTTTGAAGGAAAATTTGTACTAACTGGGACAAATAAAAATTATATAGTTTTCAGCCCCATTTCATTACAAATACGCCGTTATGAGGTTTAATGAAATTCGTTGACATTTAAGGGTAGTTTGGATTCATGATTCGACTGGAAGAAAAACGTATACAGACTGAAATTAAAAAATAAATAGTAAATATTTCGAGTAGCTTTACAAAATTCAACTTTTCAAATAAAAAACTTGTATTCTGAATGCTTCTTCAAATTAGTACAAAAAAAAAATTCAAAATCGGTTGGTGACCAAATCACCAAAGTTCGTTTTTCATGTTACTTGTACTTACTTGGTTAGTGGCTACTTAGAAATGAGTTGTTTAAAAGTTTACCTGAAAATAAAAAGTATATATTTTAGATATTTATACTAAATCTTGGATTAAGATTTTAAAAATTCCGAGCCGAACAGTTTTCCAATAAGAATATTAGTCATCAAGAAAACGAGTAAAAGTAAGGTTAAAGTGTTATTTTGGGGATAAGAATTTAATGCTGAATTACTACATTCCAGTATTTGAAATACTTAAATAAAACAATATAACATGTAATGTGCAACTTTTCACCAGTCTTTAGATATTAATAAGACGCAGGTTTGCTATTAAGCTGTAGTAATTCTCTAATTACTGAAAATGTACATTTTAATTATTGTCTGACTTTGGAAGCTGGAGCACTTTTCCCCTGAGCTACCCCTATTAGGCAAAGCTGATATGAATATATTTAAACGTATGTGATATTTATACATGAGGAATTCTTTTTCAAACAAAATTGTAAATTCAGAAAAAATGTTTGAAGTGAATCACCTCGCAAAAAATGCAATTTTACAGGAAAAAGCGGTTGAAAAAATCATAATTTTTCAATATTTTTAACCGAATTAGTCAGAACAAGTGTTTTGGGGGTTGCTGTACAAGACTCCGTTGTCAGATTTAAAATTTAATATGGTGGATCCAATATGGCTGACCAATTTTGGGCAATAATTCCAATTTTCACCAAAATGGGTTCAGGGTAGTTTTTGGGGTCTCTGATGACGAATCCAAACTCAGATTTGCTATATTTAAAATGGCGGATCCAAGATGGCGGATGAAAATTACAAAAAAAACAGCCATTTTGCACCAATCTTATTATAAGGGGGTTTTTGGATTCGATGATCACGAATCTTAGATCAGATAGACAATACTCCAAGTGACGAAAATTTTGCCCGCCATCTTGAATTTTTAAAATCTTGGATCCATGATCAGAGACTCCAAAAAACCCTCTAAATCAATTTTAGGGTAAATCAGTTGACTTAAAAAAAATCGGCCGCCATTTTGAATTTAGGAAACTTTACTACCTACAACCGCCTTAAACCAATTTTGGGGTAAATCGGATTTTTTAAAAAATCAGCCATATTAGATCCGCCATATTGAATTTTAAATCTGACTCAGCGACCCACAAAACAATTTTTCTGACTAATTTGGTTAAAATTATTGAAATATGGCATTGTTTGCGAGGTGCCACTTCAAATATTTTTTCTGAAATTTTTTTTTCAAAAAAACACGAAATGATTTGAAAAATAAACTTTCTGACAATTCATTTGGTACGCTCAAAAAAAAATAACCAAATTTTTTGGTTTGAAAAAGAATTCCTCACATATATTGTAATTATTTTATTTTTTGGCTTTTCATATCTTATTAAGGCTACCTGAATAAATGATGTACGTTCATCTAAAAACGAAGAAGAAGAATATAAATGTTTTTCTAAGTTTGTTATTTCAAATTTCGCAGCGATACCAAATTTCAAAACTGCATGTTCTCAAATAAGTGATTTATTGAACGTTGCTGTGACTGTATACTAACCTTACGTAAATATTGTCTATCCTAATCGAAATTCAAAATTCACGTTCAATAAACTGCAGCAAATCGGTCATCAAAACCCATAAAAATCTTTTCATGTACAGGGCTTCATTATCAGATCCATTTTCCATTGAGATTGTATAACGCGGTGTGCTTCCAATCCGATATCGTCAGTGTCATGTCCGAACCAATTACCTTTTCGAACTCAGTCTACAAACGATAGAGGAAACTGATATATAGTGCACAAAACGTCGTGAAACAAACTTTAATTAGAATAAATTATCGGCTTGGCTGATTAATAATTACTGAGAGAAAGACCTACTGGAGAGAATTCAGAACGAAGCGACACGCAGAGAGGAGTCGAGAGAACTTTTTGCACTTTTTCACTCAATTTATTCGGCGTTCATTAAAAAAACAATTTCCATCAACAGGAAGCTCGGTGATGGTGCGAAGTTCATTTAGATAGAAGTGATATATGAACCAATTATTTATAAGTTTGATGGTTATTCTTGGCGTTTGAAATTTGTTTCTGTGATGAAATTTCTTGTGGAGGTTTAATATTTTGAATGCTAAGATTATATCTGGCATTAAAACGATAAATGGTGCTGCATATTCCATACTTCCAGGGGATTCATCATACAATTTTTCTGTTGGCTTACAAAGATTGTAATGAATTTCTTCCATCGTAAAACTTGAATGTAGTCCCTATACAGTGTATTTTTGAATGCTCATTTTTCAACAAAAACAATTATATGGCCAATACCAACTTTCTTATTTCAAATGCAAGCCTTTGCATATTATTTATTTATTGGATTCTCCACAAAATTCTAGACATAATTCATGTGTAATGTCCTACACCTATCTTCAACTGCTTCGGACATATTAAGTGTTTTCAGATTTATTACAAATATTAACATTAAAACAAGAAATTTACTTTATTTCACAAATTCGCTACATTACATTAAAAACCTAATAAGTTATACTGATTATTTCTTAATAATATAAGAAAAAACAAAAAACAGTTAATGAAAATCTAGGAAATGTTCAAATTGCTCGCCGCAACCATCTTGCCAACATGCTAATCTAGTATAGAAATATCTTCTAACGTTACCCATCATCTCAGGTGTGACTGAACTAATCGCAAGGGTGATTCGTCTTTTTAGGTCATCTAAGTTGGCAGGTTTAGTTTTGTATACCGTACTTTTGACATATCCCCACAAAAGTAGTCCAATGATGTCAAATCAGGAGATGGTGCTGGCCATTCTATCGATCCGCGCCTCCCAATCCACCGATTTGGAAAAAAAGAAAAAAATGGTTCAGGTACTGCCGGACATTGCTTTCGTGCTCCATCTTGCTCAAACCATATTGTATTGGCTGGAACTTGTGAGTTTACTGGATCAGGATATAAGTTTGTCATAGTTGGCACGAAATTATTTTGGAGCAGCTCTAAATATTTATCTCCATTCAAGTTGCCATCAATGAAAAAGAGACCTTCGATATGTTTTCCAATAATTCCCGCCCAAACATTAACTTTTTCAGGATATTGCGTATGTTTCTCTGTCATCCAGTGAGGATTCTAATTAGACCAATAGCGGCAATTTTGACGATTAACATAACCGTGAAGTGTAAATGTGCTCTCATCAAAAAACAAAACATCTTCTAATTGGATCACATTGTTATCTAACCTTACTATAATTTGTCACAGAAATACGTTCTCTTATCACAATCATCTTCTCCTGTGTCGACTTAATTTTGTAGGGATGCATTTTATTTTCCTTTAATACTCGAAAAATTTATGTGTGGCTAACCTTGCACAGTGGGGCTGCTTTTTTGTGTCGTTTGACTTTACATCCTATTTTCTTCTAAGACAAATGGGGTAATTTTCTCAGACTATTGATATGTTATTATTTAATAATTGCCACTGAATTGAAACTATATTTACCAAACAATTTTTTTTATGTATTAGATAGGTAATTAATGTCTTTAAGAATAACAAGTGGAATAATTGCTTAAAAATATAGACTACAATTGTCAACAGCAATAACAACGAAGTCAGAATAGACTTTGAAACGTTTGGTTTTCCTTCAATATACGTTGTTTTATTTCGATTGTGATGTTATTGCCCCAAAAAAAACACATAAAAGTAATCAAGAATATGCCACAAACAACGTTTAAAAGAGAATAAGCTTTTAATTATATAGAAATTTTTGCAAACTTTCTTAATTCGTATAGTATCGGTTTTCGTATTTGTTTTACGCAAAATTTCTGAATTATTTATCATTTATTATCAAAACGTAAATCAAATAGATAGAATTTTCCACATTTAAATATTACCCGAAGCGCTTTTTTAGAATCAAATAATAATATCCAATATATTTAAATTATTTTTGTACATTTTATTTCTTAATTTATTTACAGCTCTGAACTTATTGATTTCAGAGTATTAAATTGCCTACACGAACGAATGGTTTTCATTAAAAGAGAGACCATAAGTCTGCAACGATTTATATTTTCATTCAAATAAAAATTAATTATCAACAAAAATCTATCTCGCTGAAATGACTCCAAACAAAAAAAAGCAGTTATGAAAATGAAATTACCATTGAACGAACACTAGACGATTTTAATTCGACATCAAAGAAGATTCAACATTATTCAATCAGAGCGAACCGTTTGGTAAATGAGATTCGCAATTTGGATTGACTATCGATCTAAATGGAGGCGGGACAAGATTTCCTTTATTGCATTTTGATCAACTTTCTGTTATGAATCCAATTAAAATGTCAAAAAGAAAAACGTGCTAGTTCAGCGTAGATTCATATTAAGGCTTCGTTACGTTCATTGGACTTTTTGAAGAGTACACTGAATCGGAATATCCAACTTAATAGATCTCCGTTTGTTACAAAACTTATAAAAGAATTTTGTCCAAAAAGAGGCACTACGGGACAAATTGTAATTTTAATCCAAACTATAGGTACATAGGCAAAGATAAAACGGTTCGGTAACATTTTTAACCGACTTCCAAAAAGGAGGAGGTATTTTTTTTTCGCTTTTTTTGTATGTATGTTCCCTGATTTCTTCTCCTGTGGTGCACCGTTTTGAACGAATATGGTCTTGTTTAATGGAGTATATATCCGGATTGGTGAAACTTCAAATTTTGGAAAAGAATTCTATTGGTAAAGTGATAAAATTTGTGAATGAACACATGCGTGCATGGAAATCGACCAATATTCCTAATATTTTAGTCGATTTTTCGATAACTCCTTATGGATGTGTATAGTTTTTAACGTTTAATCTATTCAGGAAGATCTTTAGGTGATCTCATATACTTTTCTGCGACGTGCAACTTGCAGTTTTGCAGAAAATCGCCGAAAATTACAAAATTCTTATCAAAAATTTCATCAAAATGACATAACGGACATTTCCTCATAAATATTTTAATTCCAACGTAATAGTGCGGTAATTTTAGGCACTGGAAGTTTTAATTGCGAATTTGAAAATTTTCCATGTACATCTCAAGCATATAGGTAGTAAAGCATAGTATTTTCGGCTCCTTAAATCAATGAGTACCCAGCTCGTTTTGTTTTTATACCAGGCAAATACCTATTTAAATGCAAATTTTTCTATTTTGCGAAGACGGTACTTTAAACTGGTACTTGGTGGCTTATAGACAGGGTGTTTAGTTATAGCAAACAAAATCGCAAAGTAAAGTGGTAGAAGGAGTTGCATTTATATGACGTCCTTCAGTGCAAAATGTTAAAATTTATTTATAATATGGGTTTATTTATTAAATAAAATAAAAAATCTTATTTACCATACTGTCAATGCTAAACACATAATAGCTACATTATGCAATCTTAGAATGGACTGATGAATTTTGGCGTTTTCCTGCCTCCTTCCTGCTTGCGCGCATTCAAAACATAAACAGGCCAATTCAATGACCTTGAGATTTAAGATAGGAAAAACAGGTGTTCTCGTATATCATTTGAATGCCTTTTTTACGGACTATACCCTCATAATAAAAAATTATTGCAATTCCTGTTCATGTAACAGAAAACCTAACTGACCTAATAGTAAAACCGGATTATTAAATTAAAAGGTTTTACTGCATGGAAAAATATTAAAAAGGAGTTCTTTTATAGTACGCTCTTAAACCATCCTATTTCACTGCTGAAATAACACACAATACAAGGAAAACTTTAAATGTAAACATTCATTTATTTTACATTACTTTTTGCTGATATTTACAGCAAGTTTGTTTATCTGTTCTGACCTTTATTCGATCATTTGAAGCATTTTACATTTATCTGTCAAGTTATTACTTTAGTGATTTGTTGAAGATTTAAAAGATAATTATGGTATACACATTGCAAGAACGTGTTGAGCTTGTATGTCTCTATTACCAAAATGAAAATTGTGCTCGATCTGCTGCAAGGGTTTTTAACCAAAACATCCCGAAACTAACGTTCGTCATAAATACGTATTGGAGTTGATTTTAAAATTTATTGAGACGGGCTCAGTAATGTATAAAAAAGAGGTCCCATTGGAATTGTAACTGATGAAGAGCTATATTGGGCCATGTAAAACTTATACCAAACACGCTGACTGTCCAGCAAATCTCTGCAGCTTCCGGTATTAGCAAAACTAATGTGTTTAGAATTTTGCATAAGTACAAATCCTATCGGTACAAAATTAAATTACTTCATGAATTGAATGAGCATGATTGTGATCGAAGGCAACAGTTTTGCGAAATTATGGCCCAGCCTATGATCGAAAACCCCAATTTCTTGTACAATGTTTGCTTTTCGGATGAGTGCACTATTTCTCTTCACGGGGAGGTTAACCGACACCACTGTACATTTTATTTCGAGAAGCTCATAGTCAAAATCCGGTAAAACTAAACGGTTGGGCAGGGATTTTGGGAAATCATCTAATTGGACTCCTGTTTATTCCGGTAATTTAAATGGTGAAATTTACCAAAATATATTGGAACATGAAATTAATGCATTGGTAATAGAAAAATTAGAAAATGATCCTCTACGGCATGAACAGCAATTGCATTTCCAACAACAAGGAACTCCTCCTCACTACGCCGCACCTGTTAGTCAATACGTAGATTTGGAATACGCTGGTTGCTGGACTGGAAGAAGAGGTCCTATAGAATGGCCTGCCCCATCACCTGACCTGAACCCTTTGTATTTTTTTTGTGGGGACATGTTAACTCAAAAATTTTTATGACTCAGCCTGAGAACTTGGACGAACTACGCCGACGAATTTATAGCAGAGTCTCATCAGATAACATCGACTATGGTGAACCATGTCAGAGACGGCTTTCAGTCAGGGTTGTACTATTTTGTGGAAGGCAATGGAAGACTCTTTGAACATTTGCTTTAGAGGCATTGTATTGTACTGTCATATAGTCCGTAAAAAGGGCTTTCAAATGATATACGACAGCACCTATTTTCACCTCAAAAAAATTTCCTCCTCGAAACAAAAAACGACCTGTTTTTTCTTATTGCAATAGTTTTGAAAATAATGAAGATATTCAAGATGGCTCGTTTGAGATGGAATACCCTGTATATACATTTACTCTGGGGCACCCAAAACAGTATTGGATAAAGCATTCTAAATCCTCCAGCCTTACTAATGAATATGGTAATTATGAATTGCAATTATAGTGTATAAGCAAATGGGTGACATACAATTGAGTAGAAAGATAACTGCACTGAGAAACCTTTGTCGTTAATAACAACTTACTTGGTACAAAAGTAACAACCAAACAATGTTCTGATTTACTTACCTCTCAGTTATAACACTTAAAAATTATTAAAAAAATATTTTAAAAAGATTCAGTTGATAAAATGCCAGTAGATTTTTCAAGTTATACATTCTCAACGAATCGACCCTCTCTAGCCCTGAAAAATTAATCCTGCGATAAATTGAACAAGAAGGGTGGAACATATTTCTATGTAAATGCGTCTCATAAACAGTCTGAACATGTTTGTCATACTAAAAGAGACGTGCCTAGAAACAGGTTTCTTTCTTACACGGTAACTGGAATATTTTCCTCACATATTCCTGAGTACATTATACTGGATATCATATCCGCAGGAAGATAATAAATTCAGTTTTGAAAATGAATGCATTAGTAAGATATCACTTTGAGTAAAAGAGTGTTTTATTTCAATCTAAACGATATAGATAAAATAAATACAAATCTCCATATGAAAAATAAGTGAATGATTATGTTAATCATTCAGGTATACTGATAATAAATACTGTCCTACAAAACCATTTAGTTGTTTTCTGAATGATATTTGTGGCATATTTTTCAATGTTTAAGTACTTCTTGGGAAATAACACCACAGTTACGAAAATTGCTATACATTCCAAACGTTTCGGGGTCTAGGTCAGACCCCGTTGTGAATGGTTAAGAAACTATGAATAACAAAGGCACAATTCTAAGATGTAAAATTAAAATATTTAACCAAATGTATTATTTGATATCTGACGGAACTAAGAGAATTTTATTTGTAATATACAGGGTAGCACAGAAACTTCTAAAGATCATATAATCATAAAGTTCCTTTCAAATTGGAAGAATTTGAAAGTGAGATCTTCAGAATTTTATGTGGCGCTCCTAGGTGCGACTTTGTTATAAGATGTGCATTCGCCAAAAATGCGACCAAAGAATTTTGTTGATTCAGTGAGCCCATTAAAATCATAAGCGAAAACCTATGAAAAACCTTGTGAACTATCCCGATATTGGGTTGTTCACCAGGACATGACCATTAGCAATTTCTTCCTTAATCATCGGCAACCAGGAACAATTGAATTCTACGGAGGTAGTAGTGATACAATCGTTTTCATTTAGCAAAATTAAAGCAGACTCTTTTAGTTTTCTTTTGGAGTTGTGTTCTTCTTTGTGTAATATAACTGAATTTTGAAACTGTAACTGTTCACAACTTTTTTATTTTTCAAACTGTCGTTTTTTTATGTAATTTTTGTGTTCGTTTATTTGAACATTTAGAGGTCTAGAGGTTTCTCCAATATAGAATTTATTACATTAACAAGGGATTTTATAAATGCAGTTTTTGTATTTTGAGTTGTGTTATTTGGTTTGGTCTTTGATATAATTGATTTTAGTGTATTTCTTGTTTTAAATGATGTTTTGATATTATATCTGTTTCCCACCCTTTTTAGTCTTTCTGATAGACCCTGTATGTATGGTATAGTTATTGTATTAATGTGATTATTCTGGAAGTCAGAGTTGCTTGGTAAAGTTTGATATTGGTTTTTAGGGAATGTTTGGTGTTCGATTTTGTTTGAGTCGTTATTAATAATTTTTTTTTTGGGTAATGATTGGCAGAAATTTTTTATAAATGTTTTTTCTTCATTGAATTTATTGATCTTAGAACAGTTGGTTTTTGCTCTGTCATATAGAGATTTGATATTACCTCTTTTTACTGAATTTGGATGAATAGAGTTACAGTTGAGATACCTGTTACTATGATTGGGTTTTCTTTAAACTTCTGTTTCAAATGTGGATTCTGTTTTGGATATTAAAATGTCTAAGAATGGTAATTTGTTTTTCTGTTCAAGCTCTAGTGTAAACAAAATAGTTTGTTGTGTGTTGTTTATGTCGTTAAGTAATGCATGTAAATCCACAAGATTATGTTCCCTGATAACGAATATGTCATCAACATAACGCCACCAAACCAAAGGTTGATTTAGTAAAGAATTTTGTTCTAATCGTTCTTTTACTATGGGAAGTGTTTTGCTGACAAATAATAATAATATATTTAATAATAATAATAATAATAATAATATATTTATTTCCTTTTGACAGTTATAAACCATATGGAAAAAGTCAGTTTTTTACATGGATACATGAAAATAAAAGTACATACATTTGTGTAAAATTCTAAATATATAAATAAAATAAAGATATAAAACAGAAAACAGTGATTTTAATGCAGACTCATATGTTAATAAACTCACTTATTTTATAAAAGCACTTTTCAGTTAAAAATACTTTCAACTTGCGTTTAAATAAATGTCTAGTAGGAATCATTTTTAGTTCCACGGGAAGAGCATTATACATTCTAGGGGCCATGTGACTGGGAAAACGCTTTGTAATTTGAAGTTGTCCAAATGCAATAAAAAAATCATTTTGTCGTCTTGTATTAAAACTATATTGCTGTTTGTTTTTTACATACACGCAATCGTTGTTTGTAAATACTTGTAAACATAATTCTAATATGAGTAATGACGGAAATGTTAATACTCTTAGTTTCTTGAAAACGTCTCTACAAGAATCAAATTTTGAAAGACCTTTCATTGATCTTAAAACTCGTTTTTGGGCTATAAAAACATCATTAGCCGACGATGATAATCCCCAGAAAATAACACCGTATCGGAGTCTGCTTTCAACCTGTGCATAATAGAGCTTCAGCAATTGATCAGTCTCTAGTACATATCTTAGATTTCTTAGCTGATAGGAAATCGAATTTAACTTTGAAATTAAATATTTACAGTGTGATTTCCAATTTAGATTGTGATCTATATGCCATCCAAGAAAGATAGTTTCATCTAAATTAGTTGAAATTATAGGAGATAGATTATTTACTTGAAATGACAACACATTACATTCTCGTTGATTATGATGAAATCTCAAAACTTGTGTTTTTGAAGGGTTAAGATATAAATGATTAGCTGAAAACCATTCATTTAAAGAAAATAACGATTCATTACATTTATCTTGTAATAACGTGTCTGATGTATCAGATACGACTAATGAGGTATCATCAGCATACATCGTAAAGCTTGGCGATATCGGAAGTAGATCTAGGTCGTTGATATAGATTAAAAATAAAATTGGTCCTAATATTGACCCTTGAGGAACTCCTATAACTATTTCAGCTGTATGGGAGTAATGATTATTAATGTCAACAAATTGTGTTCTCCACGATAGTGGATAGCCTCGTATTCCATAGGTATACAATTTTTCCACAAGTATGTGATGATTGACACAGTCGAAAGCCCTGCTAAGATCACAAAAGATCCCAACAGGGCAATATGCAAATACAGCACTATTTGTGGATCTGCGGTTTAAATAACCGTGTTGATTTTTTGAAAATAAAGTAGTTTTCTGAGCGAATGACATCAACCTATTTAAGAAACAATACTCGAATATTTTAGAAAAAGATGATGGTACTGATACTGGGCTATAATTTTCAAGAGAGAGGCGGGAATGTTTTTTATAAATAGGTTTAACTTTACTGCATTTTAACATATCTGGAAACGTTCCTGTAGAAAATGATAAATTCACTAAAAATGTTAGAGGTTGAAGGACATTATTGTATAGATTCACAATGTCAAAACTTGCTAGTGTGAAAGTATTTTTGTATTCTACATGTGATAATTTTTCTAAGAAATGTGCGCTATTTTTAAGATAAGAGTTAGAATTACCAGTAAGCGGTGTTATTTCCCAAGATGTACTTAAACATTAAAACAATTTAGGTTGAGAACTATTTTATAAAAAAAGGAATCAAAATGTGAATAAATTTGTCAAAATGGTAAATCCTAAAAAAAAACTATTTAATTTCTTCAAAGTTGATGATGGATGGATTTGTCCAGGTTCTTTTAACACCAACTGATTAGATTTTAGCCAGTCTATGCACTGTAGTTCTATAGACGTAACCCCTAAACCGAATACATGAGCTATATAATTATTTCATATAGAATCGTGTATGGTCTTAAGTGTGATGCCAGATTGTTAAAACATGGATAAGAGATATTATTATTCTCTAGGTCCTCAACATTCGTTTCGGGCTAAACTTTTACGTCCATATTATCATAGGTGTAGGACTTGCTGCCGACTGATCTACCAAAAAGATTACATTCATGTCAGTGGTTATGTAATAAGCAAAATAATCACTCCTCTGGCTTGGATCGCCTGCTGTTTTCTGATGAGGCCACTTTTGGCCGTTGAAGCATAACTAATGTAATTTTCATACATGGAGTGATGAAAATAGTAATGTAATAAATTGCTTGATAGGGCCGTATGAACTTCCCATACCTTTGTGGTTTATGCAAGATATCGCTCTTGCTCATTTCGAGCTCATTATACAGAACTGTTTCAGTAACCACTTTCCACAACGATGGATGTGTCGTGAAACTCATCCTTGGCCACCACGCAAGCCAGATTTCAATCCATTAGATTTCTTTCTGCAGGGTTACATAAAGACCATTGTTTACAGACATTCTAGCAGTACAAGAGAAGAATTATCATTCATAGACAGAATGTAGATAAACGTGGTCAGACTTGCATTGAAGTTAATGGCCATTTGGAGAATCTTTTAAGAATATGTACAATTTTGTTTTTATTACACAGAGAGTATTATTAGGTAACTTGGTAAAATATAATAATTATTAGTAGTAGGTAAGTACTGCTTATGTGCTGTAAAAAGGGTACATTTTATCGACAGGAAACATAGTAGCGCAAATATGGAAAAGTCTTACTAATTAACTGATACTACAATTGCAATTTCCACAAATTACGTTTTTTGAAAACTGTCCGACGCGTTTCGACTAATGTCTTTGTCTCAGTCTAGTTCCTTGACAAGGAACTAGACTGAGTCTAGTTCCTTGACAAAGACATTAGTCGAAACGCGTCGGACAGTTTTTTTAAAAAACGTAATTTGTGGAAATTGCAATTGTAGTATCAGTTAATTATTATAATGAATTTCCAACAAGTATCGGCCGAATCAATTCAGTATTTGAAAAGTATTACGAAAAAAAAAAATGCCGACAGCACCCTCCGCAAAAGTTGGCAACACGTACACACTCTAATATTGTTCAGCTTCTCGTGAAATCCTCGGTGTAAGTATTAAATTTTAGCTTAATCGCCATTTTGGTTACTAAAAATTATAAAATGTTACATCGTTTATGTTCTTCTTTAGGGTATCATACACTTTTAAGGAAACACTTATGTACTACGATATATTTGGTTTAATCGCTGTAATATAACATTAGAAAACTGTAATTGGGCTGTGCCCATTACTTTCTAGACACCCTGTACATAACAGTAGTAGCCCTTTATTTGGATCCCAACAAATTACTTCGTGGCGTAAAAATCGAAATCAATTTTCAATTTAACAAATTGATTCCTCTTGTTTCAATGCAACTTAGAAATAATTCTTCTTATTTTGTCTTATTATGTAAAATCTATATAAGTAATGAATAAACTTAAGACACATCAAGTCGTCAATAAAAGTGTTAAAATAATACAATTATCGTAATCAATTTTGCAACATTTTTCATCTGCCAAATTGAAACAATAAAAGAAAACCAATAAATGACCCATGCCAAAAATAATTATTTACAGTATTTGAACAGATTCGCTAAACTTCATTCAAATTTTGCTAGGTCACGAACGTAAAAATTTGTAATCACTTTCAGAACTCCACATGTCAGTCAAAAGCAAACAAGTTGAAACACGCTCGGCGCATAAATGTACAAAACGGGATAACAAAAAATGTCAGATACATGTGATAATATATGAGCAGACCTGTCACCGCAAACTAAGAGCTAGTAGGCGGTAAATAAATACTGAATACTCAACAATGTTGAGTACATTTAAACATAGCAAACTTTTTTTTGTTCCTGATTCTGACGGATTTTATTGATAGTTTAGCTACAATTTAGATTATTTCAATGGACTCTATCAACTGCGGTAATTAATAATATTCTCATATAGATAATAATCATTAACCCAAGATAAGAAAAATACTATTTCACTTTAGAACTTGTCATTCAAGGAAGCGTATCTAACGAGAACTCCTGGTTCGAAACGGCTGTCATACGTTGAATGATATAGTTCTAAATATGTGGATATATGTTTGTATATATATATATACTTATGTGTTTTTATATAAAACACTCGAACCATCTGTCAAGAGTATGGTATATGTTATAGCATAGTATGGCTTCATATACTTAAATAACTCACTAGACGGTAGATCTCACCGACATCTATTAGGTTCAATACACTGACTGTTGTCTTACTGAAGTGTATTACATCCAAGTATTTCACTTTAGAACTAGTCATTCAAGGAAGCGTATCTGACGAGAACTCCTGGTTCGTAACCGCTGTCATACGTTGAATGGTATAGTTCTAAATATGTGGATATATATCTGTATGTAAAAATAGTATACACAAAATAAAGAAACACTTACAATTCAGGATGGTAGTAAATCAAAATATATTTTTTGAATATTCTATAGTTTGCCCTAAAAATTCGCTTGCGTTTTTGTCTGCATACTTCTTCATAATGCTGGCTAAAGATCGTAGAAGTTTCCTTCCATCGTCTTAGAATGATCGATCTCACAACGTTTCAATAGCTTTGGATCTGCTATCGTGATCAGGTGAATGATGGGAAATTCAGATTATCCCTCGTTTTTATACCCACAACCAAGCAGATGCTCAAGAAGAGGTCTCCAAACATTTTTAATTTGGACACATTATGTATGCCGTCTCTATGAATTTTCTTTTATACCAGTGCTCCTCCCTGTGAATCAGTGAATCACCCTTGCCCAATCCCAGTTGATGTTATGGTGTTCGGTCCATGCGTGATTCGCTAATCCAGACTTTGTTAGCTCCCTCCTTTGAGTAGAACTATGCGGTGCTCCTTAACCCTGATGTTCGGTGGTCGCTTAGTTTCCCCAATGTAAAGATTGCAACATTCACAAGGTATGCTGTATATAAAGTGTTGTGGAACTGCAGGATTATCCGGCTTTGTTTTTGTGATCATGCTCCTCAAGGTGTTGTTGCTTTTGATTCCATATCCATGTCAAATACGTCTAAGTTTTTCTGACAAGTCTTTAATGTATGGTAGAAATACTTGTTGATGATGGTTTCCGGATACCAATTCGTCAAAAGGTCTTCTCTGTTCCATTTGTTCTTCTTTGAGGGCTTCTGGTGTGCTGCAAATATTTTTGGCTCTATGAAGGAGTGTTTAGATGATGCTAGTTTTCGTTGTTAATGGGTAGTTGTAGTGTAGGTATAACTCTGTGTGTGTAGCTTTCCTGTACACTATTGTTTCGATTCTGGACCTAGTCCTTTGGAACTTCACATCAAGGAATGGTAGGCACCCACTCTCTTCGTTCTCCATTGTGAATCTGTTGGATGTTTGTGAACGGTTTAGATGCTGCAGAAATGCCTTTAGTTCTCCCTCTCAGTGTTGCCAAATAATGAAGGGGTCGTCGACATGCCTTAACCAGAGTTTGGGTTGCTTCTCGTACTCATTCAGTAAATTATCGTCGAACCATTTCATGTATATGTTGGCGATAACAGGAAGCCCTGAAAGTAGCAGTTCTTGAGGCAATATTGTAATAAGCCCATGATTGAATTTATTATTGGCAGATCCGTCCTCTCTATCAGGATGTCGTCTTCAGTAAGTTTTTTTCTCACTATGTCGAGAGATTTGTCTAATGGCCCTTGTTCCATGGATCCGATGATTTCGACAAAATGCTTTGAATCTAAAAGTTGGATGATTGGTAAAAGGAACTTTGATAGTCCTGCTGTTGGTGAATTTCGTGAACTGGTAATCGGTCTGAAAGATACTCCAGCCTTGTATCTTGGGCAGTCCATAAAGATGTGATGGTTTGCTGTAATGTTGCGTCAATTTTCTCCTTGTCTATGTCGGTTAAGTATATAAATAAATTAATTCCAAAAAATTACGCGGTCCAAATCCGGAAAAAAGCTGTGACTCTGGCCGCGAAAACCTACGTTCTCATACTACTAATACTATTAAATTTACATATTTTTAACTATCTTCTAGTTTATAAATATAAAATAACGTTCTAGTGTACGATTCTGACTGTCGGAAGCTGAACGCGAGATCAACTTCACATAACAGATTTTTCCATTTCAAACAGAAATATTACAATTCATGTTGATGTTCTCTAATGAAATGTTCGCTCGAGTTGGTTTTCAAATTTCGAACATAAATACAAAGCCCGGGAGAACTTGTTCACTTTTTAGTTGTACTCGCTTATGAAGCCCAGAAACGTTTCCTCAAGAGTATAAGTTAAGTATGTTGCTCGTGAAGTTCAACCACGTTTTAAGATGTAACTTGTATTATGTTCGCCGGCAGATACATTTTGCTTCTAAACTCTTGAAGGAACAGATTAGTAATTCGTGCTTGCAAATTTAGTTTCGTCGCCCCCTTTAATATTCCCTCATTCAAGCGAACTAAGCTCCTTCCACTGTTCTATATTACATGAGATCGTTCGACCTCTATAATACGCAATGAATCAATTTCGTACCGATCACAGGAAAGCCAAATGTATGCCTAATTTAATCGGAATTGAGATTCAACAAAAGGTCCTAATCCTAATTAGGATATTGAATTATTCACGTATCGTACAAATCACGATGCATAGGCACTGGCCCTTTGTTGAAATTTTTTCACTAACATACTTGAAAGTTTATATCAGAAGTTCATTAAGTTATATTAACTAATATCGTTAAATTAGCAGACAAAGCGCGACTGAAAAATAAACTGATATTCAAGTAAAGCAAATACTTTTTTACAGAAAATAAGTACTTTTCAAAAAGCACCGACCCCAAATAATATATATTTAAAAAACAACCGACTCAAAATGAAAATAATTTTAAAATCGTGCACAATAAATCACAGCTTCCTGACATATCTTGACTTTTAAATTAGGAATGATATTTACTATAATAAATTCGGACTTTTACCTCTCTCTCTATCCCTTTAATACGAGGGCAGCCTTTTACATTTCGGGATTGGACAACCCTAGTGTTGCAATCTGACAACTGACAGCTCTATCGTAAAGTTTGACATTTTTGAGGTTATACGTACTCAGAACGTTTTGACATGCGAGCGCTATGTGTTGTTTACAGTAACTTAAAGGATTCATCTCGACCAAAAAATGGAATTAAATCGTGAACATTTTCGTGCGATTATTTTTACAACTTTCGAAGTGGATTAAGTCAGCAAGAGTGCATGGATGAACTTAATTTAATTTTTGGCGATGAAACTCCATCAAGGACCATTGTTTATCGATGGTATGGTGAATTCAATCGAGGTCGTAGTTCACTTCAAGACGAATTTCGTGAAAGTCGTCCAAAAACAGTTGTTGTTCCGGAAACCATTGATGCTGTACGCGAACTGATATTGCAAGATCGTCATGTGACCTATCGTGAGACTGAGTCAACCTTACACATTAGTGGGACCAGCATACATTCAATATTACATATACATTTGAATGTCAAAGAAATTTGTTCGCGTTGGATCCCACACAATTTGTCAATCGTTCAAAAAAAAGGCTCGTGTCGATTGGTCGAAAGAAAAGCTCAAAAAATACGATCGCCGTGCTTCAAAAAACGTTTATGACATAGTGACAGGTGATGAATCGTGGATTTACGCATATGTGCCCGAAGGAAAACAGCAGTCGACTGTATGGGTGTTTCAAGATGAGCCGAATCCAACAAAAGTTGTTCGCGCACGAAGCACTTCCAAGCAAATGATCGCCTGTTTTTTCGGAAAAACTGGACATGTCGCAACCGTTCCACTAGAACGACGCAGAACAGTCAACTCTGAGTTGTACACAACCATTTGTTTGCCAGTTGTCTTCCAAGAAATGAGGAAAACCAACCGCCGAAGACGGATCACTCTTCACCACGACAATGCGAGCTCTCACACATCGGCTCAAACAACTGCATTTTTGACCACTCAAAACATCGATTTGATGAGTCATCCGCCGTATAGTCCTGACTTGTCACCAAATGACTTCTTTTTATTCCCGTACGTTAAAAACAAACTGAGAGTTCAACATTTTGGACACCTGAAGAAGCGGTTGCTGCGGTCAGAATGCATGTTTTGGAGATACCTCAATCGGAGTGGAAAAAGTGCTTCGACAATTGGTTCAAACGCATGCAAAAGTGTATAGATCTTCATGGGGAATATTTTGAAAAACAATATAAAGCGATTTTCGATGATTTAATATTTGTTTTTGTGCTCTCATCCTGAAATATAAAAGGCAGCCCTCGTATGTATTCATTTTAAATTGTTAAACATACTTTTAGAATTTATTGTTATTTTTTTATTATTTGGACCATTTCGTGGTCAGCCAATATAACTTATTTGTCTATCATTTACTGAAGCACCTTACAATAATACTATAATTAAACTATATTGCAACCGCCCTAATATATTTTTTAAACCACCCTGTAAAATAAATAAATTCTCTCTACCCTATCGACAGTTTCTAATATTGTTTCGATCACCTTTTATACCTATAATATTACTTCGCCCCATATTTCAAGTATTCCATATATGCGCTGATGTTTAGAGAATAATTAAGCACTTGGCCCAATGTAGCTTGTCATTATTTATAATGCCCGGCCATTATAAATAATGCTCTCATTAATAACTTAGTTATTTACAACAATATTGCAAAACCATCCCGAACGTAACGTTCGTCATAAATATATATTGGAGTTGATTTTAAAATTTGTTGAGACGGGCTGACGGGCTGAGTAAGGAAAAAAGGGGTCCCATTGGAATTGTAAATGATGAAGGGGTGGCTGTGGTTACATTGGGCCATGTCCAACTTATACCAAACACGCAGTCTGTCCAGCAAATCTCTGCAGCTTGTTGTATTGGAAAACTAACGTTTTTAGAATTTTGCATAAGTACAAATTCCATCCGTACAAAATTAAATTACTTCATGAATTGAATGAGGATGATTGGGATCGAAGGAAAGAGAGAAATTATGACCCAGCGTATGATCGAAAACCCAAGTTTCTTGTACAATGTTTGCTTTCCGGATGAGTGTACTATTTCACTTTATGGGGAGGTTAACCGACATAACTGTAGATTTTGGAGTGATAGAAATCCTCATTTATTTCGAGAAGCTCATAGTCAACATCCGGTAAAACTAAACGTGTATCACAATATATTGGAAAATGAAATTAATGCATTGATAATAGAAAAATTAGAAAATGATCCTCTACTAAAAGAAGAGCAATTGCATTTCCAACAAGATGGAGCTCCTCCTCACTACGCCGCACCAGTTCGTTAATACCTCGATTTGGAATACCCTGGTCGCTGGATTGAAAGAAGAGGTTCTATAGAATGGCCTGCCCGATTACCTGATCGGAACCCTTTGGATTTTTTTGTGGGGATATGTTAAATCCAAAATTTTTATGACAGCCTGAGAATTTGGACGAACCATGTCAGAGAAGGCTTTCAGTCAAGGTTGTACTATTGTATGGAAGTCAATGGAAGACCCTTTGAACATTTGCTTTAGATGCATTGTATTGTAATGTAAATTGTTTTTTTAATATTCTTTTATTATTACATGTACATAATTGCAATAAAAAATTTATTACGACCGTAAAAAGGGCTTTCAAATGATATACTAAACACCTATTTTCCCTATCTTAAATCTCAATATCATTTCATTGGCCTGTTTATGTTGAATGCGCGCAAGCGCTGATTCACCTCAAAAAATTTTCCCTCTATTCGTGTGAGATGGAATACCCTATATATACAATATCTCAAATAATGAATTTATTCCCGTTGTTCCATGCTGTATATTCACATATCACACCTCTACAACATTTTCTTTGGAGAAGAACTAATTAGCAGAAGTGTTCAAGGTAATGTACAGCATTCCATTAAATATAAATTGTGACTGTTTAAAAGTTGTAACATATTATTTTTAGTAGTTTGCTATGTATTTATAGTGAAACTAGCTGAAAGATAAACTAGTCGTTGTGAACATTCTGAAACAGAAAAATCGAGGTACCTTAAACTGAGTATTTTTAGGAAGTTTCCAATTTACATAACAATACATTGGAACTCCTGAGAATAAATACATTTACCGTAAAGCCGCTCGTTTCAGTTGAAACGATTCAAACTAGAAAAATAAAAATATTAATTGAGTGATGTCCATAAAAGAACGCCGAAATGTACAATTCAAGAGGTTTGATAGTATTCGCCTTCTTATTCTATTTGAGTCAACCAACCCGTATTAGTGCCATTTATCAAACGAAGTATAATAGAATGACCAAACGGCAGATGTGCTCTTGGTAATTGCTTCTAAATTCGGCGGAAACAAAAACCATCTATAAATTATGTTGGGACTGCTTTCTCATCAGAAACAGAGGAATGGATATTTCTGCATGTATATAATATAATTTCATGGACGGAGAATGCAGCATACGAAATATTTTGTGAAATTTCACGAGAAATACTATTCCAGAATATATTGCGTTGGTTCAAAAGACGATTGAGAAATAAACAAATATGTATTGTAAATGCTGGGTTTAGGTTTTGTGTGAACCTTTTTGGAAACGTTGAGTCAATAATTCCGTATTCAATTTTCAGTGGTAACTGTTTCAAAACGGAATGATCTGGGAAAAAATTAACATTTAAAATATAATTAAATAGTTCAGTTTTAAATAATGAATCTTGGAATCTTGGAATACTTAATCTTGGTTCATCGATGCTGAGGCTGTGAGTGCCGTCACTACTATAGGTTACTCTCTATCATAATTAACTATCTGACTCGCTCCCGTGTTTTATTTTAATGTATGTGGTTAAAATTTTTAGAGAAATTCCTAGAATCCGACAGCAGCGCCAGCTAATGGGTTCAAGTGTAAATCTAACCAATCCATAACTACTCAAGGTCAAACAAAAAGTTTCATCATAATCCCTTCTGTTGTAACACCAACAACTTAGATCTTTTCCACGGGAGCAGTCCACGAGGTATCACCAGCACTGAAGACGTCCGTCGCAGTTGCAAATAAAACGTTCAGAAGAAATTTCCATAGATCACAGCAAATCAGCCGGAAAACTATAAGTTATCTAAAGAGAATATGAATTTTAAACATGTCTCCTTCCATCCTCACGAGCTAGTAGAGAATGCAGTAACAAGCGTAGGACTACAAACTGCATCCCCAATATCATGTCTAAAATCAGGAGATAAACTGAGCTCCATCCTTAGGTTTAGACTACAGGTACAGATTTTTCCACTGAGCGATAATGTCGAACTCCAGACATCCTTAGTAATATCTTTGGACGAAATGGAACAAAAAATCTTCTTTTTCACCGACAAAATGGAGTGATTCCTGTAAAACAGGTCGGATATATCGCAACGACCTGCACTGCAAACTCAATCAAGACCATTGGGATGGATTTAGTCCAATGATGTCAATCAGTTTACACAATATTTCACCATCTCAACAGAAAATGAACAATTTAATTTGAAAGCAAGCAAAGAGCAACATGAAATAAATAATAGCACAATAACATCTGGAAACATCCCAGCACAGGTATGGTCTAAAGTCGAAACTTCGAAAATATAACACTGACAGAGAAGCGATAACCAACCTTATTGCAAAATACTATGACGCTAAATTAAAGAACAACAGTATGAACAGATTAATTTTCACTCCAATAACTAAGAACCGCGCTCTAATCTTCAATAGACTCTTTAACTGGATTAGATAGCATCCCTCTTCTACTACTAAAAAGTGTGAACATCAGTTCACTGATAAAACTCCTAGAACTGTACTACAAAATCTGGCAACAACGAGAATTTCGGATCAAGTGAAACAGCCTATAATAATTTCTTTAAAAAATCACGAAAACGCACCGCCTGTACCACAATCATCAGAGGCCCAAATTACTAATTTACACATTATACATTCCTAGAAAAAATGATCAATAAAAAAAAGTTACTTCAAGGAAAACATATAAATTATGTCAACCAAGATTATGTCGACAGTTCAGCGTCGAACTACTGGTTGATCTCTTGTTACGTTTTCTGAAACGGGAGGTTTTATACTGACAATCCAAGATCAAGTAATCCAACTAAGAACTATCTGAAATATATCGTTAAAGACTCTTCAATCACCAACAACAAAGGCAGATGCAGCATATCAAAGGAGGTTATCAAGCATTTGCTGTAACTGAGTACAAAGAACGACATGATGTTCTGGAAAAAATACTGCACCAGAAACTAGCATTTGAACTTAAACTATCAGTCGCTAAGAATTCCCTATTGCATTCTAATAAACTCCGTGGGTTCAAAGTTATTTAATTTAAAAAAACAGATATTCACTTCACTTTCTAAAATTTTTATTCACACGTAAACATCAAATATTTTCAACAGCTGATTCTAATACAATAACATTGAAATCATAACAATAGGTAAGCTCTACTAACTAACTACTGAAATTAATATTGCTTTATATAGCGTACGCCGAATTTTCTGGTCGTTCTACCTTTGCTTGCAAGGCGTCCAGATACGCAGTATTTGCCCCATTGAAAAATTCCAGTCCTCTTGATTTTACTATCCCAGCGATTGATGTTTAATTGGGATGAATAATGCTTTACGTTGCTTTAGCCAGAGACAGCGTAGATAAATTTTATAACAATATATACAAATCCCAATCTGTTTTGGAAAATAACAACTACAAGCTGTACTGGGCCCGTACGGTACTGACACATTGAACTGTTATTCACAACAGACCAGACTTAGTTTTAGTAGATAAAGTCGCTACAAAAACATAGCAAACCCTAACAATAATAATGTAAATATTAAAGAGAGGCTAAAAAATAACAAAATACCGGGATTGGGAATTTTAAATAAAGAGGCAATGCAAAATGAACAACACACGAACTGTACCATTTGTCACGCTAACAATAGGGTAGTCCCAATAACACCTAATAAACAATGTAAAATACCTCGGTCTGCACAAACATCTTTACAAATTTGTCTTGTTAGGAACAGTCAGGACGGTCAGGAAATTCCTGGGAAACTGCAGTCACGACACCAACCATGGGCCATATAGCAAGAGCTAAATCCTTTTGATATCTAGTATATCTGGGGTTTAGGTAATTTTCCCTCAGGAGGGTGCATGCCATAGATTGATTGGTCAATTCGTATTGAAAATATCACTTAATAAATTAAACATACCTATTGGAAAACCTTTGTGCCGAGTTGGCTATTTCTGTTGAATATTTAATTAGATATTTTGGATGGAAATTGGTTTTATAGCTATCTCTTGTATTTATATTTAGCCATAGTTTGTGTAGTATTTAATTCAATACTTCAATTATTTATACCATCACAACTGAATAAATCGATTAGCTGTATTTTATATGTAAAATAAGTTATTTATACTAAATAGAGTGGTCGTTAAAAATTATTTTTTGCGACGCCCTCTCAAAAGCTTTCTTTTGATGAAAAAACACAATTATTTTTTTTTTGTTTTTCTTAAATTCAGAACACGTGCCTCTCTACAGAGACACAATATCGATACTATTTTCAATACAGACAGAAAAATAAGCACGGTGTTGAGGACTCCAAAGATGAGGATCCCTTTAGAACAACAGGGACTGTACGAGATTCCATGTTCAGACTGCCATAAAACCTATGTGGGACAAACTAACAGAAGAATTCAAGCTAGGCGTGATGAATACCAGAAAGCCATAAGAAAGCAGGAAAAAACAACATCCATTGCGGAACACGCCACCACGACGTCACACCGAATAGACTTTGAGAACACCAGACTACTGGCAAATATAGAACACCCCAAATCAAGACTCGTAAGAGAGGCAAATGAAATAGTGAAGAGGCCTCACAGTCTAAACACAGGCAATGAAATCCAGAACTTATTGAATTGTTGGAAAATTCTATTAAATACCGTACCGGCCCGGACCCGTCCTATAACAAATCAATCGGAAATAACCAATCGGCAAGCGGTAGGCGTGGTCACTGAGCGCCAAGGGCCATTCACACGCAGCCGTTCACGGTGCCAACCGACAGGCGCCGAGCCGCGACTATATAACAGCGCGCGCGTTCCTGAAAATCTTAGTATTCGAGTAACTAGAAGCGAAAGCAGAAGACTACGAGAATTATGCAAACCGACCTGAAGGGGGCAGATGTGACTCTGCCGAAACGTCATTTTACCATCGATCCCGGCAGGGATCTGTTATCAACTACGCGGTTGAATTTCCGGAAACCACCGACCATATTTAGTGCCCGCAAAAACTTATATGTATATATATATATATATATATATATATATAAATATGTTTATGTGTGCACATGACTATATACATGTGTTTGTACATAAGGTGTCACTGCTTAATAAATCATTCATTTTAATCTCAAACCTTAATAGTTTATTATATTCTATGTTGTAGGTATCTGTTTTTTTTCTTGTTTTAGTATCATTAATTATTTTATTTCGGTATCTACATTGTTCTTCCCTTTGTTTTTTATTTGTTTTTTTTTATTACATATATTTTTTGATATTTAATGTGATTTGTTACTTATAAACATTTGCATATAGTTGCATTAGGGTTAAGTGTAAGAGTAGCTTTCTGGCTAAACTTCACCAAAATATAATGTATCTTAATAAAAACTTTATTTATTTATTAAATATAAAAAATAATAAAAGTCAAAATAAAACTCATAAATAACAATTTAAATTTAAAAAAATCCCAGTTTGTTTGGTCTACTGAAATTGATATTTTGATATTAATATTACGTTACTACAAACGATGTTTTAATATCTAGATTTCTTCTCGTCAAGCCTCAAATAAGCTTTCTTTCGTATTTTTAATGCTTTCTCTTTTATAATCATCTAATGTTAGAATGAGGAATTGTTGAGGATTACACTCAAAAATTGACTTAGATCACGTATTTTTGAGGGGGCGTCGCAAAAAATTTAACGACCACACTAATACTCAAGCTATATTAGAAAAATCATTACGGGTTTTACGAATTACTAGAACGTCACAATAAAAGCATATTCCACATGATGATTAGTCATCCCATTGTTACAGAGCAACAAATGATCGCGTTGGCCATCTCTTTATATCGCCATAAATGATTCGGACTTTATTTCTGTGCACCATCGATCAACTTCATGCATGCCATTACTCCTTCTAGACATGTGTGTCATAAATGCGATATAATACCTCTTGGATTAAGCCCATGTAATTCATGTTAGATTTATATCGCTCCTGTTCATTTTCTATTTCTCTCGAGACTGCGAAGGCTTTCGTATTCCCAGTAAAATTTTATTATGCTCGTCTGACAAATATCGTATCCGCAAACATCCTCAAATTGATCCTGACATCTGAATGTTTCCTCTGGATATAAATTACAATATGCATTCCTTTAAAAACAACTTTATTTCGTTTCAAAAGTTTTTCACCGTCTACAAAGTTAGATGTGCACCTTCTGTAATAACGTATATCTCATATGCAGTAATGCGTTCAAAACTTGAATATTGAGTTGAGGTATTTTTGCTCTCTGACGCTGCCAAAACATATCGAATTATATACGGTGTAAACGGTTTGAGTGCAAAGATTTTGAGGATCACTACTTCAGGTCAAAACAAATAAAAAGGCTTTATAACATTTTCAGAAATAAACCACAGTTTTGCCAAAAAAAAAGTTAGAAGTTACGTAGCCTTTATTACAGTCAATAATAGACTATTTCCGGCTTCAAAATTCTTGTAAATACTCAATAGCTTATACACTTGTAATAACTGTATAAACAAAGAAAATTAATATTTAAACTCTAACTATTCTGTTATAATTTGCCCTACGTTTCTCCGAACCAATGTGGCAACATAGCATATGTCTTAGTACTACATCTGACCGCTGCCACGATTGCTTTTTTGCTGCATCGGTTTTTGTAAGAAAGTGAAACTGATTTTTTTTGCGTGATATTTGTGGGGAAAGCAGATGTAATAGCAATAATCTTTATGTTTTTTTTGAGCAATAACACTACAATCGAAATAAAACGACGTATATTCATGGAAAACCAAACGTTTCAAAGTCTATTCTGACTTCGTTGTCAATGGCTTTATATTTATTTACAATAAAGAATTCCATTCACAAAAACAAAGATATTTACGTAAATTTAACCAACTTCTTTTAAATAGAAACATAAAAAATAACACACGTGAAAAAAACCTTACTGTAACAAAAACTCTCATAAATCTTTCACATAAACAGCTAAATGCTACTGAAACTTCAGTATTACAAAAAGGACTTAACTTTGCAGTCACTCCAAAAACAATACCTAATTTTGATATAATAAGTGCTATAAAGAGCAAAAATTGAACTCGAAAAACCTATAAATATTAAAAATTACCTTACTATTAATGAATTATGTGCAATTACAAATTTAAAAAATGAAAATTCTATAAAAATTTTACCTGCTGAAAAAGGAAATGCAACAGTAATTTTAAATAAAACTGATTACGATGACAAAATTCAAGATATAATATACCAAGGACAATACACTAAACTAACAAAAGATCCAACAAGCTCAATAGAAAACAAAATATACCGTATACTGTACAACTACAAACATGAATTCACAGACTAAGAACGTACTTACTCCACACTATACTAAACCACCACATTTCTATGGGTTACCAAAAATTCATAAACCTAATAATCCCTTAAGACCAATTAATAACCAAGAAAATCCCTAAAATATATTAAGTAAATTATTGTCAATCCGGCAACGTCGCTCGCGTTCGAAGCAGATTCACTCTTAGCGCGAATAATAAAGGAATGACTACGCCGACAAAAAAATAAACACCTGTGTTTTTGTATTGACTGATGATATTGACCTGAGAATTAAATAAAAATGTATGAAATATTTGAAAATATTTGAAAATATTTACGTTTTTAATACAAGGTATTGCAATGAGAATTTGTATTTGGCGGTTTCTTTTATGCAATTATACAAAGTAGGGTAAATATGATATTCAACTCAAGAGAGATCTGTACATGTAGTTTTGTACCAGTTAAATTATTCGAAGAGTCATTATTACTGATTTAATTAATATTATTTATATTAGACAAGTAAATATGTAATCCTACTTACCGAATTTATTATAATGATAGAACTGAATTGAAACAACGGATTATTCACAGCAAATGTTCAAAATGCCCACCATTACTATCGACACAAGCACGACACCGTTTAATCCAATTTTCACGTATGGGAGAAAAAATTCCTGGAATATTTCGGATTTCGTCATCAGCGTCAAAAATGCGTTGTCTAAGGTCATTCTCGTCAATAATTGGAGTCGTGTAAACCTTACTTTTCATGTGTCCCCATAAATAGAAATCTAAAGGATTGAGATCAAGAGATCTTGCTGGCCAACGTGTATGTCCGTTTCGACCAATCCAACGACGGGGAAATGTTCTATTTAAGAAGTCGACAACTAGATGACTTGCGTGGGCAGATGCTCCGTCATGTAAGTACCACATATTGGAACGTGTTTGTAGGTTCACTTCATCTAACAAATCTGGTAGCGTGTTGTTCAAAAATAAAGGTAATTCTCACGTGTCAAACGTGCAGGCAGTATAAATTGGCCCAACCAAGTATTCACCTACTATTCCAGCCCACACGTTAACTGAGAATTGGTGTTGAAATACTGACTGGCGTATTTCGTGCGGATTTACCTCAGACCACGAATGCGTATTATGAAAATTTATTATACCATTCCTATTAAAACTTGCTTCATCTGTTGTTAAAATATTGTTCACAAAATTAGGAAAGTGTCGATGTTTTCTGAGGAACCAACGACAGAAATTGAGTCTTGGTTGAAAATCATCAATTGAAAGCCCTTGAACCCGCTGCATGTGATATGGATAGAGCAATTGTTCCCGTAATGTTCTATGAACAACAGTGTGAGAAATTTGCAGCTCACTTCCAATACTCCGTGTGCTACGATATGGGTTGATGTCGATAACATCTATTATTTGAACCTCAGCAGCTAAGATACGATTATGTCGCTGTGGTCCGCGATTGTTTATTTGTGGTATTACACTACCTGTTTCCAGAAGCCTCTGCGAAACAGCTACGAATGTCCTAGCATTGGGCAGGCGTCTGTTTGGAAACCTTTCCCTGTATAACATTCTTGCTATTCTACAATTACGTCTGCTTTCCCCATAAATTAAGAGCATGTCATGTCTTTCCCTAATTGTATAATCGACCATTATTTATCACAAATAAATACTGTCGCATTATTCTTAATTTTCGAACTTACACACTAATCACAACCGATTTTATTTATTTAAAAAATATATTAAATGGAAAGCAAACCACGAAGTCTACATCAAATACTTATCATTCAAATCACTTTACCGTTTATCTATTCTTATTTACAAGAATCGAAATCGCAAAAAACAATCGTAACTCTCAGTCGCCGTTAAAGTAAAAAATGTAGTAAATAAGTTGGTCTGTATGCCACGTTGCCATATCTGAGTATTTGCATCTTTAGATTTACCGACATTTTGAAATCGAAATTATTGTATTATTCACTGTAGCAAGGGCTACAGAAAATCTAACTTTATGTGTTCTTTTTGGCAAAACTATAGTTTATTTTAGAAAATGTTATAAAGCTTTTTGATTTGTTTTTGCCTGAAGTATTGTTCTTCAAAATCTTTGCACTCAAACCGTTTACACCCTGTTTAAGTATAACGGATATTGCATTAAACGAGCAAAATTGTACTCTAGAGTAGGTGATCATCTTCTGTTAGTTGATGCAGTGTTTTTAGCTGGAGGGATGAAAGACATTTTTAATACTGTTTTATTAGGTTTACGTGTATGTATGTATCTATGTTACGGAAACTTTCAAAGTAATTTTCATCACCTTAAAGAAGTCTAAAAATTGGCCCAAGTTTCAAAGGCTGATGACAATACAATTCTTTAAGATGAATTTTCTCGTTTGTTGTCTTTTTTTTCACTGTTTTTGCTTAAATGCCAATCATGAGACTAATATGTATGAACAAGCTCCATCAGACGCCAAAGAATTGTCACAATTTTTTAAATAAAGTGTAAGTTTGTAATCAACTGATTAATAATACAACTGTATTACTCAAGCCATCATCAATTCTTATCACAAAAGGTTAATCAACTTTCTATGTAAAAAGTAATCTATCTGTACACATAGTTTCTTGACCTTGTGAAATGGTGAAACTTTTTTGACTGAATGATGATTTAAAAAAAGTCAAAATGTTGCCAGAATAAATTTACTGGAACCAGTAAGCCTATTAACGGATAAGTTATATAACCTCCAAAATAATATTGCAAATGTACTGATTTCAGTCTAAAAAAGTAAAGGCATAGCGAGGAAAAATTATTATTCAAAACATGCTTTTTTTACCGCCCTAACATACTTTCATTTGTTCGACCCCGTACGAATTTGCTAAAATTGTGCAATAAAAAAAGGTTCCAATTAAACAACTCCGCCGTCATACAAAGCGAATGGAATCAATATTCTCTCCGTTGGCAGCGGAAGTTTTGTTTGGACACAGTGTTACGAAGTTCGAACTGTTCAAGTGACTCAAATAACTGTATCTTATAATAGAAAAAAAATGTAAAGAATAATTTTTAATTGGTAACATAACTTACCGATGGGAATACTACCATTTTTGTTTCGTCATTATGAGCTCACCTGCAAATAAATAAATATATATATATATATATATATATATATATATATATATATATTCTCACAAAATCATTTAACTAAATTTCTACAAAGTTGAAAAAATATATGTTTGTGATCTTAACAATGTAATTAATATTTTCAGGTCCAGACTTTTCCCACAACAAGAGAATGAGACAACACCTATGCAGGGTGTTTTGCTAATTTAATATATTTATCCTTAATTCCCAGATTTTTTCATATAAACTTTTGTAAATTTGTTATTTTTCAGTATATCTTCACCAAATGTCCACAAATGGCGAGGTTCCATAAAAAAGTCATTAAGTTAAACATTGTATCACATTACAAAAAAAAAGAAGTGCATCGAGAACTTCGAATGCTTACAAAAACTTCTCTACTTCAGTCCCTGTCCAACGATATATCACACGTATTGGAAAGTAATTAGTGTTATAATAAAATTTGAGATAGTAACTTCCACTACTACGGATGCATCTCATCCCGCATTGTTTCAAAAGCAACAATTACTCTTTCTCTTAACTGATCATTGGTTTCTAGTTCTCTCTCATAAACGAATTGCTTGGCTAGTCCCCATACAAAAAAGTCAAAGGGAGTCAGGTCTGGAGACCTTGGAGGCCAGAGTATATAGCCAGCTCTCTCAATCCACGCGTTTGAACTGATATGTCCAGGAGCACCCTGGCAGTTCGTCTATAACATCCTAGACAGCCAAATTTTTTGAACATTATTGGTCTGTCTTCCAATGGGACGTCATCTAATAAGACTGATAGTGTTCATTAAAAATTCAAGTCATTTACGAGATAGAAATAAAAACCAAGGATCAGTTAACATCCTGTGATCATTCTTCCCCATTTTACATATGATGAATAATCTAAAATTATTCAAATATTGTCTCCCCCGAAAAATGACAGATACATCAAATGCCCTTTACATCTGTTTATAAAACAAACAGTTATATTAGGAGACACATTTGTCTTCTCTTGCGTACATTGCCAAAAAATGTATAACAAATATTCAGTGACTCTTCATAAACTTTACTTTGTGTTTGTATTTGTTCAATACTACAATTTCTATAAAATTCAAATTCTGTTAAGGTCAAATTTTAAAAACGGTAAAAAATCAAAAATTGATCGAAAGCGATTATCTTTTAGGTATATGTCTGAGCAAAAAAACTAAACATTTAATTGCCAATAAGGTTCTTGATGAACTTCATTCATCTTCTTCGTTATAGTTTTATTTTGTAGATAATAGGATAAATCAGCTGACGTACGAATTTAAAAGCCAAACCTGCCTAGACTATACAACAATACACCCCACAACAGTGGAATTAAAAATATATTAAATACCTTTAGAAATACGAGGTTATATATTGCACATCAATAACTATGTTATCAGGTTTTGACAGAAAAAGTTCCATAGAACTTTTAAATGATTTGTTACCGGAATCAATTCTGCATTAATCCACATATTGTACGCGTACTTGTTACAAAAATGTATAAAAATATTTTGACAACGTATATGTAACTGACATTCTCGCAGGGTTGTTGTTTGTTGCATTCTCGATCAAAGATGATAAATTCAAAATTGATATGAGCAGATTCAAATATTAGTGTTCATAAAAAAAATGGAAAAAAAATACCATAAATACTGCTACATATTATAAAAAATTCATCAAAACAAGTTTCAGTAAAAAATAATCACTATATTTGACATAACAAACAGCTATTTTAGTTATGTTGTGAGTAAAATATATAAAGCATATTCGTGAGTAGTATTTGGCCCAAGTTAAATTGGAATGTACGATTTTACGGGGAAACATTTTGTAATTCCCAGATGGGGAATAGGATAATCAACATCCCAATATATTTTGTTTGTTAGTAGGGATAACATACTTAAGCTTATACACACACACACACAGATATATATATATATATATATATATATATATATATATATATATATATATATTTGATTGAGAAGTCTTGGGTTTTTGGGACCATTGAAATAATTCTAATTTAGTTTTTCGTGGTAATTATTATATTTTACATACGTTTCGACCAATTCTCGGTCTTTTTCAAAAATTTTCTTTTTTGTAAAATTAATGACAACATAATTTTACACACACTTAACCACTGTAAATAAACTTAACATATTTGAAAAGTATTGCGCCACTACAACTAAATTTATCTGCCTGCCTTATGATAGTCTTCGGGCCGAAGAGGCGAACACATCTTGCATATTGACTATCATAAGGCAGGCAGATAAATTTAGTTGTAGTGGCGCAATACTTTTCAAATATGTTAAGTTTATTTACAGTGGTTAAGTGTGTGTAAAATTATGTTGTCATTAATTTTACAAAAAAGAAAATTTTTGAAAAAGACCAAGAATTGGTCGAAACGTATGTAAAATATAATAATTACCACGAAAAACTAAATTAGAATTATTTCAATGGTCCCAAAAACCCAAGACTTCTCAATCAAAAATATATAAACCGAGGACCGAGAACCATTTGGAAAGATAAAACAATTGTTCCCTTTCCACATAAATATATATATATATATATATATATATATATATATATATATATATATATATGTTATATAAGTTATTCCATCGACTTATGTGAAACCATCTAGCAACAGTTCCCAAGCTGAGTCAGCATCCACGTGTCGTCTCAGGTTACCTTCGACGACGTACATCCGTGAGAACAGCAAACGCTGCGACAACTTAGTCAGCATTATTATGTTATAAATTGTTCAATTGCCTTATGTCTGCATTCATTGTTACTTACAGATTTGTCTAGTTAGTTTAACACTCATTTTGTCTTTTTAATTGTTATATAAAGTTTTATTATTTTCATTGTTATTTTCAAGTAATTATTAAAAGTATTGTGCAACTATAAATAAAATCTTTTTTTTAAAAGATAAATTTTGAAAGTGTGATATAACAAATTGGCGCAGTCAGTAGGATCCGTCTAACGTTACTAGAATACGAGTACTCTAACTGGTAGCGGCGGATTCCTATCCCTCAACGGAACAACGAACCTGGAAGAAGTCCTCACTGCAATCAAACGTAGAACACGGCGCTTTCAATGTTCCTGTTGATGTAAGTAATGGTGAATCGTCAGTCGTTTTAAGGAAATATTATTTGATTTATTTTATTGAACATTGATTTTTAATATTTGATATAATCTATTTGATTTGATTAATAATGATTTATTTTATTATTTGATTTTACGTATTTATCAATTTGATTTTTATTTTGATATATTTGATTCAAATGAAACATTGATTTATTTCATTAACTGAATTATTTTATTCTATTGATATATTTATTTGATTTCTTTTTATTGATATTGGTATATCTGATTTACTTATTTCATTGATTTTTTTTTTTATTTTGAATAACTGATTTATTTGAATTTACTATTTTAATTGGTTACCATACTGTTCTATCATTCAAACAATCGTTATTCCCATTAACGTATTCTACAGTTTATTAATTCTCTATACCCTTTAACATTTTATTCTATAAACTTTACACTCCAATTCATTTATATCGATAAACATGGCACAAGCTTCACCAAATTCAGGTACACCTGAAACAGAAAGATACCGGTTAACGGAGATATTTTCCGTTATACCCGAATTTGAAGGCGACCAAATTGCCTTGGGAACCTTTATAAACGCGTGTAATTGCGCTTATAACATGTCCACGGCGGATCAAAAATATTTGTTAGTGATCCACATCAAGAATAAACTCAAAGGGAAAGCGGCGCAGTTGATAAATTCAAGGAACCCTGGATCGTACCTTGAAATCAAACAACTACTGACATTGCATTTCGGAGATTCTCGTGATCTCTCGTCATTAATTCATGACCTACAACGTCTAAAACAACTGTCAAACGAGTCCCCATTAACGTTCTACAATCGTCTCCAGGTATTGAGTGCGAAAATGCACTCCTGCATCCACAAAACGGCTGGGCTTAGTCCAGAACAAAAAGACGCCCAGACCACTCTAGTGGATACAATGGTTATGAACACCCTTCTTACGGGATTAGAACCCCGTTTAGGTCAGGAAATACGTGCCAGTAATCCTAAAGACCTTCTAGAGGCACACTCCCGTATTAGAAGAGAGCTCCAACTGTCTTATTTCGAGGATCAGAAAACAAACAAATCTGTTACTCTCAAACCAAATTTCCCACCTCGAAAGCCGACACAACCACTTAAGTGTCTTCATTGTGGTCGATTAGGCCACATAGCCGTAAACTGCCGATTGAAAAATCAAAACAATTCTCAACAATTCAATCAAAACCATAGGCCAAATCCTGTTGGACCTAACCAACCAACAAGGCCAAATTTCCCCTCAAACACACCCCCTGTTCAACAAGGACAACAGTTTCGTCCACAAAACTTTCAGAGACCCCCTTTTAGGTCTCAAATGAACCCAAATTATTCTCGTCCTTCGGTTATACAGAATAACCCGAATAACCGTCCTGAAAGGACACATCATTTCAATCAACATCAAAATGATTGTTACTCACAATATTCGGATTATTATACAGATAATTACAATACTTATGATTACGAGGATGATAATCAAAATTATTCAGGCTTCGAAGAAACTTTTGACGATACCCCTGTCGAGCCTTTTAATTGTCACGATTATCAGGATTTTCTAGCGCTTCCGAGCCTAGATCAACCTCCCGATTCGACAACAACTTTGTGCGAAGTCGAAACCCAGATTCGAAACCTCAATCTGGACGACTTGAACCCCGACTTGAACTTCCCGGAGCAACTATTTCTTTAAGTCCACTTCTTACTGTGAACTCTAAAAATCTATATTATATTCTTGACGCTTCTTCTAAATTTAAACTTCTTATTGATACCGGAGCTGGTATCTCTATCTTCAAAGAAAATACCGTAAAGAATTTCACCCAAAGATCTCCTGAAAGGGTAACTATTCAAGGTATTACCCACGAAAAAATTCCCATCTCACAATCAACTTTAATCCCATTCGCTCCACGTAACCCACATAAAGTTTTCATATACGATTTGGACATTGAGTTTGACGGCATACTAGGATTAGATTTTCTTGAACACTATGAATGCATAGTTGACTTAAAATCTAAACAGCTAATAACAAATTTTAAAACCATCCCTTTACACAAAGTTCCCGATAACGATCAACCCTTGACTGATGTACCCGACACACTCAACGTTAAGCCTAATATTACTTCACAAACACCTACACAAAACAAAATAACCATTGAGGCACGCACAGAAAAGATCTTTAAACTTAAATGCGATCTTTCTAACATCGACGCCATCTTACCAACTCAAGAAATTGACAGAGTACGACTTCCAAACGCACTCGTACACATTAACTCAAAAGGTGAATTTCTAACTTCCATTATCAACGCTAACGCGATGCCCAAAACAGTAACTTTTTCTGATTTAAAACTGGAACCACTTGACAAAACTCACTCTCTTCTGAATTTCAATACAGACGATTATCATGAACCCCAATACATAGACAGAAACTCGACTATTAGACAACAAATTAGAACTGAACATCTAAATGACGAAGAACGCGAACAAATCACTGATCTTTGTTTGGAATTTCAAGACATTTTCTATCTTGAAGGTGACGTCTTGACTTTCACTAACGAGGTTAAACATTCGATTGATACGAACAACGCAAAGCCCGTTTTCACTAAATCCTATAGATATCCTCAAGTACATAAAGAGGAAGTGAAAACCCAAATTGGAAAAATGCTTGAACAAGGTATCATTAGGCACTCCTCATCCCCTTGGTCCTCCCCTGTATGGGTCGTTCCCAAGAAGCTCGATGCTTCTGGTAAACAAAAGTGGCGAGTAGTTATCGATTACAGGAAATTAAATGAATTGACTGTAGATGATAAATATCCTCTGCCAAATATATCCGATCTTCTCGACCAACTTGGAAAGTGTCAATACTTTTCGACACTGGATCTCGCTTCCGGGTTCCACCAGTTGGAAATCCAAGAGGAAGATATTCCTAAGACTGGCTTTTCTGTCGAAAATGGTCATTACGAATTCGTTCGTATGCCATTTGGTTTAAAAAATGCACCTTCTACTTTTCAGAGGGTCATGGACAATATTCTTCTGGGTATACAGAATGAACGTTGTCTCGTCTACATGGATGATATCATCGTCTACTCTCCGACCATCCATGAACATATTTCCCGGTTGACAGAAGTTTTTAAACGACTTCGGAAGTCTAACCTAAAAATTCAACCTGATAAGTGCGAATTTCTTCGTAAAGAAGTGGCTTATCTTGGCCATCTTATCACACAAGAAGGTGTAAAACCAAACCCTTCAAAGGTTGAATGTATTCAGAACTTTCCGCAACCCCAAACTCCGAAAGACATCAAATCTTTTCTTGGTCTCGCTGGGTATTACAGACGCTTCATACCAAATTTTGCGAAGATCTCTAAACCTCTGACAAAACTACTCCAAAAAGACGTCAAGTTCATCTTTGACGCAGATTGCAAGTCTTCCTTCAATGAACTGAAGCAAGCCCTTGTATCTGACCCAATCCTGATATATCCAAACTTTGAAGAACCCTTCCTGCTCACTACTGATGCTAGTGCTTTTGCTATTGGAGCGGTTCTTTCTCAAGGCCCCGTGGGAAAAGATCTCCCTGTTGCATACGCTTCTCGCACCCTCTGTGCTGCAGAGACACGATATTCCACCATCGAACGAGAATTGTTGGCCATTGTTTGGGCTGTTAAGCACTACAGACCGTATCTTTTTGGGAGAAGGTTTACACTCCTGTGTGACCACCGTCCGCTTACTTGGCTCTTTTCCATCAAAGATCCTGGCAGTCGTCTAGCCAGATGGCGCCTTAAGCTAGAGGAATACAATTATAAGATTGAGTACAAGCCCGGCAAGGTAAACCAAAACGCAGATGCTCTTTCTCGCATCAAAATCAACCATTTCAAGCAATGTGCTGATTTCCTTTCCAAAATCAAAATTTTCGCTAACAACGAAACTGACTCCGAACAACCTGAAAACTCTGACAATGACGACGAACATGACGAAAGAATTATCGCTGAGTTTAATCGATTTGTTCAACTCTACAAAACTGAGTCAATAATCGATTATTCTAAAATTGAAATATCCAATTCCCAACTTCTAGACAAGTCCCACAAACGCATAGTTACATTCTTTTGGCAAAACAAAACTAACGACTTACACGACAAAATTATTGATGACTTTTTCGAAGAAGAACCTAATTTCAGTAATGACACTCTTAACATCATGGCCAGTAAATCTGTCAGGCATAGAAAATACTTAGTTGTACCTTTGCCCTATGACCCTGAAACTGTCGTCTCACATCTTTTCAAAATTATTTATACCAACCAAGACCAATTCAACGACTCCGAAACATACTGCATAGAAAATAACATAGAACTTCCCATTCTTGAAATTTTATCTTTCATTCTCTCCGACAAAGAAATCAAACTGAAAATCTGCCAAAACATTGTTACAACTCCTACCGAAGACGAAATTCCTATAATAATACAACAATACCACTCTGGTAAAAACAACCTCCATCGTGGCATTAACGAAACTATCAGACGTATTAGGGAAAAATACAATTGGACCGGCTTAATTAAAACTGTAGAACAATTCATCAAATCCTGCGAAACTTGCCAAAAGGTAAAGTTTTGTAGGAAAAACCTAAGTGCACCTTTTGTTATTACGGAAACACCCAAGACTCCTTTCGAACGTATTAACATTGACATCTTCGAGTATCCATCTAGAAATCATGCACTGACTATTAGGGATGAACTAACGAAATTTACACAAGCCTACCCCATAAACGACAAAACAGCTTCAACTGTCGTAAACACCCTTTTGATTTTCTTTCAACATTACGGCACTCCACTTCGCATCCATTGTGACTATGGACGTGAATTTGACAACGCTTTAATGCGGGATCTATGCCAACTATACGACATAAAACTGACATTCTCCAGCGTTCAACATCCCGAGTCAAACGGTTCTATTGAAAGATTTCACGCGACCTTAGCAGAAATGATAAGGGTAAATACAGCGGAACATCCAAACGAACATCCATTTAACGTCCTCCCTTATGCCATCATCTGTTATAATAACACGAAAAATAAAACCACCGGTTTCACGCCCTATGAACTCATATTTGGGCACACTTCAAGTAGGCCTCCAGAAACCCTTTACAACCAGGAAAAACTGATTTCGAAATACGTAAGAGACCTAAATAACAGAATGGACTATTACTACAGACTCGCCCGTGCTAAAACCGAAAGACAGAAAGAAAAATCTAAAGTGCGATTTGACCAACACGTTTCTACTAAACAACCCGATTACAAAGTAGGCGACAAAGTCTACGTAAAAGAGTCCCAAATCAAAAACAAAGCCGAAAACAAATTCAACGGCCCCTTCGAAATTACCGCAATACGAAAAAACTCTGCCACCGTCATAAATTTACAAACAAACCAAATAACTAAAGTTAACTTTGACAGACTAAAACCCTATTTTGAATAAATCCCTTTTTTCAGATTCTGTGGACTGTTTTCAGTCGTGAACCTTCAACAGTACTCCATTACGCCTGTTAGCAATACTATAGGAGTTTTCTTCCATGAAGAAGGCACCCTTAAAATTTCTAATGAGAAATGGACACTCCTTGTTTACAAAGATCTAAACCCCTTTCGAGACGCTATTTCTAACAACGACAATATACTGAACAGACTTTTAGAAACTATTAACGACAACAAAACTAACATTAAAATCTTCAAATCAAAAGTACAGACTCACGTAAGCCTCCTGAAACAAATATCAAAATCTGTTAACATCAAATATACAGAAATTTTCGCTGACACTGAGACTTACAGTACCAACAGAAAGAAACGCGGACTAATTAATGGACTGGGATCGATTTGGAAATCTATTTCCGGTAACTTAGATGCAACAGACGGAGAATACTTTAGTGACCCTATAAACAAAATTACTAAAGACCAACATCAAATTGAAAACTTAATGAAACGACAATTATCAGTAACAACTTCAGTCATTAAGAACCTTAACACCACAATACAAAAATTTCAGTCCGAAGAGAGAATATTTTCGGAAAATATCGAAGCAATTGGGAAGTCAATTGTGTTCATTACAGACGATCTTGCTTTTTATGAACTTCAAGCCAATGTCTTGGATTTGTGTGAAAGCTTAATGGAAAGTTACGTATACATTGAAGATACCCTCAACGATGTATTAACTGCAGTCTCTTTCGCCCGTCTAAAAATCTTACATAGCTCAATTATAAACCCAGTAGATTTGGTCGACCCCCTTCAGAAAATATCACAGTCACTTCATGAAAATAACTTACCACTTCCAACCTATAGTTCAAATGTTGCTAGATACATCGATCTAATAGAATTGGAAGCTTTTTAAATCAATACTAAAATTGTTTTTGTACTAAAAATCCCCTTAGTCAATCCTGAAACTTATACACTATACCGCTTGTATCCTATCCCAGTTTTGGATTATCGAACAGGATTTCACCATATTCTTCCAACAAAATTAAAATATATCGCGAGAGATGACGATTCGCTATTGTACGCATCTTTCGAAGAGTTGAGTGACTGTAAGCCATTATCTAAAGAACATAAGATCTGTTCCAAAGTTATTCCACACACCATAGACAAAGAAGCCCTCTGCGAAGCACAGCTTCTTAGACAGCCAGCAGCCCTTCCTCCAACTTGCAAGCCTTTAATATTATATGCCGAAGAGTATAATATTCAAGAGATTGACCTGAACCTTTGGTTAATCTCGATTTCCGGACAGTTGCCCATCAACATCAAGTGCAAGGGAGAAGATGTCGTTACCCAATCCATATCGACAAATTCTCTACTGACCATCCAACCCAGTTGCAATGCCTTCATCGGAAACACCAGGGTCCATGCCAGAAGGACCACCAACAACGTTGACAACATCACACTTAAGAGTCACCCAGTCAACATCCCCTACAACTGTTGCGACAACCTGCCAACCATCAGTCAGCTTCCAAAGTTGAAACCCATGAGACTACAAGAATTGGATGCCAGAGACCTGAATATCGCTAACCATAAGCTTAGCCAATACTCCAGGGAATTGGAAAAGCTCCTGGACCAACCATTCTTGGAGAAACACACCTCCTGGTTTACGATCATCACAATGGCAACAACCGCAATTGTGGTTGCCCTCCTTTCCATCGGCATCATCAGGAAGAAATTCCAGAAGCCTCCAACAATCAGCCCTTCTGCCGATCCAGCACCACCACCAGGTCCATCAACCATCAAGCCCAGGGTAAAACTCCATAGCCTCCTTAGTCCTGTCGAGGATATGGAATTGCAGAACCTCCCTTAAAAGTCGATGCTGTAGCATCAACTTTTTTATATGGATGGGAGTTGTTATATAAGTTATTCCATCGACTTATGTGAAACCATCTAGCAACAGTTCCCAAGCTGAGTCAGCATCCACGTGTCGTCTCAGGTTACCTTCGACGACGTACATCCGTGAGAACAGCAAACGCTGCGACAACTTAGTCAGCATTATTATGTTATAAATTGTTCAATTGCCTTATGTCTGCATTCATTGTTACTTACAGATTTGTCTAGTTAGTTTAACACTCATTTTGTCTTTTTAATTGTTATATAAAGTTTTATTATTTTCATTGTTATTTTCAAGTAATTATTAAAAGTATTGTGCAACTATAAATAAAATCTTTTTTTAAAAAGATAAATTTTGAAAGTGTGATATAACATATATATATACTCATCAACCCACACAATTTTATGTACATTCAGTTCATACATACTGTTCAGTATTTTCAAGAATAAAGCCTTTTACAGAAAACATGTTGATAGATTTGTTACAACTCTTGGAGATACACTTTTGATATTAGAGCCAAATAGAATCAATAAATTCTCAACAGGTTTATAACTAATGACCCTACGCCTTACTGATGAACAAACTTAATCTACCGTAAAAAATGCAAGTAAATCCTCAAAATTAATATTAAAATACTAGTTGTTATAAAAATATGCAAGGATCAATTCCTGTTTTCCACATTTGAAACGTTTAATTATACTAGCTGTCGCCCAGTGGTCAAAATTCGACCAATTGTGTCAATATCTCAGGCAGGTTAAGTAACCTGAAAATTTTCTTGTGACATTCTATCCTAGGACTTTAGGGAGAACAGTAATTACCCGGACGGATGCAGATTCGGAACCACTGTGTGATACTTTCCTCGAAAATCTTAGATGTCGGTCTTACATCTCGCTTCTACAAATAAGTAACGAAATTCAAGTCTTTTTCAGATATAATTAGTAGGACTTTATTTGTGTTCAAATTCGTAATTCTTAATTTAATATGACAACAATTCAACCGCTAATGGGCTACCCTAATATTTATTTATTCTAACCTCCCTGTATAGGTATAATTGCACTCAATTCTCTAACATTTATTAAAATCCTCATTATAATAATTCCATCTCATTATATATTTCCACCACCCTGTATATGCATCTGCTCATGGACCACGCATAATATTTTTAACATTTTTGAACAACCGGGTAAACCATTCTTTATATGCCACTGCTTATGACCCACCCTATTTACTTTTTTGTTTATGAAATTTTTAATTATCTTCTGTAACTATAATTCTACTCCGACCTATATTTCAATCATTATCATTCAGTTGTATAGCATTGACATTATCGAGGTAAATAATGAATTTTTATTATATTTTATTTAATGAATGAACCAATATTATAAATTAAGATTAGCATTCTGCACTAAAGGTCGTCAGTACCTACTAAACAAAACAAAAATGAAGAAAATCGTTAAGAAACACAGGAGAAAATGGTACCTAATCGTTTTGTCTTTGCCTATTTATATATAGATTGGTTCTCAGCCAAATAATTATTATTCGTTATTCTAAAAATGTTATAAACGGTAGAAAATATTCTGCAAAAATTTAGGCCGGTGTTTTGACTTTCAAAATATTAATATTTTTAATTGTTTGGCTGATAACCAATATACTTAAATGTTTCAAATGTGCCCCGCTGCCGAAAGATCATAAACCTGGGCGTTCATAAAATTCTCTGTGTTGCTAATCATTGATGGGGTTATTTCCCTTCAATGCTTTCTATACTAGCTCGGAGGTCTTGGTAGGCACAGCACATTAAATGGCAGGTATTGAGGTCTTCTTCCCATCCATCGACTAGGAAAAATTGTGTTTAGGTACTGCATCACTTCTCTGGAATATTGTGGGGGTGCTCCATCTGCTGGTTCGATATCTAATCGATATTCAAATTGAATTCAAAATATATTTGCCCCGAACAAGTTAAAGGTACTTTGGTCTAGGTACGTTTACTTCAATGAAAAATGAACCAATAATGTGGATGTTGAATCAAAAAATTAATTGTATGTGGATGCTAGTATACAAGACTGGTATCTAATGGATATTATCTCTGCTCCATATATCCTACGCTTAAGTTTATTGACTTGGATGTTAAAACAGAAACTAGTTTGTCAAAAAATAAAATTTTATTAAAATTGTGGCCCCTCATTTATTCTGTTATTCATTAATTGTGCGATTGAAATTTTTAACACCTCACGACTAACATAAAGTTGAGTCGTGTTAACTTATGAATTATCATCAAGATGTAAAACAATATTCAATTCAGTTTCGTTGCCAGTAGCAGTTTTTTGTTTTCCAGGTACAAGCTGTTTTGTAACTTTCCTGGTTTGTTGAGATCGGTGAATCCTTCTAGATACTGTAGATTTTATATTTTTTTGTCAGTAAAATAATTGTTAAATAAATTGAAAACTTAACTATAAGATTTTTGTTTGTTCCATATCCGTCAAAAATAAAATATTCATTCTTTGTGTTTTCGTGTTGAAATATACATACATCAAACCCATATTTTCGAAAATTTCACAAACAATAAAAAATATTGAGTTTATAGTTGACAGGTGCATTAGCGTTTAAAATAGCAGTCTGTTGCAATGAAAAAAGTGAGGTTATCGCGAAAGTTGGTAAAGTGTCCTATTCGGATATGATGATATTCGAGAGCTGAAGACGGATCTTTTTTAGAAACTGACAGGGACCGATGTAGCTTTGTGGACAATCACGACATGAAATTTCGTAAACTCCTTGATCCTCGTTAGGTACCTTGTCCTTTGGGTCCCCGGTTAAGCTGACTATAATTTGATTGATGTTGAAGCATTTCTGTTTACAACTGAAGCTATTAAAACACAGCTGATGCAAACTCAGTTCAGTTACCTAGTAACACTTGTGGAGTAGGCAGATTGAGGATCCAAGTTCGATCTAGAACCTGAATTATAATTTTATTTTTCATTTTGTCTCTTGATAATGGCTCCAAAGCAGGAGTCAAAAAGTCGAGTCTTTCATAAATTTAGACGTGGTTCTCACCTGGAGAGAAGCCATTTTTTGTCACTTCGTGACATTATTTGTCCCACATTTAACGACTTCATATTTCGAGTTTCCATTTTATATAAGCAACCTTTATTATTTATACAGTGATGGGCAAATGTGTGGAACCAAGCAAATATCTCTGGAATTATTAGATATATCAAAATGAAATTTGGAAGGTGGATACTGCAGTGGATTGCCTATTTGTTTCCAATTTTTTTTACAATTTTGAAATTCCTCTTTTACCGGAAGTAATGTCCATTTTAAAGTTTGCAATGAAACACCCTGTATAGTATTTCAGTTTCTTATGAAACATTTTATTATGAATACAAAAATGTAGGGTTTGATATTGTTTACTTCAATATCTACCGAGATATTAACAGAAAAGTAAGGAAAAATCTAATATCCATTAAAGAAATACATAATCATAATTATTAACTAAATCAAAATGATTTTCAAAACATTGAAACTTAACTTAACTAAACTTAATGTATTAGATGTTCAAACTGAGCACCGTTTACTACATGACAACAAGCAAGTCGGTTTTAAAATTCTCTAGTAACATTAGCTATTACTTCTGGTGTAATTCTCTGGATGTCTTGAGTTATTCTTGCAGCTAATTCTTGCAAATTATTTAGTCTATCAACATAAACCTGAGACTTTAAATAACCCCACAGAAAATACTCTAGTGGATTAAGGTTGGGACTTCGTGCAGGCCATTCATAAGTACCCCTTCTTCCAATCCATCTGTGATGAAATGTCCTATCTAAATGATCTTGAACAATGCGAGCGTAATAGGGTGGTGCTCCATCCTGCTGAAACCAGATATTATTTGGTAATTGTCCATTTACCTCCAATACCGGAATAACTTGTGTCTCCAAGAGCTGTAAATACCTATATTCGTTTAGAATATCTTGTAGGAAGAAGGGTACCACGATTCTGTTGTTATAAATGCCGGCCCAAACGTTAAATTTTTGGGGATGTTGTGTACGAGCCTCTTGGACCCAATTAGGATTACTTTGCGACCAGTAGTGGCAGTTATGTCGATTAACCGTACCATTTAAACAAAATGTAGCCTCGTCTGAAAACACCACATTTCTTATAAAATTATTACCATGGTTACAAATATCCATCATCGTTTCACAAAATTGCAAACGTCTGTCGAAATCGTCTTCGGAGAGTTCTTGAACGAGGCGAATTTTGTATGGATGATATTTTTCTCGCCTTAATATCCTTCCTACTGAACGACGGCTAATTCCAGGCATATTGGCGAGGTCGGTAGTGGATAAGTGAGGATTTTCTTCCAAAGATATAGCAACATTTTGAGTTACACCTCATTACTTGCACTTTTTACCCGTCCACTTTTTGGTAAATTGCTAACTGTTCCACTTTTGTCGTACCTTCGCAAAGTTTTCGTCACTACTGAACGGGATATTTGTGTATTCAGATGAACAATGTTAAAAAGGTCACAAACTTCTTGATGCGTCATTTTCCTCACCCCATACCCAATCATCATTAATATTTCTATTATTTCTCTTTCACTTAATTCGGCCATTTTACGATCAAATTAAAACAATACAATCGTTTTTCGTTCAAATAAAAAAAACTAATAACTTATTTTGACAACTACTGTCAATTCTGCAATGAATTTCATGAACTACTAAACTTGATTCAGATTTAATTTGCGCCTGATTTAAACAAACGCACGTGTATTCGACTATGGAACAAGCAGTGTTATTGCCTGTGACGGTATAATGCCAGCGATTGGCCAATAGAAATACAAATCCTTACCGAGCGGTTTGTTTATATCGGGCGTGAATGAAATCTGAACCGAGTTTAGCTACCATCGATTTTTTCTTTTCCTTAGTTACTTTTCTTTTAATATCTCGGTAGGTATTGAAGTACACAATATCAAACCCGATATTTGTGTATTCGCAATAAAATGTTTCATCAGAAACTAAATTACTATACAGGGTGTTTCATTGCAAATGTTAAAATCGACATTACTTCCGGTAAAATAGGAAGTTCAAAATTGTAAAAAAAATTGGAAACACTAGGCAATCTACTGCAGTATCCAGTATTCCAAATTTCATTTTGATATCTCTAATAATTCCAGAAATATTTACTTGGTTCCACACATTTGCCCAACACTGTATTTCTACCGAACTTCTCAAATATCATGCTAAAACATTTTAAATATTTGATCGAGTATCGTTAGTTCAAGTAAAAATATTACGTCGTTCAAAAGTACAGTATCACTTAGACGGCCTGATAGATCGAACAGTCCTTCGGAGGGAGCAAATGACCTAAGCGGCACTCAACAACACCCCTATGACTAGTTAAATTCGTTCGAGACGAAAATAAGGCCGTAAGGATCTCGAAATATTGTTCGTGTTGTGGCGGTAGCAGTACGAAGAAATTGTTATTTCAGTAGGTTGAGGGAGTATTATATTAAACTAACGTTCAACCCTCATAAATATACCTAAGGGAATTGTTAAACCGGATGAAAAGTAAATTTACCATTCTGTTAATCAACACTTTGATGGGTCAGACGTTTATATTTCGAAATTATAGCAGAAACTGTGCAGCAACTAAAATTGTTAAATGACCAACAATCAACTAATGGAGACGTTCGGTTCGTGAAGGGATTGTTTGAGGAAATGACTGGCAATGTGATAAATTGTTTCTATTTAGAAATATTGTCTTGGCAACAACTGACAATTTTATACTGGATGTAGATAAATCATCTAGCTATCTCACAGATGATTGGCTAGACTGTCACTTGATTTAGATATATTTCGAATTCTTCAAACATATAAATACTTTTCGAGATTTCAGTCTTTTTGAGGGTAACTCAACTGATGAAAGGTCTCGCCTGGAAACTATATCATGTCGTACATTATAAAAACTGTAAATTTAGTTATTATTTACAATTATCAATCAGTTCATTTATACATTACCGAAACAATGTTTATACTATAATAACTGAAATAGAATACATTTCAATAAACCACAGAAACTAATTTCTTTCAACTCGTTCATTAGCGAGTTGTTGTTTGCTAGTAAAATTTCTAATTTAAATGAAGATCAATCAATTGACGATGTTTGTCGATTAAGGCCTTCTGCAGCTTTAGCGGAATTTCGAAAATGAACAAACAATCTTTTATGTTGCTGCACCCAATTCCTTTCCCTTAGTTTGATTCATAAATAGGTTGTTACTTCTATTCTATAAAAGATATATCTGTATAGATATATTTCCTGACTGAGAAACTAATTGATAAATAAACTCTTCATTCAATTTACAGTGAAGTTTTATAATTTCAAGAACAATTCGAGAGTTAAACATAAATGGTTGTGTATCGTTCAGCTGAGTGAACTCAAACTATAGTTTTTAATGGTACTGATGCCAAAATTTCTGACAGTTTTATGATCGTATATCAGATGGTACCATGTCGTATTGAGTAAGAAGAAAAATCAGTTCGTTGTCTATAAATCAGTTCGTTGTCTATTAGCCCGATTTCTCATCTGATTTCCACCTAAGTAGATTTATATTTAAGAAAGAAACGACTTCAAATGATTCAAAATGAAAATAGTTTCAAAACCGTGTGCAATCAATCACTATTTTCTGACATATCTACACCTTTAAGTTTGAAATGACATTTATTTTATATTTACTTTAACATGTTCGGACTTTCTCTCTCTCTCTCTCTCTCTCTCTCTCTCTCTCGAATTTTTAAACATAATTTTAGACTAGTTTTTTATTTATTTTTGTTATTTGGACCACCTTGTATAAGTATAACGCTAACTCCCCTGTATAAGATTCTGTAGTCACTCACTATAACTTATTTGTCTATCACTTTTGAACCACCTTGTAAAACTATATTTAAAAAAAATTGCAATCTCCTGTTATTTCCTAAACCACCCTGTATAAGTATAAATTATCTCCACCCTATTGACTTGGCCCCATCTTTCATGTATTCCATATATGCACCTCTTGATGGTCTACCCTCCATAACCAAGTTTTTCATATTTTTGAACCACTTTCAATAACGATTAATTTTACTATACCCGTTACTTCAACCACCCTGTATATGCAACTGCTTCTAACATTTTATTAACCCATGTCTATAACTATAATTAATTATACTCAGCCCTATAATTCAAATATCCTAAGTGCTTATGTTTATATAACCAAATTTTGTTTTAACCTGTATAACTACACCCTTATTTCAACAACCTTGTATACACAACTTCTTATGTTCCACAATATATAACATTTTTTAACCATCTTGTATATGCAACTGTTTCGAAAATTTTTGTAACTCTTCTCTATAACTGTAATTGTATTCCACGCTATAATTTAAATGTCTTAACTGTTTATGCTCATTTGACTTTTTTAACTTTTTTTGATCCACTCTGTATAACTATAATTCCACTCCAACCTTACTTGAACCACCTTGTATACAATACAATATTATCTGAACTACCCTGTAGAACTATAATTCTATTCAACCTTATATATCAACCATCCTATATGCACCTGCTATATGTACCAACCAGTTTTACATTTCATTTCAAGATTTTTTGAACCCCCCTGTATCACTGTAATTTTACTTCGCCCTATATTTCAGCTGTGCACATTGCTTGCTGCCTGAATTTCGATACGTACGACTCACACATACAAACCTACCTTTATATAGAATATCGCCGACATAACAATCTGTTCATCGGTGAATTAAAATGAAAACTTACAAATATCCGATACGATATACTTTTTTGATATATCTTGATTTGATGTGTACCGTTTCTTGCACATATTTTTCCGATTTTCAGAAAAACGGTATGTTATACGTTATAGAAAAATATAGGGAATCAAGCTGGAACATATCTTTGTTGAATACAGTTTATAATATTCAAATTTATTGAGCCGATTGGAGAAACCAGTAAAAAATAATTGAAATTCACTGAAGTGTGGTCCCTTAACTACTGTTTTTTTTCTGATTTTCTGGAAAATCGTAAATCTCATGTTATAGAAAATTATACGGTACTTTTCTGTACTATTCCTTAATACAATGCAGTTCAAATAATTAAAATTGCCTAATAACGTAAGCCTAACATACAAAATCAGTTGCGGACGAATTAATAACCCACTCCTTATTGGAAGTCAGTTAATAAAGGAAGAAGTGAGGAAAAAATATAGAGGGGTTGACAACTACATTAAATTGTACTAATTAATGAATATGTTTATTATATCTATTCATAATAGACAAAAAATTGTTTCATCACTTTAAAATGGTAATGTCATTTATCTATTAAAAATATGTATACAACGTAACAAATCAATTTTCATCTTCTTTAACAAAATTATTGTTGTGCGTACGTTTTAAAGGAAAATAAATGCAGATTTTCACAACCACTAGCATATAAAATTTATTCTCCGTTTTGTTCAATCTATTCGAGCAACACTAGTATTTATCATGCCAGAAAACACTTGCCTTATCTTTGATATAACAAAACACCTAAAATTCAAAATCTTGTTGACGGGCGTACGAAACATCATTCGTCTCTTTTTTCCGCTGGAAAGTGATGAATTTATTTGAGAGAGAGAGTGATTTATATTAACCCTCTTTCACGATCTATATTTTATATTCACAGTTCTTGTACTTAATGAAGCATAGTTCTATTTCCATAGAATAGGGCAATGTTCAGTGTTCCCTATACAAATAAAGAATTTCTCAGGTCTTCTGGAGAACAACCCAGAATATACTGTTTATAAAAAATGATTTTTAAAAAATTATTTTTTGTAATAGTTTCATTTGTCGACTGTTAATGAATGTCTTACGAAGAACAGTACGCATAGTAAGTATCACTAGTGTCGCCTGTCGTCGAAATTCGACCATTTCTTTCTATATAGCAATGAAAGTTAACTTTTTTTTTAATACATAGTTAATTAGAATTTATTAGGGTTCCGTATATACAATATACGGAAACCCTGATAATATCACTCCGGATTTCTCCCTCTCTCACATTACAGCAATTTTCTCCTAAACTACTGGACGGAAAAGGTTGAAATTTGGTATCAGTGTATAGTTTGGTGACCCCATCAGGAGTACATAATGTAAATGAAGAAATTTTGATTTTAGGGGTACTTCCGGGGGGAAAAAACCGAAACGATAAGAAGGAAAATTTTGAAAACAAATAGGGACATAGGGCCTCACCTGAGTTTTATCGCAAAAATAAGGAGAAACCTCTACTATTAATTTTAAATTATTTTAAAGATATTAACCAAAATATAATTTTTTTTTCATCATGTAATATATCAAATTAAACGGCTCAGTATGACGAATACAAATATTTTTTTCTTATTTTAAAAAAGAATATTTTAAAATATATTAACAAAAATATAACAAAAATACCCATTCCCCCCTTTATTTCCCAAACTATAAGACCTAAAATTTTTTATTTACTGGAAAAAAATAAGAAGAAATCCCTAATATTAATTTTGGAGGAGAAATTATAGAATTAAAAGGAAAATAAAAAAAATATATTTTAACACATCATGCAATACATCAAATGAAAGGGCTCATTATGAGGAATACAAATATATATTTTTGATATTTTTAAAATTAAATGTTTACAAGATATTAACAAAAATATAAAAAGAATTCTCATTTCCCCCTTTATTTCCGGAACCCTTAGTATGCGCATTGACTAAATTATTTGTTTGTAAATTTACTTGTATGTAAATTCTAAATTGTTACCTTTAAGTATATGGACAAAAGAGTGGGGAAGGGCAAAGAAAAAGTATGAAGAAATTAGGCACAAAACGTTACTTATCATAAAGATATAATAATTTCAATATAGGTATAAAAAATAAATTAAATTGATTCAGAAACTAATTAGCGATGATCCTGATCGTAGACTAGTATTTTGTAAAATGGTTAGGAATAGATGGCAAGAAAATCATCCGCCGTCTTCCAAAATATCTCACTTGGCATTGAGAATGACGACGTTTCGGCAGAGTCCCATCTGCCCTCTACAGGTCGGTTCGCATAATTTTCGTAGCTTTCTGCTTTCGCTTCTAGTAACTCGAATACTAAGATTTTCAGTCGCAACTCGGCGCCTATAGGTTGGCACAGTGAACGGCTGCGTGTGATTGGCGCTTGGCGCTCAGTGGCCACGCCTCCCGCTTGCTGATTGGTTATATCCAGTTGAGAAAGCAACAGATACCTTCATTCTAATTTCACCACCCAGCCCAACTACAAGCAATTGAAATAGCGAACAAGCCTCATAGTCTAAACGCACGCAATGAAATCCAGAACTTATCGAATTGTTGGAAAATTCTATTAAACACCGTACCGGCCAGGACCCGTCCTATAACAATTCAACCGGATATAACCAATCAGCAAGCGGGAGGCGTGGCCACTGAGCGCCAAGGGCCAATCACATGCAGCCGTTCACGGTGCCAACCGATAGGCGCCGAGCCACGACTATATAACAGGGCGCGCGCTTCTGAAAATCTTAGTATTCGAGTGATTAGAAGCGAAAGTAGAAGGCTACGAGAATTATGCGAACCGATGTGAAGAGGGCAGATGTTACTCTACCCAAAAGGCGTCATTTTACCATCGATCCCGGCAGGGATCAGTTATCAACTAGGTGGATTAATTCCCGGAAACCACCTAAAACATATATATATATATATATATATATATATATATATATATGATGTTACGTTAATACTTTCAACGAAATCTTTGTTATTGGAAAACCATATATTTTAGATTACTGACAATTTAGAAATCATCTCTCGAATGAATTCAACACGTGCAGTGCCTGGTCACAATAAGGATATTCTTGTTGCGGAAAAAAGACTTTTCCACTACATCGACAGGCTTTCTGTACGATTTTCACATCGAGAGACTCAGATTACGTCTTGTATCCTAATTTATTTTTCTCAATCTTTTGTCTCAATGGATTTAGAAGGGATTGTCGCAGATTTCTTTTTTACCGAACGAATTCGTCGATAAGAATACGAGAATCCATTTTTAAGTTTATATCACTAACCGTAAAGCCGATAACATTTGGAGCGTAAAAGTTCGAGGAAAACTTTAATGTGTTTCTCATCTGTTAGATCGTGCAAACTGTATAGTTTTGATTTAAATACTCAATAGCCAATGATGACATGACAAAAATATATCCAATAACCAAATGGAATTTCTGTTCAGAGAATTGTTCGTTATGTAGAAATAAATTTCATTATGTAGGTACTTGAGGGCATGCTCCAAGGTAATATCGGAATTTAATAATGTAAACCGAATGCAGAAACCACTTTACCCTCGAGACAGATATAATGATATTGTTATTAGAGTAATTTTATTGAATGCCTAATGTAATGTCAACGGTTAATTACATCACCTCTATATTAATTTGAACAGAGGTTTGTCGACAGTTCATAGTTAACTTTAAAACTTAGAAAATATAGGATTTCAATTACAACAGAATAACTTCCATAAAACATTTTTGAAAAAAATATATAACCGACTTCTACCTATAACTAAAAAGATAAAAATAATTATAACAAAATACAACTCTAGCAAATAAATAACAGATTCAATGCTGTTAGGTACCTACCCAGGAAGTAAAATATGTAAACATTAAAAGGTGCTCATTCTGTACAAATTAATTACCTACCAATCTAGTATATTTTGAAGCCGGTGCCAAACAAATCTAAAATCCTTCATTGCGTACTTACCTACTAATTCATCAAGCTTGAATCTTGCTTGGCACCGACTTCAAAAATATACTAAATTGGTAGGTAATAAATTTGTACAGAATGAGCACCTTTTAATGTTTACATTTTTTACTTCCTGGGTAGGTATCTAACAACATTGAATGTGTTATTTATTTGCTAGAGTTGTATTTTGTTATAATTATTTTTAGTTTTTAGTTAGGCAGAAATCGGTTATATTTTTTTTTCAAAAATATTTTATTTTCAACTTTTTAGTATTGTTTGAACTCAGGTAGTTTTCATTCTTAATTTTTTATTTTGTATGTATAACCTTAATAGACAGAACCATGTAACATCGAAAGCCTCAACATTACACAATGATACTTTCTCATTTAAATTGACAGGTAAATCTTTACGAACAAAATGTACCAGTACGCGTTGACTTAATAAGCCCAAAATATATTTATGCCATATGGACTACGCCATGTAACCTTTTCTCAACTTTTTTTGACAACCCTGTATAACTATCGATAATTCCACTCCAACCTATGTACCAACCATCCTGTACATACGGCTACCCACGGACAAGCATAAATCTGTGAGCTGTCTTCTGTAAACTATAGGACGGAGTAGAATCCATCCCATATTTACGGAGTCAAATCCGTCATATATTTCAACCATAGTAATAACTCCTTGTGGGCTAGCCCTTAAATTAGTTCATTTTTTACACTTTACATTATCGTCCTGTGTAACATTAATTCCTCTCCACACTTTATGCAACTTCTTATAAAAGAAATATTTTTTCAATCACACTGTATAAATATAATTCAACTGCAGCATATTTTTCAACCATCCTGTATATGATTTGCTATGTCCACATCATATAACAGTTTTTTAATCACCCTACATAATTTAAATTTCACATTTTTTCCAACATTTTTATACCACCAAATGTCCAGTCTACCCGATATTCTAACCATCCTGTATATACGGCTGCCTACGGACCACTATCATTCTAGTCCGTCCTATATTTCAATTTTCATATAAATGCAACTCCTTCTAACACTTTACTTTGTGATTTTGTTTGCTATAACTAAACACCCTGTCTATAAACGTACCAAATAACAGTTTAAAGTTTGACATGTGTTGTCACTGAATTTTCTATTAGGCGGGGAGAATGTGTAAACCAAAAGCACCGTCTTCGCAAAATGAAAAAAATTGCATTTAAATAGGTATTTGCCTGGTATAAAAACAAAACGAGCTTGGTACTCATTAATTTAAGGAGCCGAAAATACTATGCTTTACTACCTATATGCTTGAGATGTTGAAAATTTTCAAATTCGCAATTAAAACTTCCAGTGCCTAAAATTACTGCACTATTACGTTGGAATTAAAATATTTATGAGGAAATATCCGTTATGTAATTTCGATATGTAGATGGGTGATCGTATTTCTATGTATTGTGACTCTCTAGACAAAGACCGTTGGCACTTCGTGTAGAATAGGAATGAAAATTTGAATGAGTTTATATAAATTATTTTAAATATGTCGTTAACCGGTTGTTTGTACTCTGGCTTCAATTATCTAACCATTGTAACGGTTTTATATACTAATTAATATTTTCCTAGTGATTTTTACTCAGCATAAAAACCTAGTTTAAGTTAGAACTTGAAATTTGTGTAAAATCAACTCTTTTGACGCAATAAGCATATATCACAATTATCCGCACATACTGAATATAATTAAAAAATTGAAGTTGTTAAACAAGAAAGCTTGAACTAAACATACCGCCATTGAAGATATGCAAAAGCAAGGATTCTGGGAAACTCGGAAACAGACTAATAATATGACCAGCTTTCACCCATAAGTCTATATCCCGGTGAAGTATCAAAACATCTTGTTCGGTTTAAGCATTCCCTTCATGAATAGAGGGTAATAATTTACTTCTCCGTATTGAGAGTTTAACCCAACTTCACGGGAATATCCATCGACCTGTTTGGATTTGTATATATACAGTAACAAAAGTCATTCGGAACGGCCCACATGCTTGTAGTAAACAATATTCATGAATTCCCGAAGTTACGACCGCATCAGACGAACGTCTTTTGACGGGACTGCACCAAAGGGACGAGATTTGACAATTCCTATGGATATGGGCGTCGTTGTAAAGGTCTCTATACCCCGGAGAGCAAGGGCAATGAAAAACTTCCGTCTTGGTCACAAGTTCTGACTTTCTGGACTTTCTCGGAGAGAAAGTTTGTTCCAGGGAATACATTTAATATAACGGCTTTTATGTTTGTGTTACTCTTGTCCAAAAAAAATATCTCTGGGGAGTTTCGAGGAGACTTATTACATCTTTCGTTGATTAAAGGAGAACAGCGTGTGCGTAAACTTCAACAAAAACAATTGAATCTAGAAGTAAAGGCTTTTTTGCTACTTTAGGAACAATATCGATTTTACTCTCCAGAGAGATATTGTTTTCTGAAGCATCTGTGAAACATAAGAAAAAGTACGTTAGTTATATTGCTGGATAGTTTCAAATGTGTCCAAAATACAATTATCAAGCTTGTTGACTTCAAGTTCAATTATATTGTATACCTTATAATCTGTCGTTTACGTATTTCCTCAAAAAGTGATTCTATACACGCAGAAATATTTTTTTAATTGAAACCCTTGAATATGAAACTACCACTTCTATAAACCTGTTATAATTTTGATTGGAAATATATTTTTTGTGTTCTAGAATAAAGTACCGGGTGTAGTAAATCTGTGCTCACCAGCCTTGGTGTCCGGTTTATTTCTAGACATATTATTTGCCATAAGCTTTCCAACTTGTGCCTCTTGGAGCTTGTTTATACCGTTAGTCCTTTAAGGGTATCCAACATGCGTTAGTTTTTTTATCAATTGTTCCGTAAGAGTCCATATCTCAGGTTCGTATCCCAAAAGAAATTTGTTTAATTATCTATAACACAAATGTAATATTAATCTTCAAATGAGTTTTCCTCTCTAAATTTCTATAATTTATTTTTTTCTCGTTTCTTCATTCTTAATACACATAATCGTAAATTTCTTTCAGTTTTTGGCTTTTATATGGTAATGTCTATTCTAGGGATCTACAAATGCTTACATGCGGTTATTAATATATTATCAATTTATTTGGATACTGATTATCTTTTAAAAGCAAGCTCTAAACTCATAAACAGTTTTACAGAAATCTTGTACATTTGTCTTTCTCAATTTGTAGTAGATGTAGAGAACGAATTTATATGTTTTTTTCTTTAATTTTTTTTTTGTATCTAAATGAAGATTTTTGGTGGCGACAAAAGAAACTGAAACTGATATAAGTCACGTAGGAAAAAGTTCTACTATTTGCATGTTTATACGAGTGTCCAGATATATAACTAGGTGAAAATTAACTTAGGTACCTGCCAACTTACCTCACATAGGTAATATCTATCCTAGCATTCAAAAAACTAAAGCAACCTCGTAAAAAGTAGTACATATATTACTACTGAAGTTTTAATTGAACAATCAAAAAATCAAAATGTGTCGAATCTGCTAACTTGTCTTTTCGTTCGGAATTAATTGTGCCAACTAACTATTCAGCTATTTATACTGCCTTGGATAACTTTTTGTTAACACCGGCCTTTTGAGGACTATATCTTCTGTATACTGAATTCGTAGTAGCTGTGTACCAGTATAATGTGTCAATATAGTAGTTAGTTGGAAAAATAGGGGATCTCTGGTGTTACTCCTGATGACATATATTTTGGGATGCTTGTCGTATTAAAAAAAAGTAGACGACATGCATCATTCCAGGTTTTGTTTGGGTGGCAATGATTGACGCATCAGGGTCACAAGATTTCGAGGAGAGACACGAAATATAGCAAAGCGTCATAGTATTAGGCGCCACATGTATAGGAAGCAGTATATTTATGACAAGCTGCAACCAGTTTTGCATTCCTAACTAAAAGCCATACCAAACGCAATTTTACAACAGGATAACGTCAGATATCATTTTACCATTGAATGGCCTTCACAAAAGAATGTAGGATATATGGCTCTGGAATGGCCATTAAGATCATCTGATTTGTTCCCCATTGAACATATACGAGATATAATAGGTTTTGTCCGAGATGTTACTCTAGCCACGACGGTTATATAACTAATACAAACACAACTGTTTTTAGCTACATTTATTGACTCTTTAAACACTTCACAAACACTGAATATCACTGTCATATTGTTTTAAATAATGTGGTCAAGTGCGAGTTGGACTCGCATACTAAGGGTTGCGTACCACCTTCAAGATTCGCTTGATTTTTATAAGACTACATATGTATTTAGTTTTCTAATTTGGCCCCCAAAAATTAACAGTAGAATTTTATTTTACTAATAAACTTTCAGGGAAGTCTTTTATAATATACTGTCTGAATTTTGAGGCTCTGTAGATTGGAAGATAAAGGGCAAAACAGGTCAAGTTTTAAATTATAAATTATTTAAAAATACAAATAAAATATATTTTTCAAAATTTAAATAGTGTAGTTTCTAAACTACTAATCTAAGTCAATGTTTAATATTATATATTTTTGCTAATATCTTTTAAACAAATGATTTAACAATACTCACAATTTGTTCGAAAGAAATCGTTAGCTATCTTTTATATAAGACTCTCAGTTAGGTTCAGATGATAAAAGTCTTCAGATGCAGCAATTCTTGATCTGAGCTTGATTTGGTTATCTCTAACCTCGAAGTTGGAGTAAAACGGTCAAACAGTCCTCTTCTTAAGGAGGATGCTTATCATCCAGCACTAAATATTTCGTTATCATTGCAGAGAGAGCCAAAAGTGGGTCCCTTCCCGAAAAAGTCCAAAGGCAATTTTCTCTTATTATTCAATCTTTTAAGCGATTGTGACTGGTCAGACGTACTGGCATGTGATGATGTTAATAAAAGTGTAAATATCTTTTACTCAAACGTGTACAGATGTTTGGACGCATCTTTTCCTAAGTACATGATGAGAAAAGCGACGAAGTTTAAAAAGTATCCTACCTGGTTCACATTCAATTTAGTACAAATGATTAGAAAGAAAAACCACCTACATGCTCTTAAAACGAGAGGTAAGGCAAGCTTATCAAATGTCAATGAGTACAGGTTATTGAGGTGTGATATTAAAAAACAGACTAGAACAGATTTTGAAAATTATAAAAAGACAATTGACAATAATATCAATAGAGATCCCAGTACCTTCTGGTCATTCATTCGAGGCAAATCACATAATGGTGGTGTGCCATGGAGGATGACTTCGAATATCGTTAACTTGACCGATGAACAGATGCCTTTGCACAATATTTTCACTATGTGTTTGAACCAAGTACGATCGACCAGCAAAATCTTTATTGTAGAGGGGGTTTTAGTTTTCCTGAAATAACTGATAATGACATTCTTTCCAGCATAAAAAGTTTGAAGCCCAAAAAAACAATTGGCCCTGATGATATACCACCATATATCTATAAGGGGTGTGCTGATCTGTTGGTTACTCCTCTAAAATATATCTTTCATCTAGCTCTAAAGCAGCGATGGTTTCCTGATAAGTTTAAAGAAGCAATTGTAACCCCAATCTTCAAAAAAGGGCCGGAGGAAAAATATTCATGACTATCGATCTATCAGCTTATTAAACAGCTTAGCTAAAATATTTGAAAAAATTATATATAACTTCATACTTGCCCACATAGCTGACAAAATTTCAAAATACCAACCTGGTTTTCTTCCTAACAAGTCAACAGTTACAAATCTCTGTATCTTCTCTGAATATGTGTCGGAGGCAATTCTAAACAAACAACAGCTGGATCTCATATACACAGATTGTGCCAGTGCATATGATAAGCTAGATTTGAATGACTTGATAAAAAAACTGTTGGTTTTTGGTATCTCAAGTGAAGTATTGTCATTCATAACTTCATACTTACTCGCACGAACCCAAAGGGTAAAAATAGGTAATGTCTTCTCCCATCATTATATTGCCACCTCAGGAGTACCTCAGGGTAGCATCTTGGGTCCTCTCTTGTTTTTGATTTTTATCAATGACTTACCCGATAGCCTGAATACCTGCGTTGGGTTGTTGTTTGCTGATGATTTCAAATTATTAATGGCATAAGTGATGTTGTTGCACTTCAAAACGACTTGAATTTGGCGCTTAATTGGTTTAGAGAAAACAAAATGTTTGTTAATACCCAAACATGTTGTGTTGTTTCCTTCTCCCGAAAAGTCAATGTATCTATTGAAGACCATTACATTGGAAATTGTAAGGTTAAGAGGTGTAAGAAGGTTAAAGATCTGGGGGTAGTCTTTCAAGATAACTTCAAATTCAATACCCATTTCAGCTACCTGATAAACAAGGCATACAAAATTCTTGGATTTGTCATACGTAATATCCAAAATTTGAGTGCAAAAACAACCATAAGACTTTATACATCTTATATATACCTTGAGTATGCCTCCAACATTTGGTCACCAAATTGTTACACCCACAGTAATGAAATTGAAAAAGGTCAAAAACGTTTTGTGCGCTATCTCTATATCAAAAAGAATGGCATATATCGCTTGATGGTATCTTATAGATCAATATTGGCAACCTTCCATCTCTGTTCTTTGAGTACGAGGAGAAAGATCCATGCTGTTATCTTTATATATAACATTCTAAATAACAGAAAATATTTCGATTGTGGCTTGATGAATAACGTTAAGTTTAGGGTCCCCAAAATTAGCTTAAGACTACTCTCATCTAATCTCTTCTATATTAACAACGGAAGCCCTTCGCCCTTCACTTATATACTCAGTGTCTCTAATACTATGCTGTCCAATAACGCAGCTCCTGACCTATTTAACATCAAATTTGGTGAGCTTAGGCGCATATTATTGCTGCATCAGGATGCAAACCCCTCATGATATTGGCATGTCTGTGACATTGTCAAATACTTGTGTACTGTTTAACCCTTCACATGTAAGTACCTATTTGGTGTTTGTAAAGAGAATAAATAAATAAAAATAAAATTACTATAAATTATTTTATCCTTTTTGGTATTGCATTTGTATATCTTACTTATTCTTCACAACTAAAGGGACTTATACACATTTAGTGTATGTACTTCGAGTAAGCACAAAGAAAAAAAGAGTCATTGATTTCCCATCAGCTCTGTCGCAAACATAAAATTTCACTGAGTAGGCTTCAATATAGGTGAAACACCATTATTATTCACTCGTAATCTGGTACAAAACAAAAGTTCTTCTCCAACACGATATAGTACTTGAAAATTGCAATGTCAAATCCCATTATCGTCATTATTTCACCTCATTTTTCCACAGCCTAGCGAGCAGATCAGAAAAATTATCATTTTTAAGTGTTTTCAATTCCCAGATGTCACGGAAACGATGTGCGATATCATTACTCTGGTTGTTTAGCGCAACCCCTACAAAGCAGAATTTCGTATTATTCACGTATCGTGAAACATTTGGTTGGTTGGTATACGAGCAAAATTGGCGTTATATAGCGAATTTTCGGTTTACCTTCGCCGCATCAGCTTTCGCTACTTTGAAAATCCCTAATAACAACACAGTTGGATCGAGCTATAGGCTTTAACATAAAAAATATGTTTGGTTGTGAAAAAAGAGAAATTGGTATATGCCATTTAAATGTCAGTTAAAAATAGTTTGGTGATTTAAGACGAAATGAAGTTTGAATAAAACATTTAAAAAATATATAACCGACTTCCATATATAACTAAAAAGCTGAAAATAATTATAACAAAAAAACAACTCTAGTAAATATATAACACCATCAATGTTGTTAGGTACCTACTAAGTAAGTAAAAAATGAAAACATTAAAATGTGCCCATTCTGTTCAAATTAATTACATACCAATCTAGTATATTTTTGAGGTCGGTGCAAGCAAATCTAAAATCCTGCATTGCGTACTTACTACTACTTCATCAAACTTGATTGTTACTTGGCACCGACTTCAAAAATATACAAGATTGGTGGGTAATTAATTTGTACAGAATGAGCACCTTTTAAAGTTTACATTTTTTACTTCCTGGGTAGGTAACTAACAACATTGAATGTGTTATTTATTTGCTAGAATTGTATTTTATTATAATTATTTTCAGCTTTTTAGTTATAGGTGGAAGTCGGTTATATGTTTTCTAAAAATGTTTTCTTTTCAAATTTTTAGGTTTTCTGAACTCAAGTAGTTTTCATTACTTATATTTTATTTTGTATGCATAACTTAATAGACAGGATCTGGTAACATGGAAAGCCTCAACATTACACAATGATACATTTTCATTTAAATTGACAGGTAAATGTTTACGAACAAAATGTACTAGTACGCGTTGACTTAATAAGCTCAAAATATATGTATGCCTTATGGACCTCCGCAGTAAACTTTTTTCAAAATTTTTTGACAACTCAGTATAATATAGATAATTACACTCCACCCTATGTACCAACCATCCTTTACATACGACTGCCCAGGGACAAGCATAAAATTGTTAGCTGCCTTCTGTAAATTATAGGATGGAGAAGAATCCATATCATATTTACGGAGTCAAATCCGTCCTATATTTCAACTATCGTATATAACTCCTTGTGGGCTACCCCATAAATTATTTCATTTTTAACATTTTATGTTATCGCCTTGTGTAACATTAATTCCTCTCCATACTTTATGCAACTTCTTATGGGCTATTTTTAATCACACTGTATAAATATAATTCAACTGCAGCATATATTTCAACCACCCTGTAGATGATTTGTTTACGTCTACATCATATTACAGTTTTTTAATCAGCCTATATAATTTTAAATCCACAGTTTTTCCAACATTTTTTTCCACTAAACGTCCACTTCACCCTATATTCCAACCATCCTGTATATACGGCTGCATATGGACTACTATCATTCTACTCCATCCTATATTTCAATAATCATATAAATACAACTCCTTCTATCACTTTACTTTGTGAATTTGTTTGCTATAACTAAACACCCTGTGTATAAACGCACCAAATAGCAGTTTAGAGTTTGACATGTGTTGTTACTGAATTTTTTATTAGGCCGAGAGAATGTGACAACCAAAAGTACCGTCTTCGCAAAATGGAAAAGTTTTCATACAAGCCTGATATACAAACAAAACAGGCTTGGTACTCATTGATTTAAGGAGCCGAAAATACTATGCTTTACTACCTCTATGCTTGAAATGTACAAAAAAAATTTAAATTCGCAATTAAAACTTAAATGTTAAAAAACTAAACACATCCATAAGAAGTTTCCGAAAAATCGACCAATATGTATGGAATATTGGTAGATTTCCATGCACGCATGTGTTCATTCACAAATTTCATCACTTTACCAAGAGAATTCTTTTCCAAAATTGGAAGTTTCCCCAATCCGGATATATACTCTATTAAACAAGATCATATTCATTCAAAACGGTTCACCACAGGAGAAGAAATCAGTTAACATACATACAAAAAAAATACGAGACGAATTGATAACCTCCTTCCTCCTTTTTGGAAGTCAGTTAAAAATACTAAAATGTTATACTATATAACAATTGAAATTAAATTCATTAGAGCAGTCATTAATTTTAACAAGCGTTAAACGGATGTTAAGAGTTTAGATGGACTAATCTAAACTCACAAACACAAGAATGTCTTGAATAAAAAGCCAATTTGCAGATGATGTTCCAACTTTTTTTCAAGACTCTAAGAAAGAGATCTGATAGTGTGATATGGCTATATTTCCAACATTTTTAATAACTAAAAAATTCTGTTCTTTAAATTTATTTCAAGATATCATTTCTGGAGAATTACAGTTATTACTCAAAAATATAACTTCCTACAATAATAGTATTACATTAGAAAATTAAATATTTTAACAATATTTCAGAAATCTTCATAATCATAGAGCAGCTCGCGTCCACTGCTGAACCGTTCTCAATTTATTCCACTCATGCCTATTGTGAGCTAATTGGAACTAGTTTCTGGCGACTCTTTTCAGAGGAATCTATCCACCTAGTCAGTGGTTTTCTTCGGTCTCTAATTAAATATCTCAATCTCCACTATAGTATTCGTTTTGTTGACCTATCACCATGGATTCTGGCCTGATCTCCGGTCCAATTCCACTTTATGGTGGCTATTTTCTCTATAACATCTTGGACTATAGACCTCACCTGTATTCGCTAGTTTGGTATGATATCTCAAGGTTATATAAAGCATAACACGATTGTAGACTTTTTGTTTTAGACACAAGGGAATATTGATCCGTAAAAGTGACTGAATCTACAAAGTGGCCAACCTCAGAAATATTATCCTTTGTATTTCATGCGCTTGATTATGTCTCCCTAACAGAAATGTGTTGTTTACTCATACTTATGTATATTACGCCTATTTCGAGCTTTTCAGCAGTATTAAACACAAAAACGTCCAAGCATTAAAGATAAACCATTTGTTATATATGGACGACTTAAAGTTGATGACAGCCACGAAACAACAGTTGCATGATATGCTTGAAATAGTAGAAGAGTTCTCTAGTGAGATGCATATGTAATTTGGCCTGGACAGATGCCAAATTATTAATATAGTTAAAGGCAAAATACAGAAGGGGCATTAAGAAATGGGAGATGGTACCTCAACTGAATCTATGGGGGAAGGTCATACTTTTAAATACCTTGGAATAAGGCAAGCTCAACTTATTGATCACTTGACCATGAAAAAGGATGTAACAGAGTTTTATAGAAGGGTAAGACGACTGTTCAAAACCAAACTAAACAGTAAAAATCTGTTTCGGGCTATTAACACCTATGCGTGTTAAGTACTTTTTCGGTATAGTTAATTGGTGCAAGACTGACATTGAACAATTACAACGAAAAGTTCGAGTTTTACTAACAAAAGCTCAAAATCACCATTCAAAGAGCTCTGTCGAACGTACAACTTTGCCACGGTATGAAGGAGGAAGAGGATTGGCAGATCTAAGCAAACTATTAGATCAACAAATTTCTATTTTGCGTAGTTATTTCCAGAAACTCGCAGAATTTTCTGATCTACACAGAGTCATGTGCCAGGTTGATGACTCAACACCACTGCGACTGAAACAACAACACGCCCAATTGCACCAACAGACCACTGATCAGAAACTGCTGAAAGGGAAAGAGAAGCCCCTTCATGAAAGACATATAAATGATGTCAACCAAGATTATGTCGACAGTGCAGCGTCGAACTACTGTTTGATCTCAGGTCATATGTTTCCTGAAACGGAAAGCTTTATATTGGCAATCCAAGATCAAGTAATATCAACTAAGAACTATCTAAAGTACATCGCTAAAGACCCTTCTATTAACAACGACATATGCTGGTACAGTTGCCAAACATCTGAATCTATCCAGCATATCACAGAAGGTTGTCAAGCGTTCGCTGCAACTGAACGCAAAGAACGACACGATGCTGTAGCAAAAATACTGCACCAGGAACTAGCGCTGAAACTTGAGCTATCCCAGTCGGTAAGAACACCCTACTATATATATAAACCAGAATCTATTTTAGAAAATAACAACTATAAACTGTACTGGGACCGGACGATATTGACCGATCGGACTGACTGATCTTTACCAACCAATGCAAAAAGCCGTTCTGTTAGGAACAGCTCAGACGGTCAGGAAATTCATGGGAAACTGCCGCCACGCCTCCAACCATGGACCTGAAAACCTGGCAAGGGCTCACACAGAGCTAAACCCTTTTGATATCTAAGAGATCTGGGGTTTAGTGAATCTTCCCCTAAAGGGAGTGTGCTGCCATACATTGTATGGTCAAGTCGGAAATTTTATTTGTTTGAAGGTTAACCTGCTGTTGCCCGAAGTGAATATTAGTTGTCAAACAGGCAGAAATCTAGTAATTCGGACCTAAAATATTACTTGATTTTAGTTCTGTTGAATAGGGAAAATTGTTTAAATATCAAAAATTCCCGCAAATAAGTTTTTTCACAAGAACATTCGTTACAAATTGCTACATTTGAACAATCTATTTTTTAAGAGACCAAAATTTAATAGTAGATACCTGGTCGTAGTGCGGATTTAATGTAGATTAGTTACGATAATACGAATTAAATAAACCAATCCTTGATTTCAATGAATTTAAAATAAATTTCTGTGATATCCTAAAGTAGCAACTTTTCATAATATCGTACGAGTTATTTCTGATATACAGAAAATTTTAGCAAGTCATGACAAGCCCTGCACAAAAGCAAAGCGCAATCCATATTACCTTTATATTACGGCAGATGATTTTTTTCCAGCTTGCAATTGGATAATCCCCGCTTTTCAGCAATAGATAATTTGTTACGGGCAAATCGTTTCCGTGAAATTACCTTCACGGGTAATTCATTAACATTTGGCACTTACTATCGGTTTATCATATGGGTTGATTAACTGACCATGATAAATGGTACCGCGCTAATGAAACGAGGTGGTGAACTGACAGATTTAGGATGGGTATTACATGGTATTTTTTTTTCGACGGACCTCGAGGGACGACTGTAAAATATGGGGTTCGGAACAGTCTTGTTCATTTCCAGTCGCATGGCATTTAAATTGATGGTAAAACTCTTTCCGCTAAAAAAACGTGCCTTTTAGAGGGTTGCAGCGGCTGGAGAACAAGTAGTCGCCGGAGACTAATAATTCAATGAAATTTCCCCAATCGATGAAGCATAATATCAGAAAATGTAGCTTTCATAGGAAGCGATAAAAGCGAGGAAATATAGTACGATGAGAGCGTCTTTCTAAATATTTTTCTCAGATAACCGCTAGTGTAATATTAACTCAATCCAAAATAAAACGGATAAACTCTAAATAATTAACACTTTAAAATAATGACAACACTTTTTGAATAATACAATAGATTACTGATTTCTATTTTTCCAGTCATGATTAAATGTGTTTATTTTAAGACACAATTGAAAAACAGTAACTTCAATAATTTGAAAGTTACATATCAAAACTGTGTTTTCATTTCATTACTGTCACTCGTTTGGCTGTGATAAGAACAGCAATTTAAAGGCTTCAAAACGGAACGGAATCATTCTCATATACTGATGGCTTATTTAGTACTACGTCATCATATGGTATTTGTTTTCAGCATTTTAAGTAATGTATTACAACAGGTAGGTACTAAGTAAACTTAAGGGAAAGAAGTGTCTAACAATCTGCAAAGATCAAATACAGAAGCCAGGAAGAGAAAAACAAAAGGCATACATTTATAGCTACAAAGAAACCATACCAAACTTATATTGAGACAAGCTAATAAATAAGCAATCAGGTACAAGTAATATAGAGACTAAATAATGGCATATAAATCCTAGGATTTATGAAAAAATGCGGAAACGGTAGACATTTATAAGGCGAATAATTTAGTCAAGTGCGAGTTGGACTACTAAGGGTTCCGTACCTTCTTTAAGATTCTATTATTTGAGTTTCAGACAAGCAGGAAATGAGTGCATTTTCTTATTTTTACACTAATATCTGTTAAAGGAAGTTTTTAAAATTTATAAAAAATATACACTTTTATTTGCCACTTATAGACTTTTTATTTTATCTGCTACATGATTCGCTTCTTTTTTTATAAAAATATGTATTTCATTTTCTAATTTTACCCCAAAATTAACATTATACTTTTATTTTACTAATAAACTTTCAGGTAAGCCTTTTATAATATACTGTCTGAATTTTACGCTTTGTAGATTGGAAGATAAAGGGCAAAATACGTTAAGTTTTAAATAATAAATTATTAAATCTAGAAAATAGAAATAAAATATATTTTTCAAAATTTTAGATAGAGTACTTTTATGTTTTTTTGGGCAATAACACCACAATAGAAATAAAACGACGTATATTGCAGGAATACCAAACGTTTCAAAGTCTATTCTGACTTCGTTGTCAATAGCTTTATATTTATTGATGTAGACCAAAAAACATAAAAGTAATCAAGAATATGCCACAAACAACGTTTAGAAGACAATTTAGATAGAGTAGTTTCTAAAGTGGGAATTAAGTCGATGTTTAATATTTTTGTTAATATGAATGATTTAAAAATATGATATATTTGTAATTCACATAATAAGCCTTTTAATTGTTATTGTACAAGATGCGTTTGAAAATTTAATTTTTATTTTCCATTCAATTCTAAAATTTGTCCCCAAAATTAATATTGGGGTTGTCTAGTATTGTTTTATATAAATTTCAAGTGAGCCTCAGTACCCCTAATTATTTTTAAAATTTTAGGCAGTATGGTTTCGGAAATACAGCGGGACATGAGAATTTTTTATATATTTTTGTTAATATTTTGTAAACAATTAATTAAAAATATGAAAAATATATATTTGTATTCCTCATAAATATCCTGTTCATTTGATGTATTGCATGATGCGTTAAAAATATTTTATTATTTTCCGTTTAATTCTATAATTTGGCCCCCAAAATTAATATTAGGCATTTCTTCGTATTTTTCCTGTAAACAATAATAATAATTTTAGGTCTTATAGTTTCAGGAATAAAGGGGCATAGGTAATTTTTTTAAATATTTCTGTTAATACATTTTAAAATACTTAATTTAAAAATATGAAAAAAATATATTTGTATTCGTCCTTTGATTTGATATATTACATGATGCGTTAGAAATATTTTTAATTTTGTTTTCCATTTAATACTGTAATTTGCCCCCTAAAATTCCAGTAAAATTCAGGTGAGGTCCTATATCAGTATTTTTTTTCAAATTTTGCGTCTTATAGTTTCGAAGATAAAGGGGGAATGGGTAAATTTTTATATATTTCTATTAATATCTTTTAAATAATTTATTTAAAAAAAAATCAAAAAAACATGTTTGTATTTGTAATAATGAGCCCTTTGATTTGATATATGATGTGATTCGTTAGAAACAACTTTATATTTATATTTTTCATTTAATTTTGTAATTTGCCCACCAAAATTAATAGTAGAGGGTATACGTATATTGTATATACGGAACCCTAAAAGCAATTACAGCAACAGCCGTTTAAGGAAAAGGTAGGTTAGGTTAGGTTAAAATACACGGAGATGAGAGCCCCTGAAGCTTAAAAAGTACAGGAAAGCAACAAATTAATACGTTAATTTAGATCTTTAGCATATTTTTTTGGCCCCAAATAAAGCAGAATTTGTTTAAATACTTTTGCCCCAAATAAAGCAGAGAGAGTAAAAAAGTACGAAGAAAGTACTACAACAAAGTAGGCTAAGACGTCGAATTTGGTAACGACAATTGTATACAATCTTTCCAATAAATCTAAGGAACCATATAAACATTATTTAAAGTTGGCGCTGAAATTTGTTTAAATACTTTAGCTCCAAATAAAGCAGATACAGTAAAAAAGTATCACACAAAGTATTCTAGGATGTCGAATTTGTTCATGGCAGATCTATTAAATCTCATGAACTACAATCAAGAAAATCCAAACAAAAGGAGTAAGCACTGAAAACAGAACAAGGAGGATGTTTAATTGATGATCAAACAGAAATAAAAACGATGGAAAATTATACAAATTCATCAGAGAAGAATGTTTGTTAGGGTTCCGTATATACAATATACGGATACCCTTATAATACTGGAAGGAAGAGGTTGAAATTTGGTATCAATGTATAGTTTGGTGACCCGATGAGGAGTACATATCGTAAAAGAAAAAAATTTGATTTTAGGGGTACTTATGGGGGGAAAAACTAAAAAAATCGACCGTCTCCCCCCCTGATCTCCGAAACTACTCAGCCTAAAATTTTGAAAAAAATAGGAAATATAGAGCGTTGCCCGAACTTTACAGGAAAATTAAGAAGAAACCATTAATGTTAATTTTGGGGGGCAAATTATAGAATTAAAAAAAAATTTAAAAATAAAAAATTTTTAAACGCATCATGTAATATATCAAATGAAAGGTCTCATGCTGAGGAACACAAATATATTTTTTTCATTTTTAAAAAAATTATTTAAAAAGATAGTAACGAAAATATACCAAAATTTACCCATCCCCCCCTTATCTCCGAAACTATAAAACGTAAAGTTTTGAAAAAAATAGATTTATAGGATCTGACCTGAAGTTTAATGGAAAAATAAGGAGAAACCTCTACTTTTAACTTTGGGTGCCAATTACAGAATTAAATGGAAAATATATAATTAAAATTGTTTCTAACCCATCATGTTATATATCAAATGAAAGGGCTCATTACGACGAAAACAAATATATTTTTTTCATATTTTTAAAATAAATTAGTTAAAAGATATTAACAAAAATATAAAAAATTTACCAATCCCCCCCCTTATCTCCGAAACCATAAGCTGCAAAATTTTGAAAAAAAATGGAGGTATAGCCCCTCACCTGAACTTTACTGGAAAATTAAGGAGAAACCCCTAATATTTATTTTGGAGGGGCAAATTATAGAATTAAATGGAAAATTAAAATTAAAATTGTTACTAACCCATCATGTTATATATCAAATGAAAGGGCTCATTATGACGAAAACAAATATATTTTTTCATATTTTTAAAATAAATTAATTAAAAGATATTAACAAAAATAAAAAAAAATACCCTTCCCCCCCCTTATCTTCGAAACCATAAGCTGGAAAATTTTGAAAAAAAATGGAGGTATAGCCCCTCACCTGAACTTTACTGGAAAATTAAGGAGAAACCCCTACTATTTATTTTGGGGGGAGGGGCAAATAATAGAATTAAATGGAAAATTAAAATTAAAATTGTTTCTAACCCATCATGTTATATATCAAATGAAAAGGGCTCATTATGACGAAAACAAATACATTTTTTTCATATTTTTAAAATAAATTAATTAAAAGATATTAACAAAAATATAAAAAATTTTACCCATGCCCCCCCTATCTCAGAAACCATAAGCTGGAAAATTTTGAAAAGCTGGAAGTATAGGCCCTCACCTGAACTTAACTGGAAAAATAAGGAGAAACCTCTAATATTCATTTTGGGGGGCAAATTATAGAATTAAATGGAAAATAAAAAATTATAATTGTTTCTAACGGTTTATGTAATATATCAAATCCCAGGGCTCATTATGACGAATAGGTACAAATATTTTTTTTTATTTTTTTTAAACGAATATTTTAAAATATATTAAAAAATTACCCCTTCTCCCCGTTATTCCCCAAACTCTAAGACCTCATTTTTTTTGTTTATAGGAAAAATATCCAAATAATAGAATTAAAAGGAAAATAAATTACTAGAAAATCCCCATAGTAATTTTAAGGACAAATTATACAATTAAATGAAAAATAAAGTGGTGCGTTCCCGCAATTTGCTTAGTGTATTGTGTTCAATTTGATTGAATTACTTCATTGATTTTTAAACTTCTGCACCTTTTCTAAAACATTCCGTCGCGCTAATGCTAATTTTAAGTGTTTTTTTGCGTGTAAAATATAGACTGTATTGTCATTCATGGTTCGCCTTCCTAGCTGTTTAGACACTTGGGAGGTTCGTGTTTGTGCTCCGAACTATTCGGACGCTTTTTTTGATTCCGTCTGTAGAGACGCCGCTTTTTGTTGTTTGCGTTACGATTTCGCGAGTTCTTAGCTCCATTCGTGACGACCGCTAAACCGCTTTCATTTTGTTTCTTTTGTGTTTACAAAAGCGCATCATTTGTTGTTAAACCCGCATTTTTTGTATGCTCAATCAATGAACATTACGTCGCTATTTTTTGTGTAACGTGTTGTCCAGAAGAAGGTCTAAAAAACTGTTCACGGGGCTAGCCTCTGAAGAAAGAAGAACCAAGAAAACACCCTTTGCAGAGCTTCGACGTAAAAGGTCAGTGACTAACTTTTATTTGGTGAATTAATTTACGTGTTTATTGATTGTTCCGCTAAAGGTCCTTCGTCAATTATATACTTGCATTGAACCAGCATTGAACTAAAACCGCAACATCTAATTAATACATTTTTTTGAATATTATTCTCTATGGAATGTGCATCGAAGACATTCCATAAAGATTCAATTTTCAAACGAATCATGTAATATATCAGATAAAAGGCTCATTATGTGAATTACAAATATATCATATTTTTAAATCATTTGTATAAAAGATATTAAAAATATTAAACATCGACTTAATTCCCACTTTAGAAACTACACTATTTAAAATTTGAAAAATATATTTTATTTATATTTTTAAATAATTTGAATAACAGATTTAATAATTTATAATTTAAACTTTGACCTATTTTGCCGTTTTTCTTCCAATCTACAGAGCCTCAAAACTCAGACAGTAGATTATAAAAGGTATCTCTGAAAGTTTATTAGTAAAATCAAACTCTAATGTTACTTTTTGGGGGCCAAATTAGAAAATTAAATACATATGTATTGTGATAAAAATCAAGCGAATCTTAAAGCAGATAAAATAAAAAGTCTATGTTTGGAAAATCAAAGTGTATATTTTTTATAAATTTAAAACGCTTTCTTTAAAAGATATAAGGGTAAGTATAAGAAAGTGCACTCATTCCCTGCTTGTCTGAAACTGGAATATTCGAATCTTGAAGGTGGTACGGAACCCTAAGTATTCGAGTCCAACTCGCACTTGACCAAATTATTTTTAATTTAATCATATTGTTTATATGCAATAATAAAGACCACCGGGAAGAACTTAATACTAATTACATAAGATACTATTCATCCACAGTTTAATCACATATCAGTTTAAATAAAAGATAACATTTTCAGAAACTTCATGTGACAAGATTCGATCACACTCAACAGTTTCAGTCTCATATTTTCCTGTAATGTTATCTTCCGTTTCGAATTAGAAACAGGCGTTCTCTAACTTGGGGTACGTCCACTGTTATTACAGTCACTTGTCACGAAAACAGTCTTTCTCTATTAGTCAGCTTTGTCGGTGATGAGTTGTGGCGCCCCCATCTACGCTTGATTACTTTGTAGGACGTGCAAGCAAAATCCGGGGGATGATGCAATAGGTTACGAAACTAATATTGTATCGTTAGAAGTTTTCTCTTTATTTGTTATAAGGGTTGACTTCGACCACAAGTTTACAAAGAATTCTATTTCCAATCTTATGTTATTTTCTTCTTAATTTTATTTTTATTTGATATATTTTCGTCAGAAATACTTTGACCACTCAAGAACAGAATTTAGGTATGCTTTTTCTAACAGTTGCTAAATGTTACTAAAGAAATATCACACTGTTTGTCTACAGTATACATACAAATATATATAGTGTGTCCCGTTATTTACTAGCAATAGTCTAAATACATGTAAAGCTACTATTCTAATACACAAATTCACCATATACTAGGGCTCAATACCCCACCCCGCCATATGGCAGCCATTTTTTTTGTTTTTTGATAACCTATTCTCTACGTGTGAACAGAAACGTTCATATCTCTTAAAGTTTAGGTCTTACTGAGAAAAAAATAGGCTTATTCGACGGACAATAATACTGTCTATCAACAAGATTTCAATACAAAGTGTTAACGTTTACTTAACTTTTGAAAAAAAGATGAAATGCAAAAAAAGGGTCAAAAATTATGCAAATCAAAAAATTATTACAAATCAATACAAAATCAGTCCCGATCACCTTTCATTTTTTTTCACTAAATAGAAAGTTTTTGAGTTAAGCTACAATACAACATTAAATTCACAACTGTATGATTATTACTTTAGGAGTTATTGTTGTTTAAACATAGCGTATGCGCAAGCACAAAACACCTTTGTAGGGACTTTAAACAGGTAAACATTAAAACCACATAAAATTCTTATTATTTTTTATATGATACTTTTACAATCTTTTATACACATCAAATTTTATCCTACAGCAGTTGTTCAAAGTGCCCACCTCCAGCTTGTAGGCAAGTTAATGCTCTGTGTGCTATTTGGGCAGTTGAGCGCTTAATTAGTTTTAGGTCTGATCTTATTTCTTCGGCGACTGCCATAATTTTAGCGACGAGGTCTTCTCTGGTGTTTGGAAATGTAGCATACTCCTTTTGCTTCATATCACCCCACAAAAAATAGTCCAAAGGGGTCAAATCGGGCGAGCGAGCTGATCACGCTACTACACCACCGCGACCGATCCACGGTGCATGGTTATTATTCAAATATTCTTTCACTGCTCGAGAAAAGTGCGCTGGTGCACCATCTAGCTGAAACCACATAAGTTGACGGTGTAATAAAGGCAACTCTCTTTTGTGCTTGCGCATACGCTATGTTCAAACAACAATAACTCCTAAAGTAATAAACATACAGTTGTGAATTTAATGTTGTATTGTAGCTTAACTCAAAAACTTTCAATTTAGTGAAAAAAAATGAAAGGTTATCGGGACTGCTTTTGCATTGATTTGCAATAATTTGTTGAATTTCATAATTTTTTTGGCCCTTTTTTTGCATTTTATCTTTTATTCAAAATTTAAGAAAACGTTAACAATGTGTTTCGAAAAGACCAAAACTTTAAGAGATATGAACGTTTTTGTTCACACGTAGAGAATAGGTCATCAAAAAAAAATGGCTGCCATATGGATGGGTGGGGTATTGCGCCCTAGTATATGGTGTATTTGTGTATTAAAATAGTTGCTTTACATGTATTTAGATTATCGCTAGTCCATAACCAGACACAGTGTATAACAGTATACAATTTTAATTTTATATATATATATATATATATATATATATATATATATATATATGTATAAAATATGTCCCCCCGTAATTATAAAGTAACGGTTTTTAGTCTTTTTTTTAAGAGATTTTAAAAATTATTTTGGCGGGCTAATTTTGAAATGAAAGCCCAGTATATTATCGTAAGTGCCATAAGTTGAAGTGCAAAGAGGACTAAAGTTCAGCTAATGCCCAGTGGACGATGAACTTTTGCACAGTTATAGAGCGTACAGATGCCCAACAATAATTCCTAGGTTTTTGCCAAAAGTCCTGTGGGCCTTTGGGAATGGGTTAAATATGGGAATGGAATAATATTAATTTATTTTACAGCAAAGGTGTAAACACATGGTACGCTAAGGAATTTGAAGAGATACTACAATTTATTGTTAATTCTATTGCTAAAGAATATGGACAAAGTTTCTTTGTCTGCTGAACAATAATTCTGGCATCTCTGCTTTATATTAATGGAGTGTTGGGAATAACCTCCAGTTGAGGAAAAGTCTGTCTATTTCCATAGTCAAAGATCCAAAGGTCTCAGCGTCTAAATCAGACTCCATTTTGATTTGCTATTCAGGCAAATAAAACATTTACAAATGCAATTAACTAGAAGAAATTGCCAAGCTTTGTAAAACAGCTAGAAACAACATTACGCAGTTACCGAGAGCAACTAGACAAAACATTCTGCAACTGTAGCTACCTAGAACAGTCAAAAGCACATTATGAAACTTTTGAGAACAACAGCCAGTCAAGTCGGACAGTCCTAGATACTTGTTCCATCAGTATAATGACGCTACGAGTTTAAATGTAAATAACTGTGAAATTTTTAACTCTGTACTTGCCACTAAAACAAATAATGAATACGAGAATTCGCTCATTTGTTTCCCCATAGAAGTAATAAATAAAACAAAGAAACTACATAAAAGAGTTAAATTATTCGACAGATTTTATTATTGATTAATACAATCATTGAGATAACTACAACTTAGTTCCCACTGAAGCTTAGCTATTATTAATCAAATGTTTATATATTTCTTTGTTGAGTGTACTACTTCGTCCAGGCTTCTCACCGGGATTTCCATTTACGCACAACATTAGAGCGAGATTCTGCAAAAGAAGTAACTAGAAAAATGGTGTAAATTTTTTAAAAGCTTCACGTTGCTGGCACCCTACGCGTTTTTTCATCAAGAGGTGTTTTTGTGATAATTACCGCACAAGCTGGACTGCAAAAATTTAATTTATGAAAGAAACAACCTAAAAGCCCTTTCGCATTTTTCAGCTCGCCGAAATGCTGGCAAAAACTTCAACCATCTTTTGCCGAAGCTTTCCGCTGCACAATGTTTTTTCAGCATAAACAGCAATAAAAATAAAACCTCAGTTGAGAACGAAGAAATAATTATTTCAGTCTAGTGAAACATGTGTATAGTTAGAACGAACAATGTATGAATTACGGAAACGATATACAATATTCCAAATAAGCCTGTCTTGAGAGAAAAATGGGGATGTGATAAAATAAAAAATACAGATATTTATTTATTTATCAGAATGTTTACAATACTTATACATTAGGTATAATATAATAAAACCTGCAAAGGTAAACTCAGTTACCTGTTCGCAGGTCTGATATGAACTAAAATATTATTTAATTTCCATACGATAGACAAAAACAAAGAGATTAACTACTCAAACGAGTGAATTTGTTAATAAATAAATAAATATCACTACCTACGTATTCACCTGTAGTACAATATCATCCCTTTATAGTTACCGTGACAGGAATTCATCCGATAATTCGTGTAATCGGCATTCATTCGATATTTCGGGGAATCCGAAATAGAAATTCATCGATTCTTCGAGAACACATGTAAGAAATTTCCCGACGGTTCTTTGACCATCTGGAGAATTCCGAGAAGAAATATATAAATGAGGAGAGCTGACGGAAGGATTCATTCAGTATTTGATTGCCGTATAGTAAAGATAAATTGTAAATAGTTCTGCGAATATAAATTAAAGTAGTGGAAATAAATTATAGTGAGTTTGGACTGTGTTCGTAAATAAATCACTCGAGTGTGAAAATAAAAACACTACATTATTTACATTCGAAGGCAAATTTAAACACCAATACGTAGTATCTTATGGTCCGTTGTGTGATAACTTGGGGAACTTAAACATGTGGATTACTTTACTAAATATGGATTAATTACACAGGTCAACATTTGATCTAAGCCGGAAAAAGGCATGCCGTATTGGGTACTAAGGGTTTTTTGGGTAGCTGAATACGATGAGAGTCAAGGGCATTTGAAGGTCAAATCGAGAGAATTCAACCAAAAAATCTGAAAAAAATGTTGCTTATTTTTTCCCAATCCGTAGTTTGACTGCGGATTTTGTCAAAGGTCACTTGAAGGTCATTTGAAGGTCAAATCGAGAGTTCCACAAAAAAATGTGAAAAAATCCATGCTAATGTTTTTGAGGTCTCTGAGTCCGAATCCGTAGTTTGTTTGACCTTAGGCTTTTTCCCAGAGGTTATTCCAGGGTCATTTGAGGGTCAAATCTAGAGAGGTCTACCAAAAAAAATCTAAAAAAATCTTGCTTATGTTTTTGAGGTCTCTGAGTTCGAATCCATAATTTGTTTGACCTTGCGCTTTTTCCCAAAGGTCATTGGAAGGTCAAATCGAGAGTTCTACCAAAAAATGTGAAAAAACTCATGCTAATGTTTTAGAGGTCTCTGAATCCGAATCCGTAGTTTGTTTGACCTTGGGCTTTTTCCCCAGAGGTTATTTCAAGGTCATTTGAAGGTCAAATCTAGAGAAGTCTACCAAAAAAATCTAAAAAAAATCTTGCTTATGTTTTTGAGGTCTCTGAGTTCGAATCCATAGTTTGTTTGAACTTGCGGTTTTCCCCAGAGGTCATTTGAAGGTCAAATCGAGAGATTTCTACAAAAACTCTTTCGATTTGACCTTCAAATGCGCTTGAACCTGACGTGATGAAGGTCAACCGACCCTCTCATCGTAGTCAGCGACCCGAAAAACCCCTAGTACACTATAAGGCATCCCGTGTTCTCGCTTAGTTCAAATGTTGACCTGTGTTATGTTCTGATAAACTCTTTGGTAAGTATTTTAAATTTATATCATCGGAAAAAATCTATAAAAATAAGTCGGCAGGACAAAAGTAGGACGATCATATTTTTTTTTTCCATATAGAGATTATGAAATTTAGAGTTGTATAAAGTTATATTAGAGCAGACTCATAAATATATGAACGTAATTTATACAAAATACATGTAGTTATATAAAAGAAAACTCACGTAATAATTCTGGATTCTGGATTCATTAAACACCTTACTTGAAAAAATAGAATAGTACAATAAGTAAGGTTCCAGGTACAACTCACTTTATATAACTAAATATAATTCTTTTCATGTCAATTACAGAAAGTAATAAACTACCTTTTGTGAAGCTATAAAATAAAACCTGGTTTGAACTCTGAAAACTCTTAGAAGCTTGATTAAACCGTAGATTTGTAAACAGTGCATGCCTTAAGTTTGCCGACATCAAAAATGTAACTTATGAACACGTAATTAAGAAATTGTTAATGTATATATTTATTACTTTTTCTGTAGTTTCCAAACAAATGTGAAAGTGTGATTATTCTTGTAGCTATAGTGTGGTTAGGTGTCTTATCGGTACCTACCTACATTCCTAGGTTAGAATGTCACGATGAAATTCTCAGGTTTGTACGCGTACAAAAGAATGACACCTCGAAGAGAGTATTCAATATCTTTAACAGGTGAAGTTAACCTGAAAATTTCATCGTGACATTCTAACTCAGCAATTACATGGAAAGGCTCCACATTCGAACCTCTATGTGGTAGTTTTCCCGAAAATCCTAGATGTCGGTCTTAAATATCGCGTCTTCAAATTTCACGATATGTATCAAATACATACAGAAGTGTTTGAGAGGACATTCAATTGTGGAAAGCGCAACTGATGAAGGTTCCCTAACCAGAAACACTATCTATTATATGTATATTGTCTTGCGTACAAAAGAATGACACCTCGAAGAGAGTATTTTTAGTTCTTGTTTAAGTTAGTATTTAGAGGATATATTTTTCAGTCAAATTAACCACCTCTTACCGTTATGTACATATATAAATTATATGACCTGACTTATTATTGCACATACTTTTGAACATAAGATATTATGGTAAATTCACTTACTGTTATAATTTTATTTAATTAACACCCAGCTACTATTTCCATTATTCTAACAGACCTATTATTAAAACAATAAAATCGCCAGCTAATTTGAAAAAACTATGGCAATTTCCATATCTTTAAAATACCTTCGCCTTATTACAAACAAGTACTAATGTTTCTAAATTAAAACTGTTAAAATGAAAATGCCCAGAAACGGTAAATATCATAGAGAACCACTTTTAGTGCCCATGTCTGCAATACGACGGTGTCTCATTAATTATTTTCGGATCAGGTAACTACCAAAGATGTAACTGCAGCACAAAATTGTAAAGGGCTCTCAATTTCAAACAACTAAGAGTTTTAAACTGAATTATACGAAGTAATAGCATTGCATTGTAATGCCAACAGTTTTAGTAGAAACTTTCGTTTTGTCTCTACTTATAGAAATATGTCAGAAAAAATACAAAATTTGCTATTCACGTTAGTCTTAATAGGTTTCAGAAATAAGTTTATATAATGTAACATCAATAGGTTGTTTTCATGGTAAGTTTGTCGTGTATATCGGTGTGTATCAAAGTTTTTTTATTCGCTTCATTAATTTTAAATTCTAGTTAAATTTCTCGTGGGAATTAGTCAACTAATTTAAGTTGAATAAATCAACTTTTTTTTTCAAAGTTAGGTATCAATTATTTACACTTTTAACCTTGTTTACTAAATGAATTAAAGTAATAAAATAAACAATACATTTAAATATTTAATAATTGACATGAATATACAGGGTGAGTTTTTTTTATGACCAGTATGGGGATCTCGGAAACTAGCGGAGATAGAGCAATGGTTAAATTGGGAAAGATTTGCAGTTTTACTGGCCCAATTTAATGACACTTTCGGATTTTTGTAAAAAGTCATGGCTTACTAGATATTTTGAAAAAACGAAATTCTGTCGATTTAGTCAAATCCCTCTAGCTCCTTTGTTTTTGAGTTTATAAAAAAAGTGAAAATATCAAAATTGAAGGGAATTGTATCCCGAATATGATTATCATGTCCTCGTTTGCGTGACAGCTCGCTTTCGAGATATGACACAAACTTATCTTTTTTTAATGGAAACCATAGTTGGCTATGAACTCAAAAAATCGGACATTTTTAGAGCTTTTCAACGATATAATACTCGATATAGTTATTCATAAAAATAACCGAGTTATGGATGCTTTTCTCTCTTATTTTCACTTTTAACGAAGTTAGTCATGAAATAGATTGATTTATTAATAACTATTCCAAAAAACAGTGAACGATTTTTTATTAGGTATATCAGATATAACGAAAAAACTAAATAAGTAGGTAGTTACTAAAAACTTAAGAAATTAAAGTACATAATAATTGTTACAATTTATGTTCGAAAAGTCCACCATTGTTATTTAGACAAAAATTGCATCTTTTTAAGATTGATATTACCACTTTCCTCACAGACCGCCTATCAATTTCTTCAATTGCTTCTAATACCGCCTCCCTAAGGTCACCAACTGTCTCATACTTTCTTTTGTATACTTTTTTAACGCACCCATAAATAGAAGTCTATAACTGCCAAATCGGGAGACCGGGGTGGCCATTCGCGTGGGCCATTTCTTCCTATCCAAGAGTTTGGATATATATTATATAAGTGTTGTCTTACTAATACCGACTTATGAGCAAGTGTCCCATCATGTTGGAACCACTCAATTTCTAAACGAGTTCTCAAATTCAAATTATGCAACATGTCTTGAAAAGTGTATTGCAAGAAATGCAAGTAGCGCTCCCCAGTACGTGATTCGTCTTAGATAAAAGGCCCCAGAATAGTAGACCCTATGATACCACACCAAACATTAAAACCAAATTTTATCTAGGGTCGTCTTTGTTCTACATGGAAAGGGTTTTCTTTAGTCCAGATATGCTCATTGTGTCTATTGAACATACCGCAGTTAGTAAATCTAGTTTCATCTGACCATAACACCTTTAATGGAAATTGTGGATTGTCAAGGCACATGCCTCTAAACCATGTACAAAACAAAATACGTCGATGTTCGTCACCAGCATGCAAAGTTTGAGAAACTGAAAGTTTGTACGGGTGGAACTTGTGCGCTTTCAGTACCTTAACTACAGTTCCTTGAGACGTGCCAGCTTCTGCCGCAATCTCACGAGTTGATGTAGATGGATTTTGATTTACCATTGCCAAAACATTTATTTGTGTTGCTTCGTTAATTTGATTACGTTCCTTTGGTGGTTTAGTAAAAGATCGATATCTGTGTAAACTATCGTAAAGCCTCTTAAATGTACATAGAGCAGGTTGACGACGATTAAAATATCTATGAAAGTATTCCTCAGCTGCACGAACTGAATTTTTATGGCATATGATATAACATTCCACCATATTCCGTTTTTCTTACTTAGAATATTCCATTTTATCACGAAAACTTGTTAATATCGACTGTCAGTTCAGCACTACTAATGGAATTACTCTCAAGTGAGGAAACGTCAAAGTGAAAACAATATTTTTCCTGGCTACCTACGTTAAAAGTGAAAATAAGAGAGAAAATCATCCATAACTCCGTTATTTTTATGAATAACTATATCGAGTATTATATCGTTGTAAAGCTCTAAAAATGTCCGATATTTTGAGGTCATAGCCAACTATGGTTTCCACTCAAAAAAAAGTTTGTGACATATCTCGAAAACGAGAGCTGTCACACAAACGAGGACATGACAATCATATTCGGGATACAATTCCCTTCAATTTCGATATTTACACTTTTTTTATAAAATCATAAACAAAGGAGCTAGAGGGATTTGACTAAATCGACAGAATTTCGTTTTTTCAAAATATCTAGTAAGCCATGACTTTTTACAAAAATCCTAAAGTGTCATTAAATTGGGCCAGTAAAACTGCAAATCTTTCCCAATTTAACCATTGCTCTATCTCCGCTAGTTACCGAGATCTCCATACAGATCATAAAAAAAACTCACCCTGTAGAACGGAGAATAATTACAGTTAAAAAAGGCTTTAAAAATTGTCAGAAGCAGGTGAGTGTACAGGATGGTTGAAAAATAAGGTGGAGTATAATTACAGTTATCAGAGCGGTTTAAAAAAGTTATACAGTTTGGAACATAAGTAGTTGCTTAGACAAGGTGTTTGAAGTAAGGGTGGTGTAAAATTATTGATATTGAGGGTGTATCAATTTGTTATATAAGCATAAGCAGTTAGGATATTTGAATTATAGGACGTAGGATGGGGTATAATTGTAGACATGGGTTAACAAAAAATTAGAAGCAGTGGCATATACCGGGTGATTAAAAGAAATGGTAGAGTAAATTTATAGTCACACAATTTGGTTCAAAAAGGTGAATTTAGGGTAGACCATGAGCAGTTGCATAAATGGAATACTAGACATATGGGGCGAAGTAAAATCATTGGTATAGAGGAATAATTTAAACGATAGAAAAATAGAAGGAGTCAATCGTGTGGAGAGGATTTGTACTTATACAGGGTGGTTTTAAAATTTAAAGATATCAGGACCGTTGTAATATTGTTTTGAGTTGAATTATAGTTGTACAGGGTGATTCAGAAAATTATATACCAATAAGTTATATAGGAGTGACCAGTAAGCAATATAGCGTGAATTAGTTACATTTATAGAAAGTGGTCCAAATAATAAAACAAATAAAAAAGTTAAAATATGATTGGAAAATATAGACAAAGGATTAAAATTAGAAAGAAAATACGCTAAAATTTTCAATTGTACCTTAAATTTCAATTGTAACCTTAAAAAGAAGATATTTCTGAAAATAGTGATTGATTTTTATTTTAAGTCAGCTGAAGTCGGTTCTTTTTTAAATATAAATTATATTATTTCTAAAAACTTTCACTTCACTTTCAGAAATAATGAAATAATAAAGCACTGTATAAATGCAATTCGTATCGATTGTTTATGATTTCTGTAAATAAATTTAGTATATTTTTCTTATATTTTGTCACTTTCGCAGGTTGTTCCAACTTCGAGACCTGAATGTCTAATGTGGCCCAATTTGAATTCCAATATACCAGCTTCACAATTCCCGATACACAAAGCCTAATTTTCAAATTCGCTGTGTAATTCCCGAAGACTCCCAAACCAGCCCAGCTTTCTAGTGAATCGAATTCGTACTATACCGGCGTTGATGATCTTCCGAGCACGTGCTGCTGGAAATCCGGCACATCAGCAACAAAGCGAAGACATCGGAAGGGTGCATAAAGATGTGCATCGTGTTGTGCATGCGATATTTTGGTGAATGCGAAGGGGAGATCCATTTTCACGGGAGTCTGTGTGGAGTCTGTTGACATCAAATTGATGAACGAAAAAACAAAATTGTCAAACATCCTTTATTCCCCTCGCATTTCCACAAAAATTAATGGAACTCACATAAGAAACGTGCTTTATATGGTTTAAGACAAGCTGCAGCATAATCGAAGATACAGTGTTAATATTGTTAGCAGACATACTCGTACTACAATTTTTATACATGCACCATAATTCAAGGCTTTGTACAATTTACAACCCAAGATGTATTAATGCATAAATTTACAATAATTTTAACATTCCATATATTTCATGAAAGTATAAAATTTTATTTAAATGAATTTTACCGCCATACACCCAGGATACACTAAAACCGACTTTTATTCCTTCAGATTTTTTTTCAACTTCAAACAAATTCAAATCAGTTACACCGGCACACAAAAAAAAATTGTCTGCACACCGGGCGCCACCCATCTACAGGCATGTTTTTCGACCCGCTAAATACGAATTTCAAGTCCGTTTAGGCCGTCCAGCCTTCAGTTTTGAGTAAATTGCAAAAAAAACCAAAAAAATTGCGAAAATTCCATGTTTTAACAAGAAAAAAATTTGAGCATAATTATTATGTATGCAACCATAGTCTTGCAATCTGACAACTGACAGCTCTTTGGTAAAGTTTGACATTTTTGAGGTTATATGTACTCAGAACGTTTTGACATACGAACGCTATGTGTTGTTTACTTTCGACGTAAATTAAGTTAGCAAGAGTGCAAAAATGAACTTAATTTAACTTTTGGCAATGAAACTCCATCAAGGACCACTGTTTATCGATGATATGGTGAATTCAATCGAGGTCGTAGTTCACTCCAAGACGAATTTCGTGAAGGTCGTCCAAAAATAGTTGTTGTTCCGGAAACCATTGATGCTGTGCGCGAACTGATATTGCAAGATTGTCATGCGACTTATCGTGAGATTGAGTCAACCTTACACATTAGTGGGACCAGCATATATTCAATATTGCATAAACATTTGAATGTCAATTAAATTTGTTCGGGTTGGATCCCACACAATTTGTCAATCGTTCAAAAAAAAGCTCGTGTCGATTGGCCTAAAGAAAAGCTCAAAAAATACGATCGCGGTGCTTAAAAACACGTTTATGACATAGTGACAGGTGATGAATCGTAGATTTACGCGTATGAGCCCGAAAGGAAACAGCAGTCGACTGTATGGGTGTTTCAAGATAAGCCGAATCCAACAAAAGTTGTTCGCGCCAAGCAAATGATCGCCTGTTTTTTCGGAAAAACTGGACATGTCGCAACCGTACCACTAGAACAGTCAATTCTGAGTGGTACACAACCATTTGTTTGCCAGTTGTCTTCCAAGAAATGAGGAAAACCAACCCCCGAAGACGGAACACTCTTCACCACGACAATGCGAGCTCTCACACATCGGCTCAAACAACTGCATTTTTGACCACTCAAAACATCGATTTGATGAGTCATCATCCGTATAGTCCTGACTTGTGACCAAATGACTTCTTTTTATTCCCGTACGTAAAAAACAAACTGAGAGGTCAACGTTTTTCGACACCTAAAGAAGCGGTTGCTGCGTTCAGAATGCATGTTTTGGAGATACCTCAATCAGAGTGGAAAAAGTGCTTCGACAATTGGTTCAAACGCATGCAAAAGTGTATAGATCTTCATGGGGAATATTTTGAAAAACAATAAAGCCATTTTCGATGATTAATATTTGTTTTTGATCTCTAATCCCGAAATATAAAAGGCAGCCCTCGTAACGAAGTAGCTTGGTGGTCCGTATCAATTAAATTTAAATTCTAAGCACAAACTGGAGGGCACGTCAAAATTTATATAATCTAATAAATAAAGTTTCTTTTATGTTTAGCCCTTTAATATATATATATAAACTTCAGATATTTAAGTTGCGTGTAGCTTCCAAATTCGCTTAAAATGAAGGCTTATATCTGCACAGACACTGAACCGCACTGTAATCCCCTGTTCTCGAATATTATTAAATTAATTGAGACGTCAAATGGTTGAAGCATCTGCGTGATATTCATTATTAAATTATCAATTGCTCAGATTTGAAATAATATGGTTCATATGCCGGGCGAGCGAATGCATTATAGTGAACATCAAAGTTATGAAGAGGAAGAAGTCCCTCGGTCAGAATTCATTACGGCTCCAACTGTAGAACTAATGAGGCTGAAGTGAGAGCCCGAATCCAGGGAAATGCGTTTCGTACGTGACTTTGATAAATCTTCAAAGAATTCGCTCGTGCTGCATTAAGTAGAAAATAGTAGTTGATGAAAATCTCGAGAGTGATTGATGAATAGAAAAATCAACAAGGCGATTCAACTAAATGATTTACTTGGCAATACACATAAAGTCATGTGAACTTAAAGCACATTTAAATACAAAATCTTTGAATATATTTTTGAATGTACAATATCTATTTAATGAAATTGAAATACATTGGACATAAAGCAAATTACTCTTGCTATAGATTGGATTGAGTTGGCTGCTACTTGGTGGAAGCTGAAATTCATGATGATTTGAGTAATACAACTGATTACAAACGCGACCCCTCTGTTCACTCCCTTATACAACTCCACAAACCAGGATACCCGATTAGGCCTGTAGTTTCATTCTTGAATGCCCGGTCATATAAAATTTCCAAAAAACTTATTAATATTATTATACAGTGTGTCCGGTTATGGACTGGCGATCATCTAAATACATGTAAAGCAACTATTTTAATACACAAATACACCATATACTAGGGCTCAATACCACACCCCGCCATAAGGCAGCCTTTTTTTTGATAACCTTATCTCTACGTGTGAACAAAAACGTTCATATCTCTTAAAGTTTTGGTCTTACTGAGATAAAAATATGCTTATTCGACGGACAATAATACTGTCTATCAACAACATAACATTTTTATTTGATACTTTTACCATCTTTTATTCACATTAAATTTTATCCTACAGCAGTTGTTCAAAGTGCCCACCTCCAGCTTGTAGACAAGTTAATGCTCTGTGTGCTATTTGCCAGTTGAGCGCTTAATTAATTTTAGGTTTGATCTTATTTCTTCGGCGACTGCCATAATTTTAGCGACGAGGTCTTCTCTGGTGTTTGGAACTGTAGCATACACCTTGCTTCATATCACCCCAAAAATAATAGTCCAAGGGGGTCAAATATTCTCTCAATGCTCGACAATAATGCGCGGGTGCACCATCTAGCTGCAACCACATATGTTGACGATATAATACAGGTAACTCTCTTTTGTGCTATGTTCAAACAACAATAACTCCTAAAGTAATAAACATACAGTTGTGAATTTAATATTGTATTGTAGCTTAACTCAAAAACGATTTAGTGAACAAAAATGAAAGGTTATCGGGACTGCTTTTGCATTGATTTGCAATAATTTGTTGATTTGTATAATTTTTTGACACTTTTTTGCATTTCATCTTTTTTTCAAAAGTTAAGAAAACGTCAACACTTTATTTTGAAATGTTGTTGATAGACAGTATTATTGTCCGTCGAATAAGCCTATTTTCATCTCCGTAAGACCAAAACTTTAAAAGATATGAACGTTTTTGTTCACACGTAGATGATAGGTCATCAAAAAAAAAATGGCTGCCATATGGAGGGGTGGGGTATTGAGCCCTAATATATGGTGTATTTGTGTATTAAAAGAGTTGCTTTACATGTATTTAGATTATCGCTAGTCCATAACCGGACACACTGTAGATAATACTAATTTTGTAGGAAAACACTATCGAATTAGTGAATAAAATAAAACATTTTAAATTACCGAATAATTCAAAATTAATATCATTTGATGTTACAAATTTATTCCCGAGCGTTCCTGTTACAGAAACCATTAATCTAGAACATTTACTTTCCTCAAACAATATAAATTTTATTAAAAAACAAGAATTATAAATTTACTATCCATATGTCTAGAACAAAACTATTTTGAATTTAATAACAATATTTACATTGGAGGCAAAGGCTTAATTATAGGTAATCCATTGCTAGCAGAATTTTTTATGGATCCCTTAGAAGAAAAAATAAAAAAACACCCTATGTTTAATCAATTTATTTACTGGCACAGATACGTGGATGATATTTTAACTTGTTTAATAGGAACGGAAAGACAATTAGGCCGAATTACCGATTTTATTAACAATCTCTATCCCAACATTAAATTCACAATAGAATAAGAACAGAATAATTATATAAATTTCCTAGATATAACTATTAAAAAAGTAAATAATAAACACGTTTTCTCGATTTATCACAAACCCTCACACACAGACACCATAATTCCTAATTCATCTTGCCCCCCCAATCCAACACAATTAGCTTTTTTTCACAGTACGATTCATAGACTAACAACATTACCACATAATGAAAATATAATAAAACAAATTGCAACCAATAACGGGTATGACACTAAAATCGTCGATTCTATCCTAGGGAAAAACCATATGCTATATCCAAATCAACAAGAGTTTATAAATTACCATGCAAAAATTGCCCTAAAACGTATATAGGTCAAACAGGTAGATTTTTTCAGACAAGGTTAAATGAACATAACAATTCTTTTATAAAAATAAACAAAATCCCAATTACGCAAAACATTTACCTGACTATAATCATAATTTTGACCAGGATTTCAAAATTCTACATACAGAAAATAAAGGTATAAAATTAAATTTATTAGAGAGTCTTCAAATTAATCGTTTAAAAAATCAGAACATTTACTGAATGACCAAATAGATCTTAATAATTCCCCAATTCTAAATGTGTTTACATAATCAGAGATTTTATGAGAAATAATAATTTATGAAATAATATTCAACATTAGGCAAGTCTTTGGTTATTACTGCTTACCTGAATCACACCCCCTAGAACCATAGCAATTCAATTTTCTTCAAATATTCACTGGTAAGTCTTTGTATAAATTACATCTGGGAATAACCCATAATCTGATAGTATTTCCCGTTTATTGCATTATGGATATTTCATAATAATATTAACACAACTAGTAGATTAAAGAAAAATTTGTAAACTCCTATTGTTATTCTATTTAGTTTATAATTGTTGCAATTTTTAAGTTACTACCATTGTATGAATTAGCTCCATCGGACAGGAAACAATTGTCACAAGTTTTAAATAAAGTGTAAGTTTGTAATCAGTTGTATTACTCAATTCATCATCTTGCTAATACGAGGGCTGCCTTTTATATTTCGGGATTAGAGAACAAAAACAAATATTAATCATCGAAAATCGCTTTATTGTTTTTCAAAATATTTCCCATGAAGATCTATACACTTTTGCATGCATTTGAACCAATAGTCGAAGGACTTTTTTCACTCTGATTGAGGTATCTCCAAAACATGCATTCTGAACGCAGCAACCGCTTCTTCAGGTGTCGAAAAACGTTGACCTCTCAGCTTGTTTTTTACCTACGGAAAAGAAGTCATTTGGTGACAAGTCAGGACTATACGGCGGATGACTCATCAAATCGATGTTTTGAGTGGTCAAAAAAATGCAATTGTTTGAGCCGATGTGTGAGAGCTCGCATTGTCGTGATGAAGAGTGATCCGTCTTCGGCGGTTGGTTTTCCTCATTTCTTGGAAGACAACTGGCAAACAAATGGTTGTGTCCCTCTCAGAATTGACAGTTATGCGTTGTTCTAGTGGTACGGTTGCGACATGTCCAGTTTTTCCGAAAAAACAGGCGATCATTTGCTTGGAAAAGCTTCGTGCGCGAACAACTTTTGTTGTATTCTGCTCATCTTGAAACACCCATACAGTCGACTGCTGTTTACTTTTGGGCTCATACGCGTAAATTCACGATTCATCACCTGTCACTATGTCATAAACGTGTTTTGAAGCACAACGATCGTATTTTTTGAGCTTTTCTTTCGACCAATGGACACGAGCCTTTTTTTGAACGATTGACAAATTGTGTGGGATCCAAGGCGAACAAATTTTTTTGGACGACCTTCACGAAATTCGTCTTGGAGTGAACTACGACCTCGATTGAATTCACCTAACCATCGATAAACAGTGGTCCTTGATGGAGTTTCATCGCCAAAAATTAAATTAAGTTCATCCATGCACTCTTGCTGACTTAATCCACGTCGAAAGTTGTAAAAAATAATCGCACAAATCACGATTTAATTCCATTTTTTTGGCCGAGATGAATCCTTTAAGTTACTGTAAACAACACATAGCGCTCGTATGTCAAAACGTTCTGAGTACGTATAACCTCAAAAATGTCAAACTTTGCGATAGAGCTGTCAGTTGTCAGATTGCAACAATAGAGTTGTCCAATCCCGAAATATAAAAGGCAGCCCTCGTAGAGTTACAACAATATAATCGTACTCTTACACAGAGTGAGTCAAAGGTAAGGAATAATGGTTTCACAACCTGAAACAGATTTTATACTAAAGCATGTTTTGAGTTAGACAAAGAATTTTATGTTGGCGTTATTTTGGATATGACCCTATCGATCTTTTTTTAAATATAACACTGTATATATTTGTTTTCTTATATAACTTTTGGTAAGATGTTCGAAAACGATATAAGGATTTAATGTCATATAGTTGATAGTTTTTGAGTTAATTGACATTTTATTAGAATAATACAATAACTATATTTCGACCATTATTCCTCGTTCCTATTCTGCTAGTGTTAGAAGTTTTATAAATACTAGTGGTCGTCTAGTGATCGAAATTTGACCATATCTCATCAAATTGCAAACATTATAAGTATATTTTCTTAAAATATAAAGTTGAAGAAAAATCGGAGAAATAGGTATAATGACTAAAATTGTTCACGTCATATTAACAAATCTATTGAAATTTACAAAAATTAAAGTTTAATCAAATATAGGTATTCCAAATAATATTGTCAAAGTCGGACCCCCCTCCCAACTTTGGCTGAAACCGCTCCTAGTAGAATGTTCGACATAATAATTCGAAGATTGAAATTTGCATTCTAAAAGTTTCCATCATTTGCGGTTTCAATCGAGTTCATGAATATTAAAAAAAGAGATGACTAAGAAACCTACGAACTTCAATCCTTAATATATTCTCTATTATCCGCTGACTGACAATTTTTTACACAACACCTTCGTCAAGGCTAGGTATGCAAGATTTTGGAGGAAAAATATGTTGAATACAAATCCATTCTATTTCATAATAGATATCTAGATACGTAAGTTACCATAACAAATCAGTAGATGCATTGAATTTTTTTATATGTATTTTAAATGACACAAATCTTAAAATGCCAGTGAGATGTTTATTTCACGTAATGATGTAATATTTATAGGGGGGGGGGGGGGTCGAACAAAAGTGTGATGCAGCGTGACGAAAGGGGAGGGAGAGGTCCGAAAATGCAAAATTTAGGGTGACGTATTTCATGAACGGCCTTTTATATGAAGTTGAATTCAGACAGATGTGTTGAATTTTGTAACCAAATGATGGAACCTTGCAATAAGAACCCAAACTTTGTCAACAACATTATTTTTTCCGACGGAGACAGTTCGGATAGTAATCTACACTGGGTGGTTGAAACCCACATGCAAAAACCATAGAAAGTAAATGTTTGGGCGGGCATTTATGGTAAAGATATTTTAAGTCCTTTCTTTATCCACGTCAATCTTCATCTTCAAGCAGTATCAACAGCTACCGGAAAAACAAATAACTCCATCTTGTTTGATTCTATTCCCCAATATTAATCTATAGGTTCAGCAGAATGGCGCCACCCCATTATCAACTGAACGACGCACTGTCAGCATATCATGCATATATCCAACCAAAAATAAGATATGGACTAATTTTCTGGGGTAACTCAACCGAAGTTGAGAGAGTATTTTTACTTAAGAAAAGGTGTATCAGAAGTATGTAGATAGCTGTAAGCCTGTGTTCATAAGTAATAAAATCATGACGTTAACAAGTGTGTATTGATTGCTTTATGTTTGTCTATAAACATAAGGATCTTTTTGAAAGAGGTGTATTGAGTCATAGCTATGAAACAGGACAAAGGTATATTTTGATCCCACAAAGATATAATTTCAGTTACAATCAGAAAAATGTGACATATATGGCTACAAAAATATTTAATAGTGTGCCTGAATGTATTCGAAACCTGCCTCAAGCCAAAATTAAAAAAAAAATACAAATTATTTAGTCAATAAGGCCTTTTATTCTATAAATGAATACTTTAGTGATCCAGACAGGGTAAGACTGAGTTAAAAAAATCTGTATTTATTTGAAATATGTACTTTAGATACTGTGTAATTCTGTTGTGTATTTTGTGATATTGTACTATGCCAAACTTGGCTTTTTAGTATAAATAAAGGAATATCTATCTATCTATACCTTGACGAAATGGCTCTGAACAGTTGGATAGGCTGAAAAAGTTGTGTAGAATGCTCTCGACTTGACGCCTAGCGACTTCTTTTTGTGGGGCAACCCAAATACGCTAGCAGATTTCCAACAACAAACAGTACAGATATCTTCCGACATCTTAAAAAATTTTGGCTGTAAAAATTGGAATTAATAATCTCATAAATTAAGAAAACGACAAGAACATATCAAGTAAAGATATAAAACTAATTTTCAATCAACCCCTGTAGATTGAAACAAATTATTTGAACGTATTAAATCCTATTTTCAAATCTAATTTAAAGTCTAGGAATTCAGGAACGCCTGATAGATTCCTGTTCCTTAGATGTCCTAAGTAATTGGTTTTGCCGAAGTAAAAGATTACACGATTTCGATCGACTGATACAAAGATCTAATCACACGATTTCCGTTCACGTTCCTGCAGGAATTCCCAGAACTTCTTTGGTTTATTGCACTCTGATTTCTCGACATTTTCTTGAGAATATTAAAAATGTTGTCATCAAGTGTTGATTTTGAGATATAAGACCACAAATGTCACCTTTGAAATATTTTCTCCGATATTACGAATTAATGTTTGTTTCTGATATATATATATATATATATATATATATATATATATATATATATATATATATATAGCAAATCATAAATAAACATTATTTCCAATTCTGTCCTTCGAAAGGCATGACATAACGCACCGGATTATAGGAACAAGTTTAAGAAATCCCAAATCAAAAGTTAAACTTGAAAACCAAGGGGTATATACTATAACTTACGGAACGTACGCCAAAGTATACGTCGGACAAACGAACAGGAAAATTTCATCCCGTTTAGAGAAACACAAATTAGCTGTCAAAAATAAATAAATGACATCGGTCCTATTCCAACACTAATAACAATCGAGTCATAAAATTAATGTCGATAGTTGTAAACAGGTCGCACAAACATTACAAAACCAGATTACCTAATACGAGACGCTATTGAAATCAAGAAAAGTCGACAACTAAACATAAGAGACGACGCCCTGCACCTTTCTAACACATGTAAGACAATTATTCAACATCAAAGTAAAGAATCAGTTACGCAATATACAAACCCGTCAACAAGCGACACAACCGACACGGCAGCGAAGGGGGCGGAGTCAACACCGACCAATCAGGCGCGATACGACCTCCGACGGAGACATATAAAATAAAAAGCTCAGGTAGATCACCTCTCAGCTCACCGTCACAACACATTGAGAATGCCAAGTAAGACCTTGGTGAAACGTTGATAATGTGATAATGTTCATGACAGCTATATAACACTCCCTCCTAATAACTTGATTCAAACATTTATTCCCATACCATTCATCAAGGAGGTGTCACCAAAAATCAATAACATTTCGAACAGAATGTTATTTTAGGTAATAAGTCTATAAAAACAGTCAACGCTTTGTTTAGTAAGACCAAGGAAAAACTCCACTTATATGGTGTAATAGTTATCCGATATCATCTATAGGACTAACGTCTAGAAATTTAACAGGAAGAATCATCTCACACAAAAGTGATGTAAGGTTGGGCAAAGATAGTTATGCTTTGTCAACACATTGCCTATATAATGATCGTATAGCATAATTTGATAATGTACAGATTTTGAGCTACGAACGAAGTTTATTTTCGTCAAATGGTGCATATTAATATTAATAGAATTTAAGAAGAAAAAAATACAAATCCGTACTTTAGAAGCGCATAGTTCTGATATGGATACTGTTTCCTAACAAAATTACGAGAATTTATCATTACTGTTCATTAAACTAAGAATAACGAATAAAACAAACATCAAATTATAATAATAATAATTTTCTTGCCCTTGGTACTTGTTGCCCCAATAGTCTTAACTTAATCTAATCTCTAAAATCATTTTTGATTATTTCTAATGACAAATAACATGTGACAGAATTATATTTTTTCTAAGTTCTTTGGGAATAACACCACATAAACTTGAAAGTCTGTATATTTCAAAAGTCCAAACGTTTCAAGGTCTAAATCAAACCTCTCTTTTAATGGCATGAACTTAAATTGAACAAAAAATAAATAAAAAAATTAAAAAAAAACAAAAAAAAATTAAAAGGCAGAATTATAATTTCCAATTCATCAATCTTGAATCTGAACTATTTGCTAACTTGTATAAATAAACTCAACTTATGGATTTTAAGTTATAATTATGATTATCCTAGATAGTTACAATCATAGGCACAGAATACAGCATTATCTCAGAATGTTGCTATATACAATAGTAGCAAATCAATGTAGATAGCCGATCAATGTTGATTTGCTGCATAATACCAAACTTGTTACCTCAATTATATTTATTACAATAACGGGGTAAACGGACAGAGTTAAATTAACCCTCTTTTAGGAGTAGTTTGAAATAAAATATGCACACTTTAAATTTAATTATAAACAATAATTCTGAAAAGTAGCAAGAAGCAAATAGGACAACACAATATAAAGGTTTATATGAAAATGAGCTCCTCCCTGACCAACCCTCTCTAAACTCTTCGCGAGAACAAGTAGCCTATAACCGTCTCCAGTGTTCTCTAGGCCAAATTCATTACTTATTTTTTTAATACCCGCACTACGATTTTATTCCAAAAGCGAGCCATTCCTCACACTCGGAAGTGAAACAAATCCTGCCTCATGAGCGGCGGATACAAAGGGGATTTCCCTGTTGTTTTACTTCATCCTTATTCTGCAAGGCACGCATGGTAAAACCCTTTAGCCAGATATTATTCAACACGAATACGTCATTTATTCTGAAAGCTATTAGAGAAACAAGTTAAGACTGATAAAAAGTTTCCTTATTAAAATATACCTCTTCAAAAATTGAACTGAGAGGTCCAAATTTTTCGACACCTGAAGAAGCGGTTGCTGCGTTCAGAATGCATGTTTTGGAGATACCTCAATCAGAGTGGAAAAAGTGCTTCGACAATTGGTTCAAACGCATGAAAAAGTGTATAGATCTTCATGGGGAATATTTTGAAAAACAATAAAGCGATTTTCGATTATTAATATTTGTTTTTGTTCTCTAATCCCGAAATATAAAAGGCAGCCCTCGTAAATAACCCACTGATATTGAACCTTGTGTGAACAAGTAGCTAATGTTAATAGTGACATTTATAATATTATAAATAATATAAATAACTCGATTTTATTTACTCAATACTTACTAAAATATCTGCCATATAACATCCTTTTCTATTGACTCACGCGTGTTATTTTTAACAAAATCGATGACAACAAATATTAAATTGGCCAGAGTTTCGAGAAATTTTTCGGTCTTTACATCTCGCGTCTTTAAATTTAACGATATGTATAAAATACATTAAGAAGTGTTCGGGAGGACATTCAATTGTGCGATCTAGACTCTGAAACCCTTTTTCACTTTTGTCTCTTGATAATGGCTCCAAAGCAAGAGTCGAAACGTCGAGTATATAATAAATTCAGACGCGGTTCTCACCCGGGACCTAGCCTCGTTCATATATTGTGGGAAGCGGAACTGAAGAAGGATCTCTAACCAGAAACAATATATATTATTTATATTGTCTTGCGTACAAAAGAATGACACCTCGAAGAGAGAGTATTTAAATTGTGGAAGTTCATATACACTGCAGTTTTATTGAAGAAAGCAGATGTAAATGTTGTTGACTAGAATGAAGAATTATTTTAGGTGTCATTTAAAGTTTTGCAAAATCGTTCGAAAATTGACATACGTTCATTTAGTATTTATAATATTAACACAAAAAGACTAAAGACAATTCTACTCATTTGTACTTAAAATGTAAAGAGCAATATTTGTTAACAAAACAAGAATGTTTGTAAAGTGTCTACAAAATAATGCTGTTGATTGAGAAGTTTTGAGTTGAATAGAACAGAAAGTTTTGATTCTATGTAAATATTTCACTTGTTCCAGTGTTTTTTTATGATTTATATTCCAAAGAAAACAATTCCTTAGATTCCTGCGTTTGCAATTACAATTCTCCACATGAGATAATATAACTGTGCTAGATGATGTCTTTGATAAAATAAGTTTCGATTTTTTAGACCTTTATGTGAAAAATATTAAATCTACCAAAACTAGGTAAGGAATCAAATATTCGGTATACATTTCCCCAGTTTTCATTTCGTAACTTTTAAATTAAATGAATGTTCTTTCATCCAACAAGTATAATGCTTATATGATTAAAGCAGTAATTGGTATAGAGACGAAACTCATCCACATGAAGTTGAAATTTCTTTTGAAGTATAAATTGTAGGCACGAGGTAAATTTATTCGCCTCTGCTAGCGTAACAAACTAACAACAATTCTATGCTCCTAGCTGTGCTGTATACATATGATATTCACGTGGCCAAATTGCAAGAACTACCAAAAAAAAACTTCGCTTAACGAGACTGACTTGTTTGAAAATCACGGACGCGTATATTTCTCTACACAAATACTCGCATTTATATACCAACATAAGATATATAATGAAGTTTATATTTTTCTAGAAGTCAAAACATGGGTTTTCATAGTTGTTTGTCAGATGTAAACAAGGAAAATATCACAAGATTTCGGTTGGGTGTAAAAGTCTAAGAAAGAACCAGGAAACACGATCATTTTAATTGGTATGCATTTTAACGAGCCAGATAGGAAATATAGTACTCTTTTCGAGGTATCATTTCTTTGTACGCAAGACAATATATATAATACATATTGTTTCTGGTTAGGGAACCTTCATCAGTTGCGCTTCCCACAATTGAATGTCCTCTCGAACACTTCTTTATGTATTTGATACATATCGTTAAATTTGAAGACGGGATATGTAAAGATCGACCTCTAGGATTTTCGGGGAAATTAGCACATATAGGTTTCGAATGTGGAGTCGTTCCATGTAATTGCTGTTACCCGTAATCCCTAAGTTTGAATGTCACGATGAAATTTTCAGGTTAACTTCACCTGTCAGAGTATTGAATACTCTCTTCGAGGTGTCATTCATTTGTACTGACAGGTGAAGTTAATCTGAAAGTTTCACCGTGACATTCTAACCTAGGCATTATGAGTAACAGCAATTACATGGAACGGCTCCAGATTCGGAACCTATATGTGCTAGAAAATCCTAGATGTCGTTCTTTACATCTCGCGTCTACAAAGGAAATATATTGTTTCCCAGGTTTCTTGGTTTGTAGTTCAAAATAATGCAATGTAGTTTTTTGTATGTCATTATATTTACTGCAGCTTAGATTATCACACAATAAATACCCCACATTGTTTAATATGGTAAAAATCAGGAAAGATAGATTTTTATTTAACAACAAAAGTAAGAAGTAAATTTGGGGAAATTGTTGGAGAAAAACACACAGTTGACAAATTGCATAAATAAAGCTATTGCAAAGTATTAGCCAGAGTTATCGGACTGGGGGAATGGTTCAAATCTATTTTTAATTTAGGACATCTCGCTAAAAATTAAACAAAACAAGCACCATATTCCCAAATATATAAATAAATAACCCATTATAATTGGTATTGCCATTATTAAAACAAATATTAAAAAAAAATAAAACAACAGTTGACTAGTTTTAAAGTTGATTTCAAGAGGATTTTAGTGTTTTTTTATATCCGACTTGACCATAATGTATGGCAGCACACTCCTTCTAAGGAAAATTCACTTAACACCAGATATCCTAGATATCAAAAGGGTTTAGCTCTGTGGGAGCCCTTGCCAGATTTTCAGGCCCATGGTTGGACACGAAGCTGCAGTTTCCGATGAATTTCCTGACCGTCCGGGCTGTTCCTAACAGGACGGCTCTTGCATTTGTTGGTACAGATGTTCGTCTACACCGAAGTATTTTGAATTGTTTAATAGATGTTTTAGGAGTACTCCTGTCGTTGACATAACAATTGGTAAAGTTCGTGAGTTGTTCATGTCCCACTGAGTCTTTATTTGAAATCCCAAATCCCCATATTTGGCTATTTTCTCAGTCTACTAGATATTATTTTATTATTTTTAGGAATTGCTATGTCAATTAAAGTTTGTTTTCCGAGAGACTTTATCTACCAAAATTAATCTAGTCTATTATGAGCAACAGTCCGATCAGTCAATATCGTGCGGTCCCAGTACAGCTTGTAGTTCTTATTTTCTAAAACATATTCTGGTTTGTATTTATAGTACAGTAATCTCACCGACTGTGGTAGTTCAAATTTCAGTGCTAGTTCCTGGTGCAGTATTTTTGCCACAGCATCATGTCGTTCTTTGTATTTGGTTGCAGCGAACGCTTGACAACTTAATGTGATAAGCTGGATAGATTTAGACGTTTGAAAATCGTACCTGCATCTGTCGTTGTTAATAGAAGGGTCCTTAACGATGTACTTTAGATAGTGCTTAGTTGGAATTGGCTCAAAAAATACGATCGCGGTGTTTCAAAACACGTTTATGACATAGTGACAGGTGATGAATCGTGGATTTACGCGTATGAGCCCGAAAGTAAACAACAGTCGACTGTATGGGTATTTCAAGATGAGCCCAATCCAACAAAAGTTGTTCGCGCACGAAGCACTTCCAAGCAAATGATCGCCTGTTTTTTTTCGGAAAAACTGGACATGTCGCAACCGTACCACCAGAACAGTCAATTCTGAGTGGAGCACAACCATTTGTTTGGCAGTTGTCTTCCAAGAAATGAGGAAAACCAACCGCCGAAGACTGATCACTCTTCACCAGGACAATGCGAGCTCTCACACATCGACTCAAACAACTGCACTTTTGACCACTCAAAACATAGATTTGATGAGTCATCCGCCGTATAGTCCTGACTTGTCACCAAATGACTTCTTTTTATTCCCGTACGCAAAAAACAAACTGAGAGGTCAACGTTTTTCGTCACCTGAAGAAGCGGTTGCTGCGTTTAGAATGCTTTTTTTTGTTCTCTAATCCCGAAATATAAAAGGAAGCCCTCGTATAGACTAATTACTATTTGCGGGCTTTAATATATGTTTTACATAATCTTTAATTTATGTATTTTATGAATAGTAATTTTAGTGAATATTATAAGGAATGATAGTGTTAAGTGTCTGTACAAATTAACAAGCTAAATTGGGCAATAATATGAGCCCCAAATCTCAACTATAGCTGATAGTAATTAAAATTTTAAGCTACATACAAACTATACCTTGCCATTTAAAATAGTCAACTTCCGGTATAACCAGGAGTGATCAACAATTGAAATTATTTCAGTTAAAAACAGTATTGTTTGTGAACCCGCACCCTCACCAAAATTATAAATCTGTAACATGTTTAGTTTCCTCAAATCCCCTGCATATATACACAGTGTTGAGAAATTTTATTTTGGATGCAATAGGTTTAATTCCTAGACAACGAAATTATTAAGCAATCATTTTGAACTCAGCTTATATTAAAGGATCTGCTTCGTGATTATTCAAGACACCGGATATCGTAATACTATTTCGCAATTTTTTAGTAATTTACAGGACGTTATAAGAGGGTGAATAGCGAAAAAGAAATTTGGAGGACATTTTTCGCACGTTCTGGAGGAATGAAGGGATGCAAGCTGACGCAACTCATTTCGTCAGTCATTTTCAGGATGCATCGGCTATATATTTTTTATAGAAATAAATCACAAACGTGTCAAGAATAAACATGAACTAACAGTGAGCTTAAATTGCGAAATTAAAATCGTTGGTAAAACCCACCCTTGGCTGTGGAACAGGTTTCCACGACAATAACATATAAATTCTTCCTGAGTTAATTATTTTCTCCCAAAGACTGAATAATACATTTTTGTTTTCTGGTCTTGGAGTTAGTAAACAACAGTAAATGTCTCTTTCCAGTTATTTACCAAGGCTCTATAAATTGCCTTGGTTTATCTTGAGTGAATTAACAATTAAACTATTTATTAATCCTTAGCGGGATTAGACAAAACGATTGATTTTGTACACCATAGCAATAAGGATATTTGAAAACTGTAATTAATATGAATGTTTAATTTGTAGGCTTCAGGTAGTTCTTCACAGTCCCCTTGAAAATTATAGTTAATCAAGCAGAACAACAGGAAGAATATATAGTCTTCAAATTTAGATTAGTGTCTTAGATTATTGTTTCTTAACTGACTAATATCTCTTAGTGAATATATGAAAGCCCTATTACTCAATTTACCAAAAAATGAAGTATAAACTCGATGTATTTTGTGTAGTTCTTATTTGTCATTCTTGTCTTGTCGCTACCAGCTGTAAACTTGGCTTTTTTCTTGTTTTGTTTTGACATATGTCAACTCCCTAAATTAGAGTATCGCAAAACAGAGAAATAGAATGTTTGTTACAACGAAAAGCAAATTGTGTGAACTGTTGTATTTTAATTGGATGTTATATTTGTTTTTTAATACAAGTTATTAATTTTGTATAGAAGAAGAAACTCTTTTTATATTACCTCGTTGATGTTCCTTACATAGAAAAAACTAAGTGTTAGGGGTATTTATTAAAGACTAACGATTGCCCAGTGGTCGAAATTCGACCAATTGTGTCAATTCCTAACAAAATTCAACTTGTTTTTCATATGTAATTAATAGGACTTTATTTGTGAACACATTCTTAATATTTAGCTTAATGATATAAGGTATGGCATAGAGGCAGTAAGTGGAAAGACAAAAATTTAGTTAACATGAAATTTCTTAAAATAAAATAATTCATCTGTTAACAGGTAGGATAATATATCATATCAATAGAAAATGCAAATTAATCTGTTTCATTTTACTACTAATAATTATTCAATTTCCATTTGTATGTTTAATTAATAGTATATGGACCGAGCTTTACTCGTAAATTCAAAGGTTCATCAAAAATATTGGTAGGTACATAATATATACATATAATCGGATAAATGGTCTAATTTTTCTCAAGATGAAGTGATTCAGTTTAATTTCAACTCTCTAACACTTATTAAAATACTCCTGATAATAATTCCATTTTATAATATATTTCCACCACCCACTATATGTAATTGCCCATGGACTACCGAATATATATATATATATATATATATATATATATATATATATATATATATATATATATATACAATACAACTGTTTATGGGCCACCCAATAATTTGGTTTCTAACATTTCTGGAATCGCCCTGTATAATTATAACCTACAGCGCCTTACACGTCAGTCAATTTCTTTATGCGTATGTAACTGCTCAAGGCAACTTCATTGAGTGCCTCACTTTTTACTTTAAAATCTTGAAAGGTTCAACGGTAAAAATGTAATGCTAGAAAAATATCAAGTAATGATAATAAGATCCTACACATCAATCTGTAAAATTTTTATTGAATGCATTTTTCTAGAGCAGTTTTATTCTCAAGTAGGTCACAATATCACCCTGTAATGAATGAAACTTAATTGTCACAATGTCCTTCTTTCTCGGTGATGCGATTGATCCCGATTTGTACATGCCAAAACTCCGAATGGAATTTCGACAAAATCGTAGTGCCGATTGCGAGAATTACATATAAATAAGATGCATGTAAATAAATAATCATTATAGGTATTATATTATTAGATAAATAATAAAAAATATATTTGCAGCATATCACATCTCGTTAAAAAAATATTAAACAATTTCTGACTGACTGCTCATTTTTAGATGAGATGTTAAAATTAATTTATAAGATTACATTATATCAAATGAAACAACAAATTGATACGTCTTATTTTATTGCTAATACTGTAATACCTATTCAAGTTTTATTTATACATGGCAGAAATATAAATAATTAAAAAATATATTTGCATATCACATTTCCTGAGTGTTTTAGTACCTTTTGATAATGGATGCATATGCAAATTGTTATTAGATTTGTGATACATTCATGATTGAAAGAATGTACATACTTAACTCTTGAGGTTCAGAAACTAAATAGAATCTCTAAATCGTGTACTTACTTAAAACTTTTGATCTGGATTCTTTTGTAAATGCGCAAACTTCGTATAAACACATTCTATTTAGTCACTTCAGTAACTGCTGTCGTCATGGTTATTGTAAAATCTTACATCTTACGTCCTTGTAAGTAAAAGTCCATTACTTTAGTAATATTTTTTATACCTCGCTACGATTGTCCACAATTGGATTTTTACTGTTGACTGCTGTCAAATTAACATTAGATTAAGCTACTTGTTCATAGTGGGCGCCACTTACTTGAATTTAATAATAATTTATCTCTAAATTACTTATTTTAAAAGATATAAATAAAGATTCTTTATATATTCGGCACTGAAGGTCGCCAATAGCTACTAAACAAGTCAAAATTAAAGAAAATCGGTTGAGAAACAGAGGAGAAAATGGTATCTAACCGTTTTGTCTTTGGCTATTTATATATAAATCAAGGTATTGTGTGTCCGTCGGAACAAAGTGCCAAAAAAATGCAATTTAAGTTTTCGCACTTCAATACCATACTCATCCATATTCATGTGTGTAGGTGTGGGCCTCTGTTAAGAAGCTTTTGTTTGAATAATATAAACAAGAAATTAATTCAGATCATCAATAACCCTGAATAGTACTAAGACTACAAAGAGTGAACAGTTTGATTATGTCGGCTACACACTATTAACTATTCGAACTACTAATTATTGCCTGGACATTATGTAACATTAAAATTTCATTTAAGTAACTGACATAATTAATGAGATATTTCGTTTTCATCACCGGATTTATCTTACTGTATTAATGTTGTATTTCCCATATGTATGCTGCGTATGTTTATTGTTATAAACAATGTATATATACTATAGCGTTCACAATTACGCATGATTTGCAGAATTCATTAATGTTTGATGCTTATTGATTTTGCGGTTTGTTTATATATCTCGATATGTCAAATGGCAATGTTATCGTTCATCAACCGGAAGTTTGTTGGATACCAATTTGCGAACATTGTCGAGTCAACAAAGGTCAAAGGACAAACGTTAGGGCGAGACTGTTTGGTGTTGTTTGGGTTGTTCTGTATTCGTTTATGTTTATGGTTTCTTATGACAGGTTATAAGAATCTCTGCAAATTTAGCTCCTTTCCTATGATTTTTTAGAAGAAAATGTACATTTTGTGCGAAACAATTCGCGTTTGAACACGTCATTATTTAAGAAACTTTGTATTAACACTCGTTAGGTCACTATCAGTATAATATTTTCAATTTAATTTTATGCAATAACCAAAAAAAATTACAATTTAATTAAATAGATTGTTCATAAAATTTAACGACTATGTAACGAATATTTTTGTGAAATAATGACTTATATTTTTAAAATGTAAATTAAATATAAAAATCGCAATATTTATCATCTGTTCCTCAACCACAATCATAGGGCATTACATCATTTGGGAGAACATAAATGTAAAAAACATATCATGCGTGATACGTCTACTTGGTAACTGAACAGTTCAGTAACCTAGTGACTCTTGGGGAGTATGCAGATTGAGGCCCCAAGTTCGATCTAGACTCTGAAACTCTTTTGTTTCTTGATAATGGCTCTAAAGCAGGAGTCGAAACGTCGAGTATATAATAAATTCAGACGCGGTTCTCACACGGAACCTAGCCTCGTTCATATATATATATATATATATATATATATATATATATATATATATGTTTGTGTATACGGATGGAAATATGTGATTGATGATTTATAAGTTACTTAGTATCTTTTGAGAAAGCCAAATATGAATTTGGCGAAACGTCAAGTGATTTTTCAAACGAATACAGACGAACGGATGTACACCGGAATAAATCATCAACCATATATATATATATATATATATATATATATATATATATATATATTTGTTTTTAAGTTTTCGCGGGCACTAAATGTTTTAGGTGGTTTCCGGGAATTCATATGCGTAGTTGATAACTGATCCTTGCCGGGATCGATGGTAAAATGACGACGTTTCGGCAGAGTCACATCTGCCCTCTTCAGGTCGGTTCGCATAATTCTCGTAGCTTTCTGCTTTCGCTTGTAGTTATTCGAGTAACCAGTGAGGATTACTCCAATAGCGGAATTTTGCATATGGACCATTCCTTGTAGAGAAAAGAATATTTTTATGAAACACCGAATTCCCTTGGCTTCTTAGGAGTAACCATTTCATCAAATCCTAATCTATGAATAGGATCATCGTCATTTAGTTCTTGAACCGGTTTAACTTTATATGGATGATTGTTCTGTATTTACAAAATACTCAATACAGGCGTTCTACGTATATCATTATCATCAGCTATTTCTCTCGTAGATTTTTTTGGCTTTTCCTAATTATTCAACGATATATCCTATTTATTTTCATTATTCAATATTTGCTATCCCAGGTTTGGGAAGATATTGTGCATACCTCAGAATGTGTTCTTGTTTTATCATCCACTTCAACTAATACTACTAATTCAATTTATCCAAAAAGTATAGCTTCATATATAAAAATTGGCATGTTTCAGGATTTTTTTACATTCATAAGTACGTTGAAAAAGAACTTAATATTATGAAATTTAATTAAGAATGTTATAGATTCAGTATGATCTAATTAAAACTATTTATAATTAGAAATATAAATTAAACTCGTTGAACTTTAACATTATATCATAATAATGAGTTAAATAGGTACAACTTTTAATAGGCGTGAGTAGGCAAGTGTTATTAGATACCCTATTCCGCGCCGTTATTAATAGCACCGTATATAGGAAGTCGTAATGTCAATAAAATACACAACAACGAAAATTTAACAATGCGATACGCGAAAAACAGGAAGCTCGTTTCGTATAGTAATGAGCATAAATGAAATGAGTCCTCAAACAAACTATGACTAAGTAATAATTAGAATGTATCCCTAATGTTTCAACTTGCACATATTTGTACAATGAAATAGTTTTCGCTTTGACTAAATGGCACGTAGAGTTCATCAGATATATTGCATGAGTTTGGCATTCAAACAATTTCGAATTTCAAAGTACATTGTTAATGCATGTGAATATGTGATAGTCTTGCTGAGAGAACTTTTTAAATTAGGAAATTTTAATAAAGCAGTACCTGGAGATATTATAATGCTTTGTACAAGTATAAGTATGCTCAGGGTGTTCATAATTTAACAATTTTCCACCTTATAGATATATACTGTGACATATTTGTGAGATTTTTTAAAAATATAACACTGTAGGGCTGTTACTGTACAGTAGTATGCAACAAATAAAGCCGAGACAGTAAAAATCATTAATCTAAGTACTAAAACAAAGTACACTAGGACGTCGAATTTGATCATGACAGTTGTTTAGAATCTTTCCATTAGATTTAAGGAACCATATAGACATTACTGAAAGACGGTGCAGAAATGTGTTCAAATCCTCTAGCAATAAATAAAGCCGAGGCAGTAAAAAGCATCAATCTACGTACTAAAACAAAGTACACTAGGACGTCGAATTTTATCATGACATTTGTTTAGAATCTGTCCATTAGATCTAAGGAACCGTATAGATATTATTGAAAGGCAGTGCGGAAATGTGTTCAAATCATTTATCAACAAATAAAGCCGAGACAGTTTAAAGCAGCAATCTAAGTACTAAAACAAAGTACACTAGGACGTCGAATTTGATCATGACAGTTGTTTAGAATCTTTCCATTAGATTTAAGGAACCATATAGACATTACTGAAAGACGGTGCAGAAATGTGTTCAAATCCTCTAGCAATAAATAAAGCCGAGGCAGTAAAAAGCATCAATCTAAGTACTAAAACAAAGTACACTAGGACGTCGAATTTTATCATGACAGTTGTTTAGAATCTGACCATTAGATCTAAGGAACCGTATAGATATTACTGAAAGGCAGTGCGGAAATGTGTTCACATCATTTATCAACAAATAAAGCCGAGACAGTATAAAGCAGCAATCTAAGTACTAAAACAAAGTACACTAGGACGTCGAATTTGATCATGACAGTTGTTTAGAATCTTTCCATTAGATTTAAGGAACCATATAGACATTACTGAAAGACGGTGCAGAAATGTGTTCAAATCCTCTAGCAATAAATAAAGCCGAGGCAGTAAAAAGCATCAATCTAAGTACTAAAACAAAGTACACTAGGACGTCGAATTTTATCATGACAGTTGTTTAGAATCTGTCCATTAGATCTAAGGAACCGTATAGATATTATTGAAAGGCAGTGCGGAAATGTGTTCAAATCATTTATCAACAAATAAAGCCGAGACAGTTTAAAGCAGCAATCTAAGTACTAAAACAAAGTACACTAGGACGTCGAATTTGATCATGACAGTTGTTTAGAATCTTTCCATTAGATTTAAGGAACCATATAGACATTACTGAAAGACGGTGCAGAAATGTGTTCAAATCCTCTAGCAATAAATAAAGCCGACAGTTGTTTAGAGTCTTTCCATTAGATGTAAGGAAACATATAGACATTATTGAAAGGGGGTGTGGAAATGTGTTCAAATCATTTAGCAACAAATAAAACTTTAAAAACACAGCTTTGCACCTTAACACCAAACCTTTATTTTAAACACTCAACGCAGTTTCAACAACTCTAAGTTGTCATCTTCAAGGAGTAAACCCAAACTAAATCGAAATTACAATTTTCTCTAATTTATACCTACCACTAAACTATTACTTAAGTAATTATTACAAGGGGTAAATCCTAAGTATCTGAATTCTAAATAACAGAATCAAAGATTAGGCAGATTTTATATAATGCAAAAAAAAACAGTACGTCCGATTGTTTCAGCGATTGACGCCCCATCGTACAAGTTAGCGAGGTGGTTAACAAAACGATTCGAAAATTTACCTTGTCCACAGCAAAACTTTAGCGTAAAGAATTTTTTAGAGTATATTCAATCTATACAAAACGTTTCGCTGCAACCTGGAGAAATTTTGGTATCGTTTAATGTTAGTTCTTTATTTCCTAGTGTACCCATTCCACAAACTCTGAAGTACCTGAAGGACTTCCTGCGTGAAAACTCTTTTTGTGAGGCAGAAATTAATGAATTAATTTCCCTCACAAAATTATGTTTGAGCCAAAATTGTTTTCAGTTTGGAGGTTGATTTTATGAGCAGAAGGAAGGAACTACAATGGGAAACCCCTTGTCGCCGTTCCTTGCCAACTTGTTCATGGGCAGGTTCGAAGTTGAAGCAAAAAATGACTCCCAGTATTTTCCTAGGGTATGGATATGGTACGTTGATGACATATTTGCTATATTTAATACTAATGAGCTCAATGTTAATGATTTTGTTATGTATCTTAACAAAAGGTTTGCTTCTATTAAATTTACATATGAACAGGAACAAAAGGGTACTCTACCATTTTTAGATGTATTAGTTTTAATAAATGATAGTGATAAGTTAGAGTTTGATGTATATAGAAAGGATACTAGCACATATAGATATTTACCTAATACGTCTTTTCACTGTCAACAACATAAAATGGCGGGGATTAATTTCCTTGTACATCGGTTTTTGACATTCCCTCTCAATAAAGAGAGGTTTGAAAATGAAAAGAAAACTATTAGAGAAATAGCTGCAAGTAATGGTTATCCAACAGATATTATAGATAAATTAATTAGGAAGAAACGGCTTGGGTTACGAATGAAAGAAGTGTCAACTTTTCGAAATGAGTCACAAGAACAAAAGTTTGTCTCGGTTCCGTACAGTCGTTATACTAGAAAGTTTTTAAAGAACTTGGTATGAAGGCGGTGTTTAGAACAATTACAACACTACAAAAATTGTTGGGCAATCCTAAAGCTAAACTTGCTGATTTTGAGAAGTCCGGTATTTATGAAATTAAATGTAATTGATTGATCTATCTGTACCCGTTTCAAAGAGCATATTGCCGATTTGAAATACGGAAGAGAGAATAAATCTAGTGTTGCTCATCACGTTTTAGAACACAATCACTCTGTAGATTTTCTTCTTTAAAATTAGTTAAACAAGTAAATAATTATAGGGAACTGGACTCTTGCGAAAGCATTATGATTTATAAAAATAATAAACTAATGAATTCAGATAAGGGTCGTATTCCATACAGTTTATTGTATAGTTCACTTTCTAAGAATCCATAAAATAAGTATTAAAAATGTCATTACTTAATAATGTAGCGTAAAAGTAGGTAGGTAATTAAGAATTATCCTAATTTACATATTTGCATTATATAAAATCTGCCTTATCTTTGAAATCTGTTATTTAGAATTCAGGTACTTAGGATTTACTCCTTGTATTAATTACTTAAGTAATAGTTTAGTAGTAGGTATAAATTAGAGAAAATTGTAATTTCAATTTAGTTTGGATTTACTCCTTGAAGATGACAACTTAGAGTTGTTGAAACGGCGTTGAGTGTTTAAAATAAAGGTTTGGTGTTGGGGTGCAAAACTGTGTTTTTACCTTTGTGACACACCAAAGGTTCCGCAGCTTTTCCAAATAAAACTTTTCACAAGAATGCCAGTCACTATCCCAGTCAAGACGCTTGCCAGAATCTATCAGCTACGTTATCTAAAAGATAAATTAGTCTATTTAAATCGTACATTTCAGGCCAATAATTACTCGGCCCATGAGATAGGTAGGCCACTACAAAATAGCCCAGAAAACTACAGTCTCTTCAATAATTATGTGGTCTATTCAAACTTTTCGAATTTAATGACAAACATACCGAAGCTGAATTTTTATGTATACGCCCAACGTTTTTCTAATATCTACAGTCATAAGTCATTGAAAACGGTTAGGCGTTTACGAAGATAGCCTCTTAAACTCTTGAAATAGTGTGCCATCTTTTTAAATATCTTGCCAGAGTATTAACATCAACAAACAGAATTTTAAACCTTAGTTAAACAAAAAAATAATAAAATAGTATTTTTAACAAGGCCATGAGCATTATGAACAGTTTCGTCAACGACATTTTCGAACGTATTGTTGCTGAATCTTCCAGACTGGCACACTACAATAAACGTTCCACTATTACAAGCAGGGAAATTGAAACTGCCGTTCGTCTATTGTTGCCCGGTGAACTCGCCAAGCATGCAGTCAGTGAAGGAACTAAAGCTGTTACCAAATATACCAGCTCCAAATAAATCAGACAATTTTCGCCTGAATATTATACTTGATGAAATGAATCGAAGAACAGATATTGCAGAGCCACAGTAAACATTCGAATGTTTGACTCAGGTATGTCGACGACACATCTGGCAACACGGGAAATGTGAACTACAGAATTTCCTGGAGCGTACCACCAGACATACTATCCCAGTCCTCTATTGAATTCATTATCGTTTCTTGCTTTGAAGCGCCACGGGACGAAAATCAGAATCGATGCAATTAGAGAATTCTATCCATACAGGGTTATATATTAACTACAACTCCAACTACCCCACAGCTTTGAAAACTGCAATCTTTGCTGTACATCGAGGACTCCAAACATTAAAAAGTGGAACATGGAAAAGACCCAATGATAAACAACCAACCAACAAGACAAAAAACAAGAAACCTACTTTAATATTACCATATATCAGAAGCCCTCTGCAAAAATTTAAACGACTTGGAGACCGTTAGGAGATGAACGTGATTTGCAAGAAGGAAGATAGTTTGCGGAATATTATAACGAACATGATGCCGGATACCCTCTGCACTCCTGGAGAGTGTGTAAGTCTCTAAAATAAGGAATCTAAACGACCTTTGGACACCATATGGCTACACAAATGGAGTAGACAAGAATGTACTGATTGTCAAATTAGGCATGGACAGAAGATCATAACATTTATTGGGATCAGGCCAAAGAGAATTTTATCAGGGAACTCAGTTTCCAGAAAAAAACGTATCCACTAACCCAAAGATCATCGAGTGATGCCAACTAAGCGATACACAGGGAAGAAAATCAGGTATGGTACCACGTGTTCCAGTGACGAGTGACGAATGACTGGTTTCAATTATAAATAACGACAGATTTTCAACTGCAGATAATAGAATTTACAAATCTATCATAAGATCAACCAGATAGAAGTCCAAGGAAGCTCTGAGCAACAGGTATGACCAACAGAAAATCAGACAAGGTAGAAGATAAAAATAGTTTATAATTTATGATAATAGCAGAAATAGCAAAAAAGTTGTAACAATAGAATTGATAATACATTTACCTAAATTATTGTTTGTCATAGTTTCAGAATTATTGTACTTTCCACTAAAGCAACGTTCCTTTAATGTCTTATTTTCCCAAAAGAGGTTACATTTTTTCGAGCTATAAATTTGGGTAAAATATAAACTTATATTAAATTAGCATTGCTAACTAACTTAAACACGTTTGTGTTAAATGATGCATTTCACCAGACCAAAGTAACAATTTCAATTAATATTTACGAGGGCTGCCTTTTATATTTCGGGATTGGACAACACTAGTGTTGCAATCTGACAACTGACAGCTCTATCGTAAAGTTTGACATTTTTGAGGTTATACGTACTCACAACGTTTTGAGGTACGAGCGCTATGTGTTGTTTACAGTAACTTAAAGAATTCATCTCGTCCAAAAAATGGAATTATATCGTGAACATTTTCGTGCGATTATTTTTTACAACTTTCGACGTGGATTAAGTCAGCAAGAGTGCATGGATGAACTTAATTTAATTTTTGGCGATGAAACTCCATCACGGACCACTGTTTATCGATGGTATGGTGAATTCAATCGAGGACGTAGTTCACTCCAAGACGAATTTCGTGAAGGTCGTCCAAAAGCAGTTGTTGTTCCGAAAACCATTGATGCTGTGCGCGAACTGATATTGCAAGATCGTCATGTGACCTATCGTGAGATTGAGTCAACCTTACACACTAGTGGGACCAGCATACATTCAATATTGCATAAACATTTGAATGTCAAAAAAATATATATTCGCGTTGGATCCCACACAATTTGTCAATCGTTCAAAAAAGGCTCGTGTTGATTGGACGAAAGAAAAGCTCAAAAAATACGATCGCGGTGCTCCAAAACACGTAAATGACATAGCGACAAGTGATGAATCGTGGATTTAAGCGTATGAGCCCGAAAGTAAACAGCAGTCGACTGTATTGGTGTTTCAAGATGAGCCGAATCCAACAAAAGTTGTTCGCGCACGAAGCACTTCCAAGCAAATGATCGCCTGTTCTTCGGAAAAACTGGACATGTCGCAACCGTACCACTAGACCAAAGCAAAACAGTCAATTCTGAGTGGTACACAATCAATTGTTTGCCAGTTGTCTTCCAAGAAATGAGAAAAACCAACGGCCCAAGACGGATCACTCTTCACCACGACAATGCGAGCTCTCACACATCGGCTCAAACAACTGCATTTTTGACCACTCAAAACATTTGATGAGTCATCCTGACTTGTCACCAAATGACTTCTTTTTATTCCCGTACGTAAAAAACAAACTCAGAGGTCAACTTTTTTCGACACTTGAAGAAGCGGTTGCTGCGTTCAGAATGCATGTTTTGCAGATACCTCAATCAGAGTGGAAAAAGTGCTTCGACAATTGGTTCAAACGCATGCAAAAGTGTATAAATCTTCATGGGGAATATTTTGAAAAACAATAAAGCGATTTTCGATGATTAATATTTGTTTTTGTTCTCTAATCCCGAAATATAAAACGCAGCCCTCGTATTTGATAACGAATGTTTAATCCACAACTCTATTAACAACAAGGATGCTAAGATAAACGAAACAGTGAAAACAAAAACAACATTTAAGATGAAAGTTAATATCATTACTTTTGCTCAATTGGTCTAACGAAACCCACAGAATACCCGAATATTATAGTTATATGTATTTGTTTTAGTTTCATGCCAATCCAAAATCACCAAACTTGCGTAATCGACAAATATCGTTATTACTTCAGTATCCCCTAATGGGGGATTTGAAGAGCTATTTCAAAACTACATACCATCTCCGAGGTCCGTATCGAATGCAACCCTTAAAACAGATTATCGCTAATAGACCAATAGACCACATCGAGAAAGTAATAAAAACTACCCCCTTATTTTTGCACAACTTGTAAAGGCCAACGTCCTCGAAGCGATTCTATTCTTCTGCACTTATTACGTTTTACTACAAGTTGCCCTGAACGTCCTCCTGTCCTTTGGGAATGCACAGTGAAAGGAGACTTCTATACCGGAAAATAATGTCTGTTTTTTTTCTTAGTGCAGTCTGGATCCTAATATCTTTTTCATCTGAAATATTAGATTTAACCGAAACAAACAAGATGTTGCTGTTGGAATTGAATTTGAACCGTTTCAGGAGTTTTATGCAAATAGATGTCTTCTCCTTGTCAGAATAGAACCGTGTTATATCACAAAAAGTACATCACCAACTTTACATGGGGAATTTTGCATTGAAGTTGAACTTTTGAAGTCAAATGTTATAGTTATTTTATTTAACAAAGATGTTTTAAATAAAGTAGTCTGATTATTTTTATGTTTCTTTGGGGAATAACACCACAATAGAAATAAAACTACGTATATTGCAGGAATACCAAACGTTTCAAAGTCTATTCTGACTTCGTTGTAAATGGCTTTATATTTATTGATGTAGATTTTAAGTTTAGCTTTTTCCAAACAGATGGAGGTTATATGGGATTGCTTGTTGAATTTTTTATATTTTACAGGAGTTGTAATAGCTTTCTTTCCTAAACCTCATTTGTTCTTCACAGTTTCGATGTCCTATTATGACTTTATGTATTAATCTGTTTACTGAACCATTTAAATAAAATGTTGCCTGTGACTTGAAAAGTGCGGGTTGGCATTGCATCTATCCATCATTATTTTGCAAAATTCTACTCTCCAGTCCAAATCATTTTCAGTAAGTTCCTGAACTAAATGAACTTTGTATGGGTGCCATTTAGTTCTATGCAAGCATTTTAGAATAGAAGATTTACTTATTGACTGTTCTGCGGCTATTTGTCTACTGGATTTGTGAGGATTTTCTTGTAAATCGAGCAAAACATTTAATTGTGTATTTTCTGGAAGATGTTTGGTTTTGTAATTGTCTCTTACGTGGCCAAATTCTAGAAACCCACCATTGTCAAAATTTCTATTCGCTGGTTTTCAATTAAACGCGCCATACTTTGAAACTTTGCAACTGCACTTGACAACTACTTATTTGAAGTAAAATTATAGTACAGTTTCTATGAAAATAAAAGTGTTAAAAACTCCAGCATTAAAAAAATGTTTTATTCATGTGACTAAAATTCCGCCAACAATCATAAAAACCAGACCTAAATAAATAAGTTCAACCCAACAAACACCTTATTTTTACCGTTGTTTTCTTAACTGTTGAAAGAAATGTAATTTTTTAATAACTGTTAATTTTCGGTAAAGAACATTGTACATGAAAAATACTTAGAATTGAATGCAGAATTAAAAAATAAAATAAAAAACAAATGTTTCCATTTAAAATAATTTGGTCAAGTGCGAGTTGGACTCGCATACTAAGGGTTCCGTACCACCTTCAAGATTCTAATATTCTAGTTTCAGACAAGCAGGGAATGAGTACATTTTCTTATATTTACCCTAATATCTTTTAAAGGAAGTATTTTAAGGTTATAAAAAATTAACACTTTCATTTTCCACGCATAGACTTTTTATTTTCCGCATCAACGGAATCCTGAAGCAGATGCTTCAGGATTCGGTTGAGTTTTATAATACATATGTATTTAATTTTCTAATTTGGCCCCCAAAAAATAACATTAGAGTTTTATTTTACTAATAAACTTTCAGGGAAGCCTCTTAATTTTGAGGCTGTGTAGATTGGAAGATATAGGGCAAAATAGGTCAAGTTTTAAATTATTAATTATTAAATATATTATACAAATTATTTAAAAATACAAGTAAAATAAATATTCCAAATTTAAATAGTGTAGTTTATAAAATTGGAATTAAGTCGATGTTTAATATTTACGTTAATATCTTTTAAACAAATGATTTAAAAATATGATATATTTGTAATTCACATAATTACCCTTTGGAAAATTGAAATTTTATTTTCCACTTAATAGTATAATTTGTCCCTAAAATTACTGTGGGGGTTTTCTAGTAATTTTTCTGATAAATTTCAAGTGAGCACCAGTACCCCTAATTACTTTCAAAATTTTAGGTAGTATGGTTTCGGAAATAAAGTGAGAAATGAGACTTTTTTATATCTTTATGTTAATATCTTGTAAACAATTAATTTTAAAAATACGAATAATATGTATTTGTATTCCTCATAATAAACTCTTTCATTTGATGTATTGCATGATGGGTTAAAAATTTTTTTTTTTATTTTCGGTTTAATTCTATAAATTGGCCCCCAATATTAATATTAGGGATTTCTTCGTATTTTTCCTGTAAACAAAAAAATTTAGGTCTTATAGTTTGGGGAATAAAGGGGGGAATGGGTAATTTTTTAAATATATTGTTTTTAATATATTTTTAAACATTTTTTAAAACAAAATAAAAAAATTTATTAGTATTCGTCATAATGAGCGCTTTGATTTGATATATTACTTGATCCATTAGAAACAATTATAATTTTTTATTTTCCATTTAATTCTATAATTTGCCCCCCAAAATGAATATTAGAGGTCTCTCCTTATTTTTCCAGTAAAGTTCAGGTGAGACGCTATACCTGTATTTTTTTCAAAATTTTACAGCTTATGGTTTCGGGGATAAGAGGGGGGGGATGGGTAATTTATCTTATATTTTTATTAATATCTTTTAATTTATTTATTTTAAAAATATGGAAAAAATATATTTGTTTTCGTCATAATGAGCCCTTTCATTTTATATATAACATGATGGGTTATTCTCCTTATTTTTCCAGTAAACTTCAGGCCAGACCCTATACCTCTAATTTTTTTCAATACTTTACGTTTTATAGTTTCGGAGATAAGGGGGGGGATGGGTAAATTTTGGTATATCTTCGTTAATATCTTTTTGATTAATTTTTTTTAAATTTGAAAAAAATATATTTGTGTTCCTCAGAATGGGATCTTTCTTTTGATATATTACATGATGCGTTTGATTGAAAAAAATTATTTTTAAATTTTCATTTAATTCTATAATTTGCCCCCCAAAATTAATATTAATGGTTCTCCTTATTTTTCCTTCACAGTTCGCCCAACTATCTATATTACCCATTTTTTCAAAATTTTAGGCTCAGTAGTTTCGGAGATCAGACGGGGGGAACGGTCGATTTCTTTAGTTTTTCCCCCCAAAAGCACCCAGAAAATCAAAATTTCTTCATTTCCGATATATAATCCTGATCGGGTCACCATACTATATACTGATATATCTTCCGTCCAGTAGTTTAGGAGAAAATTGCTGTGATGTGACAAGAGGCAAAAATCCGGAGTGATATTATAAGGGTATCCGTATATTGTATATACAGAACCCTAAAAATGAAGTTGATGGTCGCAATTTTATTTCTGGTCCACCTTGTATAAATGAGTTTATCATCACAAAAACTGCAGTACAAAAAAAACGGACGTGTCCGACCGTTTTTCCAAAAAATCAACACCTGAATTTTAAATGAATTTGTTTCAAACCACGCGTCCTCACTGTATAATGTTACCGGTCGAAAATCCAAGATGTAGGTCTTTACATCTTTACGTCTTGTAATACTGTTGTTATAAAATATTCTTATGTATAAAATGTTACATACGTAATACTACACTACAATAAAATAATTTTAGTACATGCGGTTAATGGAACCAAACAAGCAACACATCATTTTGTCTTTTTTGTTCAAAGTTTATGTATAGACTAACCAATCTAGAATCAACACGAAGGTGCTTGTTTCCGCAAGCATTTTACTCATACCAAATTTCATCAAATTATCTCTCATAAATCAATATCTGAAGCTTTTATAAAGAATTCTTTATAATTTCCAATATCGTCAGCAGATAAATAGGCATTCTGTAAAACTGTTTTCATCATTTCATAAATTTTGAGAAAGTAAGTTCATTTCAAAAGCGGCGAGTTCCTGGATTTTCCAGCTGAGCGATTAATCGTCTTAAGTAATCGTTTCGGCTTTTAAAAATGTTTCTCTGAAAACCTGTCCAAACTAACATCAAAGTTCTAGTTCAAACGTGTCGAACGTCTAAAATAAAATTTACTAGACGTCGTATAACAAAGTTTGGTGAAGGAAAGCAAAACTTTCTGCCAAAAAAAAGGCTAATAAAGGGTAGATATTATTTCGTTAAAAGACCTCGAAGAACTTTAGTGAAATGTATCTTGCAGCGAAGTTTTTGACATTGAGTACGGTTTTATGTTAAACAAGTTATGTGGAGAATGTAGCTCAAGACATATATATTTTTTCGATTGCGAAATAGCTAACTTCAAAGTTGCCAAAAATTTTCATCTTATTCTTCTTATGCGGGTGTTACACTAAGTGATCGATTACGTAGTATTAAATTATTTGCTTCTTCGTGCATATGAAACAATAATTAATTTCGGCGATAAATATTTATAGTTATTTGATGATAATATTTTAGTAAATAATAAAAATAACAATTAACTACATGGCCTTATAGCTGTAAGAGTGAAGAATAACTCACAAAATTGAAGTCTAATCAGTCACGTTATAATAATTAAGTAATTTTGACAAAATTTTTGAGGAGATCTTTGATTATTTGACCTTTTCGTTTAGAGTTTCTCTACTCAGATTCTTCCCGCAACAGATAAGTATAGTACCTACGCCAATTTAGAAGAATTGCCCGGATTACTGGTTGTGTACGAGGTGATCAACCAGTATTCCTTTTTATAAATAATGTTTAATACATGGTGTGATGCTTATCTTGTTTGGAGACGTTTCACCTCTAATTCTGGAGCTGCGAGTTGTAACTGGGGATTTATTCTTAAGATTTTCGGTTTGACGGATTTAACCTTTTTTGTTTTTTTTTGTCAAAAGATTTTTGACAAATTTGGCAGTTGGTGATCACTTGATACTGAGGGTATCATTTTTTTTTTGTTGTTCTATCAATGCAGCTAGCTTCCTGAAGTGTTCTCTTTTTTTACTTTTCTTCTTTTAACAAGATCTCTGTTTTATCCCAGTATATCATATAGCTACCGGTACTTGTTAATATATGGTTGGCCAAATTTGATTTTTTCACATGTCTTCTGGAAATGTTATATTGTTGTTCGTGTTTATCTACCTTTAAGGGCTAAATTTTTCAATTACTCCACAAAATACACCTAAATTGGATCTGATAACTAAGATTGAAGACACAGCACAGAAACTACTTCCAGAAGTGTGCGGAAAATACCGAATTAGAAATAAATTATTGCTAGAGAGAAAACACCAACTTACTCTAACAGAAAGCTATGGCGTAAAAATCCGTAAAAAAGATAACAATTAAAATTTGACCTACCAACAAACGTAAAGCTAACTTGATTAAAATGATTACAATACCAAAATGATTAATTCAAAATGATCCCTAATAAAAACTAGAAAATTAGAACGAAAAATAACACCTCATTGCTGTTAATTTCACATTTATATTGCGTCCCAAAAATACGTAAAGATACAATACCAATGAGACCAATTTATATAAGTTCAATTAATTTAAATGAAATGAAAACAATTCAAAACCTTTAACAAACACAAATGTTTTTTTACAAAGTTAAAAAACTTTATCAACAGAAATGATACACTACGAGTAGTAAGTTTCAACATAGTATCTTTACAAATGTACCTGTTGATAAATCATTTGAAATTATAAATAACAAATTACAAGATATTTAGTTACACCTCAAGACAAAATTAAACATTGACATAAGAATGGAGCTCGCCTTAAAAACCACATGTTTTCAATTTGAAACAGATAAGAATTGGATTTGTCACCTATATTCAGTAATATATTTGTGACATTTTTTTAAACAACAATTTACAAGCAATTGTAGCAATAAAGTAAAAGTGTGGTGGATATAAGTTGTTGACATATTTGTGGTTTGGGAGTATGATGCTCAATCCCAGATTACCTCAATAGTCAAGAGTCCACAAAAAAATTACAATGGAGTACAAAGATATTAACTAGCAGTGGTAGCCATAGGATAGATTGGGATAAAACAAAGATATTGTTAAAAGAAGAAAATTCAAAAGAGAAAAAATTTAAAGAAGCCAGCTGAACGATGGTAAACAACGTGGAAATGGAGGCACCTTCAATTGACCTGGATTTGGGACTGAAAACAATTATCAAAGCGATCAGATAGGAATAAACCCCAGGTACAACACACACCAATTGACAACGATTCTCAGTTGGAGTTAAAACATCTCCATACACAGATAAGTATCAAACAATTTACAAAGCACTATTTATTTACAGGAATACTATTCTAGACATCTCTAAGCATTGTGTTGGTAAATCATTTTTTTTATTATTTAGCTAAGAAATTAAATGATATCAAATATTCTTCATTTAAACTATTAATAAATAAGAAATCTATATATAAATAGGCAAAGACAAAACGATGAGGTACCATTTTCTCCTCTGTCTCTCAACCGATTTTCTTCATTTTTGCTTTGTTTAGTAGCTACTGACGACGTTCGGTGCAGAATGCTAATATTAATTTAAAATAGTGGTTCATTTATTAAATAAAATATAATAAAAATTCATTATTTACGTCCATACTGTCAACGCCAAACAACTGACAGTGCCAGTGCCGCCTATTTGATCTGTGGTGCCGTCGCCGCCAGACGGTCAAAACAGTGAGTAATTATATATAAAAGGAGCGATCGTTAGATATATTCGTAGAGCATGTACTTCTGGAAGTGGCATGCAAGCGTTGTTATTGTTTATTGGTAAAATAGTCAATGTAGTAGATCAGTATTGATTTTTCGGACGCGTTGCAGTAACTTTCATATTAAATATTCTGTTTTTAATGTGATTCTAATTATTTGATTAATAAATTATTCCCGAAGGTATTGTGTAAAAAATTGTCAAACAGCGGACAATAGAGAATGTATTAAATATTTAAGTTCTCCTAGGGTTGTTGGTCCTCTCTTTTCTTTAATATTCCTGAACTTGATTGAAAGCGCAAATGACGAAAACTTTTTGTAAAGAACAATTTTCCAATTATTATAGCGAATATTTTGCCAGGAGCGGTTACAGCCAAAAATTTGTCGGTCATTCATTTGCCAAAAATATTTCGAATATCGATATTTAATTACATTTTTATTTTCTTTTTATTTCAATAGATTTGTCAATATGAGTGAACAATTTTGGTCATTACATCTACCTCTCCGATTTCTCCACAACTCTGTTTCTTATAAAAATATACTTTTTACAATTTCATGAAATAGGGTGGAATTTCGACCACTGGGCGACCCTAGTTCTTTAAAAAATCATGTAGGCTTCTTATTTAGGTCCATAGTTTTCAAATTGTGAACTATATCTTAGCTATTAGCGGTATAAGGATTTAGAGTTATCATCCTCAAAAACATCGAAAATGTTGTGGTTGACCTTTTCATTCATTTTTTAGCAACTTTAGGAGCAATGGATAGTTAAATTCTCTTTGTTTCTTGATATGGACTGTTAGTCAATATTTCTCATCGACCATTCCTTTAATATACAATGTATTTATTTTTGTTAGGATCTATACTAGAGCTTCCTGAGAAAACATGTCTATAACTGAAGCCTGTGACTGCAATGTGGATGCAACTACGTGATTTTTTCGACTTATTTCAATAAACGCCCAACAAGTATCAGTAAAACTAGCCTTTTATGAACAAATTCTAATAGAGAGAACAGATTCCTCCAGCTATTAAACAAATTTGAACAGTGTTAAGATTCCCAGGACAGCTGAAATTATGGCACCCACCTGCATATTGTGTTTTGCTTGATATTAATATAGTAAATGCAATATTATTCACCTTAAACACACGATAAGGTTGCCCAGACAGAAAGCAAAAAAAATGTTATAACGTTATTAAAACTTTCTGTTTTATAAGTTCATGTGGCGTTATTCCCAAAGAACTCAGAAAAAATAAATTATTAATTATTATTTTTATCTATTAAAATAAACAACTGGGTAAGTGTTATTATTCATTTCCATCATATCCATAAGATTAAACATATACAAAAAGTTAACTATTGACACAGCAGTTATGATATTTCCGAACACAACAATAGCGCTCCAATGCATACGCTTTCGTTTATTATTTAAACTTCGATCCATCTATGTGAACATATCTCACAAATAGGTGAATACGCCGTAAACAATTTTAGAGGACAAACGTCGGCAACGTCCTATGAATCTTGTATTCCTAATGCGGTTAGAAAGCTCTAAGCAAAAGATTATAGGAAGTAAACATAAATAAGCGCATTATTTCGTTTTGTGGTTTAGCAGCTATTGGATGTTTAATGGTTGGGATGTACCCTGATCCTTTTTGAAGATGAAAGGCGAGATGCGAGATATTCAAATTTCAGGCATTGGTTTAGTAGTAGTTTTTTATGTATATATGTCAACATTTATAAATTGCACAGACATTTTGAAATATCGAATTCTTCAATGTGTATTTGATTATTTGTAATACGAAAATTCGAATAGATTGTTGAAAATAAGAGATCTGTTGCGTTTACGATATATATTTGTGTATATATTTACTTATGTGTTTTTATATAAAACACTGGAACCATCTGTCAAGAGTATGGTATATGTTATAGCATAGTATGCCTTCATATACTTAAATTACTCATTAGACGGTAGATGTCACCGACATCTATTAGGTTCAGTACACCGACTGTTGTCTTACTGATGTGTATTACATCCAAGTATTTCACTTTAGAACTTGTCATTCAAGGAAGCGTATCTGACGAGAACTCCTGGTTCGAACTGGCTGTCATACGTTGAATGATATAGTTCTAAATATGTGGATATATATTTGTGTATATATTTACTTATGTGTTTTTATATAAAACACTAAAACCATCTGCCAAGAGTATGGTATATGTTATAGCATAGTATGCCTTCATATACTTAAATTACTCATTAGACGGTAGATGTCACCGACATCTATTAGGTTTAATACACTGACTGTTGTCTTACTGATGTGTATTACATCCAAGTATTTCACTTTAGAACTTGTCATTCAAGGAAGCGTATCTGACGAGAACTCCTAGTTCGAAACGGGTGTTATACGTTGAATGATATAGTTCTAAATATGTGGATATATATTTGTGTATATATTTACTTATGTGTTTTTATATAAAACACTCGAACCATCTGTCAAGAGTATGGTATATGTTATAGCATAGTATGCCTTCATATAATTAAATTACTCATGAGACGGTAGATGTCACCGACATCTATTAGGTTCAATACACCGACTGTTGCCTTACTGATGTGTATTACATCCAAGTATTTCACTTTAGAACTTGACATTCAAGGAAGCGTATCTGACGAGAACTCCTGGTTCGAAACGGCTGTTATACGTTCAATGATATAGTTCTAAATATGTGGATACATATTTGTGTATGTAAAGAATGACACCTCTAAGAGAGTAAGTGATTCGTATGTTGAGATTCTCGTCAGGAATAAACAAAATATTAAAAAAAAAACAAATTTTAGGTTATAGTGAATCTAGATCATAGTTTGTCACTCTGTTTTATATCTCGTCGCCCTAAAACTACAGGAGGTTATTAATTGAATGCCTAAGTATATGGCAAATCGGAGATTGTTAAATCTCTCCAGTCACAAATCAAATTAGTAAATACAAAAGAAATATCTCGAAATATGTTATAGGGATGAATCAAAAATGCTCAAAATTAAATGACAGTGGCTGTTCAGACACAGAGAAGAATCCGTTTATTAGGTTTTTACTCATCTATCCATTATTTGTGCACGTGTGTCGATTTTATCATTGCTTTTTAGGTTAATGATTAAATGTCTACTGTTGACCATTATGAATTAAATTATTTTTTTCAATGACTAGACCCGCTACTGTCAAGAAATCTAAGGGAAAGTAAGGTTTGCTCGTTTAAGCCAAAATCCACATCACAATGAATACATTTTACGTTATTGTAACGAAAACCCATGATATACAAAGTGACGTGAATTTCATGCTCATACAATAATAGCTTTTGTACACCCAGATCGAACGATCTTGGTTAGTATTAGTATGGTTCATAGCAATTGCAAGCTTTTATTATAACTAAGTCTAAAAGAAATACTTTAACGATTTTCTGGTTATTCTACTTAAAATACTGAAAGTCATATTTCAATTTATAAATCAGTTTACGGATTATTTAAGAGTCCTTTACATCTGTCATTTTTATTCGATCCTAAATGTTTTGTGTCAGTTCGCATTTAGTGTTTTACATCTGACAGAAATTACTTGATATTTCTATAATGTATTTACAAGTGACAGCTTCTGTTACAAATTTAAAAATGAATTTTTAATCCTTAACATATCAGTCTTTCATACCTCCTGCTATTATGTACTAATATAGTAAACTATATACTTCGCTCAGTTAATCAAGTCTAGACAATCGAGCTGGATCAATCAAGCTGCGTCCAAAATATCCCTATGAATTTTTTTTTTTGTGAAATTTTATATTCAATGGGCTACATGTTGAATTTAGAAAATGGTTGAGGGCGGAAAATGGTTTGAGGACAGGTCATATTCTTCTATTAATTTTTTCTTCAGAAAATTAAATAACCATAAGTTATTTAGGAAAATATAAGAAATTCGACCGATGTCCTACTTATTTATCCAACAATTTTTAAAAATGCTAAAAACCTAAGCAAATTTTGAGGGAAAATAAAATAAAAGTAAAAAAATACATGTTATTGTGTACTTAGATTATAACAAATCGTAGCGTTCGTACGGAACCCCTCGTCTGCGAGTCCAACTCGAACTTGGTTAAATTAATGTATAAGTACTTCTTGGGAAACAACACCACAGTTTAAAGAAAATTGCTTATATTCCAAACGTTTCGGGGTCCAGGTCAGACCCCGTTGTCAATGGTTAAGAAACTTGGATAAAAAAGGCACAATTCTAAGATGTAAATTAAAATATTTGACAATATGTATTATTTGATTTCTGACGTAACTAAGAGAATTTTATTTTTAATATACAGGGTAGCACAGAAACTTCTAAAGATCATATAATCATAAAGTTCCTTTCAAATTGGAAGAATTTGAAAGGGAGATCTTCAGAATTTTATGTGGCGCTCCTAGGTGCGACTTTGTTATAAGATAGTGCATTCGCCAAAAATGCGACCAAAGAATTTTGTTGATTCAGTGATCTCATTAAAACCATAAGGGAAAACTTAGGAAAAACCTTATGAACTATCCCGATATTGGGTTGTTCACAAGGACATGACCATTAGCAATTTCTTCCTTAATCAGCGGCAACCAGGAACGACTGAATTCTACGGAGGTAGTAGCGATGCAATCGTTTTCATTTAACAAAATTAAAGCAGACTCTTTTAGTTTTCTTTTGGTGTTGTGTTCTTCTTTGTGTGATATAACTGAATTTTGAAACTGTATTTTATGACCAAGGTCCCAAGCATGTTCACAAATTTTGGATTTTTCAAATTGTCGTTTTTTATGTAATTTTTGTGTTCGTTTATTCGAACATTCAGAGGTCTAGAGTTTTCTCCAATATAGAATTTATTACATTCACACGGGATTTTATAAATGCAATTTTTTGTATTTTGAGATGTGTTATTTGGTTTGGTTTTTGATATAATTGATTTTAGTGTATTTCTTGTTTTAAATGTTTTGATATTATATCTGTTTCCCAATCTTTTTAGTCTTTCTGATAGACCCTGTATGTATGGTATAGTTATTGTATTAATGTGATTATCTTGGGAGTCAGTGTTGCTTGGTGAGGTTTGATGTTGGTTGTTAGGCATTGTTTGGTATTCGAATTTGTTTAACTCGTTATTAATAAATTTATTTGGGTAATGATTGGCAGAAAGTACATTTTTTATAAACGTTTTTTCTTCATTGAATTTATTGATGTTAAAACAGTTGGTTTTTGCTGTCATATAGAGATTTGATGATACCTCTTTTTACTGAATTTGGATGATTAGAGTTAAAGTTGAGAAACCTGTTAGTATTAGTCGGTTTTCTGTAACCTTTTGTTTCACATGTCGATTGTGTTTTGGTTATTAAGATGTCTAAGAATGGTAATTTGTTATGCTGTTCAAGCACTAGTGTAAACTGAATAGTTTGTTCTGTGTTGTTTATGTCGTTAAGTAATGCATGTAAATCCTCAAGATTATTTTCCCAAATAACGAATATGTCAACAACATAACGCCACCAAACCAAAGGTTTAATTTGTTTTGAGTAAATTGTTTGTTCTTCAAATTTTTCCATTGAAATTGATTAAATTATTTACAGAAATTATGTGTTTTAGACTATTTAAACGTTTACTTCAGCATAAACAATACATGCGCGCGGCCCACCACAGTTTACCAAGGTTAGGGCTCCTTCAATATATGGTCTAACCTAAAAAGAAACTACTATTTTGTCATAACCTATCGAAATGACAGTATCAATAAAGTGATCTGTTTTGGTGTCATCACATAGAAAGGCAGGGAAATTGAAATGCATAGCGTGATACCCTAATAATTAAATTACAAAAGACTAAAGTCCCGAAATAATTTACAAATATTCGTCTATCTAGAATTATCCATTATCTCATTGTTTGATTCTGACAGATCACATGATTTGTAATTCGGAAGAGGACAATAATCTCGAAAGAACAAACTTATTAAAACTTCTAAACGTGTAGGCTGATATGTACGAAGAATAAAATTCATCTCTGGTATTGTGAAAGTTTATCCAGAGAAGTTTTTGAATGGCGAACTTTATATCTCGTCCTCCAAACATCATTCGAAGTAATGAAGTTTTCCTGAATTACAAGTTGGAAAAACTGTTTGGATATCGAATAAATTTGATTTCTATATGCCAGCACATGCTTAGATATAAAACTGGGTAACTTTGGTATATTTTCAAGTGAAATATAGTACCTCCTAGCTTCTGAATTATATTAGTAAATAAAACTCAAACAAAGTCACAAACTCTAACTTTTGTATTAAATTTAATGCATAAGGCCCAACGTGAAATTTCTATGCAATTATGATGTTTTAAATGTCCTTTTAAATTAAGAAGACGAAATGTACATGAAGTTACATGAATGGGCCAAAAGTTGGTCGACATTTGATATCACGTGCCCTATTATATGAGCTTTATACACAAACTTTTTTATTCCAAGACGTAACAGTTCACGGTGATTGGACTAATACTTGGTCAAATTTACGGATTGCTGGAAATAATCAGAAAACCTATTGTGACGGAAATTCATCCAATATCTGGTGCAATCGGCATTAATCTGATATTTCGTGGAACACGAAATGTTAGACATTCATGGAATTTCCTCGTATCTTCGCGAACACATGAAAGAAATTTCCCGACGGCTCCTTGACTTACTAGAGAATTCCGAGAGAAATATATAAATGCGGAGATATAAATACGGACAGCTGGCGATAGCATTCATTTAGTATTCGACTGCGGTATCTCTTCTCCTAGGGGACATCCAAATTTTAAATCGCGTGGTTGTCGTAACTCTCGTCCCATTATAACACTGGCTGGGGTCGAAGCGTGGACTCGTGCACAGACAAACAATATGTCATTAGAAACAAGTGCAGATACTTGTCCCAAAGAGTGTGAAAGTAAAAACATTACAGTGGTGTCAGGTGTGGGGTGTGTTTGTGAAACTTTGGAAGTGGAAAATGAATAGACTAAAAATGTTTAAACCAGTGAAATTGGACCGGTTGAAAGTAAATGATTAAAAAAATAACTGGAGGAAAGGGATTTAGGAATCAGTGGGAAGAAAAGTGAATTAATACAATGGCTACGAGATGCCCTAATAAATGAAGTTTTCAGTAATGGTGACATGACTATGCTATTAAAACAAATGGCAGATAAATTGCTAGACAAAAAACTTGAAAGAGGCGTTAGAAGGCAAACTAACAGAAAATTTTAAAATCCTAGAAGATAAATTGCTAGAAAATTCTAAAACCCTAGAAGACACATTACTAGAAAAGTCTTTGGAATATAAGCTTCAGATATTACACGAAAATTCAGAAATGCTGGAAGAGAAAACAGTCGAGAATGAGGCTCGGATCGAAGAGCTAAAACAAACAATGGTCGAAAAGTCAGTCAAAAATGAAACGCGGATAGAAGAGCTAAAACAGATAATGGAGGGTGAGATCAGCAAAATAAAAGAACAGGTAGTCACAATACAAAGCGGAGAAACACAATCAAAAACCGAAAGCAGAAACAGTTTAGAAGTAGTGGATTCGAAAATTTGCCTCGAGGGGACAAGACACAAAATGAAACCTCCCCTATTTGATGTAAAATCGTCATGGACTAATTATAGGCGCCAATTCGAGGCTGCAGCAAGGTTAAACGGATGGTCGGCAAAGGAGTAGGCAATAATCCTCGCATTAAGAGGACATGCTACAGATATTTTGCAAACTTTGAATGCCTCTGAGCAAGAAGACTACGAACAAATGGTTAAACATTTAGAACTGAGGTAGGACATATAAGGAGTCGTTGCAAGTGTCTTATCCAGACCAGGCCCTGATAATTGTAAACATGGTTAGTATTCGAAGGCCGTATAGTAAAGATCAGGTGTTTAACATAAATTGTAAATAGTTCTGTGAATATAAATAGAAGTAATGGAAATAAATTATAGTGAGTTTGACTGTGTTTTTAAAGAAATCCAGTGTACTGAACCCGAAGAATGTGAAATGTGAAAAAAAAAGGAAAAATTAAATCCTTTTTAGTTACGTCACTTCTATAAATGATATTCACAATACATTAATACTATGTTTTGATATATCTACATCTTTTCATATAATTTATTATTGAAAAACGATCTTAAACGTCTCACCTTATACTAAGCTCTGTTTATGCTCATTAGAGAAACATCTTTTTCAATTAAAATAAAAGGCCCGAACAACCTTCATCACGTAAGTATCAAAATGAATTTAATGGATAATAATTATATAAGCACGAATATTACATCTCTACAATTTGCAGTTTTGACTCCCATTATACGATCTTATTAAATTTAGTTCTATGTTATAAATTGTTTTCAATAGTTTATATACATCATATCCAGCAATAAATCATCGCATTCGAGAATACATTTCTTGCCCTTATTCTTTCAGAATAAGTATATAAGTATTAAAGTGAAACGAGGCTTGATCAATTTTAGTTTTATCTGGGATAATATTTGCCTGTACAATATTGCCCAAAAACAAAAGTTTCCAATATTTTCTGGGATATCCATACTTTAACTCAGTGTCGAATATAGATGTAACAAAATAGGCAATAATGATATTTACTGGGGAAAACGCTTAGTAGAAAATAAAGTACGAGGGCTGCCTTTTATATTTCAGGATTGGACAAACCTAGTGTTGCAATCTGACAACTGACAGCTCTATCGTAAAGTTTGACATTTTTGAGGTTATACGTACTCAGAACGTTTTGACATACGAGCGCTATGTGGTGTTTACGGTAATTTAAAGGATTCATCTCGGTCAGAAAATGGAATTAAATCGTGAACATTTTCGTGCGATTATTTTTTACAACTTTCGACGTGTATTAAATCAGCAAGAGTGCATGGATGAACTTAATTTAATTTTTGGCGATGAAACTCCATCAAGGACCACTGTTTATGGATGGTATGATGAATTCAATCGAGGTCGTAGTTCACTCCAAGACGAATTTTGTGAAGGTCGTCCAAAAACAGTTGTTGTTCTGGAAACCATTGATGCTGTGCGCGAACTGATATTGCAAGATCGTCATGTGACCTATCGTGAGATTGAGTCAACTTTACACATTAGTGGAACCAGCATGCATTCAATATTGCATAAACATTTGAATGTCAAAAAAAATTGTTCGCATTGGATCCCACACAATTTGTCAATCGTTCAAAAAAAGGCTCGTGTCGATTGGACGAAAGAAAAGCTCAAAAAATACGATCGCGGTGCTCCAAAACACGTAAATGGCATAGTGACAGGGGATGAATCGTGGATTTACGCGTATGAGCTCGAAAGTAAACAGCAGTCGAATGTATGGGTGTTTCAAGATGAGCCGAATTCAACAAAAGTTGTTCGCGCACGAAGCACTTCCAAGCAAATGATCGCGTTTTTTCGGAAAAACTGGACATGTCGCAACCGTACCACTAGGACAACGCAGAACAGTCAATTCTGAGTGGTACACAACCATTTGTTTGCCAGTTGTCTTCCAAGAAATGAGGAAAACCAACCCCCGAAGACGGATCACTCTTCACCACGACAATACGAGCTCTCACATATCGGCTCAAACAACTGCATTTTTGACCACTCAAAACAGCGATTAGATGAGTCATCCGCCGTATAGTCCTTGTCACCAAATGACTTCTTTTTATTCCCGTACGCAAAAATCAAACTGAGAGGTCAACGTTTTTCGACACCTGAAGAAGCGGTTGCTGCGTTCAGAATGCATGTTTTGGAGATACCTTAATCAGAGTGGAAAAAGTGCTTCGACAATTGGTTCAAACGCATGCAAAGGTGTATAGATCTTCATGGGGAATATTTTGAAAAACAATAAAGCGATTTTCGATGATTAATATTTGTTTTTGTTCTCTAATCCCGAAATATAAAAGGCAGCCCTCGTATTATACACTTTCTTCATGTAAATTTTCATATTTTAACTCAATTTTGTAGTGTTGGTGTAATAAAATAAGTTGGTAGAAAATATTCCATTATACGTTTTCGCCAATTAAAGTAGTTACGGTTCTCAAAAAGTATGCCATTAGATGATTAAAACCTTGCGAATGTCTTTTAATAGCAGTAAAAATGGCAAAATGTTATGAATTAATAATGACGGTAACTAATATTTTATAACAGCCATTCTTTCAAGGAAAATTTCTTGTTGGATGGTAATTAATCATAATTTTCATTCATTTTCACTGTAAATTATTCTTTACCACCTGGTGATATTCGATTTAACTCTTTATATTCGAGCTTTATTTCTAAATTCTCTTAATATTGTGATAGGAATGAAAAAGACAAACCGACCGTTAAGGAAACTATATACAACACCAAAGGCGCTTTTGATACGAACAGAGATCCGGAGTTCCTTTATCTTTTTTCCGAAAGCGTCATTGTAGACGCGTAGGGTAGGGTCAGGTCAAACTAGGAAAACTTCTTTGTACATACGGTTCTCTTTAAACCGGATATTGAGTTTTCGACAACTTCTTGAAACCCGGTAATAGGGGATATCTTTTATCTTTCTCTAAGACAAATCCCACCCTCGCTGGAAGTTTTAATAAGTTTACTCAGGATGACGGTAATTAATAGAGAAAGTGTAGTCGTCAGTTGAGATGATTACTTTTTCTCTCTGAAATTTAATTAAGACAAACAGGAAACACAATTAGAAAAATGTCAAGGATATTGGTAGTTGAAGGATTTAAGTAGTTCTTGTTAATCGTAGTTTTATTAACTTGGGTAAAGAGACTGAGGTTAAATAAATCAAGTTTTTAGTAATCAAACTAGAAATAGAGCTTATAAATATGTAGAATTGAACCATCGGTTAATGGATATTCCACACGGTCAGAGTTTTTCCAATAAATCAAAGTAGTTGTATCTAAAAACAGCTTATCGCTAAAGTAATTATTAAAAGTCTTTCGAGCAAGACTAAAAATATTTGAATGATGCGTCAAAACTTTCTTCATCGATAAAGCGAAACTAACATGGTATTATCGTATATAAAAAATCGATATGGTGTAACAGAATGAAGCTGTGGTATTAAGTAAACTGTCTCAGACAGTTTTATAAAAATACAATGACCGTTAAAGAGGTATTGTATTGAGTAACCGCATTTAAGCAGATCAGACGACAGACTCACCATTCACTACAGATTTATAGAGGTAAAATATACAGTAATGGGCAAATGTGTGGAACCAAGTAAATATCTCTGGAATTATTAGAGATATCAAAATGAAATTTGGAAGGTGGATACTGCAGTAGATTGCCTATTTGTTTCCAAATTTTTTTACAATTTTGAAATTCATGTTTTACCGGAAGTAATGTCGGTTTTAAAATTTGCAATGAAACACCCTGTATAGTATTTTAGTTTCTGATGAAACATTTTATTGCGAATACAAAGATATCGGCTTTGATATTGTTTACTTCAATACACACCAGGATATTAACAGAAAAGTAACTAAGGAAAGGAAAAATTCGATGGTAGCTAAACTCGGTTCAGATTTCATTTACGCCCGATATAAACAAACCGCTCGGTAAGGATTTGTATTTCTATTGGCCAATCGGTGGCATTATACCGTCACAGCCAACAGCACTGCTTGTTCCATAGTCGAATACACGTGCGTTTGTTTAAATCAGGCGCAAATTAAATCTTAATCAAGTTTAGTAGTCCATGAAATTCATTGCAGAAGTGACAGTAGTTGTCAAAATAAGTTATTCGTTTTTTTTTATTTGAACGTAAAAAGATTGTATTGTTTTAATTTGATCGTAAAATGGCCGAATTAAGTGAAAGAGAAAGAATAGAAATATTAATGATGATTGGGTATGGGGAGAGGAAAAGGACGCATCAAGTAGTTTGTGACCTTTTTAACACTGTTCATCCGAATACACAAATATCCCGTTCAGTAGTGACGAAAACTTTGCGAAGGTACGACACAAGTGGAACAGTTAGCAATTTACCAAAACGTGGACAGTTAAAAAGTGCAAGTAATTAAGGTGTAGCTAAAATGTTGCTATATCTTTGGAAGAAAATCCTCACTTATCTACTACCGACATCGCCAATATGCATGGAATTAGCCGTCGTTCAGTAGGAAGGATATTGAGGCGAGAAAAATATCATCCATACAAAATTCGCCTCGTTCAGGAACTCTCCGAAGACGATTTCGACAGATGTGTGCAATTTTGTGAAACGATGCTGGATATTTGTAACCGTGATAATAATTTTATAAGAAATGTGGTGTTTTCAGACGAGGCTACATTTTGTTTAAATGGTACGGTTAATCGACATAACTGCCGCAACTGGTCGCAAAGTAATCCTAATTGGGTACAAGAGGCTCATACACAACATTCCCAAAAATTGAATGTTTGGGCCGGCATTTATAACAACAGAATCATGGGACCCTTCTTCTTACAAGAAACTTTAAACGGAGATATGTATTTACAGCTCTTGGAGACACAAGTTATTCCGGCATTGGAGGTAAATGGACAATTACCAAATAATATCTGGTTTCAGCAGGATGGAGCACCACCCCATCGCTCGCATTGTTCGAGATCATTTAGATAAGACATTTCATCACAGATGTATTGGAAGAAGGGGTTCTTATGAATGGCCTGCACGAAGTCTCGACCTTAATCCACTAGACTATTTTCTGTGAGGTAACTTAAAGTCTAAGGTTTATGTTGATAGACCAAATAATTTGCAAGAATTAGCTGCAAGAATAACTCAAGACATCCAGAGAATTACACCAGAAGTAATAGCTAAGGTTACTAGAGAATTTAAAAACCGACTTGCTTATTGTCAAGAAGTAAACGGTGCTCAGTTTGAACATCTAATACATTATGTTTAGTTAAGTTTCAATGTTTTGAAAATCACTTTGATTTAGTTAATAATTATGATTATGTATTTCTTTAATGGATATTAGATTTTTCCTTTCCTTAATTAGTTTTCTGTTAATATCTTGGTAGGTATTGAAGTAAACAATATCCCCGATATTTTTGTATTCGCAATAAAATGTTTCATCAGAAACTAAAATACTATACAGGGTGTTTCATTGCAAATTTTAAAATCGACATTACTTCCGGTAAAACAGGAAGTTCAAAATTGTAAAAAAATTTGGAACCAAATAGGCAATCTACTGCAGTATCCACCTTCCAAATTTCATTTTGATATCTCTAATAATTCCAGAGATATTTACTTGTTTCCACACATTTGCCCATGACTGTATATTTTATTTATGTACTTTTAATATTAACATTTTATTTTCAAATGTGTTACACCTTACAAAAAAATTGATTTGTCCAGAAACAATTAGATACAACATATATAACAAAACAGACTTACAACTGGCATATTGTTGAATCTTCTTCGCTAACTTTATACGGTTTCATAATTTTCACACGTACTTCGGTCATCTACCTTTTTCTCTACATGTTTCAATCGTTTTTTTTCCTTATGGGCTGGTCGTACTTCTGTTGTAGAAAGTAACAAACATCCGCAAATTGCAGACTTATGGCAAAAAGTGACAGTACGAATGTAGAGAAGTAGGAAGAATAATAAAGTAAAGGTAGGCAACAAGCAGCACTAAGCCTGATGAGGAACATTTAGGCAGAAAATTATCATAATCGGTTCAAGTGTTCAAAGGGAAAATGGCAAGGGTAGGTTAGGCATGGGCGAAAATAACATTCAAACTTGTAATTTACTAATTCAGTCCCAAAAATATCACATACTTCGCAAGACTGAAGACCAAACTTTAGTTATAGGATTAAAACATTAATCAAGGGTTATGAGTGTGCGTTTTTGTTTGCTTTGGTACAGAACCAAAATCAATGAGGGTACACAATTTAGATATTTTGATGCCCGAAATAACTCCCGTGAAACTGCTAAGAAAACACCGTAAAAAAAGGGACGTGATAAAGAAATGTGATATATGATATTTCATTTCATTCAAGTTGATAAAGAGTATAAAACAACGATTTCTTAGATGTACATAAATGTAAAATTAAAGCTATGGGACATTTGAAATATTGTTAAATTGAAGGGGAATATATTTATATCGCTGTTAAAATTGTATATTAACATTTCTGAATAATTAAAATCGGCAGAACCTAGATTTTTTTCACTAATTATTTCTTAAATAATCAAGTGGATTTATTGAGTTTCCCAAAGGCATCTTTATCTGTTTCGCCTTTAGGATAGAAATTGCAATTTTGTATCTTGTAAAAGAGCTTAGTTTAGGAGATATTTCGAATCGCCGGGAGCAATTTATGTGTACAACTTGTTAGTTACCAATATTTCGTTCTTATCAGCGAACCACAGTAATTAATTATGCGTTTGAATAATTCGCTGAACCCACAGATAATTATTTTTTACTGAAACTAATTCAACAAATATTCGTATTTAAGAAACATCATCGAAAAATTCCATCAAAAGTATCTTTCAATGAGTAATGCAACTACTTTAAAATAACGAATCCTCTAATTCTTTGAAGTTTCTTTGGATTTCCATCGTCTTGAAGTGGTTGATCTCACAATGTTTCAATAGCTTTGTAATCGGAACAATCTACATTGGTGTGAAAGCTCAAAAACTCGTCGGCAATAAATAATTCAACAAACAGGACAATATGTATAGTTATTAAAGTATTCGATTAATTAACCTATAAGTTTGCTTTTCAAATGAAACAAATGACTTTTTTTAATGCGAAACACATTGCAGTACGGGAGCAATGAAATATATGAGCATAGGGTGACATATTTTATATAAAACTACACCATATGTATCACACAAGCAGTTTGTTTAATCGGGTGTGAGAATTTTGTGATCGTCTGTTGCAATTAAACATTGAAAAATAATTGGGCCTTATAGGTTGTTCGGCATTTAACCGATAATTAATGTAAAATCTTTGCACCAATTATTAAGTCATGATGCATTATGTTAAAAAAATCTGAACATGTCGTTTTGTTTTTTATTTGCAATTCAAGTACAATATTTTGTACTTTATATGAAATGACAGTTAGTCGAAATAAACTTATTTGGCTCAATAGATTCGTTTTAAGATGCAACTGGCAATACTGTTCTACATTTTTTCGTTAAATGCTTTATTTTTTTAAGAATAATAAATACATTTGTTTGGACTTGACATGGCTTGCCTTGATTTATTCTAACCGAATTAGGGACTTAACATAAGTTAAGTCCTGTACAATATTATTTTCTAAGAAGCAAACTATAATAAGTCACTTAGCAAAAAAAATCTTATTTATGGAAAAAAAAAATCTTCCACAATTTATTAGGTAACCTAATAAGCTACTCTTATGCTAAACATTAAAATCATAGGTTTAAAAATAACGGAGAAATTTTGAATTCTCTTTGATAAATATCTTTGAAATCGTTTTTTTTTCAAAACTATGTTTTGTGATTTAACGTAGTTTGCTTCAAGGTACAGAAGTTTATTAAAATTTATTTTTTTTATTGTACGACACTGGCGATATTTCTGTCCTTCTAAATGTTCATTGTCCACATTGAATTAATCAATGAAGTCGGCCATTGCTAATTTAATTTATGAATGAAAGGGATGTCGAATTTATATTGGAAAAGTGCAGGTGTTTTACTATTATAGTAAAATACAGCAATAATTTTTTTTATTGCCGTCTGGAATGTTGGCGCCTGATAATAAAATGTAAGTGTACCAGACTTGTTGACCATAGGCGTAGACAAAGGGCTGATTTTCAGAATTCCAATATTTTAATATTAATTTACATTATTTTCAGTTTTGTTTGGATTTAGCTTTATATGCAGGTTACTTATACTATTTTACTATATACTGATTTTTAATCGTTTTAACATTTAAAATGTATCCAATTTTGTTCACAACCGCATTTTTTCAGCTTTTTATTTGTTATTTACGTAAAATTTTAATGGTTTGCCACTGTCGAACTTTTGGTGTGATTTTTCCAATGAAGAAGAAGAAGAAGTCCGTCTAGACGAAATGCTTGACCCAAATAAATTCTTGGAATTTGAGAAATAGAACTTGGAAATATTTGGAAAGGTCGTTTATTATAATCATAGGCGGGGTTGTAAATATTAAAATAAAATATGAGTTTTTCTGTTTAATGTGGAATTTTGTGTTGCGATTATTTAATAAGAATATAAATCAGAGTATATAATTGTAGATGCTAAATTAAATGAAAATTAATGAATAATAATTTAATTTGTGAACATAATATTGTTATGAAATTTACCCAAAGCCGAGATAAAAAATGGTTCTTGAGAATGTCTAAGTGTTTATTGGGAAATAACACCACACTTTAAAGGAAATTGCTGTATATTCCAAACGTTTCGGGGTCTAGATCAGACCCCGTTGTCAATGGCTAAGAAACTACGGATTAAAAAGGTACAATTTCAAGATGTAAATTTAAATATTTGACAATGTTTATTATTTGATTTTTGACGTCATGGTATCCGAGGTAAAGCTCATGTGCTTCTAGTTAGCTATCTTAACAATAGGCTCCAGCGAGTAAAAGTTAATAATGTCACAAGCGAATTCGGGGAAATTAAAACTGGAGTTCCCCAAGGAACTGTCTTGGGTCCTTTACTCTTCTTACTATATGTAAATGACCTACTGCAATCTTTCCCGACAGATGTAATATTATCATTTGCTGACGATACTGCAGTTATATCTACAGGAAAAAACTGGTCTGAAGTCGAAGCTAAAATGAATATGTTTCTGATGGGGATAAATCAGTGGCTTATTTTCAATAAATTGACTTTAAATATTGAAAAACAGTGTTCATGACGTTCGGAAACTACTCCAATAGCATACCAAAAGATATAAACATTTATATAGACACTCAGAAAATAAAAAGAGTTGAGTTCTGCAAGTATTTAGGTGTAATAATTGACTACAGACTTAGGTGGAAGAATCATATTGACTATATAATAAACAAAACAAAAGATCTAATCTATATCTTTCACAAACTATCAAAATTTATCAATTCTGAGCTACTTCGTATAATCTACTCTGCATTCTTTCAGAGCATTGCGAACTATGGCATTATAGCTTGGGAGATGCCCTTAACAACAATTTACAATACCTACAACGACTACAGGATAGATTAGTAAAAATTGTTAATAAAAACCGATCTGTGATTCATGAAAATACACTTAATATGAAACAGTCATTTGCTGCTAAATGTATTTTATATCATTATCAAGAACTAACTAAAACATATACAAACTCAAACAGCATAACCAGAAATAAAATATTCAAATTCCAATTAGACTTCGGTCGGTTAGCAATAAGATAAGCTACATTAATGATATTTGCATATTCAACTTTCTTTTACCCGAACTGGAAATTCTAAAAAAATAGTGATTCTAGGAAAAACACGGTCAAAAAATGGGTCCAAACAATTATGTAAAATAAAATAAAAATGCAAAAAACTAGGAACAAGAAACTAATAATATACTATGTAATATTTATAATAATAAGTATACGTTTTCTATTCATAGTAGCACTGTTAATAGAACTGTACTTACAACTACAATCATAACAAAAAAATAGTTTTAAATTAGTTTCAAGGACCCTAGGATAAGTGGCTAGCCTACATGCAGATAACTTGATTATCTTTGTAGGAATTACTGTGTATAGATAAAATAAGATATGTATACTCTATAATTATTTATTATTATTCTGGTCAATAAACTTGGACTTGAACTTGGCGAGCTCTTCTTCTGCCTCTGCCGCTACGCATCACCGACAACCAACGGCCAGGTACGTCGACGCTCATTGGACCGGATAAGACCCAACCGACGACGCATGACCAGTTAATGGTATATATTATATAATCTGAATTTCCTATCATTCACCTGATGACGATAGCAGATACAAAGCTATTGAAACGTTGTGAGATCAACCACTTCAAGATGGTGGAAGTCCAAGGAAACTTCGAGGAACGAGTTACATTGTTTACCAGCTTCAGAAATTCATTAAATCTTCTAACGTTTACCTAACTTAAAAGTTAAAAAAATTGAGAGAAGATTAAATCCAGAATGCTGTACACTTTCTATCTTAATTATCCTTAACTCTTAACTGATTTGGTTGTCAAAATGGTGAAGATTATGTGAAGGCCAGAATTATTTTTTTGTTCTTCGCCTACGTAATATCAAATTTTAACATTGCAGATTTCGGTTTTGATTCCGGATATTATCACAAAACTATGTGTCTTGTCGACATTTTTGTAAAGAAAAGAATTGAAGTAGGTATAGTCCGTCTTGAGACTTACTGAGAGTATATACTATACTGAGTCAATACCGTAACAAATTCGGAAAGGCGCATCGAGGGAATTTTCTTTGAGATTATATTTTTAATGGATCAAGTTGTATTATCAAATAAGGCTATTTTTGTTTGTGTTTGCATCCTAATACTTGGTAGTATTAATTTTATTGAATAATTATCATTTTCTCGTTGTTCCATTATTTAAATATTCTAAACATATTGGAACGAAATTTATCTAAGCCGGCCCTGGATTCATTGTAGTACATCAATCGCTATTAGGATAAAAAAATTAATCTCGAAATAGCTCGGCAACTGTAGAATTGATAATGGATTGTACGAGAAGATTGGATTCTGGTTTTAAAAGGAGGGCCCATCATCGCGGTAGGGAGTTAGTACAGCGAAGAGCTTATGTTGAATTGTTATTGTGATATTCGACTCAGCTGTTGTGTATACTTGATGTAAATAAAAGTTCTAGATCTCCATCAGACCGATCCGAGGGCAGGCCAATGAAGACTGGACAACGGAACAGTGCATCCAGGACCAAATGGCTGATCCAGACATCGAACCAATCTTGTCACTCAAAACGAGAGGGGCACCCTGGCCACGATGGGACGAGGTAGCTAGATACTCGAGCGTGCTGAAATCGTTATGGGCCCAATGGGACTCTCTAAGAGTAGAGAATGGAACACTCAAGCGAGTTTCGGAAAGCACTGATGGCTGAGAAACCAAGACCCAACTGGTAGTTCCTAAGAAAAAGGTACCAGCCATCCAGACCGAAGTACATGATGGGATTACCGGGGGCCATCTGGGCATGAACAAAACCCTAGACAAAGTTCGCAAGCGATACTACTGGGTAAATTACTTCGAAGACGTCAGAGCTTGGTGCAGGAAATGTGACACCTGTGCAGCGAGTAAGGGCCCGAAGACCCGGACCAAGGGCGGAATGCTACAGTACAATGTAGGCGTCCATTTGAGAGAATTGCCATCGATGTCGCCGGCCCGTTTCCTGAGTCTGAGAGGGGGAACAAATACATTCTGGTCGCAATGGATTACTTCACCAAATAGCCTGCGGCAGATCGGATACCCAACCAAGAGGCAACCAAGGTAGCGACGGTGCTAATAGAACAACTATTCAGCAAGTTTGGCGTCCCGATGGAACTACATTCAGACCAGGGGCGTAACTTCGAATCGAATATATTCCAGAAAGTCTATACGATGTTGGGGATCAGGAAAACGAGAACAACACCATTGCACCCACAGTCAGACGGAATGGTGGAAAGATTCAACAGGACCTTGGAACAACACCTATCCAAGCTCGTCAGCAATAACCAGCGCGATTGTGATGAGCATATTCCCCTTTTCCTGTTGGCATATCGCTCAGCCGTACCTAATTGTACAGGCCTGACTCCAGTCAGGGTCCTATTCGGAAAAGAGCTGCGATTACCCTGCGATTAAATCTCCAAAGCTTACACCCGCCTGGGATGGTCCATACGAGGTGGTCAAGAGGCTTAATGACGTCGTCTACCGGATCCATCGAAACCCCAGTGCTAAGTTGAAGGTCCATTTAGATCGGTGTAATGAACTTTATCTAAGCCGTCCCTGGTTTCATTTCAGTACATCGATCGCTATTAGAACAAAAAAAAAATTATCTCGAAATAGCTCGGCAACTGTAGAATTGATAATAGATTGTACGAGAAGATTCGATGTTGGTTTTAAAATGAGGGCCATCATCGCGGCAGGGAGTTGGTGCAGCGAAGAGCTTATGTTGAATTGTTATTGTGATATTCGAATCAGCTGTTGTGTATATTTGATGTAAATAAAAGTTCTAGAAAATGGTAGTGAAAATTAGTTTTTTTAAATTTTAATTGAACCCACGGAGTATGTAACAATATATTTTATGATTTATTAGATATTGCAGTTCAACTTGTCGCCGGCAATCCAACTCGGGTGATCACATATGGGTCCGACGGACATGTAACCTGGAAGTATATCCCAGAAGCTGGATGCATATCCAGATCTAATTCCGACTTGGACGATCTATCCATTTCTAACCGTTTTAGAGTAATCAATTAGCATACAAAAAAAGATTCCAACGAAGTGATTACTTCGACTTTTTTTAAGTTAGTTAAAAATAGCATATTACTACTTAATTAGCTACAGCCATATACTGCTCTAAATTCTTAAGCGTTCTATAATCTAACATCATAAAAAGAAATATATTTTCTCTGTTCTGCTATTAACGATGGGGTTTTCGCCGTCCTCCCACAATGGACTCATTTCATTATAGATTGTAACCCGTCCAAAGGGCACCGCACAATAACAGGGAACAAACTCAATGAATTAATTTGAATGAATTTGGGACCATGTTGGCAAATTCGCATTTGTCGGAAATGTGTCGATTTTGACATGCACGTTTTATTTCTCTGTTCTAAAAAAACAATGACGATGTGAAATTTTTGTAACAGGAATCTCTTTATTCGGCTATATTTATTTTAGGTCGTTCAAATAAAACATGATTCAAATTTACTCGAGTATTTTATTTCCGAAAAGAATGTCTAATACATATTAGCTAAAGTTTAAAAATTTGACAGCTTGAACAGAGAAACTGAAGTAACATAAAAAGGTGTTATTTTACTGCAAACGTGTCCATTAACCAATAACGAATGAATATTATGATAAAATAAATAGTTTTTTTAGAGATATTGCTAGTTGTGTGTTGACAAAATGATATAACAGTGAATGTGAAAATATTGCCTTGCATTCAAATTTGCGGGCATAGCAGTTTCAAGTATTTCAACGAAAACTATAATCTGTGCCACAGAAAACTTCTATAAAAATTGTCCAAGAGTTCAAACTACATTTGTATCTCTGAAAATTATATGTTGTTTGTGAGAGTTATGAGAAGATTTTCCACTCTATAGTTTATGTATTTATTAATAAACAATATGATTACATTTGTTACAGTGTGGATAAAATAACAAATACAACGGTATAGAATTCCAAATGGTTTGAAAAATACAAGACCAACATTCACAAAAGTGGTAAGCATTTTACCGGGAGTTCAAAATAAAAATGGCTAGACATGTCGAGTTACCAACACTATTAGCTTGTCTTAAATGTAATGCGTAATGAGCAATATGACAGACACATACATAATTAAAACGCCAACGATAAACTTTTTCAACAATTATAAGCTGAATACTCTCTTCGAGGTGTCATTCTGTTGTACGCAAAACAGTAAATATAATATATATTGTTTCTGGTTAGGGAACCTTCCCACAATTGAATGTCCATTAGAAAACTTTTTTATGTATTTAATACATTTCGTTAAATTTGAAGACGCGAGATGTAAAGACCGACATCTAGAATTTTCGGGGAAACTAACATAAGGCGATACTACAATTGAATAAAGGTTCCCGGCCAGAAACAATATATATTACATATATTGTCTTGCGTACAAAAGAATGACACCTCGAAGAGAGTAACCAATATCTCTGACAGCTGAAGTTAACCTGAAAATTTCATCGTGAGATTCTAACCTAGTAATTAGGGGTAGCAGCAGTTACATGGAACGGCTCCAGATTCGGAACCTCCATGTCCTAGTTACCTAGGCTTTACATCTCGCGTCTTCAAATTTAACGAAATGTATCAAATACATAAAGAAGTGTTCGAGAGGACATTCAATTGTGGGAAGCGCAACTGATGAAAGTTCCCTAATCAGAAACAATATATAATATCTCTGACAGGTGAACATAATCTGAAAATTTCATCGTGACATTATAACCTAGCCGCAGTTACATGGAACGGCTCCACATACGGAACCTCTATGTACGAGTTTCCCCGAAAATCCTAGATGTCGGTATTTACATCTCGCGTCTTCAAATTATAAGCTGTTTTCGGGCCAAAACCATTTATGGTATTAAAATGACTGGCTCTGTAAGCCTTATTATTATGCTCTTTCATTTAAGTAATTTATAAAACAAAACTTAATACATTATTGGGATTATTGTTAACCAAATTCCCATTATCCTTAACTTCGGTGAACTTCAATGACTAAAAAACAAAACACACACACTTTAAACTCATAAAAAATGGATGATTGAAAAGTTTTAACAAAAAGTAACACCTGTTTCTGTGATTCGAAAAATGCTTTCATATTCTTCATAAATGTTTAAGCACTTTCTGGAAAATAACACTACAAATTTTTGAAGGTATCTATTATTTGATACTGTCAAACATTTTAATTTTTCATTTTAGAATTATGACTTTTTTTCTGACCTAGACTCCGAAACGTTTGGAAAAATAAAGAAATTTCCCCGAAAGTGCTTAAACATGCCAGAAGTACCATTCAGAAAACATTCTTCATAAATTATATTCTGGTATATTTGAGTTAAAAATTATTCCAGACGTAAGAGCTAAAATCATTTAATTAACCCGAAAACCATGCCAACGGTCAACGTTCTATTTGAGAGTTTGTCTTTGATAGTTATTTGTCATAATTTGTTATTTTAGGCACTATGTTACGTCCCAATTTACATAGCTGTTTGAATATTACATTTGCATTATCCTCCCTACCTTCATCTTATTGATTTAGTTTAATCCAATACTCCAAGTGAAACACTGTAATTCTCCAACAGTTCGAATCACATTTCAAACTTTCAAGCATTTCTTTGAGGTTTAAATAAAAAATGTAAATTTAAAATGGAGCATTGTTAAAAACTGTTGGTTATGGGAAACAGCAGAAACTCGAATAATACTTACGACTGTTAAGAAAGTTTATTCCATTAGATCACAGTACCTGTAACAAAATAAATGTTTCTATTATTAATCCTTGCATATTCTTAAATACTTTAACAGAAGTAAGTAAACTAAAAACATTTTTGTTGCAACTCATTTTCTAGTATCTGAACAGAGTATACTAATCAAAGAAACGAACTTCAGCAGTTAGAAAAAAATGTTTAATACCCAGTTTCAAAGATTTTTTTTTTCATATACTCAGAGTTCTAGAAAAGTTATGAAGTAATTAAGACAGCCATAATATAAACTTAATGAACCTCAAATTTTAGGATAAATATTGATACGAGGACCGGAAAATTGAGGCTTTAAGACGATACCACATTTGCATAAAGGATCCCGACCAGAAACAATATATATACAAGAATGACACCTCGAAGAGAGTAACTTTAAGAGTTTTGAATGTTTTGGTGCAGAAGATGAAGTTGGCGACGTTGGCTGAGAGAGTAGAAGCAAAGTTTAATACCAAACCTGTTGAACAAACATCTGTAAGTGCATCAGTGTGTGCAGCTGCAATAAAGCAAACAAAAAAGAATTGGAGGGAAGTTGGCTAAAGAACGCAGAGAGACAGAGGAGCAGTCACAGTCGTTCTTCATACGGGCGATCATTCCTGCAAAGTATATCTCCAGAAAAAAATCCGCTTCTAGGAAAACGTCCCCTAGAAGACAGCTATTTTAAAGACATCACCGATGGTGCAGACAGACTCCGGCAAAGGAATGGTTCATTGAGTTCCATTGGTTCCATTGTAACGTGTGAACAATTGAAGCCGGTACTGTCCTTTAGTTTCATCATAGCAAATTTCCGTTTGATGGCAGACGTTTTGAGAAATATTTAGCTTTGATTTTCCAGTATTACAGTAAAAAAATACAGTACAAACCATAGTTTTCAATGCATACATGATGATAAAGAAATGTCTAATCAATTTTGTTCCAAAAGGTAAGCTTTAACTGTCTATACCGGTATCTTTTTTTTGAACATATCACTTTGATCATAGAATCATGTCGAACATATTTTTTTCACTTTTGCATTTTTGTAAATATACTAATTGTCACTATGAATTTTTACAAATACATTAATATTTCACTACACATAGATATATTATCTTTTTCAAATTTAGCCAGTGTAAAGAACATCTCATTTTTTTGGGCAGTTTTTTTGTACACCATATTATTTTAATTCTTTTTATTAAACTCTCCTCTGTTTACATTTTGGATAATTTTCTTTCATACCTTAGACCTATCGATTGTTAAGAAAAAATTTTTATTAGACACAAGTAAAAATATTGAACACGCAGTTTAATTTTTTTGAAAACAAAATAAAATAATTAGTTCATTCAAAAGGAACATACACAGTTTTGATATAGTCGGTGTGAAATAGCATCACAACCTCATACTGTTTGTTGGTTTATAGGTATGTTCACTTACAGGTTTTTTAAACAACAGGCGCCCTTAATAAAAATTAACCTTTGTGTTTTAATATCTTACCCACACCCATAGATGTTCCCGAAGAAGAGCAGCCGCCTACCAATTGAGAGCAGGTCAAGGTAGGTTTATTATTGAGTTTTGAGTATTTTGGTTTCAAAGAAAATCACTTGTTACTGTCACACCATAGCAACATGAAGACTTGGCGAACAATCAAAGAAACCAGCAATGCCAACTACAATATGGCTGTGGGCGCTGACCGTCAGAAGTTTCAAAACTGAAATTCGGAGAGCCGAAACAACTAGAATATTTAAATTGAAAATTTCTCCAGCAAATAGGGAAAACACAATAAAATAGGAATTTTCTAGATAGGGTTACTGCATTTAAAAAGTATTAAGTAATAAAGTTAGTTGATTTTGGATGGTTCATATTAAAATTTAGGTTAAGTGGTTATTTATTCATAAGTTGATTACAAATGTAATCTAACGTAACAACGCATTAACCGAACACAAGTACCTACTTTACGCCATCAATTAATAAATGTGTGTAAAGTAAAAATGTAACACTCTAAAGTAACCAAAAAAGAAAGAAAGAATCATAATGATTTTCCAGCGAAAAAAAAGGTCGTTTAAAACACAATTGATGCTGCTGCTAAATCCACAGACACCATTACATAGTTATTGAACTTGTCCCTTTATCTAAAAAACGGTTAATGGTCTTTCAACTCTTTTTTTTTGTTGCTAGAAAGATATACAACATATCGATTTGTGCTGTTGTTAAAAACATTATAATAAAACATTTGTCATTAAACCGTTTCTTTTGGATATCTCTTCTACTTCTATAAAATTTGTAAAAAGGTTTCGGCACCTTAATAGTCTCCTAGCTTTAACTTCAGGAACAAGTATAAATTTCAACGCTCAGACTAGCGCCAGACCTTTTGTCAGGGCTAACTGCTAAATTCGAAGTAAACAGAATATTTTCCTAAGGGTGTCTTCCAAGTAAACGAGCTTTGCGCGGTTCGGGCCGTGCGTTGCGTCAAAGTGACAGGCACAAGCTGAAACTGGGGACGAAAACAAACCACTGAGCGATCTCCGACAATATAAAATCGCTACAAAAGCACTAATTGAATTTCCTGTAAGGACACAATGAATGCTTTGTATGTGTTTACAAGGGACACAGCCTATAAGTTAGATAAATCGAAATAAAAGTACTATAACTGTTGTACTTGCGTTCTTACACTCCTTGGGCACCAGCCTCCTTTGCGCCTGGCAATTGTGTTAGGTGAAATTTCTTAACAGAACTGTAAGTTATGCTTTTTTTATTATATCTTCTAGCATCAATTTGTAGCTTAACTCGCCATGTATCCTTTTCTAATTTAAAGTACTGATGCAAATTTTATCGTCAATTCTAATTAGCAGTGATAGCCAGCGAAGCGAGCGAAATTTGTCATTACGCCTAGTTAATTTTGCAAAATAAGGAAATAGCTATCAGAATATTAAAACATACCTTGTCATAAGTCAATTATTTTTTGACCGATTCTCATGCAATCAATCTCGTTTTACCTAAACAAGCTGGCAGAATCTTACTTTTAAAGCTATACAAAGGTTAGACTCGTTCGTCACTTTGCTTTTGAAACTGATTTTAAAAATATACAGTCTGACATCATCAATTATCTCCTAAACAAGGCAACTTTAATTTAGATGGGTCCACATAACATCCCAATCAAATTCCGTTTTTTTTTTTGGCAACCCTATATAATTTTAGTTCGTATTTGGCTCATAAACATAATTATATAATTTTCTGTTTTATTAAAAATAAATACATACAACCTTCTGATAATTTCTATCATAAACCAAAAAAACTTCATTGGTTCACTCTAATATGTTGACAGGTTAATTGTTGAAACAGCGTTGAGCGTAAGGGTTTCGTGTTAGGATACAAAATTTTGTGTTTATACATCTGTGAGACAACAAAGGTTTTAAAAAATTTCAGTTTATGTATTACTAAGCACAGTTTAGTTTATTATTTTTGATTAAATCAAAATAAGTAAATTTTGATCTGATATTCGCATTCGCATTCGTATTCGCGTATATCGAAAATCGGACATTCGTTACATCCTTAGCGTGCATGTATAATTCACAATACCGCGTGGATGTTGTTTATTTTCCAGCCACCTACCCAGGGAGTCTCGTTGAGTAAAGACCGAAGAAGGGCCTTTCCTAATTTCCATTTGAGAAGCACCTGATAGGACACAATAAATCCCAAAGATGTAAAGTAAAACTCTGCATGAAAATAAAACATATTCTTAACAAATTATTTATTCTTATTAAACTACAAAATGTTCATGCAGCAAAACAGTTTCCGTACCTTGCATTTTCTTTAAGTAAGACCTAAATTCTAGTCTTCATTTGGATTTTCCGTAATCCTACTATGTCAAACTCACAAGAAATGATTCGCCTTTGTCGTCATTCTTTAGAATAAGATTTTACCCAACTGACAGCTTCCATGACGGCTAGCATTAAAAACATCCATATATCATTCAGCACTGCAATAACTTCATCCAATTAGTATGTTTACAAGAAAATTTTCTCACCCTCCAAAAACTCAATACTATCTAGTGGCATTAAGGGGTTCAAGCCGTCATAAATAAAAGCGTTCTTAGGGTTATATATCCAGTATTCCTTCTTCCCCTGTATGAATACAGGTGTTCGAAAGAGGGTGAATATATATACGAAGGAAATTTCGTAGGTGTCAAGTTAAGGAAACTTTATTACAAGTTGCGGATATACAGGTAATATTCGGACGAGAAAATTAACTGATGGAAAATCACGAAACACTTTTAACAGCAGGATTTGCCGTGTGACATAAAAAGGAACACTTTGTTTCAGTATGTAAAGTTAGAATTTAATTAAACGCCTAAGGCACATAACCCTGTTGTGGCCAATATAGAAAGCACATACCAACGCGGATGTGGAAGTGCAGAAAGCAATTTATTTTCTCATACTTGCACTGTAAATTCGGTTTGTACAACATAAGATGTTTCTGACTTAATTCACAATCTAAAATAACAGGATCCGCACGTTCTTTTGATACTGAAGTTGATTAAAGTGCAAGATCAAAGAAGAAATATCAAATTATATATCTTTTAGAAATCGCAAATAATAACAATAAATAATACAAACACCGGCAAAATTTAATAGCGGGTAGAAATATATTTGTTTGGATACAAACTTTTTGAATTTTGAACACAATACATATACAAGGTGTGGGCGAAACTTTGTTTATATGTCGGTTTAGGTATATAAATAAATTAATTCGAAAAAATGACGCTGTCCAAATCCGGAAAAACCAGAATCAGCTGTGACTCTGGCCGCGAAAACCTCCGTTCTCATTTGACAAACGTCTACGAAGAGATTCACGCTCAGCAAACATCTTTATTTTGTAAACTTCGTCACAGAAGTGCTAGGACCCTGTTCCTCAAAATAAAGAATCTACTTAATACCTCGCAACATTCTAAAACGAGCTAGTTTTCATTTAATACGAGAACGCATCCAAGCATCGACGTGACCTGGATTTCCTTTCTAAAGACCTGCTCAAATTACATCTTAATCTCGCGAGAAGCTTGTCGCCAACAGATTGGGAAACAGTCGATAGAATTTCATATTGCCACGCCCTCAAAACTAAAGAGATAACTGCTCTGAGACACATAAAGAAATTTCAGTCATTATACTCAAAAGGCGCTGAATACCCTAGGTCAGCAAATGGTGTAAAAACTATGGTCAACTTTTCTTCTCATACATTAACTCCAGATGAAAACTCCGTTCTCTCAAAAGGACTCAACTTTGGAGTTGCCCCTAGAAAAATCCCCATCGAAAACATAATTAGCTCAATTGAATCGTCTATCCGCGGTCTTCCTAAACCCGGAGCTGACAGCATAGGCTTTGAAACGAATAAAATTCTCCGACAGGTAAAACCTCCGCCATCAAACTTCCCCAGAACTGAACGAATCGCCCTTAGCAAGCTCCGGGAAAACCGTGACATTGTCATTCTTCCGGCGGATAAAGGCAATGCAACGGTTGTCCTAGATTTCCCAGAATATGCCAATAAGGTAAATGATTTACTTCAAGATGGATCCTATTCTCCAATTCATCGGGATCCCACTCCCAAAAGTCAAAAAGCAACACAAAAACATCTAATTCCTCGATGTTGCGCCTCTCCACGCCTATATGGCCGAAAACTCGTAAAGTACAAGTTCCGTTACGACCGATTGTAAACTTAATCGGCTCACCAACATACAACATTGCCCATTGCCAAATATTTAGCGGACACTCTTAAGACAGTCACTGGAAAATCGCTCTCACATGTTTTACACTCATCCCATTTCGTAACTCTTCTTTCAGAAATATCAATTAAACCCAAAGACATTTTAGTTAGTTTTGATGTGACATCACTGTTCACCTAAGTTGCTAGCTCTGATTCCCTATCGATTATTAGAGAACTGCTGTCGGAAGACGGATTTACTCATGTTGATCGAAAAATGTCTTACGTCGACGTATTTTTATTAAATAAATATTACATGCAAACTTCTGGTACCCCCATGGGTTCGCTGCTATCACTGGTAGTGGCAAATATCTTTATGGAAGCCTTTGAAGCAGTGGCTCTGGAGTCTTTAAGCCACAAACCCCAAATCTGCCCTTCCTGGACGTGTTGGTTTCACACTTGTCAAATTGTCACCTGGGCCATTCTGTATATAGAAAACCAACATATACCAACAGATATTTGCACGGCCGGTCCCATCATCATCTATCTCTGAACTGTCAGTAGTGAACTCCGTGGTGCATCGAGCTATATCCATTTCCGAACCCAAAAGTTTAAGAAGGGAATTAGCTTGGATAGAAAGTAGCCTATTAAACAACGGCTACAGTAAACGAGAGATTCGCAATTCCATTTCTCGTCATCAAAATTCCCTTCCTAATAAATCAGTAGCATATTTGCTATGTATCAGCAAGGTCACGGATAGGATTGGGAAGCTTCTCCATAAGCAGGAGGTGTAAACAGTCTACAAACCACTATCCAAAACCTCACAAATGTTACCCACTCAAATCATAAAACAATCCAAAATAATCCCATTAAGTGCCTCCTACCCTTCTTTTACCTAAAATTTCGAGGGGTCAATTATTATTTCTTCGTACCTATTATTCATTTACAATTTGTGCGTCAGTGTGACAAGTTGAAGAAAAAGTGAAGTTTCAAAGTGTGTTTGTGAGAAAAAGACTAAAAATGAATGGAGTCGCCGCAAGGTAAGTAATATTTACTTATGTGTTTTTATATAAAATACTCGGACCATCTGTCAAGAGTATGGTATATGTTATAGCATAGTATGCCTTCATATACTTAAATTAGTCACCGACATCTATTAGGTTCAATACACTGATTTAAGTAATATTTGTTTTGTTTTTCTCACCCTTGACAAAGCCCCTTATAAGTGTGAGCGAAACGTCGGAAAACTTTGTTTATATCCCGGTTTAGTTATATAAATAAATTAATTCGAAATTATGACGCGGTCCAAATCCGGACAATGCAGAAACAGCTATGACTCTGGCCGCGAAAACCTCCGTTCCAGCACATAATTTAGGTGGAGATGGTACACACCAATTTGAACCCGGAAATAAATAGACAAAGAAAAATTTTGATTGATTCTAAAGATACACTTTATTTTTGGTTCCAGTTTTATGCTTATATCGAGAAAACCTGTAATGAAATCTTGCAACTGAATTTTGGACCATTTACTGACTCAAAATAAAATAACGGCAATATAAATTCAAAATGGCAAACACCCTACGATGGTCGACAGAAATTTTAGTTCTCATGGCGCAACAAACTTTTATATTACTCTGAGAAATAAAAAACGAACCAAAAAAATAAGATTTTATTAAAATGCACCTTAAAAAAGGAACAAAAAGAAACTAATAGAAGCTTGCTTTAGTTTTTTACTTTTATTTTTAGTTACTGAATTCATAGTGGCCGTGCTCTACTATAAAACTTCCTTAAAAAAACAAAGACATTTTGTTTCATACGCTTTATATTATACCAGATTAAATAAAGCAGTAGCAGTTTTAAGGATCGGTTGAAAAAGTGATTATTCCTGAATTTTAACAGCATTTTTTTGAGTAACTACAAACATCTAGACTATAGGAATATTACGAAAACCATAACTATTAATAACTGGAATGCAGTATACGATACCAAATTTCACACAAAAGAAGAACATATAAATAAATAATAGTAAAGGATATGGACAACTGATCAAAAATTAAAGCTCAAAGTGTTAACAGCGATTGACAATAAAAAAGTTAGAGTGGTAAGCAGTGTCTGCTAATGAGAAAAGAAGCAACAGTTCGACAATGAAATTGATGAAAAAAGAGTCACCTTCAAGAAATTACAAATGTTAGCGAAAAAGACGAAACTTAACAAAAGATGCGTCTAAGACGAACAGCTTGCAGTGAGAGAGTTTGTACTCACAGAATATTGGCACTTTAGGCCCGCAATGTTGATAACTGGTACTGATAGTTATAGTATTAAATTTAAAACTGCCATAATAACAAAATTTAGGTCTCGATTCTTCAGTAGTAGCAGTACATGAAACACAGGTATTTGAAGAATAGCATAAAACAATAAAATCAACTTTTAGTGTAAAAACAAATGTATCCAATTGTCAATTGTCAATGTTCCTGGAAAATAAGCAGATACACATCTGCACTAGTAACATATATGTTTTTTAGCGTAACAGTAGCTATTAATAATAATTGCCAAGTATCACATACAAATTGACTAGGAACGTTCTTATCGAGAGTACCTTGCAGGCTGAATTTTTTATCAGATTGATGGTAATTTTGACTGAAAGAAAATTTAAACTACTTGGTTGTGTACTGTACTTTGTACGAGGGTGAATCAAATATGAACCGGACTTTTGTTTTAAAAATTTTATTGGTACGATCAATACAAATTTTAATACATATTATTTTTCTACATAGTCTCCTCTCTTATGTATACATTTTTCCCACTGAATCGAAAGTTTTTTTAATACCTTTCTCAAAGAATGAAACTGGTCGTGTCGATAACCAATTGCGCACAAACGTTGTCCTCAAAGTGGTGGCCTCCCAGTTCTTCTTTAAGTGGCCCAAACATGTGGTAGTCACATGGCGACAAATCAGGACTGTAAGGCGGGTTTTCAAGGGTTTCCCAATGCATTTTGTTCAATTTTCCTTGAGTCAATGCAGCTGTATGTGGCCGAGGGTTGTCATGCAACAGAATCACACTTCGGATAGACATATCCCGCCTCTTTTGCCGATAGGCAAGTTTCACTTGTTGGAGTAGTTCGCAGTAATACTCAGCATTAATTGTACGGCGTTCGTGAAGAAAAACGATCAGCAGTACGCCTTTCGAATCCCAAAAAACTGTTGCAAGAATTTTCCCTGCAGAAAGACGGGTCTTGGCTTTCCGCGGTGCTGCCTCTACAGGTTTTCGCCACTCCATGGTTGCACGTTTGGATTCCGGGGTATAATGATGGACCCATGTCTCATCACAGGTGACAATATGTCTCAAAAACTCATCCCCCTCTGCTCGATATCTTGCTAACAGCCTTTCACATACGGCAAGACGGTTTGCTTTCTGATCTTCCCTTAGAAGGCGAGGAACCCACCTGGCACACACTTTTCGGTAACTCATCAATACTGTAAGATGGCGGTCACCTTCAATCAGCTCACGAATTGCGTAGATATTCGCCTCGTTGATGCTTGTCGTGGGACGGCGTGCATGAGGCTCATTTTCCACTGTCTCTCGGCCATCTGAAAACTTTTTGTGCCAGTCGTACACTTGGGTCCTTGAAAGTGTTTCATTGCCGAACTGTGCAGATAGTCGACGCAAAATTTCAGACGGTCTAAGGCCCTCCCGCGCCAAAAATTTGATAACAACACGTTGCGCAACAGACGTATGCACCTCTTGCTCTGACATGATGCTATTAACAGCGCATCGACTACCCCTCGCCAAACCGACGAACTCCCCTCTTCTTAACATCCCTACCTAACATATATCGAGACGTCACGCCACTCGAATTACCTACAGGGCGAGAAACAGAAAAGTCCGGTTCATATTTGATTCACCCTCGTATTATGTGCTAAATATTTTCAATTATAGAAAACAGTAATTTTATAACAGCATGTTATTTAGAAATGTGTCAGAGACTAACGTATACTAGATTTCTTTGTAATTTAAAGACACACCACAAATATCGGTAAATAGCATTCACGTCATACGTATTCCTATTTGAAGTTCAAATTGACTGTAAGAGAACCTATACAAAGGTGATATCTAGTAAATTATTGAAACTGCAGAATAATTGCATAAAATTCTAAGCAAACAGTAACATCTGAGTTAAAATTTCATTAATATATAGCAAATATCAATTCTAACTGACCCAAAAGGATCCTGAAGCAACATTTTCTTATTTTCTGAACTTCATAATCCGGATTCGAGTTCTTTCTCCATCGTAGCTTCCAGTAAATTTTCATTTCCATATTATCTCGACATAAAAGCGGAACGGCAAAGGAAAACTTCAGATGAAAACGGACATTGAAAAATAGAATAAACTTCCGGCTTTCCTTAGTCCCCTCTTTTAGTAACATGTGGTAAATAAACCTTCAACAGAGAAACTATCCGAATGAAGTTCTCCGTCAAAGAGAGTGATTTTTCTTCGGAGTTTTAATTAAAAATTCGTCTAATCTTTTCATGGACTTTCCTTCAACCATGAAAGGTTTGCTATAATCGATTTTCCTCATCATTAACTATCGAAAATGTTGGTTAATTTACCAGAATGTATTCCTTTCAGGGTATTTCTTAACAATAATTCAAGAAGAACGTATAATCATATAATATCAAATCTTGAGAATTCCTAATGAGAATTCATACTGAATTTTTTGACAGTATTAAAGAAGGTTGTCAAGTCCGTAAATAACGTAATATGGAAAATAAATGCAAACTTCAATATCTGATTACTATATTATCATTAAAATAACTTATAGTATAAAGATAACAAAAAACACGCTTTAATGGCAACTCAAAAAGTATGTGATATATAATTCCGTACTACCTACACATTAAGATTTTGTGCAAAATCGATAGACAACGGACATTTATCTATTTGTAAAAGTAGATTATTCTTTTCATTTCTTCTCAACATTGTTTTGTGATTTAAAGATGACTCGTGGTCGCCCAATGGTCAAAATTCGGACCTATTTCATCAAATTCAAATCAAATTCTGTAAATACTGAATTTTTCTATGAACAACTTGACTAAGAAAATGAACACTCTTTCCTCGAAGTTTCCTTGGACTTCCATCGTCTTGAAGTGGTTGATCTCACGTTTCAATAGCTGTGTATCTGCTTTCGTCATCAGGTGAATGATAGAAAATTCAGAGTATCGGTCGTATTTATATTATACCCTTAACCGGTTATAGTCATTGGGTCTTATCTGGTCCAATCAGCGTCGTCGTTCCTGGAGTTTGGTTGCCGGTGATGCGTAGGGGCAGAGGCCGAAGAAGAGATCTGCAAATATTTTTTATTTGGACGCTGGGCTCCCTAATTATATTTTCGTTCGAAATTATATATGCCGTTTCTATGAATTTTCTTTTGTACCAGTGCTCCTCCTTGTGAATTGCTCTAGCCTGGTTCCAGTTGATATTATGGTGTTCGGTCCATGCATGATTAGCTAACCCAGACTTCGTTACCTCTGCCCTTTGAGTTGCTGTGCGGTGTTCCTTAATCCTGGTGTCCAGCGGTCGCTTTGTCTCTCCAATGTAAATATTGTCTCATTCACACGGTATGCTGTATATACAGTTATTTGGTATTGCTGGTGCGTAGGGGCTCGTTCTTGTTATCATGCTCCTAAAGGTGTCGTTGCTTTTGAAGATAATTCTGATTCCATAGCTGTGTGCAGAACTACAGGCATTCCTGGAGCACCTGAATCAATCCCAACCATCCATTAGACGCACCATGAAGATGGAAGAGAGTGGGTGCCTACCATTCCTTGATGTAAAGTGTCAAAGGACCGGAATCCAAACAACAGTCTACAGGAAGGCTACGCATACAGGATTATACCTTCACTACAATTCCAACCACCCATCAGCAACGAAAACTGGCATCATCAAAACACTAATCCATAGAGCAAAAAATATCTGCAGCATACCAGAAGCCCTCAAAGAAGAACAAGTGAAACTTAGAGAAGAACTTTTGGCGAATGGATATCCGGAAACGATCATTACCAAGGCGTTTGAAGAGCTGGACAAACCAACTAGGCAGGAAGAGGACACCACGGTAGCAACTCTACTATTACCCTATACTAAAGGCCTGCCGGAGAAACCTAGAAGAATTGCACACAGCTATGGAATCAGAATTATCTTCAAAAGCAACGACACCTTAAGGAGCATGATAACAAGAACGAGGCCCGACGCACCAGCAATACCAAATAACTGTATATACAGCATACCGTGTGAATGTGGCAATATTTACATTGGAGAGACAAAGCGACCGCTGGACACCAGGATTAAGGAACACTGCACAGTTACTCAAAGGGCAGAAGTAACGAAGTCTGGGTTAGCTAATCACGCATGGATCGAACATCATAATATCAACTGGGACCAGGCCAGAGCAATTCACAAGGAAGAACACTGGTACAAAAGAAAATTCATAGAGACAGCATATATAATCCGAACGAAAGTATAATTAGCGAGCCCAGCGTCCAAATTAAAAATATTTGGAGAGCTCTTCTTCAGCCTCTGCCGCTACGCATCACCGGCAACCAATCTCCAGGTACGACGACGTTGATTGGACCAGATAAGACCCAATGACCGTGACCGGCGACGCATGACCGGTTAAGGGTATAATATAAATACGACCGATACTCTGAATTTCCTATCATTCACCTGATGACGATAGCAGATACACAGCTATTGAAACGTTGTGAGATCAACCACTTCAAGACGATGGAAGTCCAAGGAAACTTCGAGGAACGAGTTACACTGTCTACTAACATCAGACTAAAATGAACACTCCTAGATATATGCTAAATATATATGTCTGTGAGTTACAACTGACAGTTTTCTTAGTTGCAATATTGATCAATTGTTTTAAGGAAAGCGAACAAATAATGTGAATTCGTAACAGAATTGTGCATATGGTTATAAATATTTTTCAAATATCAGATCTTTACAAACAGGAATGCTTCAAGCTGCACATAGAACACTGTGTTTTCTGGGATTTTTGGGTCTCCATACCTGTAAATATTCTTAAAAATTAAATTATACATAAGTAATACATAAGTTTTCTGAATGATAGTTGTGGCATATCTAGTTTGCATTTTTAGAATTACTTGGAAATAACATCACAATTATTGGAATGTCTGTATATTACCAATATTCCAATAATACGACAATCAAAAATAATAAAAATTTAAAAGTAGGGTAAAATTCCCTAGTCCTGGCAGCTTAAAGTAAGATGAAGTTCTTAGTCCTGCGGGGCTTAAGTTGGATAAATTTATTAGTTCTGGGTAGCAAGGGTTCTCAGTACATACAACACCCGACAAAGTGTTCCGAGTTACAGTTAGCAGACTTATAGTAGACAAAATTACCATATAATATGTTGTCATCAGTTTAACATAGCAACTATAAACTATTAGCAAAAAATTTATAAAAGATCAGGTAAAACTTTCTCAAAAATGCAGAGCTCAAAAATTGCATCAGATCGTAAAAAGTATTGAAATTTGCGTCTAAATAAAATAGTAAAGTTAACAGTTAACCTAAAACACCGGAAGACTCTATATTGTTATCAAAATGGACAGTGTAGTAATTTATTGATCTGTGGTTATTTGAGATTCTATACATTCGTCGAGTGCACTCGAGCATGTAGAAACTTGTAGGGTTGTCTTAAATTAAGCCTGCCAAAATTTCCGTAACAAATAGTGGCCAAATGCGAAAGTTCCTGTCACAGATAACATATGAACAGAAAAATTGAGAAACAAAATTTGTGTAATACGACCATAATTAAAGTTGCTTCATTTATTGTTACGAAAGATAATGACACTTTCGGAGTTTTGTAAAAAGTCATGGCTTAATAGATATTTTGATAAAACAAAATTCTGTCGATTTAGTCAGATCACTCTAGCTCCTTTGTTTTTGATTTTATAAAGAAAGTGTGAATATCAAAATTGAAGAGAATTGTATCCCGAATATGACTATCATGTCCTCGTTTGCGTGACAGCTCTCGTTGTCGAGATATGACACAAACTTATCTTTTTTTTTAATGGAAACCATAGTTGGCTATGAACTCAAAAAATCGGACATTTTTAGAGCTTTTCAACGATATAATACTCGATACAGTTATTCATAAAAACAACGGAGTTATGGATGCTTTTCTCTCTTATTTTCACTTTTAACGTAGTTAGCCATGAGATAGATTGATTTATTAATAACTATTCCAAAAAAAAATTAAAAGATTTTTTTATTAGGTACGTATATCAGATATAACGAAAAAACTAAATAATTAGGTACTTACTAAAAACTTAACAAATTAAAGTACATAATAATGGTTACAATTTATGTTCGAAAAGTCCACCATTGTTATTTAGACAAAAGTTGTATCTTTTTAAGATTGACATTACCGCTTTCCTCACAGACCGCCTATCAATTTCTTCAATTGCTTGTAATACGTCGTCCCTTAGGTCCACCAACTGTCTCATACTTTCTTTTGTATACTTTGATTTTTAGCACACCCCATAAATAGAAGTCTATAACTGCCAAATCGGGAGACCGGGGTGGCCATTCGCGTGGGCCATTTCTTCCTATCCAAGAGTTTGGATAGATATTATCTAAGTGTTGTCTTACTAATAACGTATGAGCAGGTGCTCCATCATGTTGGAACCACTCAATTTCTAAACGAGTTCTCAAATTTGAATTATGCAACATGTCTTGAAAAGTGTATTGCAAGAAATGCAAGTAGCGCTCCCCAGCAAGTGATTCTTCATAGATAAAAGGCCCCAGAATAGTAGACCCTATGATACCACACCAAACATTAAAACCAAATTTTATCTGGGGTCGTCTTTGTTCTACATGAAAAGGGTTTTCTTTAACCCAGATTTGCTCATTGTGTCTATTGAACATACCGCAGTTAGTAAATCTAGTTCCATCTGACCGTCAATGGAAACTGTGGATTGTCAAGGCACATGTCTATAAACCATGTACAAAACAAAATACGTCGATGTTCGCACCACCATGCAAAGTTTGAGAAACTGAAAGTTTGTACGGGTGGAACTTGTACGCTGTCAGTACCTTAACTACAGTTCGTTCAGATGTGCCACAATCTCACGAGTTGATGTAGATGGATTTTGATTTACCATTGCCAAAACATTTCTTGCGCTGCTTCGTTAATTTGATTACGTTCCTTTGGTGGTTTAGTAAAAGATCCATATCTAAGTATATTATCGTAAAGCCTCTTAAATGTACATAGAGCAGGTTGACGAGGATTAAAATATCTATTTTTATGGCATATGATATAACATTCTACCATATTCAGTTTTTCTTCGTTAGAATATTCCATTTTATCACGAAAACTTGATAATAACAACTGTCAGTTTAGCACTACTAATGGAATTAATCTCAAATGCGGAAACGTCAAAGTGAAAACAATCTTTTTCATGGCTACCTACGTTAAAACTGAAAATAAGAGAGAAAAGCATCCATAACTCCGTTATTTTTATGATTAACTATATCGAGTATTATATCATTGAAAAGCCCTAAAAATGTCCTATTTTTTGAGGCCATAGCTAACTATGGTTTCCATTCAAAAAAAGGTAAGTTTGTGTCATATCTCGAAAACGAAAGCTGTCTCGCAAACGAGGACATGACAATCATATTCGGGATACAATTCCCTTCAATTTTGATATTTACACTTTTTTATAAAATCAAAAACAAAGGAGCTAGAGGAATTTAACTAAATCGACAGAATTTATTTTTTTCAAAATATCTAGTAAGCTATGACTTTACAAAAATCCGAGAGTGTCATTAAATTGGGCCAGTAAAACTGCAAATCTTTCCCAATTTAACCATTGCTCTATCTCCGCTAGTCTCCGAGATCCCCATACTGATCATCAAAAAAACTCACCCTGTATAATATATATTGTTTCTGGTTAGGAAACCTTCATCAGTTGCGATTCCCATAATTGAATGTCCTCTCGAACACTTCTTTATGTATTTCGACATCTAGGATTTTCGGGGAAACTAGCACATAGAGGTTCCGAATCTGGAGCCGTTCCATGTAATTACTGTTACCCTTAATTCCTAGGTTAGAATGTCACGATGAAATTTTCAGGTTAACTTCACCTTCAGAGATATTGAATACTCTCTTCGAGGTGTCATTCTTTTGTAGGCAAAGAGTATTCAATCTCTGGCAGGTGAAATTACCCTGAAAATTTCATCGTGACATTCAAACCTAGGAATTACGGGTAACCAATTACATGCAACGGCTCCAGATTCGGAACCTCTATGTGCTAGTTTGCCCGAAAATCCTAGATGTAGGTCTTTACATCTCCCGTCTTCAAATTTTGTCTTGATATTACAATGATAATAATTAATCAGTACTTTGAACGTGAAAGTAGATTTAGAATGCCTGAACTTAACTGAATTTTGTGAGTATTCGTTGCGAGTTGCTGCATTTACAAAACCGGCAAATTTTAAAACATATTTTTCTTTAATATATTGTATTTACTTGATATTGATACGTTAACTGTTGAAATAATACATACGTACTTTGAACCCAAAGAAAATAGTTTCATTGTGTCAATACAAATGTAAGAAAGTTCTAAATTTTATACAAATAACTAAATTTATGTGCCCAACATTCTTTGGAGCCCATTCACAATAGTATAGTGAAGCTTGCCAAAAACCCTTTGTTGTTCGGTACAAATTTCACACACAGCTTATTCTGACAAGGAAGGTTTCCATAAATCTGTCAGCCAGACGGCTGGTGTGAAAAAACATTCGAGGGTGGCGCTTCAACGTTCGCTTTGGGGCACACTTCTTGTGGAAAATAATAAATTATAACTCTCGATTAAAATGTTGAATATGAGGATTCTATATATAATTTTCAAAATTGCGGCAATATAGTTTCGAGAAAGGAACAGTTAAGTAATAATTAAATAAATGCTTGTTTTACATACAATTATCTGTCCTACTTTTTATGATTTCTTGAGAATAATACCACAATTGCTGGAAAATCTGTAAATTTCAAATACTCCAAAGGTTTCAGGGTCTAAATTAGACCCCGTTTTCAAAGGCAAAAGAAGTCAACACAATTGAATAAAGAAATAAAAAAGAGCGGCAGTCATTTGAGAGTGAAGATGGAAGCGAAAGCTTCTTACGAATTATACATCCCGTTTCCTTTTATCTCCTGTCTCTGTTTCTATTTCCTTGTGTTATCATTAGTAATGGTTAAAATTTTCAGAAGAATTATAATAATTGTCACTATTTTGTTATGACTCAAGTATTAATCCTAATATGTAATTTAATTCTTAATTTAAATTTGTGGAATTATTAACTTGCAAGTTGAAGATCATATCCGATGAATTGTAAATGTATTGGAAACTACGAACAGCTGAATTCTACAGAAATACTAGAGATGCAATCGCTCTCATTTAGAAAAATTAAAGCAGACTCTTTCAGCTTCCGTTTTGTACTGTGTTCTTTGTTTAACATGGTTGTATTTTGAAATTAAATTTTATGACCAAGGTTCCAGATATGTTGTATTTTCGGTATACACATTTTGTGTTCATTTAGTCGAGAATGTATAGGTCTAGAGGTTTCTCCAATGTAAAAATTAATAGATTTGCAAGAAATCTTATAATACAATTTTTTGAGTGTTAGGTTATATTATTTGGATTAGTTTTTGATATACTTGATTTCAGTGTATTTTTGTTGATTTAATATTATATCTGTTGCCCATTCTTTTCAGTCTTTCTGACAGATCCGGTACGTATCGTATGGTTGTTGTAGTAATGTGATATTCAAGGATATTTGTATTGTTTGCAGCAACTTGGTGTTGAATGTTAGTGATTGTTTTGTGTTCAACTTTATCCAGCTCCTCGAAGTTTCCTTGGACTTCCATCGTCTTGAAAAGGTTGTTCTCACAACGTTTCAATAGCTTTGTATCTGCTATCGTCATCAGGTCAGCTTTGTGTAGACTTCTGTATTAAATGACCATTGTATTTTGTTTTTAAAATATCTAAGAAAGGTAGAAAGTTATTCTGCTCAATTTCTAATGTGTAGTTGGTTCTTTGTTATTGATGTCGATCAATAATTACTCTCTTCGAAGTGCCATTCTTTCTAGTACGCAAAACAATATACACAATATATATTTGAAGACGCGAGATGTAAGACCGACATCTAGGATTTTCAAGAGAATCAGTACACAGAGGTTCCGAATCTAGAGCCGTTCCGTGTAATTGCTGTTCTCTCTCCACTCCTAGGACAGAATGTCACGATAAAATTTTCAGGTTACTTCACCTGTCAGAGATATTGAATACTCTCTTCGAGGTGTCATTCCTTTGTACGCAAGACAATATAGATTATATATAAATATAATCTATATTGTTTCTGGTTAGGGAACCTTCATCAGTTGCGCTTCCCACAATTGAATGTCCTCTCGAACACTTCTTTATGCATTTGATGCATTTCGTTAAATTTGAAGACGCGAGATGTAAGACCGACATCTAGGATTTTCAAGAGAATCAGTACACAGAGGTTCCGAATCTAGAGCCGTTCCGTGTAATTGCTGTTCTCTCTCCACTCCTAGGACAGAATGTCACGATAAAATTTTCAGGTTACTTCACCTGTCAGAGATATTGAATACTCTCTTCGAGGTGTCATTCCTTTGTACGCAAGACAATATAGATTATATATAAATATAATCTATATTGTTTCTGGTTAGGGAACCTTCATCAGTTGCGCTTCCCACAATTGAATGTCCTCTCGAACACTTCTTTATGCATTTGATGCATTTCGTTAAATTTGAAGACGCGAGATGTAAGACCGACATCTAGGATTTTCAAGAGAATCAGTACACAGAGGTTCCGAATCTAGAGCCGTTCCGTGTAATTGCTGTTCTCTCTCCACTCCTAGGACAGAATGTCACGATAAAATTTTCAGGTTACTTCACCTGTCAGAGATATTGAATACTCTCTTCGAGGTGTCATTCCTTTGTACAAAGGAATGACACCTCGAAGAGAGTATTCAATATCTCTGACAGGTGAAGTAACCTGAAAATTTTATCGTGACATTCTGTCCTAGGAGTGGAGAGAGAACAGCAATTACACGGAACGGCTCTAGATTCGGAACCTCTGTGTACTGATTCTCTTGAAAATCCTAGATGTCGGTCTTACATCTCGCGTCTTCAAATTTAACGAAATGCATCAAATGCATAAAGAAGTGTTCGAGAGGACATTCAATTGTGGGATTGCGTACAAAGGAATGACACCTCGAAGAGAGTATTCAATATCTCTGACAGGTGAAGTAACCTGAAAATTTTATCGTGACATTCTGTCCTAGGAGTGGAGAGAGAACAGCAATTACACGGAACGGCTCTAGATTCGGAACCTCTGTGTACTGATTCTCTTGAAAATCCTAGATGTCGGTCTTACATCTCGCGTCTTCAAATTTAACGAAATGCATCAAATGCATAAAGAAGTGTTCGAGAGGACATTCAATTGTGGGAAGCGCAACTGATGAAGGTTCCCTAACCAGAAACAATATAGATTATATTTATATATAATCTATATTGTCTTGCGTACAAAGGAATGACACCTCGAAGAGAGTATTCAATATCTCTGACAGGTGAAGTAACCTGAAAATTTTATCGTGACATTCTGTCCTAGGAGTGGAGAGAGAACAGCAATTACACGGAACGGCTCTAGATTCGGAACCTCTGTGTACTGATTCTCTTGAAAATCCTAGATGTCGGTCTTACATCTCGCGTCTTCAAATTTAACGAAATGCATCAAATGCATAAAGAAGTGTTCGAGAGGACATTCAATTGTGGGAAGCGCAACTGATGAAGGTTCCCTAACCAGAAACAATATAGATTATATTTATATATAATCTATATTGTCTTGCGTACAAAGGAATGACACCTCGAAGAGAGTATTCAATATCTCTGACAGGTGAAGTAACCTGAAAATTTTATCGTGACATTCTGTCCTAGGAGTGGAGAGAGAACAGCAATTACACGGAACGGCTCTAGATTCGGAACCTCTGTGTACTGATTCTCTTGAAAATCCTAGATGTTCGGTCTTACATCTCGCGTCTTCAAATTTAACGAAATGCATCAAATGCATAAAGAAGTGTTCGAGAGGACATTCAATTGTGGGAAGCGCAACTGATGAAGGTTCCCTAACCAGAAACAATATAGATTATATTTATATATAATCTATATTGTCTTGCGTACAAAGGAATGACACCTCGAAGAGAGTATACAATATATATTGTTTCTGGTCAGGGAACCTTCATCAGTTGCGCGAGTTTTGATCGTTCCATTAGTTCCCCAGCAGGACACCGTGTTCGCACAGAGACGCACAAGAAAAAAATGTGTGTATAGTCTGTGTAAGCAGTCATGGACTAATACATTACCAAAGAGCGACAACACCATCGTCCGTTTTATCTCTGGCTTAGAGAGTAATATTCGATTAGGTTAGAGCGAGATAAAACGATCAACACCAATCATCTCGCCAATATTATTTGTTTGGATGCTCAGACCTTCGACCTGAAAGCTCAGATTATGGTATCATATTGTGGATATGGTAAGCAGAATTACCAATTTAAAAAAGGATTTCTTAACCAATGATATATCATTCTTTGAAAATTTAAAATGTTGTAACTTCAAAGAAGCTGAGAGAGAAAAATATACCACATTGTCTATTTCGGTGAGCAAAAAAGTTATTTATAACGAAAAAACAAATAAATTTGAAAGTGCAATAGTTTATGTGGTCATTTTTTATTATTTAACTTTAAATTGTCTTTCTATTTGTTGATAACTTACTATATTAATGACATCTGTAAATGTATTTGAAGAACTAAAGCACGTTCCATTTATAACCTTTTACTCAAGCACAGTACGGACAGTATCCCCTTGTGCGTCGTAATTGGAATACGGGTTATGTATTTGATAAATATCGGTAAATTTGTAGTCATCTAGGATTTTCGGAGAAACTATCATACACAGGTGCTGCAGATTCGGAACCTCAGTGTGCTAGTTTCCCAGAAAATCCTAGATGTCGGTCTTTACATCTCGTGTCTACATATCGTTCAATAATTCATGTAAGTCTTTAAGAGAGTGTTCCCAAATAATGAATCTATCGTCGACACAAATACACCAAAGTAATGTTTTGTTCTGTTTTGTAAAAGTTATTTGTTCTTCATATTTTTCCATGTGTACTATGTTCATGGTTGGAATATGTTACACACCAAAGGTTCATAGCATTTCCAGTTCGATTCGATGTTTGTTCAAAAAATATTTTGTTCCTGGCGGGTATGAGTTAACACAACTAGTTATGCCATATCTATAACTTTTACAAAATTAGTACAAATTGTACAAAAAGCGTTGTTTTTAAATCTGCACTGATTTCTTCTCAACGAACAACTGATATTCCCTACAACTCCTCCTCCTTCGTTCGCAAAACCTTACGAAAAGACCCTGAACAGGTAGTTGATACTTACAGTTTCTATGAGAATTAACTCTCCAATGTAAATATGCTGTTTTCAAAAATATAGGGGTACTGGCTATATTGGACGAAGTTTATCGAAGAATATACTAGTGATGTGCCGGATATCCGTATCGGTATCCGCGGATACCGATACGGATATCCGAGGGAGAAGAAAAATCCGTATCCGTTAGTTTTTGGCGGATCGTTTGCGGATCTTTTTTAATATTAATTTTTCATTCATAGATAAAATTTTATTTATAGGTGATTAGGTAACACTTTTATATTGCAAACATTTATCGTAGTGAAGTGAGTACCATACCGATAGTACATAATTCAAAGGTACTAAATCAACTATCTTTATAATAAGATCTATCACACATCTTGGTAATAAGCTTATTAAAATGATCATACATTTAAACATTTATTATAAAAAGTTTTTATAAAATATTATTTAAAATATCTTTATGAGACAAATTGGCTTAATAAAATAGTGAAATATTTAGGTATTATAGATCACTTTTACAATGAGAAAAAAACCAAAACTTAAATCTTCGTAATATTTCAAGTTCTAATTAAGTAATTTAATTTGAAGACGCGAGATGTAAGACCGACATCTAGGATTTTCGAGAGAATCAGTACACAGAGGTTCCGAATCTGGAGCCGTTCCGTGTAATTGCTGTTCTCCCTTAACTCCTAGGACAGAATGTCTTGATAAAATTGTCAGGTTACTTCATCTGTCAGAGATATTGAATGCTCTCTTCGAGGTGTCATTCCTTTGTACGCAAGACAATAAATAATACATTGTTTCTGGTCAGGGAACCTTTATCAGTTGCGCTTCCCACAATTGAATGTCTTTTCGAACACTTCTTTATGTATTTGATACATTTCGTTAAATTTGAAGACGCGAGATGTAAGACCAACATCTAGGATATTCGAAAATCCTTGATGTCGGTCAAATACATAAAGAAGTATTCGAGAGGACATTCAATTGTGGGACGCGCAACTGATGAAGGTTGCCTGACCAGAACCAAATATGTTATATATAATATATAATATATATTGTATTGCGTAGAAAGGAATGACACCTCGAAGAGAGTATAAGTAATTTAATTCTTCGTGACACATAAAGTGTCGACATTAGATTCAAAACAGTGACAATTAGAGAAACTTAAAAAAAGTTAAAAGTCATAATTAAAATTAAGTAATGGTAAATTGTATTTCAAAAAGAGCAACTTGGCAGCTTTGTCCCCAAAAAGGCTGTTATGATGGGGCTCATAAACAATTCCTGCTGCACTAAAAAGTATGTGCGAGCGATGTGACAGACTTCCAAGTGACTATTTGTCCAGTCTATAACTATCATACTTTAATGTCTTTGGTTATGAGAGTTAACTCTTATAGAGGTCAATAACTTTTGTCCATAACAGATTGTCCCTTTCCAAAGGTTTATGTGCAATTTTTACCGCCGCATACTCTAATAAAGTTAAGATCCGTATCCGTATCCGCGGATCTTGGGATCAAATATCCGTATTCAGATCCGTATCCCCGGACATACAATTTTAATGATCCGGCACATCACTAGTATATACACAGAGCGAAGAGGATCAAATGGCATACACTTTGGTTTCCGGATACAACTCATCAATATTTCTCTTGCGGGGATAACTCAATTGCAAAATATATCAAAACACGAAAAATCGGATAAACTTACGCCCCACAAGTGAATGAAGATTGCATAAATTACTCTAGAAGTTTTTGACAAGGCACCATTGTAATTCTATTCACTGAATTGTGATTTCTAAGCATACAAATAAAATGTCACCTAGAATAAAAATAAACTGAGAACAAACGTTTACATAAAATTGACACATTTCAGTATTTTTCGTCACATTTCAGTATTTTTCTACACAATTGTCAATATGAGCTGATACTGTAAAAAACGTACAACAAAAGACAAATCGACCTTTTATTAAAGAAGGTTTTTTCTGGAATTACTAAAAACTCACAAGTACATTTTATCTTATGACTTCACAAAGCAACGGAAGAGTCCCTCACAAATTCTTTCAATAATCAAACCGCAGGCTTCAAGTGTCTGTTCAGTACATTCCACTTGTAAATTTACAGAGAAGTTTTCGAACGGATTTATAGGACTTTAGACGCCTCGAAGTTTTCAAACCATTTACATGTTGCGAAAAGGAATTGTCTTTCATCTGCCACTTGAATTTTGAACTGGAGTTCAGGGAGGCATGTGTGGGACGAATGCATTTCCCTTGCAAAATGTTATAACTGAATACATGCTCTCCAGAGCGGCATAAATCCATATGTATATATAACTACAAATTTAATTATGAAGCTATTCAGAGTTTGCCGTCTATGGTTTGTATGAAAATTTGGTTTTCCGGACATATCGAATACATGTATGTTAAGACAAGTGCCGTTCCGCAGATATTCACTAGAGAGAATCCCAGTTGAATGACGGTTAACCTTAAGGGAAAGAAATCATCAGATATATGACAGCAACTTACTAAACTGATATGGAGCTAAGCAAAGCAATATGTCAGTAATTCAAATACAAAAACGACGCTTTAAAAGAAGCCTGAGGTGTTTCTGATTTTTCGTCTAATAAATTATTCAATAAAGATCAAACATTTTGATTTCAATGAAAAAATATGCATTATTTAATGTAAGCAGTTGAATAAGTAACTATGGGGATTATCCTATAAACGATAATTGTGGCATCTCTACTTTGTCTTCAGGGAGTTTTTTGGGGGAATAACAATACACTTGGGGGTAAAGTCTCTAAATTTCAAAAATTCCACAAACCCATTATGATCATTTTGTGGCCAGGAAAAAATTCTAAAAGTTTTGTATTGACCATATTTTTGTAAAGAGTCTTCCCGCCAAATAATGAGCCGTACTCGAACTTTTTGAACACCATGTATAACCAAAAATTTTTATAATGGACTAGCCGTTACCAGCGGTTTCACCCGCGTATGGAAAGTAGAATTCTTTGCAAAAAGAAATAGCTTATGAAACATATAAGCTATCCAATATAACAATTTCTTCTAACTTTGTTGAACCACTTAACATAACTATAAATCTACCAATCCCGAATAGATTTCACCCAAACTGCAAGTTTTTTGAAACCACCTTGTATAGTTGTAACTCTGCTTCACCTTATAGTGCAACCATCCTGTATATGCTGCTATTTATTTGTCACCCAATATAACATTTTTAATTACCTAACTATAGTTCTACTCCACCCTATACGCTATATAACAATTATTTCTGATAATTTTTGAGCCACTTCGAAAATTATAATTTTAACCGGCCTTTATATGCAACTTTTTTAACATAGTGTTAAACACAATATATATAAAAAAATTATGCTTCGCTTCATATTTCAGGTAGTTAGTATAGCAGAATGCAACTAACTGTTCCTGGTCTACCTTATATATTTTTTTTTAATATTTTTTAATCCACCCTGTAAAACTATAATTCTACTAAGCCCAGATCTTAACCACCATATATTTACAACTACTTATGGGCCACCCAATATGACATTTTTTGTACCACTCTGTATAACTAAATTCACCAATCCCAACCCATTTCACCCAAACCGCAACTATTGATGGCCACCCTATATGACAATTTTATTCAATATTTTTAAGAACGGCGTTCTATAGCTATAACACCCATCTATATTTAAAATATCTTGTATATACTGCTGCCAATTAATCACCCATTATAACTTACTGATCTATCGGTTTTTGAACCATCCTGTATAACTACGCTAAATAACCATTTTTTATCCACACTATTTAACTATAATTCAACTCCAACCTCTATTTCTATCGGTCACCCAATGTGACATACATTTGTTGTACCACTCTGTGTAAATATAAATCCATCAATTCCCAATTTATTTCACCAAAACTGCAACTGCTTATGGAGCACCCTATGTAACATTTTTAGAGATTAAACTACTTAACTCTACTCATGCCTATATTTCAAATATGCTGTGTGCAACTGATTATTAGCTACGCTATTTCACATTTTTCCTCGTATTTTTTTAAGCACAGTATGAAATATAATTTCTCTTCATTTAGTCCATCCTTCATTTGCAACTGTTTCTAACCTTGTTTGAATCACACTGTGTAACGATAACCTGACTTCGCCCTATATTTCAGTACTCCATATATGCAGCAGCTCATCCTCTACCCTATACAATAAAATTCTTCCAACTTTTTGACCTACACTGTATCATTATTATTATATGCCATGCTATACTTCAACAAACTTGTATATGCAACTACTTATGGCCCCCCAGTATAATATTTTTTCACCACTCTGTAAACTTAGAATTCTAGTGCACCCTATATATTTGATCTATCCGGTATATGAAACAGCTTGTGGATCATAACATTTCTTTATAATATACTTTAAACCTTCCTGTATAGCTGTAATCCTACTTTGCTACATATTTCAACCATCCTATAATATGCTACTTGAAAACTTGTGAACTACTCGTGGATATAAAACAATTTTTTAACCAGCTTATAAACTATAATTCCATTCCATTCTTATATTTCAACCAACCAGAATAAACTACTGCTTCTAACATTTTTTTCAACTCATTTCATCACTGTAATAATAGCTCAAGGATAAATATCCTCCCTGCTTACATAACATATTTTTTATCCACTCTTTATAAATATAATTCTATTTTATCCTTATTTCACCCACATTGTATATGCAAATACATATGACCCTAACAATATAACATTTTGTTACCTAACCTGCACAAATATAATTCAACTCCACACGTTTTTCAACTACCTGGTATATACAACTGTTTATGGTCCACTCAATATATCTTTTTCGAACCACCCCGTATAACTTCCCACTTATTTCAACAACATTGTATATATGCAGCTACTTACAAGCCACCTAATATACCTTTTTTTCAAGAATTCTTAAATATGTAATTCTACTCCGCTGTAAGTTTTACCTATCCTTTCTATGGAACACCCTGTAAAATTACATTTGATATATTATTTGAATTTTTTTAAAGCCAAACATGTTACATTGGCATATTCCGAATTATGAATAAAAGCTAAGATGATTCAAGTATGTAATATTTGGTGCATTCGCTGGAACCAATTGACTAATTTTGTATTACCGAACATGGTATTAGTTTTTTGGCTATATCTACCTTTTCTGTCAATGTAGGGAGATACCAGATTTTAAGTCAAACTATAAGCTTTGCAATAAAAAAAAATCAGCAAAAACAGTTCAGTAGTTAATACGTGATGAGGCAACAAACAAACAAACAAACAAACAAACAAACATAAAAACAGACAACTACAATTTATATAGATGTAGTAGTTACGCAGACGGACAAACCAGCAAAAAACTTCTTTATCATATCGACATAAATTTCTTGAAGAAAAAACATGTACTCTATGTTTGAAGCTCCAAATATGGAATGTATAGGTGAAAATTTCATTATGCTAGTTTTCCAGTAACGCGAGAAAGCCTTTTCTAATAAACTACAATAAATTCGATATTCAATTTTATAGAATAAAACCACACGTTCCTGCTAGATATAGAATATTCCACTGCATTACTGCCATGGCCACATACGGCTAACCATGTGTACTGAATTCGAAACCTTTTACAATTCAAAAGGTATATTTCGCAACTTTTCGCTCGAATGAACGCTTTCGCGTAAACGGCGAAAATACCGTCACTTGTACGAAATAAACGGGCAATTTCTCTTTTACTGCTTTTCGGTCGATCCGAGCGTCATTTACGTTTCAATTTATGCCTGAAATGCGACACTGACTATATCCACGACAACTCTAAAGATATTTGGATTTGGAAATTAACAAGCGCTATATGCTGATGGAAAAAAGCATGATACAAACACGAATTAAAAGGATGTCTTTCAAATACGCCACAATTCTACTGTGAATGTAGCTTATTCCAGGAATGAAGTGTCATCAGGATCCGTCTGTCAATCTTTGGCAGACAATAGCTGCTATAAAAAGGTTGCAGGTCAAAGGCAAATTTGTAACTTTATTATTTGTTTCTGTGACTACATACAGGATTGAATTTAAGAGACAACGATTAGAAACAATTTTAAATTAAATAGGTGACAAGAACGTACGTGTAATTGGCAACGTGTTTAATATAATACTAAAAATATGACACCACAATCGAAATAAAACGACGTATATTGAAGGAAAACCAAACGTTTCAAACTTTACTGCAACAAAAACTCTCATAAATCTTTCACATAAACAGCTAAATGCTACTGAAACTTCAGTATTACAAAAAGGACTTAACTTTGCAGTTACTCCAAAAACAATTCCTAAATTTGATATAATATGTGCTATAGAACAAACTGCAAATAAACTAAATTCTAGTGATGCTCAAGTATATAGAATGAGCAAAAATTGAACTCGAAAAACCTGTAAATATTGAAAATAACCTTGCTAATAATGAATTAAGGCAATGCAACAATAATTTTAAATAAAACTGATTACGATGACAAAATTCAAAATATAATAAACCAAGGACAATACACTAAACTAACAAAAGATCGAACAAGCTCAATAGAAAACAAAATATACCGTTTACTGTACAACCACAAACATGAATTCACAGAACAAGAAAGTAAAGCACTCACCCCACACTATACTAAACCACCACATTTCTATGGGTTACCAAAAATTCATAAACCTAATATTCTTTTAAGACCAATTGTCAGTTCTATAAATTCTCCGTGTAGTGAACTTTCAAAATTTCTGTTAAACATTATTCGACCTCTTACAGGAAGTTCTGTTTCTCATCTAAAAAACAGTGCACAATTCTTGGAAAAACTATCTATTCTAGAATACAAAAATACCTTTACAATAGCAAGTTTTGATATAGTCAATCTTTGTAACAATGTTCCTGTTTCCAAAACACTTCCAATAGTAAAACAACTAGAACGGGATTCTTCATTAAATCAACGAACTCATTAATCAATTGAAACAATAATAGAACTACTAACATATTGTACCAAAACTACATATTTTCAATTAAAAGATGACTTTTACCAACAGGATTTTGGCATGGCCATGGGTTCTTGTCTCTCACCAGCATTAAGGAACATATTTATGGAAAACTTTGAACAACAAGATATTTTATCAAAAGAAAATAAACCTTAAGTTTGGTGGCGTTACGTTGACGACATTTTAGTAATTTGGGAACCCAATCTTGAAGAACTAGATAAATTATTAAATGACATAAACAACAAAGAGCCAACTGTCAAATTTACCCTAGAAATCGAAGAAAATAACAAACTATCTTTCCTAGACATATTAATAACAAAAACAGAATCTTCATTCGAAACAGAAGATTATAGACAACCAACTCATACAAACAGATACCTAAATTTTCAATTCGAATCATCCGAATACAGTAAAGAAAGGTGTCATTAAGAGTTAAACAGACTTGAATAGAAAACAAACCTTCCGAATCAACCCAGAACTTCTCTCATTAACACTACTACTACTCAGGACAACTACATTACAGTTACAACTATACTATATATACAGGGTCTTTCAGAAAGACTCAAAAGAGTGGGCAACAGATTTAATGTTAAAACAACATTCCAAACAAGAAATACACTGAAATCTCTAATATCACAAAACAAAACCAACCAACAAAACCCAGAACTTAAAAAACTGCATATACAAGATTGCTGCGAATGCAATAAATTTTATATTGGAGAAACATCGAGACCATTGAACGTACGAATAAATGAACACAAGACTTACATAAAGAAACGACAATTTGAAAAATCGAAAATTTGTGAACATGCTTGGGACCTAGGCCATAAAATACAATTTGACAATTCAACTATACTTCACAAAGAACAATATAACACGAAACGAAAAATAAAAGAGTCTGCCTTAATTCTTTTGTAGAATTTAATCGTATTTGGTTACCGACAATTAAGGAAGAAATTATTAATGGTAACCTCCTTTTGAACAACCCAGTATCGGGATAGTTTATAAGGTTTTTCCTTATGACGTTAATGGGATCACTGAAACAATAGAATTCTTTGATCGCATTTTTGGCGAATGCGCTATCTTATAACCTAGGAACGCCACTAATAAATTCTAAAGACAACTCTTTCAAATTCTTCTAATTTGAAAGCTGTTCAACTGTAATACATGATCTTTAGAATTTTTTGTGCTACCTGTATATCTAAAAACAACAAATTTTCTAATGTCAATTTAAATGTCATAAATCAAATTTTCATTTTGCAATTTACATCAATAAATTTAAAGCCACTGACAACGAAATCAGAATAGACTTTGAAACGTTTGGTTTTTCTTCACTATTTCGATTGTGGTGCTATTGCCCAAAAAAACATAAAAGTAATCAAGAATATGCCATAAACAACGTTTAGAAGACAAGTAAAAATATATTAGAGTTTCAATTGTCGCATTAACAAGTTACAATAATAAAGATTCAAGTCTACGTTACTGCTACATTCTTCTACAATTTTTGTGGATCAAAACACCAACAGTTTAAAGTGATTAATAGTAAAAATAACGTAGTGAGATCCGATGATTCCGCTAGCAGGTTGGCGAACTTGGACTCATACAACAGCCAGCCAAATCACTGGATCTTACCCAATTAGATTTTTCTAACGGGGTTGCTTTAAATCGAAGATGTGTCAGGTGTAACCACAAACAATTGGTGGGTTGCAGCAGAGAATTGTAGAAGAATGTAGTACTGTTACGAGAGAAATATTACAGAATATTGAAGAAGAAACTCAACATTGGTCATACTTCGACCAATAGTCTCGTCACCTTCCTCTTGGTCTTCCTCTTTCGACCTTGTACACGGTGCCTTATGTAATTCAGCTCTGGGTCTGTTCATTTCTTAGGTGTGCCCAGGATCTGCTATTTTTGCATACCTTTATTTCCTTCACCTCTAAAATTTTCTATTGTGCCCAACATCAATACTTATATATTGACCCTGACAACTTATATCTCCTGTCTCCAATCGCTTCGGTACCTCTATTATTGTCTCTTATCTTTCCTCTTAACGTTAATAGACTCAGATACCGACTCTCGTATTCCTCTCGTGCATTTCACTTTGGAGAGGTGCCTAGTTGCCTGAATAATAGGTTCAAGAAGTGACCAGAATGGCGCTGATGTCGAAACAATTGACAACTATAAAATAATGTTCATGATAAGTCACAGTTTTTGTCTTTTTTTTTTCTACCAAAGATATGAAAATATAAAGTTTTTTATTAAATATCTACGAGGTTTTCTAAAAACTTTTGGCGCGCTATTTAAAATGATATATCAGCGCCACGCCAACTTTTAGGAGAAGAACCCATACAAGACGGGAGCATTCCTGTGGAAGTGATAAAGCCTTTATAAGGATAAAATTTCAGTACAATAGAGGAGCTGTTTTTCCTCCTGATGATTAATAGAGTGGACATCCCTACAGAGTGTTGCTGGAAAGGAGAAAAGCCAAATGGGCAATGAGTGGTTTACATTTTTTTATTGCTAACTTCGTTTAAAGGGTGCAACATATACGTGAGTATATGTGTAAATGGCACTAGTTGTTTTCGTAACTAAATCACTTACCTGCTGCTTTGCTGTTTTTCTATAAGTTTTTGTATCCACCATTCTGAATTGGAAATTTAAATACACGTTTTTTTATGCTTCGATTGGAAGGCTCGTCTTAAAGGGTAAGACAAGGTCAGATAACTATTTTTAAGTTGACAATTATCTCGTATTCACTTAGAGTTAGATAAACCATAAATATAGATAGTAAATATTTAATTTTTGTATCGCTTGTTAAAGTTGAGCTGGGTTCAACCAGAAATAACCAGACCACGGTGATCACAGTACAGCCTTATTTGTTATTATGTATTTGATTTCTTTATTTTGAAGTTAATTTAAAAGAACCACTAATTCATCTGAGATCCCTCATTGTATTCATATTTAGCTGATCAGTTAAAGTTAAATAATGTGTAAATTCTTTTCATGTTCCATAAATTATCAAGTTTTGTAAGATATTTAATTAGGTTGGTTATATTTTGTATTGTTTTTTTGTAAATGTAAAACTGTAAATACTTCTGATTTCCCTGTACACACAGTACAAGTCAGTAAATTCATTTTTGTAACTGTAGTGAATGAAGTATTTTGTACCCTTTAATATTATCTAGAAAACTGCATTTATTATAAAACCCCGGTTAGGTGCAAACCTAAATTTTACATAGGCGTCGAACAAAATCTGATCACAAATGTTAAATTTACTATATTTAGAATGGAATCTTTTCTGTATTGAACTTGTTTTTTAACTCTGGCGAAAAAAGACACCCGAAAACGTTGTCACATTAGACACGGCTTTATAATCCCCTAATTTATGAAAGACCTTAACTCAATACTGTACCCCTTAATACCTTCAATTTTTAATAAATTATTTAACCTGGAAAAGTTACCGTACCACATTTTTCACTTTGCTATCGATATTTAGTAAATGGAGGCAGAAAGCTTTCCTAAATGCTTTTTCCTAAGATTGAGACTTTCGACCGGTCATTAAAAAATTGCACATTAGACAATTTTTTTCTCATAACATATTCTCGAGTTAACAGAATCTCTGTTAATACCCTTCCAAGACAGTAAAAATCATTAAGTACAACTTGTTTCAGTACGCGCCTGGCAATTGAAAAAACTTGAATACTTGTAAATGCATAGTCATGAAGTAAAATAATAGTATTCTATAAGCAATTGAAGCAGGGAATTGACCAGCAAGAGAATTAACCAACAAACCTTTGAAAATGTCAAACACAGGGTTTGGCGTAACAGTTGGGCATTCTAACAAACCACATTGTGCGGTTTTAATAGGTGAAGTGCTGTTAACAGTTGTATTTGCACTATGACATCAACTCACCGATACTACAAACATTTAGAAATGATTGAAATAGAAATCAGTTAATAAATAAAGCTGTTGACAAATAATTAATATACGAAATTCTAGTACAGTGGAGTTAACCATAACGATATGGTTCCGAACTTATATTACAAACTATGTACTTTAATTTGTTTTTAGTTTGCCGTCCGTAACAATATTATTGGCAAAATTTATCCCGGTATAGCAACTTTACACATTGGTTTGGTCAGCTATTTTAATATTTGAATATATATACAGGGTGAGTTTTTTTATGATCAGTATGGGGATCTCGGAAACTATGGGAGATAGAGCAATGGTTAAATTGAGAAAGACTTGCCGTTTTACTGGCCTAATTTAATGAGACATTCAGATTTTTGTAAAGTCATTGCTTTCTAGATATTTTGAAAAAACGAAATTCTGTCGATTTAGTCAAATCCCTCTAGCTCCTTTGTTTTTGATTTTATAAAAAAGTGTAAATATCAAAATTGAAGGGAATTGTATCCCGATTATGATTGTCATGTCCTCGTTTGCGTGACAGCTCTCGTTTTCGAGATATGACACAAACTTATATTTTTTGAATGGAAACCATATTTGGCCATGACCCCAAAAAATCGGACATTTTTAGAGCTTTTCAACGATATAATACTCGATATAGATAAAAATAACGGAGTTATGGATGCTTTTCTCTCTTATTTTAACTTTTAAAGTAGTTAGCCATGAAATACATTGATTTATTAATAACTATTCCAAAAGACATTGAACGATTTTTTTAATAGGTATATCAGATATAACGACCAAACTAAATAAGTGGGTACTTACTAAAAACTTAAGAAATTAAAGTATGTTCGAAAAATCCACCATTGTTATTTAGACAAAAATTGCATCTCTTTAAGATTGACATTACCGCTTTCCTCACAGACCACCTATCAATTTCTTCAATTGCTTGTAATACCGCCTCCTTAGGTCACCAACTGTCTCATACTTTCTTGTTAGCGCACCCCATAAATAGAAGTCTATAACTGCCAAATCGGGAGACCGGGGTGGAAATTCGCGTGGGCCATTTCTTCCTATCCAAGAGTTAGGATAGATATTATCTAAGTGTTGTTTTACTAATAACGAGTTATGAGCAGGTGCTCCATCAACCACTCAATTTCTAAACGAGTTCTCAAATTCAAATTATGCAAAATGTCTTGCGCTAAAAAACAAAGTATACAAAAGAAAATATGAGACAGTTGGTGACCTAAGGGAGGCGGTATTACAAGCAATTGAAGAAATTGGTAAAAAGATGCAATTGTCTAAATAACAATGGTGGACTTTTCGAACATAAATTGTATTATGTAGTTTAATTTCTTAAGCTTTTAGTAAGTACCTACTTATTTAGTTTTTTCGTAATATCTAATATACATAATAAAAAAATCGTTCAATGTTTTTTGGAATAGTTATTAATAAATCAATCTATTTCATCGCTAACTACGTTAAAAGTGAAAACAAGAGAGAAAAGCATCTATAACTCCCTTATTTTTATGAATAACTATATCGAGTATTATATCGTTGAAAAGCTCTAATAATGTCCGATTTTTTGAGGTCATAGCCAACTATGGTTTCCATTCAAAAAAAGATAAGTTTGTGTCATATCTCGAAAACGAGAGCTGTTACGCAAACGAGGACATGACAATCATATTCGGGATACAATTTCCTTCAATTTTGATATTTACACTTTTTTATAAAATCAAAAACAAAGGAGCTAGAGGGATTTGACTAAATCGACAGAATTTAATTTTTTCAAAATATCTAGTAAGCCATGACTTTTTACAAAAATCCGAAAGTGTCATTAAATTGGGTCAGTAAAACTGTAAATCTTTCCCAATTTAACCATTGCTCTATCTCCGCTAGTTTCCGAGATCCTCATACTGATCATCAAAAAAAACTCACCCTGTATATATATATATATATATACATAAAATTGTTGAATGTATTTTCTTGATATATATATATATATATATATATATATATATATATATATATATATACATACATATATTGAAATGGAAATAAACATTCTAACTATGAAAACTACATAAGGGAACATTTCTTGACTGAATCTATTGGGAGAAGAAGAAACTGAATTACTGTCGGCTACTTCCAAACTTCTAACCTTTAATTCATATGTAGTCACATAACTTTAAAGTACAGTACTTAATACTTTACTGTAAATGGAAATTAAAATATTAAATTCAGTTATATGTACTAAATACATAAAAAAATATTGGGGATTTTAATTACCTAATGAAGCTTCTCAACTAAAAACAATATATTGTCTTGCGTCCAGTGTACCAATTCTAATTGATTTTATAATTTAGTATAACTTGTATAACTTAAAGAACAAAACTCAATTTACTCAGGAAAATATTTTAAATTTCCAAAGTTGTCCGGACTGAAACGAACACCTGGTATGTCATTGTGTAGAATTTGAAATTAATATCAATTTAGCACCTATCTTCAATTCCCGAATGGCTCGATTTAATTACTAGTAATTACAAATTATTGAATTATTAATGACAATTAGCCAGTGTGCCCCTTTTAATCAATACGCTACACCGAAATTGTATAATTAAGCATCTGTTGAAAAATAATCGTACTCCATCCAAATATATTAAATATTAACAAATAGTTTTTAGACCGTATAAAATTTGTTATTATTTATTTCTATATATTATTAAGCTTGCTAGTTGGCGATATAATTACTACTTTAACATGAAATATTCATCTCCCCTTATTCAACAACACCACAAGTCACAATATCAATTTTTACAGATGCAAACGAATAGCTAATTTAAAAATTATAAAAAATAATTAAAATACACAAAAAACAGGGAAATGACAACAGCATCTCTCGAGCACATGCAAATTACTCATCAAACAATATAAAACACATTTATGACATTTAAATTGACAATTTAAATGTCATAAATCAAATTTTTATTTTGCAATTTAAATCAATAAATATACAGCCATTGACAACGAAGTCAGAATAGACTTTGAAACGTTTGGTATTCCTGCAATATACGTAGTTTTATTTCGATTGTGATGTTATTGCCCAAAAAAACATAAAAACAACCTGAGTCACTATTCACACATTTCTTGTACTTTCGCAGTACTTTTTTAAGTTTCTCAAGATGAAACCAGCTGTCAATGGATTTTAATTTCACAATAATGGTTGCCCAGTCCAACCAGGATGTCAGTAAAATACATCGTTAATGTTTATAATTGCTTTGCATGGAATTAATATCCAGAAGGAATACCGAATAAGAAAATAATTGTAAAGTAATCTCAGCAAAATTGAAACGACAGATTGCTACATTGTAAACCCAAAAATATGGAATTAGAATGCAATACCTTTTAACACGTGTTCTGTTCATTAAAGGACCAGATGACGAGATTAATTGTTACCCAACAAAACGAATACATATTGAACTTAATAGCATTCACCCCATCAACATTCTGATTTCATCACACGGTTTTTTTTGCTACTCTATTTGAATAAATTTGCATATTCACCCTTGTCAGCTTAATTGCAATGTCATAACGTTAGGCATTCGTGTGTATCCTGACTTTAATGAAATTCTCTATGAAACAGTGATGACAGCTTTGTAGTAACTCATAGAAACTGTCTGAATATTCTAACTTCTTTAAATTCGAAGTCACAACACTACAGGTGAGAAACATAATAAATTTGCCAGATGCCTGTGTTTGAATAATGATAAGCGAAATAATTGTGTTGAAAAATGTGAAGGATAACCAAGTTTCATTTCTTATGAAAGTAATACAAACACCGTTTATTATAATGACAAAAAATATGCGTAACTTTAATATACTTTATACCTACTTTTTTATTATTATTTTAATAGAGGTAAGCGACTCTTTATATATGCTGTAAAACCTAAAAGGGATATAAATACTAATGGTGCTCTTACTTCCCAGCAGAATGTGAAAGCTGTTAAAAGTCTGCATGAAAATTTCCGTTTTGTTAATTCTGAAAACACACCTTCTTGTTTATTTTTATTGGCAGCATATACAAAATTGTTTATCTTGTAAAATATTTCAAATTCAATTTCCCACAGCTTTCAAATAAACGTAGGACTAAAAATATTAAACTATATGAAACGAACGGTAAAATGGCATTACATCGCAAAAGCTTGTCAGTTGGTTTGAAAGCACCATTGTGTTTCTAACAACCGTTAAATTTTCAGATAGTAGAAGAATCGATCAAACATAAATTATTCATGTATTTAGTTAATTGTATATTTTGAACAGCTATAAACCATAATAATTATGAAGAAGTAAAGTTTGTTTGTATGGAGGAGGTAATCTCTGGAACTAGAGAAGCAATTCTATTTCTTTAGCTAATAAAACACTATTACCCTTTGTAAGATCAGCACTATATTGTCCTGGTGTTTTTAGTTCAAAATCAGAATATTTGTATATCTACTACAAAAAAATGCACTGAAAAATATGTGTCATCATTGAATTTACAAAACCTTTGCAATACGCTACAATTAGTTTTTATAGATACAATCTGGTCTTTACAAATTTCGTCGCAAAGTGAAGAAGAACTCGAATAACGAAACTTATAGAGATTAATCTTTAAGAATTAAATTAAAACGCGGTGTGCTCCTGAAAATGCAAGGATTGAATAATTAGAAGAAATTTAGAATTTCTAAGAATTACAAATTTACGGCATTGTTAACTTTATCATTCGATAAATTATTATTAGCTACTCATTACAAAATACAATAGCTCTCGTTTCCGAGATATGACACAAACTTATCTTTTTGTGAATGGAAACCATAGCTGGCTATGACCTCAAAAAATCGGACATTTTTAGAGCTTTTCAACGATATAATACTCGATATAGTCACTTTTAACGTAGGTAGAAATGAAAAGATTGTTTTCAATTTGACGGTTCCTCATTTGAGAGCAATTCCATTAGTAGTGCTGAACTCACAGTAGATATTGACAAGTTTTCGTGATAAAATGGAATATTCTAACGAAGAAAAACTGAATATGGTGGAATGTTATATCATATGCCATAAAAATTCAGTTCGTGCAACTGAGGAATACTGTCATAGAGATTTTAATAGTCGTCAACCTGCTCTATGTACATTTAAGAGGCTTTAGGATAGTCTACGCAGATATGGATATTTTACTCAACCACCAAAGGAACGTGATAAAATTAACGAAGCAGCACAAATAAATATTTTGGCATGGTAAATCAAAATCCATCTACATTAACTCGTGAGATTGCGGCAGAAGCTGGCACATCTCAACGAACTGTAGTTAAGGTACTGAAAGCGCACAAGTTCCACCCGTACAAACTTTCAGTTGCTCAAACTTTGCATGCTGGTGACGAACATCGACGTAGTTTGTTTTGTACATGGTTTAGACACATGTGCCTTGACAATTCACAGTTTCCATTAAAGATGTTATGGTCATATGAAACTAGATTTACTAACTGCGGTTTGTTCAATAGACACAATGAGCATATTTGGGCTAAAGAAACCCCTTTCCATGTAGAACAAAGACGACCCCAGATAAAATTTGGTTTTAATGTTTGGTGTGGTATCAAATGGGTCATTCTGAGGCGTTTCTTGCAATACACTTTTCAACACATGTTGCATAATTTGAATTTGAGAACTCATTTAGAAATTGAGTGGTTCCAACATGATGGAGCACCTGCTCATAACTCGTTATTAGTAAGACAACACTTAATATAATATCTATCCAAACTCTTGGATAGGAAGAAATGGCCCACGTGAATTGTCATCCCGGTCTCCCGATTTGGCAATTATAGACTTCTATTTATGGGGTGCGCTAAAAACAAAGTATACAAAAGAAAGTATGAGACAGTCGGTGACCTAAGGAAGGCGGTATTACAAGCAATTAAAGAAATTGAAAGCCGGTCTGTGTCAATCTTAAAAAGATGCAATTTTTGTCTAAATAACAATGGTGGACTTTTCAAACATAAATTGTAACCATTATTATATACTTTCATTTCTTAAGTTTTTAGTAAGTACCTACTTATTTAGTTTTTTCATTATATATGATATACCTAATAAAAATCGTTCAATGTTTTTTGAAATAGTTATTAATAAATCAATCTATTTCATGGCTAACTACGATAAAAGTGAAAATAAGAGAGAAAAGCATCCATAACCCCGTTATTTTTACGAATAACTATATCGAGTATTATATCGTTGAAAAGTTCTAAAAATGTCCGATTTTTTGAGGTCATAGCCAACTATGGTTTCCATTCCAAAAAAGATAAGTTTGTGTCATATCACGCAAACGAGGACATGACAATCATATTCGGGATACAATTCCCTTCAATTTTGGTATTTACACTTTTTTTATAAAATAAAAAACAAAGGAGCTAGAGAGATTTGACTAAATCGACATAATTTCGTTTTTTCAAAATATCTAGTAAGCCATGACTTTTTACAAAAATCCGAAAGTGTCATTAAATTGGCCCCGTAAAACTGCAAATCTTTCCCAATTTAACCATTGCTCTATCTCCGCTAGTTTCCGAGATCCCCATACTGATCATCGAAAAAAAACTCACCCTGTATATACAGGTAGCCCAAAAAATTCTAAAGATCATGTATTATGGTTAAACAGCTTTCAAATTGGACGAATTTAAAAGAGTTGCCTTTAGAATTTATAAGTGGCGTTCCTAGGTACGACTTTGTTATAAGATATCGCATTCGCCAAAAATGCTGATCCCATTAACGTCATTAACTATCTAAAAACGTATGTCTTCATAGTTTGGAATTTGAATAATGAAAAGAAAAATGCTTTGTTCATGGTGATTTTGAAATTGAGTTTACAGTGAGGCTATATTCTTTTTATAATTCTTTTGAGCACATTTCATAACAGCTTTTCTTTAGTCACTAAATGAACATACTTCGTTTCTAATTTGACAATTTTAAGATATGTTTCTAAATTTAAAATAATTTAAACCATCTAGCGCCCTATAAGCAATTTTTCCTTCTTAAATAATTGTTTAAACTCGCCACCCAAATATGTTCCCGATGAAAAGCTGCCGCATGCGCATGTGTGGAACTCAATGTAAGAAATTCTACTGAGGTTTAACAAACATATTTGCCAATTTGATATCATCAGTGTCACAGATAATGAATCATTTAAACTTATTTTTAATCAACTTCGATGTTAAGATGATATTATTGTGCAAAACAAATTTTCAGATGTAAATAAATAATGACGCACTAAATGTAATTACAGTCGGTTCATTCCTTTTTTAAATTAGCTTAAAAGCATAAGAAAGCCAGGTTCTTTGACCATTGTTCCCCGAAAAATTAATTATTTAATGCTTACACTTTTTGATATAATTTCAGATAAAGGTGAATATTCTGGGGTTACTGAAATATTTAATACGACGAATACATTACAGAACTCTTAATGCTGACATAAAAACACTCTTTCTTAATAGAATAAACAGTAATGAACAATATGCTGTTTAATGTTATGAGACTATAAAACTGAAACAAGTGTTTTCTATTCGCATAAACTAAAATAATCATGTGGATATGTTCATTCAAATTGTGTCGAGCATATTTATAGTGTATACATTAAACGAATTCACAAGTTATTAAAATTATGGTTCTCACGAGATAGAACTGATTAGCAAGCAAGTAAGAGAAAGTAATAGAAAGAAGACTAAAAGTTGCATATAATATACTATAACGGGAAGTACGATGAGAATAAATTATGAAAGAGTAAATGAAAATCGGAGAAAAATACATAAGAATATACGTCGTTCAATAAGCCCCAAAGAAAGACAATATAAGATATATTGAAAGTTTATTAAGTACCTAAGTGTTCTCTCTAGACAGAGGTACATGTACGTGCGACGTTATTTACAACCAAATTATTGACAATCGTAAGAGTTACAAATCAATTTGGCTGATACGGAAACACATAGTTCGACTGCTTCTGCGACATCCGTGTCGAATTCATCACCACAAACTCAAACAGTGGCGAAGAAGGAAAAAAAAAGCCAAGAACCCAAGGGCTAAACCCTCTCATCCACCGACATCTGAGATGGTCAACAACGCTATCAAAGGTTTAAAGGAACGTGGTGGATCATCTTTGCAAGCCATCAAGAAATATATTGAGGCCAACTACAAGGTCGATGCCGAGAAAGTAGCGCCTTTCATTAAGAAATACTTAAAGTTAGGCGTTGCTTCAGGAGTTTTAGTTCAAACTAAAGAAAAAGGTGTATCCGGTTCCTTCAAATTGGCAGCTTCGTCCTCTTCAGGAGCTTCAGCATCGAAACCGGCCAGCGGCGACAAAAAAAAAAGGGGCTGGAGGTAGAGCAAAGAAGTCCTCTGCAAAGCGAGCAGCTTCCAGCGATAAACCTAAGCCGACAAAGAAGCCGGCGGCTGCGGGAGCAGCAAAAAAACAGCCAAAAAGACTACGACTGCAACCAAACCTAAGAAAGTTGTCGCAACTGAAAAGAAGACTTCGACTCCGAAATCCACCCCATCGACAACAACTTCATCGTCATCATCATCAGTTTTAAAGGAACAAGCTGAAAGAAATGACAGTGGGCTGAGACTTTTAGACTTCTACTTAGTACATGACAAGTAAGGCCAATCACACTTATGCAAGAGAAACGCCAAGCAGGGTAGAAAAATCTGCAATAGACTTTGTAAAACTGTAAATAATCAATAGAAAGGAAGTACTTGATAGAAAAAGTAGGTAAAGGGCTCAGGAGTAATCATTACCTATCTCTTAAGGTTCATGTACCCTGTCCTAGAAGCCGTGCCAAACACCTCTTGGGTGAAGAGAATTCGTGACTTGCGACTCGAAAATTATATACGTTAAGTATCGCCACCGTTAATTAGACTAATATCGATAGCTGGAACGAATTTGACCAGAAATTGGAGCAAAGCAATCACTAGAATGAAGGCACGTATGTAAGAAATCATTCCATGAAATTAAGGAAATAAGCAAAATATGCGCGGAAAAACTACAGACCAATTAGAAATAGAAGAAAGTATGCATTTTTCAATGGCTGGGTAGATAAATCAAAAAGGATATTATGTCAATGATGTATACAAAATATTTTACATGCCAATACTGATCTTCGGTCTTCGAGGTGAGGAATGGGTTAACAAATGAAGCTCTTAATGAGTATTAGATGTGTCACATATAGAAAAGAATGAGATTTAATCTAGAGTATCCACCAGTTATTTATATACTCTCTAATACAAAAGTTCTGAAGACTACTTCAATAGCATTTTCAATAAATTTCAATTCTTCAGTCCAACAAATTTCTATAGAGTCTTTATTTAAGTTGAAATTTTACAATGTTTCTTTGTTAAACGTTTGTGAAGCGAACTTGTACTTCATTTCATTTACTTGTAAATTCTGGCAAAGCGTAAAGTATATTTTCCCGCAAAAACTAAAGCTTTTGCCTTTCATTCGTTTAACCGTTCTATATCCTAAATTACCCTGTAATTTATCCATTAAAATAAATTGCTTAAAAGTGTTACATATATATTTTATGGCTATAAATAATGTAAACCATTGTTAGGACAATTAAAACATTGAACCAACTTTACAAGTTACTCAAAACAATGAATTTGTTCTCAAATCATCAATCTTACTAGGAACTACTGAACTAGGCGTACATTATTTTACAATTGAACTATTAGAAAGTTTGTCTTTTCTAGCAAGTTCGCTTAAAACAAATTGAGTTTTGCGGCGGTTAGAAGTTGTTTGCAAACTGATGAAATTAGGTACAATGTCAATGAAGGTAAATATTTTATGTAATAATTGAATATGAAATTTGCTGTAGCAAAGGTAGTTATAAACTAATCAGAAACAGTTAATCAACAGATTTGACGTTTTAAATAGAAATTCAAGAGTTTGAAGAACAAAAACATTTTAAAAAAGAATATATTTAGATGGGCACTGAGAAAAATCTGCAATAGGTATTTTTTTTTCTGAAGGGGATATATTTGCTGCCAAAATTAGAGTTGGTAATGTAAACCTTCTAAGCGGGCTGTCATTCCCCTAAATACCTGATATGGCAGTGGGCTCAAGTGATACCTCATTTAAAATAGTATTTTAGAAAAAAATACTTTACATAATAAAACACTACTGATAGTGGCAGATCCAAGATTTTCGTTTGAGGGGGGTGGCTTGGTTTCGTTGGGGGAGGGGACCTGATACCGCCGAAGGTAGTTCTTAGCAAAAGAAATACTAAAAAAGTAAACAACTCAAATGATTGGGGGGGAGTAGACTTAATTTGTTAAGAGTATTTTTGTAATTTTATTTATTAAAGCTGATGTTCTCTGAATATGTTGGTTTGGGTATAGTTATTTATCAACGTTTTTATATGTTTTATTGTTTGGACAACATTTCCGTTATTTCTATCATTCCGGACTTGATCATACAATATATGGCAGCATACTCCCTCTAAGGCACGCATAGCGTGCTTTTAGAGGGAAATTCACTAAACCCCAGACATCCTAGATATCAAAAGAGTTTAGCCCTGTGGGAGCTTTTGCCAAGTTACTAACAGGACGGCTTTTTGCATTTGTTTTGTTCGTCCAGACCGAGGTATTTTAAATTGTTTAATAGATGTTTTGGGATTAGTCCGGTCGTTAACATAACAATTGGTATGATTCGTGTGCTGTTCATGTCCCACTGATATTTATATTATTGTTGTCAGGAATTGCTCTGTCAATTAAAGTTGTTTTCCGAGAGACTTTATCTACCAAAACTATATCTACTCTAATGTGAGCAACAGTTCGATCAGTCAGTATCGTGCGGTCCTAGTACAGCTTGTAGTTGTTATTTTCTAAAACAGATTCTGGTTTGTATTTATAGTATGGTAATCTCACCGACTGTGAACTTTCAAGTTTGAGTGCTAGTTCCTGGTGCAGTATTTTTGCAACAGCATCGTGTCGTTTATTGTATTCAGTTGCAGAAAACGCTTGACAACCTCCTGTGATATTCTGATGTTTGGCAACCGTACCGGCATCTGTCGTTGTTTCAGCAATTTCTGATGAGTGGTCTGGTGGTGTGGTGGACGTGTGTTGTTCTGGAAATGACAACGCAAAATAGAAATTTGTTGATCTAATAGTTTGCTTAGATCTGACAATCCTCTTCTTCCTCCATACCGAGGCAAAGTCGTACGTTCGAAAGAGTTCTTTGGATAGTAACTTTGAGCTTTTGTTAGTAAAACTCGAACTTTTCGTTGTAATTGTTCAATGTCAGTCTTGCACCAATTAACTATACCGAAAGAGTAATTGAGCACTGAACACGCATATTTGTTAAAAGCCTGAAACAGATTTTTACTGTTTAGTTTGGTTCTCAACAGTCGAACTCTGCTGTTAGGTCTTTTTTCATAGTAAAGTGATCAATACGTTGAGCCTGCTTTATTCCAAGGTATTTATAAGTATGATCTTCCCCCATAGATACAGTTGAGGTGCCATCTCCCATTTCGTAGTTCCCCTGTCGTATTTTGCCTTTTACTATATTAACAATTCAGCATTTGTCTAGGCCAAATTTCACATGGATGTCACTAGAGAACTCTTCTACTATTTCAAACATATCATGCAACTGTTGTTTCGTAGCTGTCATCAACTTTAAGTCATCCATGTATAGCAAATGGTTTACCTTTAATGCTTATACGTTGTTGCGAGAGAGTCTCCCTGAAATAAACCCCTTCTGACTGGAATAGGGTCAGTTTGTGTCGAACAGTTAGCTTCATTCAGTGAGATTTTCGTTTGCCAAGTGGAAATGGCATATTCTAAAAAGTTAATAATACAATTTTCACTACTTTATAGAGTTTTAGTACCTTAATGAACCAATCATGTGGAACTGAATCAAAGGCCTTTTTGTAGTCCACATATGCCATGTAGAAATTTCGTCGTTTGGCGTGGGCTTGATTGAAGACAATGAAATCAATTAACAGTTGTTCTTTGCACCCCATCGAATTTTTGGCGCATTCCTTTTGTTGTTGAGTAAAAATGTTGTTCAGCTCAATGTTTGATTTGTATCATTGGTATTATTACTATTATCTCCGTGCTATATGTTCAAATTTTTTCTCATATTACGTTTGATATAACTACTAGATTTGCGTTTTAGATTTGCATCATATTTGGCTTGTAGGTCACATATTTTTTATTTTTAGATTTGACCGTGTTTCTTCTGCTACAACAGCAGGAGTTTACCTTTTCTCGATCCAGAGATTCTAAGCAACCAATACTCTGGTATTTGCCTAACGTTTCCCTTGGACAGAGGTAATTATATCCGAAACCTTGAGTAACCTATCGCTATTAGCTAATATCGCTAATAGAGTTCACATATGAGTGTTACCAGCTATCCACATTTTTCTTCCTGAATTCACCTATGGGAATGAAATCGCAATTTATTTTTGCTGCCTCTGATGTAATTCTAAAATCTTGGCTTCGCCACTGATAAGCTGTTAGATTTAGTGTTGTTATGAAGTTGACTGTATCCCGATAGCTGCCAGCACAACAAAAAAAAAGGTATACGAGTTTTATGTACAGAATTGAACAAAAGATCAATTCATTGAATCAGCACAAAACATTACAATTCTTTCCCTAATAAAGAAAAAAGTCAATAGTTCTCGAAGAACATCGAATCCTCTGGCAAAAAATCGCACTGATTAAATCCCGATACCGGTAGGCCGTCACATCACCTAGTCAAAAAAAAATACATGATGGTAAATTCTACGATATTCTTCTCATGATAAACACACATTTATTTTTCTGCGACACTCGCCATGATAAAAGCAAAGGAACACTCAAGATGTAAACTGCAACAATTAAGTAAACAAAACAACAGCAACAACGTTAGTAACACCATAAGGATCTGACTATGAAACTAGTAGGTAACTCGATTTTTTTCCACACCACTAATCTGGGTAAATATTATAAACCTCATGTCCTTAGTACGTCAGGACATTGACATTTTACGGCTGAACTGTCTAAGCCGACTCTCTTTTGGAATTTGGACTTAATACTAAGGTGTTCTTTTTCCGCTAAACATTTTACGTATCATATTAATAAATAGTCTTTACAAACACCACTAGAACTGTTACAGCCTTCTATAAAATATATCACACAAGAAAAATCGAGTAAAACTAGTACGATGTGGGTAGTAAAGTTGATGCTAGTAAATCTGTCGTTCACTGAATATTCTAGAATGCCATCGACAATTATTTAGAAGATTTCAGAATCAAACAACCAGAATGTCCCCCGTACAATATACTGGTGGACACGCGGTTACATGAATTCTGGATATCATATATAATGACAAAACCCCTTAATTTTTTTCCACACCACTAATCTGGGTAAATATTATGAACCTCATCTTATTTTTTTGTAGGCTTCTTCAGCGAGAAAACGGGTCTCTTTAAGTTGGTTTTCGAGTGCATCCATAAGCTCTTCATCGACCAGAGAGCGATTCTCGAGAATTTTGCGTTGCCTCTTCGTATTTTTTGTATGCTTCGTCAGCTATTAGTTTTGCCTGTGCCAACTGTTGTCCAAGGAGGGATACTCGGTCACCCTCCATATTTGTCCGATTTTCTAAGACTTCGCGTATCCTTTCGCTTTCATCAGCTTCAGCCAATTTGGCGGTAACGGTGGCTAACCTTTCTTCGGAACGTTCCAAGTCTTTTCCCACAATTGGATACAACGGTTGAGAGCGGCGACTTCTGATTCAGTCCTCTTGAGCTGAGTGTTCGTGACATTGCGCAACTCATTCCTAATGATGAAGAATTTCACCAGAGTGTCTGAACTGAAATTCTAAACTAGAATGCTAACCAAGGGTAATCAGCACTTCTGCCACCACTTCGGTCATTTCAGACATACAAAGTTTTGATAATTCTTCAGTTTCAGGATTTAGAACGACCTCTTCTTTAAACTCTTGATCACTAAGACTAAATCCTTCAGCTTCTGGTCGAAACACAAGAGACATATCTTGTTGTTTGACTTCTTCATTTTTACTTTTACTTTTCTTGTTTCTACGCCTTTTCTTTTTATCATTTGTTACTGTTTTGGTATAAATTTCGGATTCTTGTTTGTCTACTTGATAAATTTAAATTTAATCTTTTTTCGAATTCGAAAATTCTTTGGGAAGGCACTCGTATTTATCACAGTAGTTTCGTTTGTTGTTTTTTGTTTATCTTGTTTCACCGATACTGCTGATATCACTGTACTGACTTTGGTCTACCATTAATAACAAAATAAGTAATTTTAGAACATCCTGTATAGATACTGCAATGTTAAAAATATTTCTGTTAAACTTTATTCTTAAATGAATAAAACGTCAACAATAACAGTTCCATTAAAGGCAAAAACAGAACGATTCGAAGACTGGACAAAAATAAAACATCATATATGACTTAATTTGTACGTAACTAATGAGATTACAAGTTTCAGCTCGCCTAAAAGGGGCTTTAATCTGATGGCGTGATCCTTGCCATAATTATTGAAAGGGTTAAGAAACCTCAAGGAGCCTACAGTTGAAAGAACTATCCTCTCGTACGATACATCAAAGTCAACTGAATGGTAAACCCCTTCTGAACACAGGTTATTTCCGGTTGAAAACTGCGGTTCTCTGTTCCGGTCTTAGAATCCGATGTTTCAACCGCAGGGGTCATGAATAACCCTTTCAGGGAATGCTTTGGGGTGACATTATTTTCATCGTTTATGCGACACTTTAGGAATATGTACTGGGAAATATCTCTATTAGAACCCATAAAGAGGTGTCCCAACCCAACAAATTGTCAGTAAACTGTAAAAGGCTGTATGAAATAGCCCAAGATAAAACCATTTGATAACATACGAACGTTTTAATTGCATTATAGGTAGCTTATAATATTTCTACATGTTTAAAATTTTAATACAAGGCTACCCAAGCAAATAATACAAATATTTTATCAAAACTTTAATATTGTACACATTTATTCTAATGTTAATAAGTAACAATCGAATTCTTTGATGAGTTCAAGAACTTGGAAATAACTGGTCCTACCTTTATTTAAAGGATTGTATGAAGTGATACCAGTTATAATACTCTGCAGTCAATGACTGTTTCTGTATCAACCAATCAGGGATCGTTCTATGACATAATCTTCCTTTGAATTAATCTTTACTTATGACACCGAATTCCAGTTTACCCAATTGGAGTTGCACTTACTCAAGCTTAGAAAGTTTTCTAAGTTACATATATATCAAAATGAATGGCATATATCCCTTGAAGGTATCTTATAGATCAATGTTGGTAACCTTCCACCTAAATTCTTTAAGTGCCAGGAAAAAGACCCACCATGTTTTCTTTATAAATAACATTCTAAATAGCAGAATATTGTGGTAGCCACTAGCGTTAAGTTCAGGGTCCCCAAAATTAGCATAAGAGTGCTCTCATGTAATCTCTTCTACATTAATAACAGAAGCTCTACCCCCTTAACTTATATACCCAGTGCCTGCAATAATATTCTGTCCATGAACATAGTTCCTGACCTATTTGACATCAAATTTGATGAGCTTAGGCGAGTATTATTGCTGCATGAGGATTTCAACCCTTTATGATATTGGCATATCTTTGATATTGTCAAATACCTTAGTATTGTTTAACCCTTCACAAGTAATTACCTTTTGGTGTTTGTAAATAAAAGAATTAAGATATATATATATATATATATGGCTATAGGCTTGTTGATACTGCCTAATAAAAAGTGTTGAGTACGTTTGTTGTCCCCTACCTGTTCATCCTTAGCATCGCTTGATGCTTATGACATGTCCTTAGTACGTCAGGACATTGACATTTTACGGCTGAACTGTCTAAGCCGACTCTCTTTTGGAATTTGGACTTAATACTAAAGTGTTCTTTTTCCGCTAAACATTTTACGTATCATATTAATAAATAGTCTTTACAAACACCACTAGAACTGTTACAGCCTTCTATAAAATATATCACACAAGAAAAATCGAGTAAAACTAGTACGATGTGGGTAGTAAAGTTGATGCTAGTAAATCTGTCGTTCACTGAATATTCTAGAATGCCATCGACAATTATTTAGAAGATTTCAGAATCAAACAACCAGAATGTCCCCCGTACAATATACTGGTGGACACGCGGTTACATGAATTCTGGATATCATATATAATGACAAAACCCCTTAATTATTGGGAATTTAGCATTATTTAGTTATTGACATAGTAATTCATACTCTGAATAGAACAAGAACCTCAAAGAGAGCTCATTACAATCGTACAAAAACAGGATGGATCATCGTAGCTCTTCATTAAGAACGACATAGCTGGAGTAATAATAGAGACATTTTAATGTAATATATTCCTTTTCTATTTTGAGAGAAGTTCAAGCCACAGAGGTTGAGATAAAGATAATACAATATCGTTAGCACTATAGCAAAATACCACATTCCCATTAACATTTATAGTATTTGGAAATCATTTCGTCGGCCCGTTTGAATTACTGCAGCAATTACTATTTAAACTTTCAGGATAATGATTTACCAACACTACTCAAAGGCTTGCCATTACACATTCGTCATCACATATGATTTCTACATGAGTCGTTTAGCGTAAAATTTGTCCTGAGAGGGAACTATGCGATCGATATGATTCTCATTAATTTGAATAACTCTGATATTCATAATGGGTTGGGTTAGCCCCTTATGTGAAAACAGAAATCAATTTGAACCATTTTTATAACGAAACAATACAATACTATGATAGGAAAAGATGCTTGAGATACGTGTAAACTGTTTAAAATTAAAAATAGAAAAAAAAAGATTGAGCTCTCCTTGAATATATATTTTTGTGAAATTTCATTAATTTTTTTTTTTAAATTAATGTTTTCACTTATGCATATCGCTACATATCTATAAATCCTGTCAACACAAGGTAAAAATTTCATGTACAGAGTATATTGTGATGATACTGCAGCAGTTTCTCGAACAACAGATGGTGGTTAAATGTAAGATAGAATTTCATTTCTGCAGATGCTACACAAGGCTGAAATAACGGGTGTTTTTTTAGAGGCATAGAACTTTAAGTTGGCAACACTCTTTTAACCGGCGGCCATCTTGTCAGCTATTTAGTTTGGTTTGGCATTTCATCGTGAATAGAGTGTCGACTCTCTTCGAGGTGTCATTCTCTTGAAAATCCTAAATGTCGGTCTTACATCTCGCGTCTTCAAATAGACTGATGCCTGAACAACGCTTCCAAATTGTGAAAATTTATACAGAAGAACCCATTGCTGCTGTAGAGCGTAGCGTAGAGGAAAACCAGAATCAGTCTATCCGCCATCGTGCACAGGAATTGGATATGTCTCCATCCACTTTATGGAAGATTTTGAGGAAAGATCCTGGTTTACGTGCTTACAAAATTTTAACTCGTGCAAGAACTGAAGCCATTCGATCACCTAGCAAGGCGTACATTCGGTGAATGGGTCCAAAACAAGATTGCCGTTGATCCCGATTTTCATAAGTGAATTTTGTTTAGCGATGAAGCTCACTTTTAGTTGAATGGATACTTCAATAAACAAAACTACCATATTTGGAGTGATGATAATCCTCAAGTTCATGTTGAGACAACGTTACATCCAGAAAAACGACTGTTTGGTGTGCTTTATGGGCTGGTGGAGTAATTGGTTCGTACTTCTTTAAAAACGATGCTGGCCAGAACGTTACAGTCAATGGTGATCACTATAGAGCCATGATGACAAACTTTTTCGTTCATCAATTGAACAATCATGATGCATACGAGCTGTAGTTTCAACAGGACGAGGCAACATGCCACACAGCTCGTGCCACAATTGATATATATCTATTGAAAGAAACGTTTGGTAACCGCATAGTTTCACGTTTCGGACCAGTGAATTGGCCTCCAAGATCGTCCGATTTAACGCCGCTTGACTGTTTTCTGTAGGGATAAGTGAAGTCGCTAGTCTACTCCGATAAGCCCGAAACGATAGACCACTTGGAGGATAACATTTGCCGCGTTATTGCCGATATACGGCCACATGTGTTGGAAAAAGTAATCGAAAATTAGACCCCCAGATTAGACTACGTCCGAGCCAGCCGTGGCGGTCATATGCTAGAAGTCAGATTCAAATTATAATGCCAGAAGATTATCTTTCGAATAAAGTAAGTTTCATGTCAATTTAAAAAATATATCATTGTTTTATCCCATTTCAAAGTCTATACGTCTAAAAAAAACATGTACATACATGTAGAAACTACAAACGCATAAACACATACAAGGAAATACTAAGAGGTATTTCGTGTAACAGTATTTATGAAGCTATAGTTTAGAAAAGAGACAGTAGAATTGGTAACTAATCCTTTTCACAAAAAACAAACGCTATGGAAAATATCTACTGAATATTATGCAACAAAGGCATTTCAGTTTCTGAACCGGAGCTATTGAACTTTGGAATTTATTATTTTTGTTGTGTCAGTTCAAATGCTTTCGGATGCAGATTTTTGTTTTGTTTACTAAGTTATTGCTTTTGGTGTTCATAGGATGATTTGGGTATCTTCTCATAAAAATACTAGTTCCCTTCTGTCTTGAATGCTATAAACATGTCATAAATGCAAAAGTTTTACATTACGAATATACCTTCTAAGATAAAAAAGGGACCATTTGACAGAGAGTACAAAAAAATTATACATATCTCATTACCATCCATTAATTTTTCTTCGAATTTCTGCTCATGTTTATTTTTGGGCCAATTCAATAAAAATACTCCATTTGGGCTTGGCCTTAATATTTTTTAATGGTATTTGTGTAAAATATACACAGTTACCTTTCGTCAATTATAAGAGAAATATAAATCACCCCTTCTGTCGTTTGATTCGATCACTTATAAATACATCTAAATGGATAGCGACAGTCCAATTACGTAAATTCCAAATTCACCGTCAAATATTCCTGGACATTTATTTTTAGACCCCTCATAATGTGTTTATATAGTAATTAAGATTTTGAATTACTTTAAATATGTCTACTCATCCTTTGATTTGTTCCCAAAATTATTACGAGAATCGGATTGAAACGGTGTGACCAGGAAAACCTAGCACTTCAACAATAATCACTTTTTAAGCTTTAACATGATTATTCGAAACATGACTTTCCATAATAAATTCAAAGAAGCAAAAGCAAATTCTAACGATACATATTTCTAAAATGACCCTAATCGCTAATATTTCGACGAATTTACTTTACAAAATTTGTATCCAGCTTTAGCACACATACACGTCATTTTTCTAAACTAAAAGCTTTAGGTAAACTTCTGTGCTAATATAAGCGATATTCTGAAATAAAATAGATTGAAATCCTATATCTGGAGGTTGAGAAAGTAAAACATCTTAATGTTTGATTATGATCTGGAAAAATACAATTTATAAATAAACTGCCAAAAATTGGAGATCAAAATATAGTCAGTGACGTTAGAAGTGTTACTTCCAGAAGAAACAATCTCTTGTATTTGACTCTTCAATAATGTCTCAATCCAATGGTGCAAAGTGTCCTCCCCAACATATCCCGAATATGTTCGAAGAAATTTAAATTCGATCAACGGGGCGGCCACGGCAAATCATTCTTGGAGAATGGAGAAGGTTCAAAGAAGATTATGGGGACATGCGTTGTCTCGCTAAAAAAAGACGTGTGGATGATGAAGCAGTAAATTAGTTTGAAGAACATCATGTGCAACTGCGATACTGCCTAGAATAAAAAGTAGCGGTGATTAGTTCCCATACGTTATATCCCCAAACTATAACTCCAAGATCTGCGCAATCAGCAAAGCCCAAAGACCCGGCCCAAATAGCAGAATGCACCAGTACAATGTGAGCGTCTCATTTGAACACATTACTTCAGCATACAGCCTGGGGCACAGGTTATTCCCAATAAAAAGGCAAGGCAAATGGAACAGCTATATAGCAGGTTTGGTTTTCTGTTGGAGTTACATTTGGACAAAGGGCGAAAATTTAACTCCAGTATTCTAAAAGTTCTATACGATGTAGGGTATCAAGAAAACGCCCACACAATTCCAACCACAATCAGACAGAATGGTGGAAAGATTCAACAGGACGTAAACAACAACATGGAACTGATCCCAGCCAGAGTACTATTCAGAAAGGAGCTGACATTACCATGTGATATGGCTTTCTGCTCACCAGAGGAACCGTCCCTTGAAGTTAATGATTATACCGACCAACTCCAACAAAGCATACAGGTCACACACAAACTAGGCAGGACGCAGATGTACGTAACAATCTAAAGGTAAATTCAATAGAGTTAGAAAAAAGAGACAAAATCTGGCTATACAACCCCCAGATGAGTAAATACAAGCGTGGGATGGTCTTTATGAAGTGGTGAAGAGGATCGACGATGTTATCTATCATATTCGCTGGAATCGGAGAGCTTAGATGAAGTGGCTCATTTGAACGCTGGATTCCGATCGAGACGATGATGGTGTCATAACATTTCAGTTTACTGGGTCAAAATAGGAAACCAACCTACGAGAAATTATTCATCTCAAATAAAAACTAATCTTGCGAAGAAAGAAATGTCCCGAAAATACGACTGATTGTAAAAAAACAGTGTCAAAAATGTCGAACCCACTCCGGAATTAGAAAATATACGTTAGCGTACCAGAAGAAGAGAAAGAAAACATCGAGAACAACTATTAGGGTATAAAGACGGACTAATCGAGACAAGTTGAGTAGATAGCACCGTAGCGATCATCTGTTCGGGTATTAGTCATTGTAAATATTTGAATAAGTGGAAAGTATTGTGGTTTATTTTGGTGCGAATAAAGACGTTTATCCTGGATGTAAAAAATTGGTAGTGAACCCACAGAAGATTTAAAACAATAATTACAATTTAGAAAAATGTTTGACATTAAATCTTTCAACGAAACTATAGTTGGAAAGGAAAAAATGGTAAAACAGTTGGGAACGTTAATTTCTAAAGGATAATTTTATAAGATAATCACGTTTATTAAATTTATGTTAATTGAAACAAAACATAAGAGCAATATCAATATAAACATTCCCTTACGTAACGTATTGTCGTTGTACTCAAATGTACAATCTCATTTCAGTCCTTTTGCTTTTTCTTATTAAAATGCTAATGGGCTTTATGGGAATTTTGACAAGCAGAATGTATCTAATTTGTAACTTATAATCTCCTCCGAATTAAACTTGTCCAATTCTTCGAAAAATACTTATTCATTATCCGAGAGAATTTTACATCGAAAGCTGATAAAAACTCGAGAGATATTTCCAAACTTTGCTACCTTAATAAAATAATTTCAGAAATCAATATAGATATTGAAAAAAGTTATGGAATTAAAATGCTGTCAATTCTTGTTTATTATTTTAAATGTTTGTAATATAAATACCATCCTTGAGCTATATAGACAATGTTAAACTTAGATGTTGACAATATGAGTTAGAAATTCTGCTTGTTCGAAAGGTGTTTTAGACTAGAATACGCCTCTGAACAAGTTTAGAAATCATTATATAAATAGCCAAAGACAAAACGGGTCGGTACCATCTTCTCCTCCGTCCTTCAACCTGTGTTCTTAATTTTTGTTTTGTTTAGTAGCTATTGACGACGGTTTGGACCTATGAAAGACAAGATATGCGGTTTCAAATTAGATGACGCTAAAACAGCGTTAAAATCATGGCTCAAAAATCAAAACGCTGAATTATTTCAAAATGGTTTTGATATCTGGATTAACCGATGGTGACTATGTTGGACTCTAGTTTTTGTGTAGAAGACAGTTTACGCTATAATCTGTCTGCTGGTATATGCTCATTAATAAAGTTTTTTATGCCACAGGCATTGATCCACTTTACTAGCTATCTTTGCTGATAACGGTTGGTTCAGTATAAGAATATTCAAAGAACATTAATTTCACATCTACACTAATGCTAGCATGCTATAATATAGATTTCCAGAATGCAAAATAATTAAATTAAGTAAATGAATCAAACAGCTATATCAAATTATAGCAAGGAAACTGTTTCCTGATGTTAATGCAGTTATAATGTTTAACTAAGCTTGTTATAGTTTCTTGTTTTCGTATTCATATCAAAACTATTGCAATCAGAAAACATTAGCATATCAACATTCGATATAGAACATAAGTTATTTCCCTTTATTAGTGAAATTAATATTGGAAAGTTGATATTGTGTTTTGAAACTGACTTTAATATTATAGGAGACAACTAGATCTAAAACATTATTATGACTAATAATCTGGCAGCGAGTATATCAAGAATGGTATTTCATAAAATTCCAATATAAACTTACAATGCGCTATTAATAATCAAAAAGTGACGAAGGAAGTGAATACAAAATGAAGGTTTGATCAAAAACAGCCAAAAAAAACCGGAGAGAAGAGAAGCCATTAACTACCGAGGTGCGTAATTACCCGAAAGTATTTTACACCAGGGGTCTACGAGGGCTGCCTTTTATATTTCGAGATTGGACAACCCTAGTGTTGCAATCTGACAACTGACAGCTCTATCGGAAAGTTTAACATTTTTGAGGTTATACGTACTTAGAACGTTTTGACATACGAGCACTATGTGTTGTTTACAATAACTTAAAGGATTCATCTCGACCAAAAAATGGAATTAAATCGTGAACATTTTCGTGCAATTATTTTTTACAACTTCCAACGTGGATTAAGTCAGCAAGACTGCGTGGATGAACTTAATTTAATTTTTGGCGATGAAACTCCATCAAGGACCACTGTTTACCGATGGTATGGTGAATTCAATCGAGGTCGTAGTTCACTCCAAGACCAATTTCAGGAAGGTTGTCCAAAAACAGTTATTGTTCCGGAAACCATTGATGCTATGCGCGAAGTGATTTTGCAAGATCGTCATGTGACCTATCGTGAGATTGAGTCAACCTTACACATTAGTGGGACCAGCATACATTCAATATTGCATAAACATTTGAATGTCAAAAAAAATTGCTCGCGTTGGATCCCACACAATTTGTCAATCGTTCAAAAAAGGCTCGTGTCTATTGGTCGAAAGAAAAGCTCAAAAAATACGATCGCGGTGCTTCAAAACACGTTTATGGCATAGTGACAGGTGATGAATCGTGGATTTACGCGTATGAGCCCGAAAATAAACAGCAGTCGACTGTATGGGTGTTTCAAGATGAGCCGAATCCAACAAAACTTGTTCGCGTACGAAGCACTTCCAAGCATATGATCGCCTATGTTTTCAGAAAAACTGGACATGTCGCAACCGTACCACTAGAACAACGCAGAACAGTCAATTCTGAGTGGTACACAACCATTTGTTTGCCAGTTGTCTTCCAAGAAATGAGGAAAACCAACCGCCGAAGACGGATTACTCTTCACCACGACAATGCGAGCTCTCACACATCGGCTCAAAAAACTGCATTTTTGACCACTCAAAACATCGATTTGATGAGTCATCCGCCGTATAGTCCTGACTTGTCACCAAATGACTTCTTTTTATTCCCGTACGTAAAAAACAAACTGAGAGGTCAACGATTTTCGACACCTGAAGAAGAGGTTGCTGCCTTCAGAATGCATGTGTTGGAGATACTTCAGAGTGGAAAAAGTGCTTCGACAATTGGTTCAAACGCATGCAAAAGTGTATAGATCTTCATGGGGAATATTTTGAAAAACAATAAAGCGATTTTCGATGATTAATATTTGTTTTTGTTCTCTAATACCGAAATATAAAAGGCAGCCCTCGTATTTCATAATCAACTTGTACAATTTCGTTTGGTAATTCAACAACATTATACTACAAGTTACTGCTTACAAAATCCAAAATAATAATATTCGAAATGTGCACAACTACAAGTTACAAGTTTATTAAGACGGGGTATGTAAAAAGCAATCAATCAAATGTCAGATAGATTGAACACCATGGACGGAAGTATTAACCTTTGAACACCGGAAATAAAGTAAGGGTACACAAAATGATAGTGCGAACAATGGTAACAAACACAGTAGTGAGAAAAGCAAGGAGGTGTACCAGGTATATTAAGAACCTTAGGAACGAAACTTTCCTTGGGAAATAGACAAACCAACAACACTATACGTGTACAATGTACCTTACAAAAAGGAAAATAAAAGCATATATTTTGGCAGTACAAACACAGTCAACACGGAGATAGAGGTAGACAAGCACGAACAATTCCTAGTACCTAGTGCAAAAGATAATATATGAGTACGAAATTGTAGGCTGGCGATTCTACCAATTTTATCAATACACTTGGAACAAACATTCCGAGTTACAGTTGTATCAAAGCCCCTTATGGAGACCTTTGAAAACAACGAAGATTCGGGGTCATTTAAATTGGACAAAAATTGCGAATTTATACTTTCCTTTTATTCCTACATAGTAAACGGACAAATATGTTTCGAAATATCGGTAAAATAAAAAACGCGAATTTCTACAAATATGTACGTTATTCATTACTTAACTAAATTTCATAACCAATAATATTCTTTTTTATCCCTTTCCACTTCCTTTATTAACAACAAAAAACGCTTCAGTCGTTTCAGCACTTACACCCGTTTACGGCAGAATTTAGATATTGAATCAACACACTTGGTGCAAAATTATAATTTTCTTAAAATAAGTTTAGAAACTTCTATTAAGTTAGCCTTGTATCTTAGCCCAATTCCACCCCAGGGTCTACTTAGTGTAATGCAAAAATAATTACATTTTGCTCCTCAATGAAACGGTTGCAGGCAGCATCTCGCTACAGTGGCTCTATGGCATTTCCGCATCCCGCTCGATGGGGTGTACTATATAGACAACGACAGGATGATAGGGAAGCGAAGAATAGCTGAAATTAAGGGGTTGGAATATTTTCACATTTAAGTCGCTTAGTTATGTACGTCTGGAATTTCGTTGAAGGTTTTGCTGAAGTGGTATTCCAATAATTTGATCTAAATTTAAAAGAAAAAAGTCGGAAAGAAAGATGAATGTTTAATTGATTGTGAAAAAGTGTTTCCATTTCTTAACTTTATAATTAGATATAATAGAAGTTCGGGTGAATATCCCATTAATCAATATGATATTTTCAAAATGAGATTCAAATTTAGAAATAATGAATCTATTTCTTCAACAACATGTGCCCTCTAATCTGGATACCTAACTACGTTCTTGCTTTGCTGGTATTTTTTGAATTAAGAATGAATCCAATAAATTATATAAAAAAACTTCTTAAATTTATCAAAAAGACACCATTATAATATATTAACTGATCATCAAAGATGAAATTCGTGGAGAGGGCTCAATTAGTTAAGAAAAGTATAATAAGTGTTCATACTATTTCGAGATTTAACAATCCATTCAAAGCAAGACCTCATATTGTGCTTCTAGTCGAAAGCATTCATCAGTTGCGCTTCCCTTAATTGAACTTCATGAGTTGCACTTCCCTCACCGTACTGAAATCTCAAATAATTATTTATTTTACATAATACATAACGTACTGACAAGAGCTTTCCGCAAATTCATCTCGCATTAAAATCATAACCTGTAAATGTAAAATGTTCGTGAATAGTGAGTTTCTACAGATCATACCGAAGTTTGTATGAATAATTTTAAATGATGATTCAAAAAAGCTGAAACAAGTTTAGACCATTGCAAGTAATATATTACTTATGTTAGTTTTTAAATACCATTAACCTAAAAAATAAAAAAGAATCGTATTATAACAAATAATGATATTTTGCAATGCTAAAATTTGATATGATATCAAGAATCGGTACTGAAAACTTAACTAGTAAAATTTTTGTATATGAGGGTGATCTTAACCTTCAACCGGATTCCAAAAGCATGACATCAAATAAAAAAAAACATAACCACAAAGTAATATTAAATCGAGCAGAGTCAAAGAATTACTTTGAGGATATTCATAAGGAGAGAAAACAGAATTTAACTTAGTTTTTATATCACTTTTTATTTTCACTTTACTGTGTAAAAACTGTTGCATTCCAAACATGAAAGCCTATAAACTCTAGATATTAAATATTTGTTAACTGTTTTGTCTTTGGCATTGAATAAAAGGTTACTAAGTTTGTGTTGTGATTTAAAACTGACTTGGATGTTGTGTTTGGACAAAATTTTGGCAATTTTATCGCTCACGATTCCAAAATATGTAAGGGAGACGCGTATTTTGATGGCTTGTCCTCAGCCGATACAGTGGGATAAATTAAACGTTGGAATATTTGTTGCTCATTATGATAGATAAGTTTAGCAATTATCTTTTGGTCATAGAAATTGTTACGCGCTAACCATAACAGTGTTATGGTCAGATGAAACTAGATTTACTAACTGCGGTATGTTCAATAGACACAATGTGCATATCTGGGCTAAAGAAAACACTTTCCATGTAGAATAAAGACGACACCAGAAAAAATTTGGTTTTAATGTTTGGTGTGGTATCATAGGGTTTACTATTCTGGGGCCTTTTATCTATGACGAATCACTTACTGGGGACCGCTACTTGCATTTCTTGTAATACGCTTTTCAAGACATGTTGCTTAATTTGAATTTGAGAACTCGTTTAGAAATTGAGTGGTTCCAACATAATGGAGCACCTGCTCATAACTCGTTATTAGTAAGACAACACTTAGATAATATCTATCCAAACTCTTGGATAGGAAGAAATGGCCCACGGGAATGGTCACGCCGGTCTCCCGATTTGGCAGTTATAGACTTCTATTTATGGGGTGCGCTAAAAAACAAAGAATACAAAAGAAAGTATGAGAGAGTTGGTGACCTAAGGGAGGCGGTATTACAAGCAATTAAAGAAATGAATAGGCGTTCTGTGAGGAAAGCGGTAATGTCAATCTTAAAAAGATGCAATTTTTGTCTAAATAACAATGATGGACTTTTCGAACATAAATTGTAACCATTATTATGTACTTTAATTTCTTAAGTTTTTAGTAAGTACCTACTTATTTAGTTTTTTCGTTATATCTGATAAACCTAATAAGAAAATCGTTCAATGTTTTTTGGAACAGTTATTAATAAAAAAATCTTTTTCATGGCTACCTACGTTAAAAGTGAAAATAATAGAGAAAAGCATCCATAACTACGTTATTTTTATGAATAACTATATCGAGTATTATACCGTTGAAAAGCTCTAAAAATGTCCGATTTTTTGAGGTCATAGCCAACTATGGTTTCCATTAAAAAAAAGATAAGTTTGTATCATATCTCGAAAACGAGAGCTGTCCCGCAAACGAGGACATGACAATCATATTCAAGATATTTACACTTTTTATATAAAATCGACAAATTTCGTTTTTTTTCAAAATATCTAGTAAGCCATGACTTTTTACAAAAATCCGAAAGTGTCATTAAATTGGGTCAGTAAAACTGCAAATCTTTCCCAATTTAACCATTGCTCTATCTCCGTTAGTTTCCGAGATCCATATACTGATCATCAAAAAAAACTCACCCTGCATATATAGCAGCTTACAGTCTGATATTGACTGTTAGGTTAGGCAGGAAAATATGTTTTTCGTTGATTTATCTAATGCAGATTTTCTATATCTTCGGGGGAAACATATATCAAAACGATTCATATTTAATCAATGCAAGCGTATACTAATGATATAACGATAGAATATTCCGACGTTTCGGTAATCGTTTATCATGTGCTGTTTGTAATGGATGACTTTTCAACGAAAAAGCATAAAACTATTTCCAATATATAAATCAAACCGGAGAGGTTCCATCATTAAAATTCTGTCGCTAAAATGTCAAAGCTTTTTGAATTGCTCTTCTGAGAATACTGATAAATAATTGAGTTTTGCCTGACAATGAAATTGATTGACTTTTATTGGAAATCGGATTGGATTTTTTTTCGGTTACTTTATCTTCGGAATAAATTAAAACGCTACTCTTTTTTGTAGCAAATAAGGCTTTTACACAAATCGCAACAAAAAATACATACACAATACGCATGTTTTGTATTGTAATATTTTAATGTTAACTTAGTAAAACGTTTTGTAGCATCGAACAAGTCCTGTTAAAAATCGATCAGTTGGAGGTTATTCATGAGATATATACACACAAATTATTTTAATTATTTTTGGGACTAGAACTTAAGGATGATATCATAAACGGCCTAGTTCAGAAGCGAAATATTTTGTAAGTAAGCATAGGAATAAAACAATTAACGATTTGATCAAAACTAGTGGTCGCCCAGTGGTCGAAATTCGACCCTATTTCATGAAATTGTAAAAAGTATATTTTTATAAGAAACAGAGTTGTGGAGAAATCGGAAAAGTAGATGTAATGACCAAAATTGTTCACTCATATTGACAAATAAAAAGAAAATAAAAATGTCAAATATCGGTATTCGAAATATTTTTGACAAATGAACGACCCCCAAATTTTTGGCTGGAACCGCTCCTGGCAAAATATTCGATATAAGAATTGGAAAGTTGTTCTTTGCAACCTAAAAGTTTTCCTCATTTGCAGTTTCAATCTAGTTCAGTAATATTAAAGAAAAGAGAGGACAAACAACCTTAGGAGAATATTGCATACATTCTCTATTGTCCGCTGTCTGACAATTTTTTACACCACACCTTCGGGAAGGTTGTGATAATAATATATTAATCAAATAATTAAATTCACATTAAAAACAGAATATTTAATATGAAAGTTACTGCAACGCGTCCGAAAAATCTATTACATTGACTATTTTACCACTTATACAATAAAAACGGTTGCATGTTACTTCCAGAAGTACATGCTCTAAGAATATATTTAACGATCGCTCCATACATAATTAGTCAATGTTTTGAGTTTTGACTATCTGGCGGCGGCGGCACTGTCAGTTGTTTGGCGTTGACAGTACGGATGTAAATAATGAATTTTTATTATATTTTATTTAATGAATGAACCAATATGATAAATTAATATTAGCATTCTGCATTGAAGATCGTCAGTAGCTACTAAACAAAACAAGAATGAAGAAAATCAATTCAGAGACAGAGGAGAAAGTGGTACATAATCTTTTTGTCTTTGCCTATTTATATATAGATATGTTAAATATCGTTAACATATAAGAAGTTAAATGTCAGATTTATTTATAAATAATATAACTGAATAAATGTAAAAGCAGCTATTTTGAAATTACAGAAACAAAATTTTGTAATAATATTTGGTAGTTTATTTTAAAGTTCACACCATGAACATTAATTGATAAAACAGGGAATTTACACCTTTTTATTACTATTATATATTATCACCACAGCAAGATATCTAAATTATTATATATTCCCTTGCATTTTACATTTGAAATATTATTTTACTAAAATTACTAATAAATTTGCACAAATACAGTCAAATGCCGTAAAATAAATTTGTTCATATAGATTGCAAAATACAACAGGCTTGAGCAGTATTGGATTTACACTAGGGCCAGTCGGGGCTAGTGCCCAAGGTGGCAAATTTTGTAAGGCTGAAAAATTTGGAGAGTAAATTTTTTTTGCATGTAAACGACCTTTACATTGAGTTTCCATACGTGGAAATTGCATATGACATATTTATGACATTAGCTCTAGCAATCGCACAAGGGTGGTTTTTATATTTGAATAGATTTAAGAACTTCTTACGCTCTACAATAAGTGCAAATAAAGTCAATAGCTTAGCTATTTTATATATCGAATCAAACGCACTTTAACGATTAAATTGTGAAGATTTAACCGACCAATCTGCAGTTCAAGAATTAATGTAAGACAATTATGAGTGTAAAATTTATAAAAAAATATTTTTTCATGTTTCGAAAATAATATATAATAAATTTTCTGCAATAAATAATTTATTTAAATTTAAAAAAATATAGTTTAATCACTAGATCTCCAGCTTTAATGCTAATATTTTTAATAAAAACATCAATGCAGTAGCTGTTGCGTGATGATCGAATAAACAAACAACTACATTTCTATAATAGTTTGTACCAATAATAATCTGTTTAGTAGTCTTACTTCAGTTTAAATTATTTATAATAATATGTCACTATAAATGTAAATGGAAGACAGAGGATACACAACTTGGTGTTTGTTTTGTGTTTATAGACCAGTAGTACTAAAATTTTAATATTAATGTCATAATTTCGTGTATTATACAGTACTACTATACTATACTATTGATTAACATTGATAAAAATTTTCCTTCTATTTTATGGTTAATGTTTATGATAATTTCTGAAGGTATTGCTAACAATAAATTTGAACCATTTAATTCAATCTTTAAATGCTAAATTTTTAAAATTATGCCTCAAATGTTAATAAACATAAAACAAGCATAACATAATATCAAAAAACATAATGGCTTCATGAAGAAAATAGGTACAAAGGATGCCTTAAATTTTCTAACAAATGTAATGTATGAAAAGCTTGATAAAAGTACCCCAATTGCAGCTACATTTCTAGACTCGCGAAAGCATTTGATACTGTCAATCACAAGATATTATTAGAAAAATTATACTGTTATGGAATAAGAGGCAAAACTTATAAGGACATGACATCTTATTTGCAAGTCAGAAAACAGCGTGTTAAAGTAAATGAGGTTGTAAGTGAATATTGTGAAGTTCGAACAGTGTTCCACAAGGAAGAGTACTGGGGCCATTGTTATTCATTCTGTTTCTTAATGACTTACTGCCTGAAGACGTAATAATATCATTTGCGGATGACACAGCGGTTATATCTATAGGAGAAAGTTGGGCTGAAGTAGAGATCAAAATGAATAACTATCTTGAAGCTATAAGTAACTGGCTAGCTTTAAATAAACTATCTTTAAATTTGGACAAAATTGTTTACATGACATTCGGAAATTGCAACATAAGTTTTCTGGTAAACCTAAACATTTCATTCAACGGAAAAAACCTGAATAGGGTGGAATCATGTAAATATTTAGGAATCATCTTTGATAACAGAATGAAGTGGGATAAACATGTAGAATATATTCTTAGAAAAACAACGTATTTAGGATTTGTATTCTATAATCTCTCTAAGATTATGAAAACGGACACACTGATGAAGTTGTATTACGCATTTTTCCACAGCATGATCAACTATCGAATCATTGCCTGGGGGGAGCTTACTCCAACGCTAGAAAACGTCTGCAAAGCCACCAGAAAAAACTGTTAAAAATCGTAAACAAGAATAAAACAAATATACATAAAAATCCTTTAAATTTGGAGGAGCTTTTCTCACTTGAATCTTCAAAATATCACTACATTACTCTGAAAGAAAAATTCCTGAACTCAAGCAGTATTACGAGGAACAAGAGCTTTCGTCTCCCACATAGATTTAAAACAGTCAGTAAGAAACGCAGTTTTATAAGAGCAATAAATGTATACAACAGTCTTCCAAATGAACTAAAAGCGTTAAGTAATGTAAGTGCAATAAAAAATAAGTTAAAAAAGTGGATAATTAATAAAGATAATAACAGAATCAGATAGGCAATTGACAAAAAAGTCACCATTGTTATTGAAACTTCCTGAAAAATTATGTTTTATTTATTAATTTTTTCTATTATGTTCTTTTTTATTTTATGTATTTTTAGATATTTTTTTTTAGTTTTAGGTATTATGCCAAGACCACGAACAGGTAACTGCGATTACCTCTGTGGAGATTATGTAATAATGTCCTGATATTATTATGTATATCTATTGGTTAAATAAATAAATAAATAAATAAATAAACATTTCTTAAAAATGTACACAGAAATATATACGTTCGTATCAAATTTCAAGTTTCAACAGCTGTCGTTATGAGGAGTAAGATATGCCCTGTACATCATTACATATAATATATAGAGTAAACGTAACACATAACTCGTAATTACTAAATAAATACTTCTTCAGAAAATACCCCTATGACTAAAATATATAATTTCATATAGCAAGAATTAAGTTTCAAAGTAAATGATGAATCATTAATATAACACTTCACCAAAGACAAAGTAAATATGATTCTTAGCAATATGACGCATCATATATTGTTTGTTCTTCAACCCTGATGATATATTTTGAACTCGTACAAAGTAATCAGCCCAGGAACATATATATATATATATATATATATATATATATATATATATATACATATATATTTACTGAATATTTAAACCTGAAATATGAAAAAAATATTTTTAACGAAAAATTAATTGAAATTAAAAATACGATACTTTATCCTAAATATTGGTACTTATTGAAGATAAATCTGTAAATATTTGTTTACATAAACATTTTTTTTTAATTTAGGAAAATAATTCTAAGCATATTTGTGGTTTCTTCTAGTTCGTTTGAAAATTAAAACCACAATTAACAAATAAGGCTTCCTACAAGTCAAGTAAAACGGTCAAAACAGTCCTGCATTTTATTTCAAATTTATATTTTATTCAGACTTTAATGGCATTGACAACGAAGTCAGATTAAGGCTTTGAAATGTTTGGATTTTTTTTGGAATATTGGAATATACAGATTTTCTAAAGAGTGGTATTATTTCCAAATTAGGTCATAAAAAGAAAAAAAACTTAATATATAATTTAACTTTACCACATTTTCCGTCATGCAGGAGCAGTTTCGGTTACGAACCTGAAAACAAAAATACTTTATAGAGAATATATATATATATATATATATATATATATATATATATATATCTGAAATATAACACTAAAATCTAATAACGTTCAAAACAAAAACTATTGTTACAACAATCTGTTTGGCAATCTCAACCATAAGACACGTCATCAGTTGCGCTACACACAAATACAGAAATTTCGAAAAACACAGGTAACACAAACTAAATGAATGGTCAAGCCTAGAGGATTCGAGGAAACGCGTCATTAAATTGTGAGTCATACTGGGTAATAATGTTACTGGAGAAATTTTAAAAAAATTGTAACTAAATAAATTTATTTTATTAAAGACTGATATCTCTAAAATGCCCAAAACGCATGTTGTTGTTTATCAGCCAGCTTAATGCATTACATATAAGAAAAAGTCGAGTGCCGAAAATTGATGAAACTCCAAGATAAAAATTTAAAATACACAGCGATCTTTTTTTTTTAATTGAATTGACTGACGTTGTAATTCCGTGTGTTATAGATATTTTAGAACAATAAATATATGGCACAGAAAGTTTTGTTTCGTTTTGACATGGATACTTATTGTAGGGTATCTAAGTTGAAATAAAAATTCCGTTGCAACGGGACGCGCTCTCTGTTGAGTGACCTCACGACTACCTCTATCACGCAACATTGGAGGACATTCCAAGCGATGCAAGGTCTCGTTACAATTTTAGTAGTTAGATGCAAACTTGAGGATACAGTGAGGAGAAAGGTCTAACACCAAAAATGATAAAAATGATGGAATATAAAGTAGGGCTAGTAGGGGATAGGGAAAGTTATATGTGGCCCAAAATTACCAGGTGATGATGTCTTCTACATATTTTAAATATTTATTACAAAGATCGAAAACTTCGTCACATCACATGTAGACATAGATGTCTTTTAATCCCAGTTTGCAACGATATTATTATTATTATAGTTATTTCTACAGGGTCAAGAGTCGACTAAGTTGTTTACCTATATAGTAAAATAGAATTAATACTCAATGGACAAAGTTATTATAAGTTCGCTACTACAAATAAGATAAGATAAATAAAAAAATGTAGTTAACCTGAAACATAATTGACGAATGACAGTCCTACATATTTACATATTGATTTGAGAGTAATTGGTGTACTGTAAACAAAGTAGTAGACTTTTGTTTTAATTCAAATCTTAAAATCAGTATAATTCAGCATGATTTGCTAGTGATGACGCAGATAGAACTTTAAATAACTCTACAGGGTACCCATTTCTCAAGCAACAACTAGCAAAATTGAAAAAAGCTTGGAAAGCGGGTCGTATTAAAGATCTACCCCAAAGTAGTGCAAAAAGAAAATCCCCATACTACACTGAAAATTAGTGTACACTAATCAACTATTGTTAAAAATGGCAAGTGGCAACCGTACAAAGAGCTATTAGAAGATGACTTTGATCTGAGAATGGAATTTTGCGAAACCATTCTGGAACAATATATCAGATATCGGGATTTCATAAACAATACAAAGACAAGGACGAAATTGTTTCAGAAGGTTTGACTACCTAGATATATGCAAGAGCGATCGAATGGCAACCGAGATCTTCAGATTTTACGCCTTTAGACTTTCTTTATGGAACAAAATTCAACGAAGTATCTAAACTGATGATGAAGAGTCAGAACCGAAATTGTATAAATAACTCCTCATGTCCTCATAAACCTGACAGACCTGCTAGCTCTCTGATTACATCATTGCTGAAGGTTAAGGTTAAAAAATTGTATCACGATTATACAGTGAGGACGGGTGGGTTGGAACAAATTCAGGTGTTGTTTTTTTTGGAAAAACGCTCGGACACGTCGGTTTTGGACTGCGCTTTTGTGATGATAAACTCATTTATACAGGGTGGGCCAGAAACAAATTACGCCCATCAACTTCATTTTTTCAAATGGAAACATTTGTTTTTTATTTTATTTTTCATGTACAATGTCCTAAACCAAAAATTAACAGTTATTAAAAAAATACATTTTTTAAGTTAAATAAAACAACGGTAAAAATAACGTGTTTGTTGATTTGAACCTATTTATTTACGTCTGGTTTTTATGATTGTTGGTGGTATTTTTTTTAGTCGCATGAATGGAAACCCTTTTTTAATGCTAGAGTTTTTAACACTTGTTTATTTCCATACAAACAGTACTATAATTTTAAGCAAAATATGGCGAGTTTAACTGAAAAGCAGTGAATAGAAATTTTGACGATGGTTGGATATGGCGACAGAACTCGAACACACACTGAAGTTTGCGGCCTATTACACGATCAGTAGTTAGTAAAATAGTAATAAAAGTTTCTAGAATGTGGCCACGTAAGAGACAATTACAAAACCAAACATCTTCCAGAAGATACACCATTAAATGTTTTAGTCGATTTACAAGAAAAACCTCAGAAATCCACTAGACAAATAGCCGCAGAACAGTCAATAAGTAAACTTTCTGTTCTAAAATGGTTGCATAGAAATAAATGGCATAGTTCAGGAACTTACTGAAGATGACTTGGACCGGAGAGTAGAATTTTGCGAAATAATAATGGATAGATGCAATGCCAATCCGCACTTTTCAAGTAAGATAGTTTTTTTTGACGAGGCAACATTTTGTTTAAATGGTTCAATAAACAGGCAAAATTTTCGATATTGGGCATCAGAAAACCCACATTGGATTATGGAAAGTCATACACAGTTTTCCAAGAAAGTTAACGTATGGGCCGGAATTGAGGGTACTTCAATTGTGGGTCCTTTTTTATCGACAGAACATTTAACTCGGAAAAGTATTTAGACCTATTACAAAAAGACATAATACCCTGTTTAACAGAATTTTACCTGAATGGTGAAAACCCCAATATACTGGCAGACTCTGTATGATTCTATTGGCGAACAGTGTGAGATTACCTTGACAATATTTTCCAAATAGATGGATCGGAAGGAGATGTAATATCGAATGGCCAGCAAGGTCTCCAGATCTAAACCCGTCAGATTTTTATCTTTGGGGTTACGTAAAATCGAAAGTCTACTTCAATAAGCCGAAAAATATCGAGGAATTAAAGAATAGAATTAGAGCCGAAATACAACGAATCTTGCCACAAACGCTAAATGAAATGTTATGAGAATTTAAAAACCGACTTAGGTATTGTCAGGAAGTTAATGGTCAACAATTTGAATATTTAATTTGATATGTTGATTTTTTTTTAAATTTTGAAATAAATGTATTTTTTAATAACTTTTAATTTTCGGTATAGGACATTGTACGTGAAAAATACTTAGAATTCAATGCAGAATTAAAAAAAAACAAATGTTTCCATTTGAAAAAATGAAGTTGATGCTCGCAATTTATTTCTGGCGTATCCTGTATAAATGAGTTTATCATCTCAAAAACCGCAGTCCAAAAAAAAACAGACGTGTCCCAGCGTTTTTCCAAAAAACCAACACCTGAATTTTAAATGAATTAGTTCCAACCCACGCGTTCTTCCTGTATACTGCGTAAAAGTTAATCTTAATTAGATATTGCATTATATTTTACAACTAAACCTTACTTTGCTCTAATAATTACACTATTTCAAAAGACGACTACTTGAGATTTGTAGTAAGGTAGCGCGTGATCCCTGTTCGTTTTAAAGTTGAACATTTTGGAAATATTGAATTTATTACAAACATTTTCCTAATACTGTATATAAACTAAGGTTTACAAAGAATGAGTTAGCGTTATCAATTTGTGACCAAATAACATATTCATTTTAATCAACAAAATTCTCAACTTCATTTACCTAAAAAACAAAAAATAATACAATTTTAGTTATCGGGAATTGAAACGCGATCCTTAACTTTTACAAATATTTTCCAATAATATGCGATACCACAATATTAAATAAACTTAATGAAAATGGATGCAACTTGCAATATTTCTTCACACAAGTTAATATATAATAAAAAAACACCGAACCCCACTTTTCTTGTTTCGGAACAGTCAAGGGAAAAAGAAAATTATGCAAGACGACCGTGTCTGTTGCATACAGATCAAGACTTTACATTCACTTATTATGGAGAGGAACGCTCTCTGCCACGACTTCGATAAAAAGCTTCGCCAGGGTAAATTTAAAGTTTAAATTCGATCAGGTTGCTTCCTTTGAAGGCAATCTCCCCGACTATTGTTTGAACTTTGTGCGGCACAAATATAACACAAAAATTCCATTTGCCCGGAGACATAGTCGACTCGTTCCCGTTAGTATTGTGCAACATCAATAGCTCAAGCCTTTAGGGCTTCGATTCTGAAAACTGTCGATGAGTTTTGGAGATAGTGGGTAAACATTTCTACATCTGCAAACATATTGGAAAAAGTGTGTTTTTTTGATGATTGCCATTGTGTATTTTCTCTGTTTAATTAAGAGAACTTTTTAAATTATTTTATGATTTTGAACACAACAATAAAGTGTATTTCTCTGTAACTGCTAAGCAGTTTTTAGATAAAATACTCGATTTAAAATTTAGCGAAAATAATAAATGAACCTTGAGTTCAATTGTGATATTTTGGAAACTATCAGAAACAAATGTAGAATTTAAAAAATGAGATACTCAATTCTAATAGTTTGTTTATAACTAATAGGTATATAAAGAGGTAAAGTTTGTATATTTTTCTAGTAGGTGGTATTCTCTGGGAAGTAGTAAATCTAATTAAAAATTCCTAGAAAACTACATTTTAGTAATATAGACGATATTTCATTTTGATAAAAAGTTTGGTTTACCAAATAATTTTTCTAACTACAACCATTACTTGAACACTTGCTTTTATACCACTAAAAGGTTCCTTAAAGACCACCCTGAAATTTTGATAGTTCCATCTGATAAAGGTAATGGGACAACGGCAATCCTTAAAGACCATTATTTATCAAATGAACTCCTAAGTGATAATGAATATTACCAAATTATCAACAGAGATCCTACTTCTACCTATCAACAAAAAGCCGGACGTTTACTGTCCGAATTAAAGAATAGTAAACAAATTACAGAATCTATCGCTAAAGAATACAGTATTTATAACTCTATATGCCCTAGGTTTTATGCATTAATTAAAATTCATAAGCCAGTTTTAGCTGTAAGACTAATTGTGTCCTCGATGGATTCACCTAATTCCGGAATCGCTAGGTTATTGGTTGATATTCTTAATACTTCTTATGATAAGTCTAATTCATTTTATATAGAGGATTCCTTCAGGTTTGCCAATATATACAATGATTATCAATAACCTACTAACTACATCTTAGTTAGCCTAGATGTCAAATCCCTTTTTACCAATATTCCGCTCAGTCTAGCTAAAGAGAGAATTAACAAACATTGGAACAATATTTCACAACACACTAACACCAATAAAAACAAATTTCTTGAACTCGAACAATTCATTTTCGCATCCACTTTCTTTTCATTTAATAACGTTTATTATGAACAAATTTTTGGTTCCCCAATGGGATCCAAGTTTTCGCCCATAGTCTCCCAATATATCATCGATGACCTTATTGAGTACTGTCTCTCCAAAATCTCCTATAACATACTTTTTAAAAAAAAATACGTTGATGATATAATTTGCTAAATTCCTAGTGATGGGAAGACTGAATTACTAGATATTTTTAACAGTTATAAGCAATAATTACAATTTACAATAGAAGAGGAAGATAACTTATGTAGCGTTCCATTCCTTGATACTAAAATTATCAGAGACCAAGACATCGGTAATAGATAATAAATATTATGAACCCGGAGCTTAATTTTCTTTGGTAATGTAGTTGTGTGATGTATTTTAAATTTTACATCTGTATTTTTCTGCAAATAGTTAAGGTAAAAGTAGTAAGCTTATGCTCTTTATACAGCTTGAAATTTTGTAAATCGGTATATGGTAATGCAAATAGCATCTTATGTAAAACTATCACGAGTCGTCGTAAAAAGACATTTTTAATTAAAATTATACAAATGTCTCTAAACTGAGTCTATGCCATGTCAAGGTAAGGAGGTTTAATATCAACAAATGTACATAAAATCAAGTGTATGTTGCGTTATGCACCTTTTAACATTTCTATTATTCTGTCCAACGTAAGCAACTTCACCAACCAATAAATTAAATTTTATAAACACAGCTACGCATGTAATATATGGCAGCTTATATTCTACATAAATAAGTTATTCTACCATATAAGGAATGTTTGATGAACTGTTAAGAGATTTAAAAAACAGAATATTAATTTAGTGTTTATAAAATATTTATAGAGAATTTTTAAATCGTATACTTGAAAAAAGTAATGACGCATGAAAGAGCCAACTTTTATATAAAAGTAACTATATTGACTTTAGTGAAAAGTTATGAACAGAGTAGCGTTTTAGCATTTTTCAGATAATTAGATAGTTTATTAAAATTAATAAATAATTTCCTAACGCAAATATTGTCACTAATTAGAACAGTGTCTTTGACAAGCCATTGACCCTGGATATTTTGATTTAAAAAACTGTAAACTTTAACAATTTGTTAATTTAAAATGTTTGTATTTAGTCAAGAGTTGGAGCTTCAAAAACACTTCAAAGATTATCTGTTTGAATTCTAACGTAATGTTATAACAAATATTTACTCCTCCAAAGTAGCGTGTTGAGAAGACTGTCTAATAAAATGGCAGTTCTATTAATAGTATATCCACCTAAATAAATTTTATCCGTATGTTTTATTACAAGTTAACGAACAGGAAATAACCCTTTTGTATGAGCATGTGGGTAACATAATTATTTGAATTATAATTGGCTCAAAAATAATTATACAATAACGACGTGAGATATTAAATAAAATTCAGTATCTATAATGTTCTTGAAAATGGCTTTCCAACCAAATGAATGAATTTAGATATTGACTTTTACGGTGGTTGATTTTATTATTTTCCACTTTCCAATTACATCATAGTTCATTTGATAATATAATTTTTGGTTTTGTTGATATGATTTTTTTTTTAATTTATTTCAGGCAACGGTGAAGGGTTTTGATTTTTGGCATTTGATTTAATTTGCTAAGTTTGAAATAGGCATCTGAATTTATAACTCCAATATGTGTAGTTCTTTAGCAGGTATACGTTGCTATAATATGCATTACATTCATGTTTCATATACAGTATGGAACAGACAAATGGAATATATTCGACAACCAATAAAGGATGACTTGTAGGGAAAACGCTTGGACAAGTCGATTTGTATTTTTAAATGCGCATTATTTCAACAAAAAAATATATATAGGTTGTGTCGCTACATTTCACTTAATACTTAATTCCCATTTAGGTTTTGATATTGAGATAGTAAGCAAAAACCATTCCTGCGTTCATATTTACTGATTAAAAAACAGAGTTTTGTTTATTTTCGTCAAAACTCATAACCTTAGCATCTTCTTGCCTGCCTGCATGACAGTGGTGATCAGGGTCAGTGCTATTGTCGTTTGAATTTCGTGAACTGTACGTAATAATATCAGAAAAATGGTTCATTTAACAGACATGCACAAAATATCCATTCTACAAATGATTGGTTATGGAGATAACACACGGGCACAAATGGAGGTTTCTCGCTTATTTCACAAAAATTGTCTAAATTTGCCGCCTGTATCACAAGGAACAATTAGCAAAATAAAAAGGCAATTTCCCGAGCTTGGTCATATAAGACCGACAAAAAAAGTAACTGCCAATGCTGTAAGTGATAATACGAAATTTCATATAATGCTTGAGTTTCAAGAAAACCCACATAATTCTGGTCGAAAGCAGCCCCACTGTTGAAAGTTAGCCACACATCAATTTTTCGAGTGATAAAGGAAAGTAAATTGCATCCCCATAAAATGATGCCGCCTCAGGAGCTCATTGAAGGCGATTTCGATAGGAGAACATATTCCTGTGAACAAATGATGGTAAGGTTAGATAACAATGTGATCCAATTAGAAGATGTTTTGTTTTCTGATGAGAGAACATTTACACATCAAAATTGCCGCTATTGGTCAAATGAGAATCCCTCACTGGATGACAGAGAAACATACGCAATATCCTGAAAAAGTTAATGTTTGGACAGGAATTGTTGGAAATATCGTAGGTCCCTTTTTCATTGATGAAAAAGATAAATATTTAGAACTGCTCCAAAATAAAGTCGTGCCAACTTTGGCAAACTTATATCCTGATCCGGTAAACACACAAGTTCTGCCAATACAATATGGTTTCAGCAAGAAGGAGCACCGTCCCATTACGAAATCAATGTCCGGCAGTGCCTGAACGAAAGTTTTCCAAATCGGTAGATTGGGAGGCGCGGATCGATAGAATGGTCAGCATGATTTGACGCCATTGGACTACTTTTTGTGGGATATATCCAAAGTACTGTATACAAAACTAAACCCATCAACTTAGATGACTTAACAAGACGAATCACGCTTACGATTAGATCAGTCACGCCTGAGACGTTGAGTAATGTTAGAAGACATTTCTATACCAGATTAGCATGTTGCCAAGACGTTCGCGGCAAGCATTTTCAATATTTCCTACATTGACATTAATGGTTTCCACACGGTATACTGCTACTGAGTTATTTCAATTCTTTCACGAATTCCACTTAGCAGTGAAATGGTTTCATTGTAGGGTCTACATGTAAATGCCCGATTATTCAATTTTCACTTTCGAATTTCGCAACGACTGCAATGCATGATCACTCGTTAGAGTCTAATTTTTCGAATACCTTAAAAAGTTGGAAACTATTCTTCCTGTGTAGTTTCACAATACTTCGGTGGTTCTAAATGTATCACATTTTTTCACTCGTCATCCACATACTTGAACAGATATCCTTTGGAAACGCAGGGAAAAGAACGACACATCTGCCCTCATCAGGTATGTTAGTATTGGTCTCGTATCCATCAGCTCCGCTTCCGGTTTTCATTTAGGGGTAATAGCTGATTCCCCCGGTAGTACCGGTTAAATATTCACATTACTCTAGTCTCTCATAGCTACACATTCAACTTGGTCACGAAATTTTTTATTCCACTGAAAGTAAATAGTGTTTAGATTATGTCAAAATCGGTCAGCTGAATGAGTCTTTTATTTACCGGGACCATACAATAAGAAAACTACGTACTTGGGTAGATTGTTCCAACGTAAGAAGTTTTGTTCTTCTTGCGGATTGGAGGAGTGACAACACTAACGGTGGGCGAGGATAAACAATTTTTGGGTTCAGTTCAAAATTTTGGTGGTAAGACCTCAGATTTCCAGATTCTTCTAGGATCTTCAAGAGGTATCAAATGTAAATTGCTCAACACATTTGTTCTTTTAAAACAAAACTATAATGTATTCATTTTTTCGGAGATTTCTCAATGCCAACTTTTCCCTGCTTGTGATGTTGCTAGGTGTGCGGCTTTTTGCAGAATTCTATGTCTGCAACTTCTGCCAATTTTATATTATCAATACTATTCTTTATTACAACAACTTTAGTAAAGTTCGTGTCCTAGGCTAGCACAACAGTATTTTTAGACCTTTAGACCTTAACTGATGTTGTGTGGTGATAGAGAACAGGAGAGTATGTTTTGCAATTGTTTTAATGCGGTTAACGTCGAATCGGAGGTGACTCCTTACAACGAAATCTTACTGAATCTACAGCAAAGCACTAAGTCTTCTAAGAATAATTTTCAACTTTTTTTTAAGAAGAATTTCGAAACCAAACCGTTGAATATCTTCAAACCATAATTTTTGAAGGTAAAAGAACTAGTTGACAGGGACCGAAAACCCCCACACATTCTATACAATGTGAAAGAGAATAAGTTTAACTAGCTTTCGCCCAGTGGCCGAAATTCGACCAATTGTGTCAACATCTCTGGCAGGTTAAGTAACCTGAAAATTTTATCGTGACATTCTATCCTAGGATTTTATGGAGAACAGCAATTACACGGAACGGATCCAGATTCGGAACCTCTGTTGATAGTTTCCTCGAAAATCCTAGATGTCGGTCTTACATCTCGATTCTACAAATAAGTAACGAAATTCAAGTTTTTTCATATATAATTCCTAAGACTTTATTTGTGTTCAAATTGGTAATTCTTAATTTAATATGACAACAATTCAATCGCTAATGGACTACCCTACATATTTATTTATTCTAACCTCCCTGTATAGCTATAATTGCACTCAATTTTCTAACATTTATTAAGCTCCTCATTATAATAATTCCATCTCATTATATATTTCCACAACCCTGTATGCAACTGCACATGGACCACCCATAATATTTTTTAACATTTTTGAACCACCCGGTAAACCATTCTGTATCTGGCACTGCCTAAGACCCACCGTATTTACTTTTTTGTTTATGAAATTTGTAACTATCTTCTGTAACTATAATTCTACTCCGACCTATATTTCAATCATGATATATATGGAACTCTTCCTGGGGTACTCTATAAATTATTTTAATTTTCTAACATTTTTTATCATCATCCTGTATATCTATAATTCCTCTCACCCTATATTTCATCTTCCCTATATATACCTACTTATGGGTTACGAAATGTTGCATTTCCATTTCCACCACCCTGTATATGCATCTCTGTATAATATTTTTTGCATCACCCTGTATAACTGTAATTCTGCTGCACCTTCTATTCCAAGAACCCTGTAAATTCCACCGCTAATGGACTTCCCTAATTATTTCATTAGTTATAATTGCACTCTACTCTATATTTTAAACACCCTATATGCTTATGTGGCACCTACGAAAAAAATGATTTCTAACATATCTGGAATCGCCCTGTATAATTATAATATACAACGATTACTTTACCACTAAACACTAACAAAGCTTGCATGCGACTTCCAGAAGTACATGCTATAAGTATATAACGGCATTGGTCGCTCTATATATAATTACTCAATGTTTTGAGTCTGGCGGCGGCGGCACATTCAGTTGTTTGGCGTTGACATTATGGACGTAAATAATGAATTTTTATTATATTTTATTTAATGATTGAACCAATATTAAAAATTAATATTAGCATTCTGCACTGAAGGTCGTCAGTAGCTACTAAACAAAACAAAAATTAAGAAAATCGGTTGAGAGACAGTGGAGAAAATTGTACCTAATCGTTTTGTCTTTGCCTATGTATATATAGATAATTAACCTTTATAGACAAGGAATTGTTGTCAGATTTGTTGCGTCCATTTTTCCCCTCATGCCTCTGGGAGTGGTGAAAAGTACACTAAGTGCGCCAAGCGAAAACTTGGTGACAATTTCATCTAAATCAAACCTTTCAGGGCCTAACTTTATTTAGCTGCAATTATTCATTTGAAGCATAAAAACTTTTACCTATTCAATTGGCAGCTATAATAAAATCTCCAAAAATTACTTAAGTCATCGTTTCAACCTTTCGGGCTCTTGCAACCTTACGCCTAATTTTTCTGGCATACCAGCATTCTGTTTGTCTATTAAATTGATTTTATACATACCTTGCATATATCATCGCGACGGATATTTAATAATTTTATTCGTTTTAAATTTAAAATAAGGAAAGCTGGGGTTATTTACGGATTAATCTCTGAAGCTTTTTAACAACTCTTGTTATTAATCCATAGAGTCTTAGGAAGTATTATCAGAGAGAGCAAACATCTCATTTAAAGAAACAGCAAAGTGGCGTCGTATTTAAATCGAAAATCAATGAAGAAAATAATATCAATTGATTTCACGTACTTAATAACTCGACCGGATACTGTATTAAACAACCATACAAAAAAAGGTATCACAAACCCCCATTTCTGGTTACGAAAATCATTAATGGCATCACGTAGGAAAGAGATATTTCACGGAAAACTTGTTTGCAAATAAAAATAGACCCGCTTTGGCATTTTTCCTACAGAAAAAGCACAAGATTGATTGCCCATAGGACCATAGCAAGGGTTGAGATAAACAATCATGATAAATCCATTTCAAAAACTACATATCTCTTTTTTATGAAGTGTAGCTTTTGCAAATTCAGTGAGAGGGCATCTGTTTACAGTAACGACTTCAATCAATAAAATTCCGAGAAGTTTGGGAAACCTAATTATATATTCCTAAAAGAAAATCAAGTATTTCAGAACTACATAATAAAATATTTTAGCTACATTGTTCTTGACGAATTTTATTTTTTCCGTGTGTCGTCGTGAATTATATTTGTGCGAAATAAGCAAACAAACATTGATATAAAGTGAAATTGAATGAACAACGTAATAAGAGGGCTGCCTTTTATATTTCGGGATTGGACAACCCTAGTGTTGCAATCTGACAACTGACAGCTCTATCGTAAAATTTGACATTTTTGAGGTTATACGTACTCACAACGTTTTGACATACGAGCGCTATGTGTTGTTTACAGTAACTTATAGGATTCATCTCGGCCAAAAAATGAAATTAAATCGTGAATATTTTCGTGCGATTATTTTTTACAACTTTCGACGTGGATTAAGTCAGCAAGAGTGCATGGATGAACTTAATTTAATTTTTGGCGATGAAACTCCATCAAGGACCACTGTTTATCGATGGTATGGTGAATTCAATCGAGGTCGTAGTTCACTCCAAAACGAATTTCCGGAAGGTCGTCCAAAACAGTTGTTGTTCCGGAAACCATTGATGCTGTGCGCGAATTGATATTGCAAGATCTTCATGTGACCTATCGTGAGATTGAGTCAACCTTAAACTTTAGTGGGACCAGCATATATTCAATATTGCATAAACATTTGAATGTCAAAAAATTTGTTCGCGTTGGATTCCACACAATTTGTCAATCGTCCAAAAAAGGCTCGTGTCGATTGGTCGAAAGAAAAGCTCAAAAAATACGATAGCGGTGCTTCAAAACACGTTTATATGACATAGTGACAGGTGTTGAATCGTGGATTTACGCGTATGAGCCCGAAAGTAAACAGCAGTCGACTGTATGGGTGTTTCAAGATGAGCCCAATCCAACAAAAGTTGTTCGCGCACGAAGCACTTCCAAGCAAACGATCGCCTGTTTTTCGGAAAAACTGGACATGTCGCAACCGTACCACTAGAACAACGCAGAACACTCAATTCTGAGTGGTACACTACCATTTGTTTGCCAGTTATCTTCCAAGAAATGAGGAAAACCAACCGCCGAAGACGGATCACTGGTCACCACGACAATGCGAGCTCTCACACATCGGCTCAAACAACTGCATTTTTGACCACTCAAAACATCGATTTGATGAGTCATCCGCCGTATAGTCCTGACTTGTCACCAAATGACTTCCTTTTATTCCCGTACGTAAAAAACAAACTGAGAGGTCAACGTTTTTCGACACCTGAAGAAGCGGTTGCTGCGTTCAGAATGCATGTTTTGGAGATACCTGAATCAGAGTGGAAAAAGTGCTTCGAAAATTGGTTCAAACGCATGCAAAAGTGTATAGATCTTCATGGGGAATATTTTGAAAAACAAATAAAGCGATTTTTGATGATTAATATTTGTTTTTGTTCTCTAATCCCGAAATATAAAAGGCAGCCCTCGTATCACTCCTGAAATACAACTGTAAGATTTAAACAAAGAGTAAAAACATCTTTGATTTATTTCACTAATGTCGATACTAGTAACGCTGAAATCGTAGATATATCATAACTTATATAAAGCCCCTTCGAGCTTCATTATTTCAGTAAATCTATTATTTTTTCCTGTTCATTTTAAACTCCTACGAGCTTTTTACCTACACAATCAATAGAATAAAGGGACCGAAGCCCTTTACAATAAAGTGAAAGACAAGCATCAAATTTCAATGTGGATCATGTTACTCAATATATCCTGCCGAGAGGATAAACTACTTCATACATTTATTGCGGTTACAACACCAAGAATAATAATAATAGCGGCGTCAGTCTATTCAATTTATGGTTATACAGAACTGAACTGATAAAAACTAAAATCCACATAATTTGAAATGTGCAACTAATTTAATTAGTATTTTAGAGATGCCGATGTTGAGACCCCTGGTGTGCGCTTAATGTAATAATATGCAAAAGCAGAGTCGAATTCGCGTTAACGATAATAATAATTGGTAGTGAAACTATGTTTGGAGGAATTTACTAACAATATTACTTCTCGAATTAGAAACGTGTCGAATTACGGTACAGTTGTAATTCTAATTCATCACCTCGTTTGTGCATGAAAGGAATGTGATATTGAATTTATTACAGTATTCTAAATATACAGATAAATCGTCGCCAATACCAACAATGCATAAACCATGCCATAACATGATTATAAATAAATCGCTTTTAAAAAAATTTACCAACTTCAATGCACAGTAACAATAAAGACACTAAAAATTAAAAAATGATTTAATTGGATATTTAAAACGAAAGATATAATATGTTCTATAAAACTGTGAAGTTGATGCCAAGCCTAAGAAATGTAAACAGCTTTAAAAATTAAGCAATTTCGCAGATTTCTGAAAATTGCCGTGGCAGTAAACGTATTAATTCCAACGTATTAGTGCCAGAACTGTAGGCACTGAAAGTTTTAATTCAACAATTTAATTCTTTTCTATATACATCGTACGCATATACAGTAATGGGCAAATGTGTGGAACCAAGTAAATATCTCTGGAATTATTAGAGATATCGAAATGAAATTTGGAAGGTGGATACTGCAGTAGATTGCCTACTTGTTTCCTTTTTTTACAATTATGAACTTCCTGTTTTACCGTAAGTAATGTCAATTTTAAAATTTGCAATGAAACACCCTGTATAGTATTTTAGTTTCTGATGAAACATTTTATTGCGAATACAAAAATATCGGGTTTGATATTGTTTACTTCAATACCTACCGAGAGATTAACAGAAAAGTAACTAAGGATAGGAAAAATTCGATGGTAGCTAAACTCGGTTCAGATTTCATTTACGCCCGATATAAACAAACCGCTCGGTAAGGAATTGTATTTCTATTGGCCAATAGGTGGCATTTTACCGTCACAGCCAACAGCACATCTTGTTCCATAGTCGAATGTTTAAATCAGGCGCAAATTAAATCTGAATCAAGTTAAGTAGTCCATGAAATTCATTGCAGGAGTGACAGTAGTTGTCAAAATAAGTTATTATTTGTATTGTTTTAATTTGATCGTAAAATGGCCCAATTCAGTGAAAGAAAAAGAATAGAAATATTAATGATGATTGGGTATGGGGAGAGGAAAAGGACGCATCAAGAAGTTTGTGACCTTTTTAACATTGTTCATCCGAATACACAAATATCCCGTTCAGTAGTGACGAAAACTTTGCGAAGGTACGACACAAGTGGAACAGTTAGCAATTTACCAAAAAGTGAACTGTTAAAAAGTACAAGTAATGAAGGTGTAGCTCAAAATGTTGCTATATCTTTGGAAGAAAATCCTCACTTATCCACTACCGACCTCGCCAATATGCATGGAATTAGCCGTCGGTCAGTAGGAAGGATATTAAGGTGAGAAAACGATCGTCCATACAAAATTCGCCTCGTTCAAGAACTCTCCGAAGACGATTTCGACAAACATTTGCAATTTTGTCAGACGAGGCTACATTTTGTTTAAATGGTACGGTTAATCGACATAACTGCTGCTCCTGGTCGCAAAGTAATCCTAATTGGGTACAAGAGGCTCATACACAACATCCCCAAAAATTGAACGTTTGGGTCGACATTTATGACAAAAGAATCGTGGGACCCTTCTTCCTACAAGAAACTTTAAACGGAGACAGGTATTTACAGTTCGAGATCATTTAGATAGGACATTTCATCATAGATGGATTGGAAGAAGGGGTACTTATGAATGGCCTGCACGAAATCCCGACCTTAATCCACTAGGCTATTTTCTGTAAGGTTACTTAAAGTCTAAGGTGTATGTTGATAGACCAAATAATTTGTAAGAATTAGCTGCAAGAATAACTCAAGAATTACACCAGAAGTAATAGCTAATGTTACTAGAGAATTTAAAAACCGACTTGCTTATTGTCAAGAAGTAAACGGTACTCAGTTTGAACATCTAATACATTAAGTTTAGTTAAGTTAAGTTTCAATGTTTTGAAAATCACTTAGATTTAGTTAATAATTATGATTATGTATTTCTTTAATGGATATTAGATTTTTCCTTTCCTTTATTACTTTTCTGTTAATATCTCGGTAGGTATTGAAGTAAACAATATCAAACCCGATATTTTTGTATTCGCAATAAAATGTTTCATCAGGAACTAAAAAACTATACAGGGTGTTTCATTGTAAATTTTAAAATCGACATTACTTCCGGTAAAACAGGAAGTTCAAAATTGTAAAAAGAAATTGAAAACAAATAGGCATCTACTGCAGTATCCACCTTCCAAATTTCATTTTGATATCTCTAATAATTACAGAGACATTTGCTTGGTTCCACACATTTGCCCATCATTGTATGTACGTACTATAGTGATAGTATAATTATTTTACTAAACATATTTTCGGCTCCTTAATAACTAATATCAAGCTCATTTTGTATACCTGTTAAATATAGATTTACATGAAAATTTTTCAATTTTGCGAAGACGGTACTTTTGGTGTCAACGACTCCCAGGCTAATAAAAATATCAGTGACAACACAAGTCAAGCTCTAAATTGCTACTTAGTCCTATTATACACAGGAGTAAACACCCCGTGGAAATCAAACCATTAAAGTAAATTAATTAACTAAAGCAATAATAATAATTAATTTAATTAAACAAAATTTTGGGTTATTAACTCAACGGGCAAAAAAATGTATAATTCTGTCATGTTGGGGCTCTTGGTGTTACCTGGTCCCGGTGTATTAATGTGATACATGCAACATAAAAAATAAATTAAAAAAAAACTACCCGAGTTCAACCAAAAAACTAAAAAGTTAAAAATAAAACATTAAAAATCTATTAACCGACTACCAAGTAGAACTAAAATGTTAATCACCTACCAATTTAGTACATTTTTGAAGTCGGTGCCAATCAAATTTGATGAAATTGTGAGTCTATTCTGACTTCTTGTCAATGGCTTTATATTTATTGATGTAGATTGCAAAATGAAAATAAATCAAATTTTCATTTTGCAATTTACATCAATAAATATAAAGCCATTGACTACGAAGTCAGAATAGACTTTGAAACGTTTGGTTTTCCTTCAAACGACGTGGTTTTATTTCGATTGTGGTGTCATTGCCCAAAAAAACATCAAGAATATGCCACAAACAACGTTTAGAAGACAGTATGTAAGTAGAAATTAATTGCATGGTATGGCTAGCCCGCAGCCCAGATTTAAACATAACTGAAAATTACAAGAAGAATGTAACCAATACCTTATTAGACGCTAGGCAGACATTGGATATAATGTGGGGAATTGTATTCTAAATAAAATACAGATGGTGTTTATGTCTGAGTCGTAACAGAAACTTTATTCGAGCTACACGGGGAAATACAAACTTTTGATATTCTTTTATTTTTGCAATGTAATTTGCATTATTTCGTTTTATTTCGATATTAACTTCGCAGGATATTACATATCTTTGTGACATTCTTTGTAATTGACACAAATCTTAGGAGAATAAACTAATTGTCAGTCATTTGTTACTATTCAAGTGTTAATCCTAAGGTGTAATTTAGTTCTTAAGTTAAATATAACAGCAAATCAACATGTAACGTTTAAGGTAATTTTTAATTAAAATATAAAATAAATCAACTTTACCTATTCAATATTCCGGTAATATACAGGCTGAGTTTTTTTGATGATCAGTATGGGGATCTCGGAAACTAGCGTACATAGATCAATGGTTAAATTGGGAAAGATTTGCAGTTTTACTTTCCCAATTTAATGACACTTTCGAATTTTTGTAAAAAGTCATGGTTTACTAGATATTTTGAAAAAACGAAATTCTGTCGATTTAGTCAAATCCCTCTAGCTCCTTTGTTTTTGATTTTATAAAAAAGTGTAAATATCAAAATTGAAGGGAATAGTATCCTCTTTTGCGTGACAGCTCTCGTTTTAGAGATATGACACAAACTTACCTTTTTTTTGAATGGAAACCATAGTTAGCTATGACCTCAAAAAATCGAACATTTTTAGAGCTTTTCAACGATATAATACTCGATATAGTTATTCATAAAAATAACAACGGAGTTATGGATGCTTTTCTGTCTTATTTTCACTTTTAACGTAGTTAGCCATGAAATAGATTGATTTATTAATAATAGAAATAGAAATAGAAATAGAAATCTATAACTACCAAATCGGGAGATCCGTCTGGCCATTCGCTTGAGCCATTTCTTCCTATCGAAGAGTTTGGATAGATATTATCTAAGTGTTGTCTTACTAATAACGAGTTATGCGAAGGTGCTCCATCATGTTGGAAACACTGAATTTCTAAACGAGTTCTCAAATTTAAATTATGTAACATGTCTTGAAAAGTGTATTGCAAGAAATGCAAGTGTCGCTCCCCAGTAAGTGACTCGTCATAGATAAAAAGCCCCAGAATAGTAGACCCTATGATGCCACACCAAACATTAAAACCAAATTTTATCTGGAATCGTCTTTGTTCTACATGGAAAGGGTTTTCATTAGCCCAGATATGCTAATTATGCCTATTGAACATACCGCAGTTAGTAAATCTACTTTCATCTGACCATAACACCTTTAATGGAAACTGTGGATTGTCAAGGCACATGTCTCTAAACCATATACAAAACCAAATACGTCGATGTTCGTCACCAGCATGCAAAGTTTGAGAAACTGAAAGTTTGTACGGGTGGAACTTGTGCGCTTTTAGTACCTTAACTACAGTTCGTTGAGATGTGCCAGCTTCTGCCGCAATCTCACGAGTTGATGTAGATGGATTTTGATTTAGCATTGCCAAAACATTTATTAGTGCTGCTTCGTTAATTTAATTAAGTTCCTTTGGTGGTTTATTAAAAGATCCATATCTGTGTAAACTATCGTAAAGCCTCTTAAATGTACATAGAGCAGGTTGACGATGATTAAAATATCTATGAAAAAAAGTATTCCCCAGCTGCACGAACTGAATTTTTACGGCATATGATATAACCTTCCACCATATACAGTTTTTCCTCGTTAGAATATTCCATTTTATCACGAAAACTTGTCAATATCGACTGTCAGTTTAGCACTACTAATCTCAAATGAGGAAATGTCAAAGTGAAAACAATCTTTTTCATGGCTACCTACATTAAAAGTGAAAATAAGAGAGAAAAGCATCGATAACTCCGTTATTTTTATGAATAACTATATCGAGTATTATATCGTTGAAAGGCTCTTAAATTTATCCTATTTTTTGATTTCATAGCCAACTATTGTTTCCATTCAAAAAAAGATAAGTTTGTGTCATATCTCGAAAACGAGAGCTGTCACGCAAACATGACAATCATATTCGGGATACAATTCCCTTCAATTTTGGTATTTACACTTTTTTTATAAAATCAAAAGCAAAGGAGCTAGAGGGATTTGACTAAATCGACAGAATTTCGTTTTTTCAAAATATCTAGTAAGCCATGACTTTTTACAAAAATCCGAAAGTGTCATTAAATTGGGCCAGTAAAACTGCAAATCTTTCCCAATTTAACCATTGCTCTATCTCCGCTAGTTTCCGAGATCCCCATACTGATCATCAACAAAAACTCACCCTGTATAACGATCACTTTATTTATAACCGATTAGAGTAGATATTTTTGAAATTTTAAATCATCTCCACACTATTCTTCAAAATAACTGTTGTAATACAAACAAAACCCAGTTCTTTACATTAATATTATTGTATAATTAGCAATTCATATCATACTTTCTTTCTACACCAGCGCCATTCTGGTCACTTCTTGAACTTATTTAATTCTTTCAGCTGGCCATATTTTCAGTTTAACTCCACATGTTTGCCATCCTTGTCTCTCCCATCCATAAAATTGGCAACATTGTCCCACTTTCTGGTGTCCTGACTTGTGACGTATGCCAAGTTTCTAATTTTAAATATCGTATGGATCGGAACGAAGTCTAAAAATTTATTTTGTGCTTTTCACTATCATAATCATCTATGTTAAGTGAAAGTGTGGTCCTCCGTTATAAAAAGCTTTCACTGCAAAAAGATATAACAATTGCCAATACCCAATTAATAAAAACCAATTTTATCAATTCACTTGCATTTCATTCATAAGAACATTCAAGTTCCAAAGAACAAAAAATCTCCCATTAATAATAATCTATTCTCTAGTTCACTACAGAAAAATCCAGCCAAACATTTTATAGCAGGAGATCTATTCTCAATAGATAAGTAAACACAAATTCCTGTGAGATTAGCTAAAAGATAACTAATAAAATTAAATTGATTACGAACGATATGTCGTAAATAAATTTCCGTCTGCCAGCATGTCGGATTTAAAGCTACAGATCGGATATATTATTCGGAAACTTTGGAAATAAATCCAATTAAAATGAGTAAGCATTAATTTTGCGTGAAGTAAATTAGGGGAAGAATTTGAATACTATATGTCTTCGAGCGGCATCCCGGAAATTCGTGAAATTCCGTTACGTGGGGGAGCTTAACAATAGCGAAGGGAAATTGTCGAATCGAAGAGTGGAAGTAAAAATCGGAAAAGATAAATTTTGCTACTCAACAAGAAAACAAAAAGATGAAAATACCAGGCAACTACAAAGTAATTATAAAAATACTAAAGTTTCGAAAAAATCCCCGAGACTGCAACAAGAATGCATCCAAAATTAGTTTCGTTGTTTTTAATACATTATAACAGTTATTTGAACATATTGAACAATGTGTTGCTTGTTAAATATGTAAATTTCGAATACAGGATTGGCAGTTTGCTAGCTAATCTTTATAATAAACAGCTATAAACCGTATATTAATTCATATACAATTATTAACTTATAAATATTGGAAGATCAACTCCTGAAGGACGCCGAAGAAAAGTTTCAAGAAATCAGAAGACACACACAAGTGGAGGACCATATGCCGATTTTCGCTTTGATCCAAAATAACTGTAATGCATACTGAGAACCTTAATAAACCTACAAGGAAGTAGTTGCCGAAGGATACAACCAACAAGAAAATAGTGGTCAGGAATCAATGCTCTCTAATGGTACAAGCAGATGCCAGTACAAAATATCATCAGTTCAGTGGAGTCAGCAATAAGCAGCAAAGAGACACCGCAACTAGAGGAGTGGAAAGTCAGAACTGCAGAATTGGAAAGGAGGATCATAGAAACACTTAAGGGCGACAAACCCATCATCATCCTACCAGCTGACAAAGGAAAAGTCATCATCCCACCATCCTGATGGACAGAACAGAATACATCAGGAAATTCGATGACGTACTCTCGAAAGGGAAATACAAGCCATTGCCAACTGATCCAACCGCCAAAATAGATCGGAAAACTTACAACACTCTAACAGATCATGGTGAATACATCCCATCCGAGACAAGTAGAAAATTGACGCCACATCACAGAAAAGCACCACAGCTTTATGGGCTACCCAATATACACAAGCCTGGCGTACCTCTCAGACCAATTACACAGGCACATAACTCACCAACAGCAGATTTATCAAAATTCCTCCTACCAATCATCCAACCTTTGGAGGAGAAAACATCATCATACGTCAAGGATTCAAAGCATTTTGTTCAACTCATCGAATCCATGGAACTTGGGCCAGAACATCGCTTAGTATGTTCCATTAGACGATCTCTCCAGATAGTGAGAAAAAAACTTACTGATGAATAGGACGGACCTGAAAATAGATTCAATCATGGACTTACTACAATGTTGCCTGAAAAACTGCTACATTCAGGAGCGGTTGTTTATGAAAAAAGATGTATGCTTCTCGATATCGCCAACTGAAGTGGTACGAGAAGAAACCAAAACTCTGTTAAGGTATGTCGACGTCAGGTTCATTATTTGGCAATACGGACAGAGAGAACTATAGGCATTTCTAGAGCATCTAAACCAATCACAACCATCCACCAGATTCTTTATGGAGAGGGAAGAGAGTGGCTGTATACCATTCCTTGATGTGAAGTGTCAAAGGACTAGGACAGGAATCAGAACAACAGTCTACAGGACGACTACACATACAGGATTACACCTTCACTACAACTGTAACTTACGAGGGCTGCCTTTTATATTTCGGGATTAGAGAACAAAAACAAATATTAATCATCGAAAATCGCTTTATTGTTTTTCAAAATATTCCCCATGAAGATCTATACACTTTTGCATGCGTTTGAACCAATTGTCGAAGCACTTTTTCCACTCTGATTGAGGTATCTCCAAAACATGCAGCTTCTTCACGTGTCGAAAAACGTTGACCTCTCAGTTTGTTTTTTACGTACGGGAATAAAAAGAAGTCATTTGGTGACAAGTCAGAACTATACGGCGGATGACTCATCAAATCGATGTTTTGAGTGGTCAAAAATGCAGTTGTTTGAGCCGATGTGTGAGAGCTCGCATCATCGTGGTGAAGAGTGATTCGTCTTCGGGGGTTGGTTTTCCTCAATTCTTGGAAAACAACTGGCAAACAAATAGTTGTGTACCACTCAGAATTGACTGTTCTGCGTTGTTCTAGTGGTACGGTTGCGACATGTCCAGTTTTTCCGAAAAAACAGGCGATCATTTGCTTGGAAGTGCTTCGTGCCCGAACAACTTTTGTTGGATTCGGCTCATCTTGAAACACCCATACAGTCGAGTGCTGTTTACTTTCGGGCTCATACGCGTAAATCCACATGTCACTATGTCATAAACGTGTTTTGAAGCACCGCGATCGTATTTTTTAAGCTTTTCTTTCGACCAATCGACACGAGCCTTTTTTTGAACGGTTGACAAATTGTGTGGGATCCAATGCGAGCAAATTTTTTAACGTTCACATGTTTAAGCAATATTGAATGTATGCTGGTCCCACTAATGTGTAAGGTTGACTCAATCTCACGATAGGTCACATGACGATCTTGCAATATCAGTTCGCGCACAGCATCAATGGTTTCCGGAACAACAACTGTTTTTGGACGACCTTCACGAAAATCGTCTTGGAGTGAACTACGACCTCGATTGAATTCACCATACCATCGATAAACAGTGGTCATTGATGGAGTTTCATCGTCAAAAATTAAATTAAATTCATCCATGCACTTGCTGACTTAATCGACGTCGATAATTGTAAAAAATAATCGCACGAAAATGTTCACGATTTAATTCCATTTTTTGGCCGAGATGAATCCTGTAAGTTACTGTAAACAACACATAGAGCTCGTATGTCAAAACGTTCTGAGTACGTATAACCTCAAAAATGTCAAACTTTACGTTAGAGCTGTCAGTTGTCAGATTGCAACACTAGGGTTGTCCAATCCCGAAAGATAAAAGGCAGTATCAACTACGAAAACTGGCATCATCAAAACACTAGCCCACATAGCCAAAAATATCTGCAGCACACCACAAGCCCTCAATAAAGAACAAATGAAAGTTAGAGAAGACCTTCTGACGAATGGATACCCGGAAACCATAATTAACAAGACATGACAGGTTGAGAGCATAAATTCGACGGATAATCTAAATTTCCCAACATTCAGCTGTTGACGATAACAGATCCAAAGCTATTGAAATGTTGTGAGATCAACCATTTCAAGACGATCGAAATCCAAGGAAACTTCGCAGAACAACTTACATTGTCTACTAGCTTCAGACTAACATTGGAAGATAATCTGATCTCAGGAGATGACGTAATGCTCTACAATCTCGAAAGAATTTAGTATAACCCGACCTTTGTTCTAAACTCAAAGCGCATCAACGCATACAAACTATTGTTTCTTTCAAAAACTTCGCGCAGCAAAATCTCGGAATTTGAAGATTGAAAAAAATCTTTGATCATTTATCAACGGGGGTTGACCCCTTTGATAAATGAAAATAAGAGAATATTGTTCACTAAAAATCTGCGTTGTCTGCTTTGGTTACATAAAGTCTATTAGGCTAAGCGCAAATTGAGCATTTAGAGACCTTCAAACATCCAGTACTTTGTTATTTAACTAATCATCAAATTTAAAATCCTTCATTAACTTACCTATATGTATTTTCTTCTTCTAACTTTTTAATATTAGTTGTTATGGCAATAGAAATCCTTATCACCATTTTTAGCTATTGCTTTCAAAAACCGATTTTATACAAACGGAGATAAAATAAGAACTATGTACTTAGATAAATGTTGGTCTGTTATCCAGCATGCAAAAAAAGAAAATCATTTATTGACCGCGCACTGTATAGCAAGTAACATACAATTCAGGTTCACATAATTTTTTCTGTAAAATTCGTTGCATTTTATTAAATCGAATAATGATTTCATATTTTGACAATGTTTCCTTTGCCATAAATAAATAACATATTGGTGTTCAGGAGTGCGGTTACTGGTTGCTGATATACACTGGTGTTCAAAAACGCTGGCCCATTGTTTCTTAAAAAACTAGCCTCTGAACATGCGACGTTGTTATCGTCTTGAAGAAATGTTAAGCCATTTCTTTACTGAACAATTCGCCAGCAAATTCCATTCTTGTAATCTAGATCCGTGAGTTTAATTGTTAATAGTTGATGGAATAACAGAAAAACAAAAAAAAACGGAAATGATACAGAATTAAAGAACACTATGGTTATGAGAATAGTATCAAATCAGCATCCTCGCCTATTGATGGAACGTGGCGGAATCCGTCCATCGTGCAGCTTCGATAGCAATAACAATATGAGATCAGGGCAAGGAATCATCTCTAACGCGTATTTCAGAACCAGTGAATCGACTGGTAAATAATCTTAGTATTTCAGCAGAATAGTTTTGCACGATACTGACAGGTAGGGGATAATCAGTTATGCAGTTAAGCCATTAAGCTTGAAACTGTTCCGATTAAACGTCTGTTTGTTCGCAACGCAACCTTTACGCCGACAGCAAATATCGAAACGGCGACGAACACGGTCTCCATCATTCGAATAGTTTCAGCATTAGTCAGCAACACCATCAACAGCAACAATCTCAGTTCGGTACGTCGCACAGCACGCCCACAGCCTCACCGCAACATCTCAATTATTAGACGATAGTAAAAGATCTCCTGTGAGTCTTCAGCAGATCGAAACTCAAACTCCTCAAAGAAAGTCGACCGTAATACACGGCCCGATACCCGCCCCACCCGCGGACGACATGGAACCGCAGAATATCTCGTTCATAGATAAAGCAGATAAAATTAGGGAAGGTAATTCAAATGGGTGTTCCGCAAGGTTCAATCGTAAGACCACTTGTTTTTTTAAGGTCTCAGTCGTTTGAACATCACTTCGGGCAGCAGAACGTATATGATATCGTCTACCACTCGACCGGTTATTACTCGAAATTCCTTCCAACCGTCTTCCTCACTGCCTCATCCTCAGGTTGCTGCGCCAGTTGAGCAGACGCCATTGGCGAAAGTCAGCAGCCTAGACAACGACCTGACCACTCAGAAAGGTTTTTAGATCAGTTTCGATAGCGATCAGCCGAAAAGGCCCAAATAGAGAATAGAGCATATACATCAAAAGTTTACAGTTGGGGCTAAAATGCTATTTGTTAGAGGATACGGAATAGACTTCTTGCATTTCTGTCAGTATAACGCCATGTTCCTTTTCAATTTCTGCTTCACTCAATTTGGCATTCACAACAATATCTCCCTTAAAGACCATATATTCCATAAAGTGTGCTACACCATTGTTATAGGAATTTTCATTGCGACTACCAGCATCTATCCAAATCCCCACAGTTGAAGTTGTGAGCCCCAATCTTTACTTTGGTTGGAGGTATATTGAGAAGAGTTTATTTACTGACCTGTAGTGCTGAAACATTTTTGAAACTTTTGCAAACCTTCAAAACTTTATTGGCCGTTGGTACTTTTGCCAAAGTTGCAAGCAACTATTACGTCACTTTCTCACAGTTTTACACAACCAAAACTACTGATACATGATATTTAATACTGAAAAAGCATAGACAAAATCTGCAATAAATCTTGATATCAATCTACAAAAACTACCGCTGTTATCCCCAGCACAAATCTCCATCGCTAATAGCATTGAACTCCTTAATATGCAGTGAAATATGTTTAAGTCCTGATAAGGGGGGAAAACGACCCAATAGTAATGGCATTTGCTATTTGAACACCGGAACAAAACATTTAACCGAGAGCGGTAAATAACGTCGTTATATCGTAAGTCAATTTGCTAACGTTTGGCATTACAATGCAGACAAGCTCAGATACATAAATCAGAACGGCTGCACTGAAAGATAAAGCGGTCTCGACGGTATATTGAATCATTAAGTTTCAGAGAATTTATATATGTGTAGAATAATATCTCTTCTAGATAGATGACACATTATGGTCTAGCTGAAAAATCAGTTTGTATTTGAAAATTATGATGTTGGCACCGGGTTAAAACGAAAATGACATCGTAAACTACCAGACGCTCCCAAATAAAATTCATAATGAGGCAATTCAAAATGATACATGCGTGTATATAGAACTATATAGTGTACAAAACTAATTCTCTACAAGAGTGGGGGAATTTTTGAATAACGATATTCGGACAGCTTGAAATCTTATTTTGATATAATTTAATACAAAAGGTGAGTTTACATACAGTGTGGAACAGCCAAATGGAATATATTCAAAAACGAATAAAGAAGGGCCTGTTGGGAAAAACGCTTAGACACGTTGATTTGTATAAATGCGCCTTTTTTCAACAAAAAAAATTATATATAGGGTGTGTCATGTGGCCAAAACAAACTTTCTAGTTTAAATGCATTTATTTTTGCGTTCTCCAGAAAATTCTATTCATGTACAATGTCCTATCCCTATCTTTAACTGTGTCGGAAATATTAAGTGTTTTCAGATTTATTACAAAAATTAACATTAATAAAAGAAAATTATTTTATTTATAACCAAAAACCATTAATGTCAATGTAGGAAATGTTCAAAATGCTCGCGCGAACATCTTGCCAACATGATAATCTGGTATAAAAATGTCTTCTTCAGGCATAACTAATCAGAAGATCGTGCTGACCATTCTATCGATTCGCGCCTCCCAATCCACCAATTTGGAAAAATTTGGTTCCTGAGTCGGCATCCCTTTATAGGGATGCATTTTACGAGGGTGAATAAAATATGAACCAGACTTTTCTGTTTCTCGCCCTGTAGGTAATTCGAGTGGCGTGACGTCTCGATATATGTTAGGTAGGGATGTTAAGAAGAGGGGAGTTCGTCGGTTTGGCGAAGCGTAGTCCATGCGCTGTTAGTAGCATCATGTCAGAGCAAGAAGTGCATATGTCTGTTGCGCAACGTGTTGTTATCAAATTTTTGGCGCGGGAGGGCGTTAGACCATCTGAAATTTTGCGTCGACTATCTGCACAGTTCGGCAATGAAACACTTTCAAGGACCCAAGTGTACGACTGGCACAGAAAGTTTTCAGATGGCCGACAGACCCGTCTTTCTGCAAGGAAAATTCTTGCAACAGTTTTTTGGGATTCGAAAGCGTACTGCTGATCGATTTTCTGCACGAACGCCATACAATTAATGCTAAGTATTACTGCGAACTACTCCAACAAGTGAAACTTGCCTATCGGCAAAAGAGGCGGGATATGTCTATCCGAAGTGTGATTCTGTTGCATGACAACGCTCGGCCACATACAACTGCATTGACTCAAGGAAAATTGAACAAAATGCATTGGGAACCCCTTGAACACCCGCCTTACAGTCCTGATTTGTCGCCATGTGACTACCACATGTTTGGGCCACTTAGAGAACTGGGAAGCCACCACTTTGAGGACAACGAAGGTGTGGAAACGTTTGTGTGCAATTGGTTATCGACACGACCAGTTTCATTCTTTGAGAAAGGTATTAAAAAACTTCCGATTCGGTGGGAAAAATGTATACATAAGAGAGGAGACTACGTAGAAAAATAATATTTATTAAAATTTGTATTGATCGTACCAATAAAATTTTTAAAACAAAAGTCCGGTTCATATTTGATTCACCCTCGTACTTTCCTCTAAAACTCGCAAAATTGATGTGTGGCTAACGTTGAACAGTGGGACTGCTTTTCGACCATAAGTATAATATCCAATTTCGTATTATCAGTTAAAGCATTGGCTGCTAGTTTTTTATCTGTTTTACAGGACCAAGCTCGCAAAAGTGCTTTTCTATTTTGCTAACTGTTCCTTGGGATACAGGCGGCAAATTTGGCAAATTTTCGTGAAATAAGCGAGAAACTTCTATTTATGTCCGTTTGTTATCTGCGTAACCAATCATTTGTGGAATGGTTATTTTGTGCATTTCTGTTAAATGATCCATTTTTCTGATGTTATTAGGTACAGTTAACGAAACTCAAACGATAATAGCACTGACACTGATCACCACTGTCATGCAGGCGAAAATAAACAAAACTGTTTTTTTTTTCAAATCAGTAAAAAGGAATGCATGAATGGTTTTTGATTATTATCTCAATATCAATAGCTAAATGGAAGTTAATTTTTGAGTATAATGTAGAGAATTTTTTAAATAAAATAAAGTAAAATGTGATTCAATTTGAACCTGTATAGCTTATCTAGCACTATCTTAAGAACATTAAAAGTCGGGAAAATGTTTTTTGAAAAATGTACTATTTCTCGGAAACAAAAAGTAAAATTTTGCGAAGAATTAAATATAATATTGGGCAAATGGGCGTCACTATTTTTTTACATGGAAATAGTGGTGTAAATCTTCATATCTCTACAATAAATAAAAACGGGTTTTATCATTTCAGGAAAATTCAGTTATCAGATGGAGGCAAGAGGATATTTTTAAGAAAAACTCACTACTTCTCGGGAACCACAATTACTACATGTAAGAGAATTATGCTATTAATTGTTTAAATTAATAGAGATGTGATGTGAGATTGCGATAATCCTATTAATCAATGAAGATTCAGTAGTTTTTAGGGAAAAAAATTATGCAGGCGTAAATGTTGATGATAAATGTTTATAAAAGAAAAATAAATTCTAATAAATGAAAGTCAAAAACCTCGGAATGTTAAGAATATTAAAAATACCAAATAACAAAAATATAAAAATTGGCTAAATTATCAGAAATGTCAAAAATGTCAACACAACAAGAAATGGCAACACATGTTAAAAAACCTAAAATGAAAAACGGCAAAACTAGAATATCTAATATCCAAAAATGTATACAAGTCAAATATGTTTAGGTCTTAGAAATGGTTGCTGCTTTATAAATAATGCTCATGAATATTAAAATGCTCTCTTCGAGGTGTTATTCCTTTGTACGCAAGACAATATACATTATATATTATATATAACATATATTGTTTCTGGTCAGGGAACCTTCATCAGTTGCGCTTCCCACAATTGAATATCCTCTCGAACACTTCTATATGTATTGGATACATTTCGTTAGATTTGAAGACGCGAGATGTAAGTCCGACATCTAGGAGTTTCGAGAGAATTAGCAGATTCGGAACCTCTGTGTGCTAATTCTCTCGAAAATCCTAGATGTCGGTCTTACATCTCGCGTCTTCAAATATTAAAATGATTTCCACAAAAAATTAAAGAATGTACCGGATATGAAAATGATCAAATGAAGGCGGGGCGGGTCTGCCAGTTATATATAATTTGACAGTATATTTTTTGAAACCACACAAAATACAATTATTTAGGCATAACGACGTGGTCATCTGCACAACTTTCTATTTAAAAAACTATCTACGTCATCACACTTACACAGATGACGTCACAGACCTCGTTAAAGCAAGGGGGGAATAAGCCCCACTTTATTATAAATCATCTTCAAACCCACACAAGAACAATCGAGAAAATACAAAGCAAACGGCTGTCTAAGCAAAGCCACAATTAGGAGCGGTACGCGAACCCTACCCTGTAAGAAGACATTTTAAATATCGTATAACACAAGTAAGGATTCAAACTTCCTAATTTAGACGTAATTAGGTGGCAATAATGCGGGTCTTAATTTATATTTCAGTTTACTGCTAGAACATGTGCCGCTATGAAATTACATCTTACTTTTGAATTTATGAGCGGAATTTAACAAAATTTATGATTTCTCTTGCTCATTCGATGCAAAAATAACACTGAGCATGTGCGGGTAAGTGTATTTTGAATGAGTCATAAATAGTATTTTGGACAGCCAACTAATTTGAAATTTTAGAGAGATATCGGTAATATAATAATATGGAAGTATTTAATAGAAAGTTTCAGACGTATGTCTTATTGTAATGATTTAAAATTAGAGCTTTCGATAAAAGAGAAAAACATGCTCTACAACATTATTTTATTTTAATTTTACTTTTTGACTGACTAACCCAAAATATGCTGACTTCAAAAGTTTTGCACTCCCTAGATATAAGATATATCGTTAATGTTTTAAAGAAATATAAATGCCAGTGTTCAATCTTAACCAAAAAACAATAAAAAATGTTTTAAATAAATTACATTTCACTAATAATAAATGTATGATAAAAAAATTAAAACTGCTAAACTAAATAAATTATTTTAAACATAAATTTTCTCAAAATTAACTAAACAAAGCAAATTAATATTGAGTATAGGAACCTCTACTTCTTATAACAGCATCCACATGTCAGGTCATCCTTTAATCAAGTTATTAATCATCTCAAGATAAATTTTTCCTTTAGTAGCAACAATCAGTTCTTCTATCGTTCTGGGTCGGTTAATCTATATATAAATAGGCAAAGACAAGACAGTTAGGTACCATTTTCTCCTCTGTTTCTCAACCGATTTTCTTTATTTTTGATTTGTTTAGTAGCTATTGACGACCTTCAGTGTAGAATATATAAAGAATCTTTATTTATATCTTTTAAAATAAGTAATTTAGAGACAAATTATTAATAAAATTAAAGTGAGTGGCGCCTAGTATGAAAAAGTAGCTTAATATAATGTTAATTTGACAGCAGTCAACAGTAAAAATCCAATTGTGGACAATCCTAGCGAGGTATAGAAAATATTACTAAAATAATCGACTTTTACTTATAAAGATGTAAGATGTAAAAGCCTTCTTTTTTATTCATTTATGACTTTACTTTTTTATAATAACGATGACAACAGCAATTACTGAAGTGACCAAATAGAATGTGTTTATAGGAAGTTTGCGCACTTACAGAAGAATCCAGATCAAAAGTTTTATGTAAGTACACAATTTAGAGATTCTAAAGTTAATTGATACATTTAGTTTCCGAATCTCAAGAGTTAAGTATGTACATTCTTTCAGTCATCAATGTCTCACAAATCTAATAACAATTTGCATATGCATTCATTTTCAAACGGTACTAAAACACTCAGGAGATGTGATATGCAAATATATTTTTAATTATTTATATTTAAGCCGTGTGTAAATAAAACTTGAATAAGTATTACAGTTTTAGTAATAAAAAAGATGAATCAATTTGCAGTTTCATTTGAAATAAGGTAATCTTATAAATAATTAATTAAACATACAAATGGAAATTAAATAAGTATTAGTAGTAAAATGAAACAGATTATTTTGCAATTTCTATTCAAATAGAATTGTCATTTACGTTTATTTGTTTTTGTCTAAAATTTCCACTTACTGCCTCTTTGCCGTATCTTATATCATTAAGCTAAGCATTCAGAATGTGCTCATAAATAATGTCCTATTAATTACATATGAAAAACAAGTAGAATTTTGTTAGGAATTGACACAATTGGTCGAATTTCGACCACTGGGCGATCGCTAGTGCTGTTTAAAGTGCCCCTCTTCAAGTAGTGTCACACATGTTCCATATGGATTATATCAGGTGACATCGGTGGCCATTCCAATCTAGTGACATAATGATTTAGCCGCTTAATGGTGACTGGCATTGTAGTTGTGATTACCTGATTCATTACGTAGAGGTACAACGCATTTATGACATTAATAAGGTAATATGCAACTATCATTGTACTTGGTATAAGAATCAGGAGAATTATGCTGTTGAACATTAAACCCCCCACACCCAAATTACTGTGACGCCACGGTAAGGGGCAACTCCAATCGGTGTTTCCAGTATATGTAAATTTCCGGGTTCACTCCAAACCCTTACTCGATAATCATCACTCATTAATCCACACTGGGACTCTCCAGTCTAGTTTGGATGAGCTCTGGTCCACTATAGATGGGTAGTTCGATGACGAGCAGTTAGTATGGGGACCTTAAATGGTCTCCTGAATCGCAAACCAGATTCCAAAACTCACCTTCGAACTGAACTGTTACATTCGAAATTATCCTATGATAAATTGCTGCTTGGGACATTTCTGAAAAAAAAAACAGAATAACGATGAAAATTTTCCGCACAATTTTCCAAGTGAAAATTCATTTATCCCCTAGGAGACAGGACTCAGAAAATCGTGGTTTAAATTCGAATTCAGATGTCTTCCAATGGTGTAGTATCAAGGCGTCGGTAAGTTCGAGGTTCGGCTTTGCACTACAGCCGTTTGTTCACACATAGTAGCTACTACTCATAGTTTAATCGGTAGCCTGCTATATCATAAATTGGCAACAAATCTCCTGGTGCATTTTCGTATCCTAAGCCAAAAATTCATATATTAAATATTATATGATCCATAGCGGTAGATATGAAAAAGTATCGCAAAATAAACATAATTAATAACAAATATTTTCACAAGTTACAATAAAAATAGTCCTCAAAATGTTTATCGCTATTGTTAACTTTTTTTAATTTCAAAAATATGCATGATTTATTTACCAAACTGTGGTTTGAAGCTATTATACCACAATTTTTATGTAAACGTGACAACAAATTGGAGAATGTAATATTAGTATTTTGTACTACTAAGTGTCTTAAAAAAATCAAATTTACTATCGTCAGTACGATGAACAAAATATAAACTGTTAGCATGTCTCAAGATACTGTGCATATCTAGGCTAAGTATCTTCCCAGGGGCTGCGGCGTCCTCTTAATGTTAAACGTGACTTTCTTTCATCAGAAAATACTCTATACCGATTTCATCAGATCGAATCTCGTTTGGAATCCTTGGGAAGGTATTGGTTATTTTATGAGGCTTGCTGCTATAAAGAATACTGACAGAGATAATTTTTTACTGAACATCTTAATTTAATCAGACTCTCACTGACAAAAAACATAACAAAAGTCAGTCAAATTCAGAATTTTCTTTTTTAATGGTAACAGAGAAATCAAAACCGAAACAATTTTAACAACATATTTGAAAACGGATTTTCATGATTCTTAGTGAAACTGAGTTATTTTTTTAAGATATTTTGCCTAAACAGCATATCAAAATTTATGTTTTAATTTATCAAGTAAACAAACAACTGATTAGAAATTTATAAACAAAAGTTTGAAAAACGTACTACGCAGCCGCCCAAAATTTTGACCAACATGAAACTCATACTAATAGATTTTACCAAGTTGGAATAAGGAATAATAAACAACTAATATACCAATTCTCTCAAAACCAAAAAGGTTTTTTACTATAGTAAAAATTATTCCTGGAAACAATCCCAAAAAAATTTTTACATAGGTAGGGAAGAATTAACTTGATTTAGTAGAGAAAGACCTCGCACCACTTTTGTCTTACTCGGTATTTTTCTACCAGTCAGTAACGGGTTATGAAGTGTGAAATTGATGACCCACTTTTTTTTACTTTCTAAAAAAAATTTTAGCTTTGACCTACCTGCAAATATTCCATATGCATTAGACAATAGAGTACTGTGTCCAGTTTTCATTAACAAACTATGCATAAGGGCAAAGCGAATACTGCAAATATTGTTTTTCCCGTCCATAAGTTTATTGCCACAACCTGAGTGAAGAAGTGTGTATAATAAAATAAACTCCTGTGGTAGTTTTACCGAATTATTTTAAGGCAAATCGAAATTTTTTACATAGGAATCCTGGTGACTCTCCCCCTAATTTGCCTTCTTGCCATCCAACCTTCTAAGTAGCATTTTAGTTGGGTTTGACTCTCAGTAACCTACTTCACCTAGTTTGTTGGTACCTATCGATCTCCAGTTGTCAACATCCAATCATCAACGAGCCTCAATCGTCAACGTCGTCAAATGCAGCATTTTCTTCGGAACTTATCAGACCCTTTCCAAAGGTTCTAAGGTGACCAAAGGATACAACGTAAAACAGCTTAATTAACATACACTCCTGAAAAAGATGCGTTGTCGCTGGAGATAAGCAGAAGAAGAGAGCAGTCGTACGTAGAAACGCTGTAGTTAAAAAATGTAAACAAGTGAAGAAAAAGATATTAGTTGAAAGGAAAAGCAACAGTTCGAGTTCTGAAGAAGAAGAATTTTGTTTACAATGTTTCGAGTCTTTCTCGAATAGTGTTTCTCATCAACCCTGCAATAAATATGTAACGATTGTGATTCAAAACGACGATTATTTCTTAGTTTTATCTGTTAATTTAATTTTAATTGCTGTGAAGTATTATTTTGATTATTCAAATATTGTTGTTATTTTTTTTAACTTTTAAGGTTGATTGTGTGGTAAAGAAACTGAATAAAGTTAATTTTATTAAAATATTATAAGACTGAAATAATGTGGTATAATTTGTTCTTAGCAATAAATATCTTGTTATTTTCTTAAATATTTTCTTAAACAATACAGAATATGATATACATAAATAATTTCAATTTATTTTCCGCAAATATTGATGAAATATTACCTAATAATACCAGTCCTTTTACCCTAGCCTAGGTCCTTTTTGCCCCGCTTGCGGGGCTTCAAGGACCATTCGACTTGACTGGCCATCTCGTCAATATCTGACACAGTTTGGAAAAGTTCGATTATCACTATTAATTGATGAAAGGTTACGTTACCCAATGATAGCAAAATATCCAGAAACATTAAATATAAATAGTTTTGAGATGATATGTGAAAAATGGATTGTTTAGCCCCACCCCACAAAATAGAAAAAGTAACACATCAGACTGTATTTGACCGTCTATAGTTTTAAAATGTGACCAAATATTAAACTGATGCCTACTTGTAGATTGTGACCCTAACAGAATTTAGGTAGCTACAACCTATAAATAAATCGTAAACATTTCCTGCGTTCATTACACAAACTCGCACCAGATAAAAAACATTTCATGTTCATAACTAAATTTAATTTAAAGTGAAATTACTGCAAAAAAATTGTTCAGTATGTCAATAGAAAAAAATACAATTTGAAAAGTACAGGAGTAAAACGGTTGATGAGAGAAGCAATTGAATTAGACAATCCAACAGAAGAGTATTACGCGTCACCATTAGAAGACAACCTATTTGAATGGCATTTTGCAGTTAGGGGTCCACCAGGTACGAAATTTGAAGGGGGCTGTTATCATGGCAGGATTTTGTTACCCTCACAATATACAATGCAGCCACCCAACATTATATTATTAACTCCAAATGGAAGGTTTGAAGTCTCTGGTCATCATCCTGAGAGTTGGCAACCATCCTGGTCCATTAGAACTGCTTAATTAGCTTTAATAGCATTTATGCCAACTTCTGCTGCTGGTACCATAGGTGCGTTAGACTACACTACACTACAGAAGAAGAAGATCAGATTTTAGCTAAGAAATCAAAAAACTGGGAATGCAATATATTTGGGAGAATAGCAGAAAAGTTGTCTTCCACAAATCAAACTAGCCCAGCACTGACACAGGAAGAATCTTCATTTATCAGTCAAATAGCATTAAAGAGTGAAGATGAAAATAAAAAAGAAAACAAGAATAGTATAATACAAACAATAGTCCGTACTACAATAACATGCTGTCATTTGATACTCTACATTAAATGAAAAATTAAGAATAAATGTACATCTTAGATGACACAGACTACTTAAGTTTTTGCATAAAATTAGCGATTTGAGAATTAAAACCCAATAAACCTTAAATGTGCCACGCCACACATGCTAAAATGCCACACCAAAATGTTACATGACGCCAAATTTCTACCCTACCTAGTTATGCTAAGGGCAGAAGAAAGTATGTCCGGTAGTCTCAGTGAAGACGGGGGGGTTCGTTTTATTTGAACGTAAATAAAGAGAGAAAATAAGGGCGCCAGGTAGATTCCCATATACCTTCTAAATACACATAATCAGGACACCTACCCGTCCTAAAATATATGCTGTAGTAATTTTTGCTAATTTGGGGCGCTAAATTTCTAAATATAAATAAATAAATGTTGTAAAAAAAGGAATAATAAGCATACCACAGTTCCAAAATATAAGTTTAATTTGCGCGAACAGACCAGTACAAGGCGCTAAAATATGACATAGGGCACTGTATTAATGCAAAACAGTCTTAGAAGTTAAATATACCTAAAGAAAAAAATGAAATGAAAGAAATATACACTTAAGGGCAGAGATTCAAACTGTACATATAAACATGTGAGATCCTGAATAACCTGGATACAAATATTTAAATATTCCTCTAATACAATAATCCTAATCATTAGAATATGTAACTAAATCGTCAATATCAAACCCTACATTAATGGGAACCGATCATAATTACCTGATGTTTATCATTCAATAAAATTCAGAATTCCGACGTTGGTGTCTCATCTATACTACACTCGAGCTCGAGGGTGAGTGCAATTGATCAAAATAATAATAATAAACCCGATAGTAGGCTAATGGTCTTTACTTTCGGTTAACAAATTCTATTTTATTAAATTTAAATCAAATACTAAAGTTTATATTATTATTGTAAAAATAACAGTAACCAGATACACAAATTGTCACTTATCTGAAACCACAGCTGAAGCAGAAGTTAGAGTCCCTTGCGCTCACTCCACCACTGGAACTCTGATGATAGAAATACCAGAAATACAGTGTTCGTGTATGCACCATCAACTAGTTCATCTGCATGCTAAGTCCATGATCGGCATGATACCATAATGCCAAACCAGGTCTGTGTTCTAGTGTCGTAATAGAACAGCAAAATATAACCCCAATCTCACTGGATGGAGAACAAAAACAGGAAAGCAGCACGTAGAAACAAAAAACAAATGGAAGAAATACGACAGAAGAAAAAGAAGTAGAAGGAAGAAGAACCCTAAAAAAAGAAAATATCTCTCAATAGTCTGACAATACGAGAAATCGGCTAAAGTACAAACAAAATTCACTTACCCTATCAACCAAAGGGGTTCTTATACCAAAGGTTCCATTGTGAGGGTGGCCCCAAATACCATGACCACTCTGAAGAATTACGCAACAACAGAAGTTTTCAAATCCTCAATGAGTATCCCATCAACTAATCAACAGTACTATAATATGCTGGAACACAATGTAGGGATTTCCATATAACTCCCGAACTCGGATGGCTTATCAAAAGCCAGTATACTAGTGGAAAATCCCTTAAAAACAACTGCCCGACTTCTCCAGTTAACCTCACACAATTTTCTACACGCACCTCCTTCCCGCCTTGTCAACGACAGTGACAACTGTCAAGAAACACACAATGCCAACCAAAAATATTCGATAAATCAATTCGTCTCAACAGGTCAAATTCAAACATCCTTCAAAAATAAATCAGAACCAAACATAATAAGGCAAAATCAGCGCGCAAACGGTAGGTTATCGATCGCTAACGGAACGGACGAATAAAAGCAATATTTTGACCGGTCTTAAACGCGTTTATTTATCTGAGTAACTACGGCAAAAATATAACGTAACAAATGATATGGGATTAAATAGAGCTGAAGTAATGTACATTTTTGTGACAATAAACACAAACAATACTAAAAATTCACTAATAGCTTCAATGTCCTACAGATAATTATGGCTACAGGGTTGACCCAATGTGTAGTACAGTGTGACCATTTGATTTTACAATTTCTTATTACAAGATTGTGTAAAAATTAGCTAAAAAGTCAATAAATATCCGCCTTTTATATGCAATTTTGAAATGTTGGGAGTGGGGGACTTGCCGGTCATAAGATCGGTTACATAGCATTAAAATTTATTAATTATGCTGACAAAAACTTGATTCTTGTAAATTTTGGATACCCTATCAAATTGACACGTTTCACACTTCCAGAAAATGTCGTTACCGTTTTCCAAATTTTCGCAAATAAATAAGCTTGATGCTTATCATCTTGGAAAAAAAACGGTTTCGTTTTCCGGACCATACTTTGAAATTTCCAAAGTGATATCAGGAAAGTTATTCGTTTATTTTCGAACAACAGTACGAAACACTTGATGGGTATATAATTCATCGATATTCACCCTGTTGTATTTCCAGAAAATAAACTTGGAAAGTGTTCGCATCGAAGGCTGCGAAACTTTATAGCCCGACTTTCGTTCTATTGTTTGTATTTCATTTCTTGTTTTCGCGCTACAGTGTACAAATGAGCCAACAGAGAATAAGGCTAACATGGGTTTGCTCTCAAACTGCTTAAGCTCTGCTTAGATTTTCAGATGAACAAACTTTACATCAGCAATTAAACTTTCGGCGAGTTTCATGGATCACCCGTTTTATTGGTCATCAAAAAAGTTTTGGCAGAGATATGTAGTTTTTGGGACTTGCATAAATCCTGAGGTATTGTTTTCGATATACCTTACATGTATCTTGCTTACGTTAGTAATTTGCATACACTGTATGAAAGCAACGTAAAGTATGAATACAAACTAATTAACGTTCTATCAAATGTACATCTTGCCAGACTTGAGACAGCGTTTGTAATATGAAATATAAATAATACAGTGGAACTAGAAATACATATTTCGTTACTAATCTGCTAATGGCTGAAATTATTTGGACGAGAATCAGAAAAATTAAAATATTGTTTTATTATTAAAAACAAAATATATAAAAATTTCAAGTTTCAAATTAAAAAAATGTTAAGAACACTTCCTTAACTCCCTTCCTCCTTGGCCATATCATCACTTTAAGCAAAACTGCTTCGTCCCCATGAATTTTATAAATGACTATTAATATATTTCCACCATTTTAATATAACTAGCGATCGCACAGTGGTCGAAATTCGACCAATTCCTAATAAAATTCAACTTGTTTTACATATGTAATTAATAGGACTTTATTTGGAGCACATTCTAAATGCTTAGCTTAATGATATAAGGTATGACAAACATGCAGTAAGTGGAAATTTTAGACAAAAAATTATTTAAGATGAAATTGCTTAAAATTAAATAATTCAGCTGTTAACCGGTAGGATAATATAACATATAAGCGTAAATGACAATTCTATTTGAATAGAAATTGCAAAATAATCTATTTCATTTTACTAATAATAGTCTTCTAAACGTTGTTTGTGGAATATTCTTGATTACTTTTATGTTTTTTTGGGGAATAACACCACAATAGAAATAAAACTACGTATATTGCAGGAATACCAAACGTTTCAAAGTCTATTCTGACTTCGTTGTCAATGGCTTTATATTTATTGATGTGATTGCAAAATGTTTTATTTCTATTGTGGTGTTATTCCCCAAAAAAACATAAAAGTAATTACTAATAATACTTATTCAATTTCCATTTGTAGGTTTAATTAATAGTACATGGACAGTAAATTCAAAGGTTCATCAAAAATATTGGTAGGTACATACATATATACATATAATCGGATCATTGGTCTAATTTTTCTCAAGATGAAGTGATTCAGTTTAATTTCAACTCTCTAACACTTATTAAAATACTCATTATAATAATTCCACTTTATAATATATTTCCACCACCCTGTATATGTAACTGCCTATGGACTACCCAATATATAATACACTGTGTGTATGCAACTGTTTATGGGCCACCCAATAAAACATTTGATTTTTAACATTTCTGGAATCGCCCTGTATAACCTATGTATATATATATATATATATTAGATGGTTTCTGGGAATTTATCCGCGTAGTTGATAACTGATCCCTGCCGGGATCGATGGTAAAATGACGACGTTTCGGCAGAGTCACATCTGCCCTCTTCAGGTCGGTTCGCATAATTCTCGTAGCCTTCTGCTTTCGCTTCTAGTTACTCGAATTCGTACAAGCCAAAACCCCGAAATGGAATTTCGTCAAAATCGTAGGGCCGATTGCCAGAATTACATATAAATAAGATGCATGTAAATAAATAAATAAATATTATAGGTATTATATTATTAGATAAATAAGAAAAAATATATTTGCAGCGTATCACATCTCGTTAAAAGAGCATTAAACAATTTCTGACTGCCTGCTCATTTTTAGATGAGATGTTAAAATCTGAAACTGCAAATTGATTCGTCTTATTTTATTGCTAATACTGTAATACTTATTCAAGTTTTATTAACACATGGCATAAATATAAATAATTAAATATATATTTGCATATCACATCTCCTGAGTGTTTTCGTACATTTTGATAATGGATGCATAAGCAAATTGTTATTAGATTTGTGAGACATTCATGACTGAAAGAATGTACATACTTAATTCTTGAGGTTTGGAAACCAAATGTATCAATTAACTTTAGAATCTCTAAATTGTGTACTTACATAAAACTTTTGATCTGAATTCTTCTGTAAATGCGCAAACTTCGTATAAACACATTCTATTTGGTCACTTCAGTAAGTGCTGTTGTCATCGTTATTGTAAAAAAGTAACGCCATAAATGACTAGAAAAGAACGCTTTTACATCTTACATCTTTATAAGTAAAAGTTGATTATTTTAGTAATATTTTCTATACCTCGCTACGACTGTCCACAATTGGATTTTTACTGTTAACTGCTGTCAAATGAACATTAGATTGCGCTACTTGTTTATAGTGGGCTCCACTCACTTGAATTTTATTAATAATTTATCTCTAAATTACTTATTTTAAAAAATATAAATAAAGATTCTTTATATATTCTGCACTGAAAGTCGTCAATAGCTACTAAACAAATCAAAAATAAAGAAAATCGGTTAACCTAACAGTTTTGTCTTTCAGATCTTCGCATCTGCACTCGGATATCTACGGCTGTTTTTCTCAGTCTCCCCAGTAGTTTCACAACGTTTTTTCTAGCTATTCGCAGTAGTTTCAAATTATTTATACCAACTGTTCGATACAGTTTCTCATTTTTTTTTTCCAGCTTATCCCTGTAGCTGTGCAATGATTTCTCTAGTAGCTCTAGATAGCTTTTCAGCTTCTCAATGTTTGTTTTAGCTCTTCCTTCCCGCTAGCTACGCAATGCCGCGTTAATCTGTGTATTGATGAGCTTTTGGCACTATATTTTAAATCATTTTATATAAATTCTTATTTTAATTGAATTTATTAATATATTTTTTCTATATCTTGCTAAAGAATATTTACGCTAATATAAATTGAGGATAATAAACTAATTTCAAATTTTGAGCGCCATTTAATTTATATGTAAATGATGGACCCATTATTACAGATGAGTATTTATTGAAGTACAAATCCAAAATGAACAATCTTTATACCAATGGAAAATGGAAGTTTCACATTTTTTTGCAATACATTATAAATGTTCAATGTGTCCATCGTCAGTTGTACGGCAAATATTTATGCGGTAGCCGAACTCGTCCCACACACGAGCAAGTGTATTTATTGTTACTAAGTGCTCGGCACCTGTGATATGATTTCGCAGATCCTCCACAGTTATTGGTAGAAATGGGACGTAAACGTAGTGACCTGGGATGAGATCATGAGATCTCGGTGGCCAGAAGTGTGGAATCAGGTCTTCATTATGTCTGTTGACCACACTCACAACTGAGAGAGAAATGAATGATCGGCTATTACCTCGCGAACTACCGACCACTTCTGGAATCATCACTGTCCGCCCAAAACTTCATCTTTCCATTTTTATAAAGATTGTGCATTTTGGATTTGTACTTTAACTACTACAATTTTTTTTAAAGTTCCATCATTTATAACAACCCTGTAAACCTAGTATGTACGAGGGCTGCCTTTTATACTTCGGGATTCTACAACCCTAGTGTTGCAATCTGACAACTGACAGCTCTATCGTAAAGTTTGACATTTTTGAGGTTATAAGTACTCAGAACGTCTTAAAATACGAGCGCTATGTGTTGTTTACAGTAACTTAAAGGATTCATCTCGGCCAAAAAATGGAATTAAATCGTGAACATTTTGGTGCGATTATTTTTTACAACTTTCGACGTGGATTAAGTCAGCAAGAGTGCATGGATGAACTTAATTTAGTTTTGGCGATGAAACTCCATCAAGGTCCACTGTTTATCGATGGTATGGTGAATTCAATCGAGGTCGTTGTTCACTCCAAGACGAATTTCGTGAAGGTCGTCCAAAAACAGTTGTTGCCCCTGAAACCATTGATGCTGTGCGCGAACTGATATGCAAGATCGTCATGTGACCTATCGTGAGATTGAGTCAACCTTACACATTAGTGGGACCAGCATACATTCAATATTGCATAAACATTTGAATTTCAAAAAAAAATGTTCGCCTTGGATCCCACACAATTTGTCAATCGTTCAAAAAAAGGCTCGTGTCGATTGGTCGAAAGAAAAGCTCAAAAAATACGATCGCGGTGCTTCAAAACACGTTTATGACATAGTGACAGGTGATGAATCCTGGATTTACGCGTATGAGCCCGAAAGAAAACAGCAGTCGACTGTATGGGTGTTTCAAGATGAGCCGAATCCAATAAAAGTTGTTCGCGCACGAAGCACTTTCAAGCAAATGATCGCCTGTTTTTTCGGAAAAAAAGGATATGTCGCAACCGTACCACTAGAACAACGCAGAACAGTCAATACTGAGTGGTACACAACAATTTGTTTGCCAGTTGTTTTCCAAGAAATGAGGAAAACCAACCGCCGAAGACGGATCACTCTTCACCATGACAATGCGAGCTCTCAAACATCGGCTCAAAAAACTGCATTTTTGACCACTCGAAACATCGATTTGATGAGTCATCCGCCGTATAGTCCTGACTTGTCACCAAATGACTTCTTTTTATTCCCGTACGTAAAAAACAAACTGAGAGGTCAACGTTTTTCGACACCTGAGGAAGCGGTTGCTGCGTTTCGACAATTGGTTCAAACGCATGCAAAAGTGTATAGATCTTCATGGGGAGTATTTTTCGATGATTAATATTTGTTTTTGTTCTCTAATCCCGAAATATAAAAGGCAGCCCTCGTAGCATATGTTCATGTGGAATAATGTTCCGTTCAAATGGTAAACAAAATTCTGAAATATATGTCGCGGTTCTGGAATTTACCCTACACAAACCAAAATTCGCACTCTCTGTATAATATTAGTATAAACGTATAGATTACAAATTTAAGCAAATAGTAATGAAAAAATATATTAATAAATCCTCATCAACAACATCAAAGAGTCAATTTTCATCATATTTCAAAAATAAACCTTGTAGATATTTCCTGGAACATTCATTACCTCATCAGAAATTCCATTAATCCTCATCTAAGATAGATTTCTTAATATTTAAAGTGTTCTTGATAAAATTATTACCAGAGCTTTGAAATTCAGAAATAAAAATAATACTAAATTCTATCCTCATTAACTTAAAAGCTATTTTAACGTTACCAAAGAACATTCCAAGCTGCAGCTGGCAAGTAGTTGGCATTACCTGAAAGTCAAAATACAACTTTATTAATGTAACACTCTATTCGAGTTTTAATTAATTAACTTTCCCAAGATCTAAAACGAACGATCGCTATAAAATTAATTTCAGGTATGGCTTTTTTTCTTGCTTAAACTGAGAAAGAGAATGATATTAAAATTAGTATGGAAAAAATACCAAATAAATAGAATAAATCATACATCAATAAAAATTGAACAGTTTATCTCGATAGATTTTGACCACGCTTTTTCTTAATATTGTTACGGAATTTACCCAAAGCCGACCCTATATCATTCAGCACGACAACAAACGCTTTACGATAAAAAATACGATTCTCGAAAAGACTCGGCAGCGGAAGGAGCGATGATGATTTCTACTGGAGAATTCGACGGGGATTATAAAAGAAGCACGTCACGATCGCCGGGCAGAGTGATACCGCGACGACTAGCTTATATGGGATTGTTATTGTATTTTTGAATCAGCTGTTTGAATGTAAATAAAGTTCTAGAAAAGTGACAGTGAATATGTTTTATAATTTTGAAATTGAACCCACGAAGTATATTGCAATTTGGTGTTAGAAGTGAAGGATTAAGTCAGTTAAAATCGGTATTTGATTCATGGAAACTCGAAGTATGGAAAAAACCGACGAAACTACCAGAAAAATGATCAAACAGGTTACGGAGGGACTAGACGAAAAAATAGCACAGATTCTAGAAAAACGTGACAAGAAGGAGAAACAACATCAAGAAGAAATTCAACAAAGGTTTGTGAAATCTTTTGATGATAACTTAAAGTTGAATTAGGAAATCTTGTCACTAATATTGATGAAAAACGTAAAATAGATTTAGAAAATCTTGTTTCCACGATGGAAGAAAAACAACATAATTTAATTGAAGGATTGTTCTCGAAATTTAAATTATTAGATGAACAGAGACAAGAAAAACAAGAACAAACTGAATTAAAACGACAAAATGAATTTAAGAAATTGAAGAAAAACAAGGCAAAACGGAAGAAAAAAGACAATTGCAATTTGAACAACTAATGCAAATAGTATCACAAGTTAATGAAACAGTTAATGAAAGAATGCAAATAGTTGAATCAGACATAAAAGAAATAAACGACGACATAAAGACCCTAAAAAGTAATGTGGAGACTCTTGAAATCAAAGTAGATGACATCGATTCCATCCAGAGCCAGGTGAAATTTGAAATCAGTTCCATTGAAAACACGGTACAAAGTGAAGTAAGTGAAGTACAAGATAAAATCAGTGCCATCAAAAACAAGGTAGAAACAGAAATCAAAAAATGCAACAGGACTTACAGCGAGGAAAATACCAGCACACCGTGAGTACCAAAGGTTCCTTTAGTAAACCACCCACATTCGACGGCAGTTCATCTTGGCCCATGTATAAACGACAATTTGAGGCCGTGGCTACAGCTAATGGATGGGATAATCAAGAAAAATTACTTCTCTGGTAATTTCGCTAAGAGGTGCGGCCCTAGAACTCCTCCAAAGCATTCCAGTCGATGAACAAGGCAATTTCGACAAGATCATCGCCATCCTAGACAAACGCTACGACAATCAATCCTTGAGCCAGGTATACCAAGTCCAACTCAGTGGAAAAACGCAAAAATCCGGTGAAAGCCTTCAAGAATTCGAAGCAGAGATTAGACGGTTAGTACACTTGTCCTACCCAGACCTGCCGGAGGAAACAAAAGACCAGTTGGCCACACAGAGTTTCATAAACGGCATCAGAGATGTGGAAGTACAAAGAAATCTAAGACTAAGTGGCATCAAGAACAGTAATGAAGCTCTACTTAGGGCTTTGGAAGTAGAGGCCGTCATGAACATGTCCAAGCCGAGGGTCCAAGCAGTTTCCTTCAACCAGGAAGAGTCAGAGTCACCATTTCAAGCTCTGCTTGCTGGCCTGAACAAAATATTAGAACGGTCACAAAGAACTGGCACCAGAGGGGCACGCTGCCGCTGCGGACGGACAGGACACTTCCAACGTGACTGCCGAGTAAGGCTACCGGAACGATCACCAACCAGGGGCAGCCAACAAACCGACCTTACCAACCAGGGAAACTCCAACCAGTCAGCATAAGGGGGCGAATGCTGACTCACCCTCCACCAGCCCCCAGGACAGTATCCATCCGAGGATTTTGCAGAGATAGCGGCAGCCTAGTCATCAGAGGCACCATTAACGGGCGAGCAGTTACCATCACCATCGATACCGGCGCCGCTGTGTCCATTGCCAAGTCCAGGGTTTTGAGAGCATCAGAAATTCGGCCAGTTACCAATAATATCCAGCTCAGAACAGTCACCGGCGAGTCCATGTCAATACAGGGTGAGGCAGATGTCGTGCTACAGATAGGGGACAACATGATCCGGCATAGGGACCTGGTAGCGAATATTGAGGACGATTTTATACTGGGAATGGACCTAATTAGCCAGCATGGATTTATGTTCGACCCGAGATATGATGTTCTTCGGTTCCTGAATGAGGAATTTGTATTGACACGGCCCGTCAACACATCAGTCACGCCCATAAAAATTGTGACAAAGTCTTCAGCTAGAATTCCCGGTCGAACGGAACAGATTATTCATGGGCAGCTAGACAGCAATCCTGGGAGCTGCGTTGGAATGGTGGAGCCCGTACACTCAGCTCATGACTACTTGGTTGAACGGACTATAGTTAAAACCGGACGAGATATACCAATCAGAGTCCTAAATCTCTCCAACAACGACATCCGAATTACCAATGGTCAAGAGATAGCTTGTTTCGAGCCAGTAGAGACCATCATCAATTGCGAAGAAGAGTACCAGACGTCGGTGAAGGAGCCAGGGCCCGATAAAGAGTTTCTGCAACAGTTTGCTGACCATTTGACACACTTGACACCAGAGAACCAGAAGAAAGCCAAGCAATTTATCACAAAACACTGGCAAATTTTTAACAGTAAAAATGGAACCACCGGTCGCACCAACATCATCCAGCATCGAATAGATACCGGAAAGGCTCAACCCATCAGAATACCACCTAGACGACTACCATTGGGCAACACAGGCAGTCGAGGAAAACATCGAGTCCATGTTACAAAATGGAGTTATTGAGCCATCAATCAGTCCATGGTCTGCTCCCGTCGTGCTAGTTAAAAAGAAAGATGGAACCACCCGATTTTGCATGGATTACAGAAAGCTGAATGATGTCACGAAGAAAGACAGCTATCCACTACCCCGAATCGATGACACTTTGACCACACTAGCAGGCTCCCGTTGGTTCTCCACACTAGACCTAAAAAGTGGATATTGGCAGGTTGGTCTGCACGCAAACGACAGAGAGAAGACAGCGTTCTCCACCAGTAAAGGGCTGTTTCAGTTCACGGTCATGCCCTTTGGCTTATGTAATGCACCCGCAACCTTTGAGAGGCTAAAGGAGTATGTACTGAGCGGGTTAACATGGAGGACGTGCTTAGTATACCTCGACGACATTCTAGTCATGGGTCAGACATTCGACGACCATCTGAAGAACCTGGACGAAGTATTCTCCAGAATTAATAATGCCAACCTGAGACTCAATCCGAAGAAGTGTTCCTTGTTCCAAAAAGAAGTAGAGTTTTTGGGACACGTAGTGTCCGAGTCAGGAATCCGCACCAACGAAGACAAGATAGAAGCCATCCGTGATTGGCCAGTCCTAGAGACAAACATGAAGTCCGAAGCTTCTTGGGCCTCTGTTCATACTACCGGCGTTTTGTTGAGGGATTTGCCACCATTGCCGCCCCTCTACATCGGCAGACCACAGAGAAGGAGACCTTCCTTTGGAATCAGGATTGCGAAACATCTTTCAGACGACTGAAGGCAGCACTATGTTCCAGCCCAATCCTAGCCTTTCCTACACAGTCCGGCAAGTTCATCTTAGACACTGACGCCAGCAACACCGGTTTGGGGGCCGTCCTATCCCAGGTGCAAGATGGTGAAGAGAGGGTGATCGAGTACTACAGCCGTGGATATTCGAAACCAGAAAGAAATTATTGTGTCACCAGAAAAGAACTTCTTGCAATAATAAGGGCTGTAGACCATTTCCACAAATACCTTTATGGTCGCCATTTCTTAATCCGAACAAATCATGCCGCACTCAAATGGCTGCTGGACATGAAGACACCGGAAGGACAACTGGCCAGATGGATGGAGAAATTACAGCAATACGACTTCAAGGTGGAACATCGTGCCGGCCGGTTGCACAATAATGCCGATGCCCTATCCAGAAGACCCTGTAGAGCGGAATGCAAGCATTGTCTGAAGACGGAACAGCGAGAGGGTAACTCCATCAGGCAGATCCGAGCGCAGGCCAATGAAGACTGGACAACGGAACAGTGCATCCAGGACCAAATGGCTGATCCAGACATCGAACCAATCTTGTCACTCAAAATGAGAGGGGCACCCAGGCCACGATGGGACGAGGTAGCGAGATACTCCGGCGTGCTGAAATCGTTATGGGCTCAGTGGGACTCTCTAAGAGTAGACAATGGAATGCTCAAGCGAGTTTGGGAAAGCGCTGATGGACGAGAAACCAAGTCCCAACTGGTAGTTCCGAAAAAAAAGTACCAGCCATCCTGACCGAAGTTCATGATGGAATTACCGGAGGCCACCTGGGCATGAATAAAACCCTAGACAAAATTCGCCAGCAGTACTACTGGGTGAACTACTTCGAAGACGTCAGAGCTTGGTGCCGCAAATGTGCCACCTGTGCAGCCAGTAAGGGCCCAAAGACCCGGACCAAGGGCAGAATGCAGCAGTACAATGTGGGCGTCCCATTTGAGAGAATTGCCATCGATGTCGCCGGTCCGTTTCCCGAGTCTGAGAGGGGGAACAAATACATTCTGGTCGCAATGGATTACTTCAGCAAATGGCCTGAGGCATATGCGATACCCAACCAAGAGGCAACCACGGTAGCGACGGTGTTAGTAGAAAAACTATTCAGCAGGTTTGGCGTCCAGATGGAATTACATTCAGACCAGGGGCGTAACTTCGAATCGAATGTATTCCAGAAGGTCTGCACGATGTTGGGGATCAGGAAAACGAGAACAACACCATTACACCCACAGTCAGACGAAATGGTGGAAAGATTCAACAGGACCTTGGAACAACACCTATCCAAGGTCGTCAGCAATAACCAGCGTGATTGGGATGAGCATATTCCCCTATTCCTGTTGTCATATCGCTCTGCTGTACATAATAGTACAGGCCTGACCCCAGCCAGGGTCTTATTCGGAAAGGAGCTGCGACTACCATGCGACTTGGCATTTGGCTCCCCGAAGAACCTCCCCAAGACATCGAAGATTATGCCGACCAGCTCCGACATAACATGCTTGCAATACACGAATTAGCCCGAACGCAGATGTTGGCCACCAGTGACCGGATGAAGACGCGATACGACCTCAAGGCCAATTCAGTCGGGTTCCAGGAGAGGGACAAAGTCTGGCTGTACAACCCCCAACGGAGCAAGGGTAAATCCCCAAAGCTTACACCCGCCTGTGATGGTCCATACGAAGTGGTCAAGAGGCTGAATGACGTCGTCTACCGGATCCGTCGAAACCCCAAGGCTAAATTGAAGGTGGTTCACTTAGATCGACTCGCTCCCTACCATGGAGGGGATGTTTCTGATCGGGACGATCAGAATTAAAGGGGGAGCAGTGTTACGGAATTTACCCAAAGCCGACCCTGTGTCATTCAGCACGACAACAAACGCTTTACGATAAAAAATACGATTCTCGAAAAGACTCGACAGCGGAAGGAGCGATGATGATTTCTACTGGAGAATTCGACGGGGATTATAAAAGAAACACGTCACGATCGCCGGGCAGAGTGATACCGCGACGACTAGCTTATATGGGATTGTTATTGTATTTTTGAATCAGCTGTTTGAATGTAAATAAAGTTCTAGAAAAGTGACAGTGAATATTAGTTTTATAATTTTTAAATTGAACCCACGAAGTATATTGCAATATTTTAAACAATAAAAATCAATAAAATAATATGCAGTCAGATATGTTTCCAATATTGTGCGAATTATATATATTTGAAAAGAACAGATCAGTCAACAAGGTGGCAAAGTTTTTTGATAACAAGCAAGTAATTCAAACTTCAAACTACCCATTATAACCAGACATGATCACTGGATGAAATATCCTGGGTAGTAATTACCCTAAAAATATTTATTATAATGCTTTAAGGTAATTCTGACTAACGACTCTCACTCATTGAAGTCCAAAGACATAGCTGCAGAATTTGGATTAGTTACTGTGCTAAACTATATAACAAACACTTTTTCCTACTAGAGTTGATAATGTGACTGTCAAGTGTGAGGGGTAAAAAGAAGCTCAGTCAAAATTCTGAAAATGTCTCTATCAAAGTCAAAATTCTAAGGCAGAGACTATCTTCCCTGTTTAACCTTTTTCCGGAGACATAACCGTAATCACAGATTCCTAATCGTCATATGACAGTTTTAAATACATAGTGTCTAGTCGACAACCTTCAGCAGTTGCGTTCCCTGTAACTGATCCAAATCTCAAATGAATATTTACGTATTTCTATATATACTAGGATAGAAATCATGCGACAGAATTGGCAGGCTAAGTAGAACTTATCAAAGCAATTACGACCTATCTTTTTTCTAGTCTAGTCGAGAATCTTCAAAGTAGAGCTTATAAAAATATACTTGTTACTAATTATTGAAATGCCATTTTCTGTTTAACTAGGGACAGACTTCAACATAAATATTTAGTTGTTGAAGAGAAATGCTATTTATTGCCTTTTAGGACGCTACATTTGTATTTTGGAAGTCGGTATTTGTATTTTAAAAAATAAGTTTATTTTACAATATTCAGTGATATAATGGCAAAACTGGATACACTTTTAATTTCTGATTCACTTTTTCGATAGTGAAAAAAATGTATAAATTTATATTTAAAGAATGTTTTGCGCACATGATTCCAACTTAAGTTGGTACACTGTATATACAGACGTAGGTATCCATCTTTTTGCAGTAAGTATGTTCATTACACTGGCACACAAGAAAAATAAAAATTGTCTGCACACCGGCACCACCCATCTACAGGCTTTTTTTTCGACCGGCTGAATACGAATTTCAAGTCCGTTCAGGCCATCCTGACTTCAGTTTCGAGTAGCAAAAACCCAAAAAATAGCGAAAATTCGATGTTTTGAAAAGAAAAAAATTTGAGGCTCTAAGAAAAGCATGATTATTGTATTCTGATCTGTCAAACGCTAATTTTATTTGTGCTCCAATCATAAGCTGTTTTAAATCGAACAAAGTTGGAAAAAATCCTTAAAAATTGCAAAAATCGCGAAAAATTGGGATTATCTTGGTATAAAAAATTTGTGGACGCGGATTGACGAAAATTTTGATGTTATTTAATCTTTTTGATCTGATTCTGCAATAAATTTGGCCCATAATGCCCTCAAACATTTATAAAACGACATAAATTGATAAATTAGCAGAAAATTACCACTGAAAAAATAGAAAAAAATCTTTTAAACACAATTAAATAAACTTCTTGTATTTTTTATCTATAAAATACAAGATTAAGATCCAAGAATGTGCACAAATTGGATTTTGTACGGTTTTTCGAGGGTTGTACTGTTTCATTCTCAAATGATCTACTAAGTAGATACCTCTTCTGCCATCTTATCTTTTAATTAGTAAAAATTTGCCATCGTGATGGGATTTCAACTTCTTCCATGTGCAGACTTCATTTCATTGCATGATCGCTTGTACTTGCAACCAGGGCACCTCTTCGGGTTCTTCTTATTCTGTTTATACGTCATTTTTATAGATTTTACAATTTTTTTGTATTTTCAGATTTTTATGTTGTATTTTATAGATAAAAAATACAAGAAGTTTATTTAATTGTGTTTAAAAGATTTTTTTCTATTTTTTCAGAAGCAATTTTCTGCTGTTTTATCAATTTTTGTCGTTTTATGAATGTTTGAGGGCATTATGTTTTTTTATACCAAGATAATACCAATTTTCGCGATTTTTGCAATTTTTAAGGATTTTTTCCAACTTTTTTCGATTTTAAAACAGCTTATGATTGGAGCACAATTAAAATTAGTGTTTGACAGATCGAAATACATAATAATCCTGCTTTTCTTAGAGCCTCAAATTTTTTTCTTGTCAAAACATCGAATTTTCGCTATTTTTTGGGTTTTTTTTGCAATTTACTCGAAACTGAAGGCTGGACGGCCTAAACGGACTTGAAATTCGCCCGGTGTACAGACAATTTTTTTTTGTGTGCCGGTGTTATTATTCATTTTAATTCATTAAAAACAGGTTGTTTGTCCGATTTATGTTCTTTTTTGCAATTTTTAGTTATAAACCATAAGATACAGTTTTCAGATTAAGAAAGAAAGGTACTCAACTTTAAGCAAATTTCATATTTTTTGAAAAACCTCGTATATAGTTGAAAAATTCTCTTTATGAAGTATATTTATTTCTAAATATCTATTAAGGATATCTTCGATTTGATCCCAAATTAAATCGACATACTGTATATGTAGACGAATTGAGAACCTTCATCTTGAAGTTGGTTAATTAACACTTATTTTGATTTAATTTCAATTTATTTTTAATTAATTTCATCCCAGAATTTGAATAATAATTCTCTCGCCTTCGCCAAATTTTATTTTAAAATATTTTTCAAACTTGCTAAAAAATGGTATACCTATGGCATGTCATTGAAAAATTATGGAGCCACTTCAGAACCTTCCTTAATATAATACAGTTTAAACAATCTAAAGTAGCTTAGCCGTTTTCGAGAAATCGATGAACGTACAAACAAAAAACGAAAATATATGTGCAGATGAATTTAGAACCTCTGAATCATTTTATTTAAGTTTTAAGGCAAATTTCTAAAATTACATTTTAAGTTTGGATCCTGTTATATTTAACAGAACTCCAGAATGCAAAAAAAGTTTTTACTTTGACGTTTGGAGACGATTTTCTATATCAAAATTTTCAACAAATGTATAAAACAAGTATATTTATTCTCTGTCATTCTAGGTTTTATTTATACTTATAAACAGTCTTTATTAGGAAGAACGCAATCAATATTACTTACCGTATTTTCTTTAATATATTAATTCTAATTTTTTTTGTGTTTCCTAATTTGGAGTTTAAGTGTTCCAAACATCAATCGTACTAAAGGTAACCAGTAAATGAAAACGAATTCTCAGGAGAGACAATCAAATCCAATCTGACTGAATTTATCCTATTTTTCTTATAGCCTTTCCACAACGAGAATACATTAACCTCAATATTGGGAATGTGAAGAGTATTCTGGATTAAAATAGAGAAGCAAAACTCAATATATTGCTTTTGCAATATATAAAGTCTAATAAAGGAGTTCTGACTTGTTAGAGATTCCCTCTTACCAGCGCGCGTTTCATAGAATGCTTATATGGCATTTACTAAAAGCTTCCGTACAAGTGCAAAATTGTCTCACAATCAGTTATTTTTATAATATTTGTAGGTATTACATCTGGCTTCTGCTTTGAAATTATATATTCATATTCATTTAACATGAAATGATGTTAGATGGGAAAAAAGGAACTTATAATAACTTCTTAAGGAATTATTATTGCAAATAAAACAGTGAAAAGTACTTGTAATGCACATATTTGAAGTCGAGTAAATATGGCTTTTATTTTGCGGTGTTATAGTTTTAATTTCGCGATAAACTTTAAGACATTAATTTAAATTGTATGGTGATAAAGACAACTAGAGTATGCACAAAAATATTTAAGCTAACTAATTTATTTAATTTTATAAGGGTTAACATCCTATCGGTGTAAATATACTTCATCTTGTATATGTACTCCCTGCACTGGCGGATCTAGGGGGTGAGCTAAGGAGCTGAAGCCCCCCCCCCCCAAATCATCTGAGTGGTATGATTTTTTAGTGTTTATTGTGCTAATATTACCCTTCAGTGAAGTCAAGCCCCTCCATCCCCTCAACAAGATCAAGCCCTCCCTAAATGACAATCCTGGATCCGCCCTTGCCCCTGTATACTTATCCCTGTTTACATATTTTAAATTTACACTCTGCAAACTTATCCCCGCTATGATTCTTCACTTACTGAACCCAGAATATGCATAATCTATATCTATATATAAATAGGCAAAGACAAAACGATTAGGTACCATTTTCTCCTCTATCTCTCAACCGATTTTCTTCATTTTTGTTTTGCTTAGTAGCTACTGACGACCTTCAGTCCAGAATGCTAATGTTAATTTATAATATTGGTTCATTCATTAAATAAAATATAATAAAAATTCATTATTTACGTCCATAATGTCAACGCCAAACAACTGAATGTGCCGCCGCCGCCAGACTCAAAACATTAAGTAATTATATATAGAGGGACCAATGCTGTTATATACTTAGAACATGTACTTTTGGAAGTGGCATGCAAGCGTTGTTATTGTTTAGTGGTAAAGTAATCGTTGTATATTATAAATATACAGGGCGATTCCAGATATGTTAGAAATAATTTTTTCGTGGGTGGCACATAAGCAGTTGCATATATAGGGTGTTTAAAATATAGAGTAGAGTGCAATTATAACTAATAACATAATTATATAGGGAAGCCCATTAGCAGTTGGATTTACAGGGTTTTTGGAATAGAAGGTGCAGTAGAATTACAGTTATACAGAGTGGTGCAAAAAATATTATACAGAGATGCATATACAGGGTGGCGGAAATAGAAATGCAACATTTCGTAACCCATAAGCAGTTGTATATATAGGGAAGATGAAATATAGGGTAAGAGGAATTATAGATATACAGGATGATGATAAAAATGTTAGAAAAGGAAATGATTTATAGAGATGATTGAAATATAGGTCGGAGTAGAATTATAGTTACAGAAGATAGTTAAAAATTTCCTAAACAAAAAAGTAAATGATGTGGCTCATAGGCAGTGTCATATACAGAATGGTATACCGGGTGGTTCAAAAATGTTAAAAAATATTATGCGTGGTTCATGAGCAGTGGCATATACAGGGTGGTGGAAATATATAATGAGATGGAATTATTATAATGAGGATTTTAATAAATGTTAGAGAATTGAGTGCAATTATAGTTATACAGGGCGGTTAGAAAAAAATATATATGTAGGGTAGTCCAATAGCGGTTGAATTGTTGTCATATTAAATTAGGAATTACGAATTTGAACACAAATAAAGTCCTATGAATTATATCTAAAAAAACTTAAATTTCGTTACTTATTTGTTGAAGCGAAATGTAAGACTGACATCTAGGATTTTCGAGGAAACTATCACACAGAGATTCCGAATCTGGATCCGTTCCGTGTAATTGCTCTTTTCCCTAAAGTCCTAAGATAGAAGGTCACGATACAATTTTCAGGTTACTTAACCTGCCAGAGATATTGACACAATTGGTCGAATTTCGACCACTGGGCGACAGCTAGTAGGCAAAGACAATACGGTTAGGTACCATTTTCACCTCTGTCACTCAACCGATTTGCTTTATTTTTGTTTTGAATAGTAGCTACAGACGACCTGCAGTGCAGAATGCTAAAATTAATTTATAATATTGGTTCAATAATTACATAATAAAATAATAAAAAAAATCATTATTTACATGCATACTGTCAATGCCAAACAGCGCCGCCAGATTGCTTGGAGAGAAAATCATAAGATAGGTTGGCTCCAATGTGAAAGACAAACTAAATTGAATGTAAAACTAAAAGTTTTGGCCCTTCGCTAAAGTTAGCCTGCATAGTCATGCTATTGGAATAGAACCAACAAAAAATTATAATACATAATAATCGCCGTTTATTGGGCGCTCGCAAATTTGCAGTTTGCAACTTTCATTGCATTTTAAATATGGTTTGTCAACTAAAATCAGAATTATGTTGCACCTCATCAATTTATTTCTGATATCTTCTTTAATTTTAACCTTATACTTTTAATTTAGAGTCCTTTTATTTTTGTAGGGTAACATTCATACAAGTTTAACTAAGATTACAGAAAATTGAGAAATTATGCACAAATTCACGATAAATAGGTAGATCTGACAACACTGAATGCTTACCCATCTGCCGGAAATTTGATTTAAATTTTGACATTTCATTACATTTGTAGCGATTAGGTTGAAAGTTTTCAATTCTGTAAGATAAAATTTCAAAGTATTTTCAAGGTTTCAATTTCAATTCATAGAAAAAAATTCTCAAAAAATCAATGTATTTAACTACTATTAATTAACAGTATGTGATTCCTATTTCTTTATATTTTCTACATAAAACAGAAATCGTCATGGGTTACTACGTTGGTAAGTAAATTTTTTATAATGCAAAATCATACTAAAAATTAATGTTTTCTGACAATGTGGGTATCTTATAGTTAATTAATTTTACATTACATGGTCCCCTTGCTGGGAAGTTCTGATTGTTGAAAACATTTTAAAAATTTGTTTGAATATATAAGTATTATTTATTGTAGAGTAAAATATATTTTTTTACATACATATTACCTTTGAAATCGTACACTGCTGGCTTTAAAATTTACAACCTAAATGTTCAAAAAATCTAAAATCCAAAACGCTCTACACGACAACAGAAACCAAGTGTTGACCACCTTTTATTATCTTTGGAGTTGCCTATAGTTCAACAGGAAAATATTTAGTGTTGTAAGTTATAGATCAGTAGGTATTGATTTTTCGCACAAGTGACTTTCTTAGAAAATAATATTTGTAATTTTTGGTTGGGATTATAATTCTGTCATTCATATAATATAATTTTCACAATATTCCCAAGGTGTTGTGCAACAAATCATCAATCAGCGGATAATGGAAATGTCTTTAAATATTAGAGTATTCATTGGGTTGTTTGTCATCTCCGTTTTTAAAATCGGAAACGGAAACTTTTAGGTTACAAACAAATCTAATCTAATTTCGCCTAAACTCTATATCTTATAGAGACAAAATAACGTCAATAATGTTCAACTCATAATCTTAATGAATTAAGGTCGAATTTCGACCACTAGGCGACCGCTAGTCAGTTTAAAAACACTCTACAAAGTCAGTCCAATGTAGGTACTTACATATTGGACTGACGCCTCAACACTATAGGCAGTGGAGGGAAATAATAACGTGTGTGAAAGACTTAAGGTAACTAACACTAACGTAGTTAATTTGATAAGGATTATTATCGTATATGTGAAATTAGGTTTTGAATTATCATATACTTAAAAACGACTCTGTTAGAATACATTCCATATTTTAGAAACACGTCTCCATGTTCGTGGAGACGTTCCACGAACATGACAACTTTCGAACTAATACAACTAACCCAATAAGTTAAAAAGAATGATTAGCCCGTCAATTACATGGCGCCTCAAAATGTGGAAAAAGATTTTCTTTATCGTCTTCTTTTATTATTGTGGCTAAAACCAAGCAGTTCGATATGGGGAAAGATTAATGAAACAGACTGGAAACCACCTGAACCCCATATAAAATCTCTTTACTAAATGGGAATTAAATAGCTAAATGGTGGATAGTACTAGTCACGCTTATACACATTTTAACCCCTAAAGAATTCGAATGCAGTGATTAATTTCGGGCCTGATATGTACGATTTAATGCACTTATTTTAAAAAACTTAAACAGGGAATCTTTGCGTTAAACAAGTCCGTATAGCAATTTGTTGAATGAATTATAAATAATTATGTCAAAAATCACAAGCTACATAAACTTCATTAGTCATCTTCGATGTTCGCAGCTTTATTTTGTACATACTCATTCTAGATTTTGAGTCAGAAGAATGGTTAAACGAGAATTACTGAATTCCAGTTCGACACCTGAAATTACTTATTTAACTGCTACAACGGAAGTACAACTTTAATATAAAAAATTCGGACAAAAGGGCCAGTAGGGTTCCGTGCAAATTTAATTATGTATGTAGATAGTACTTATTTTCCCACAATCAGGGGTCTGGGTGTTTTTGCCTGTTGTCAATACCGATTGTGGCAAGTTATCCTGAGAATTGTAAATGACTTTTCCCTAACTTTCCCTCACCATTTTTTTTAAATATTTGCATTTTATATCGAGGTACAGGATAATATATACCTTTAAAACATATAAGTTTTAAACTTTACAGTATTTGTTGATTCATAAAAAATGACGTAGAATAGACAATATTCATGCTGCATTTGAAAAAATGATCTAAATTAAGGTGGTATTCCGTGAATTATCAAATATAACGCTTTGTTTCACCCAATAACAAAGTCGATTTAACTCTCAGAAAACCTTCTTTGACATGCACGATGGAATTTGGTTACTTTTTAAACAATTCAATTTGTGTAACAAATATATACACGGTGATCCAAGAGCATGGAAACTCCTGAATAACTCTTTAACAATGCATATTTTTTTAAAATGTTAAATACAAAAGTTTTAGCAGGCTATTTTAGGCTATCTAACGATGACCCCGACCCTGAACTTGACGGTCATATCAAGGATAAGTGAATTATTCAAGTGAGAACCCTCTTTTTTATATCAAATTGGGAAAAGGCGAAAAATTTCACGTTCAGAATAACCTTGATCATGACATTGACCACGACAAAAATCAAAAGGATGTGTACAAACTGAAACACCCATTTTTAATTTTTGATTTGTAGGGGTGCACAATTGGGTGACCGAAAACGACTTTAACCTTGAGTTGACCTTCATCATAAACTTGAAGGTGAAACGCACTATTACAAACGAGACCCCCATATTTTATTTTACGTCCAAAACGACCTTGACCGTGAATTTAGTCATGACCTCGACCACTACCAAGGTCAAATCTGAAATAAAAACAGGGGGCTCTGGTCAGTAAAAATGCATTTGACCTTGATATAACCCTCAAACTTATGCCCAAGGACAATTCAAGGTCAAGGTCATGTTTGGTCATCCAACATTGCGCCCATACAAGTCGAGAATGAAGCATGGGAGTCCCCCTTGGTAAAAATTCATTTGACCTTTGTCGTGGTCAATGACAAGGTCATTTTGGACCTTTTCCGCTCTTTCCGAATCTGGAATAAAAAGTGGGGGTTTAATTTGAAAAATGCATTTGACTTCCATATGACAATTCATTGTGAAGGTCAGCGTTAGATAGCTAGAGGCAAATGCTAAAACTTTATACACTCTGTATATTTATTTATTCGATTTTGCCTACTCCTATTATTGACTTTTAGTCCTGTAGCCCACTTTATATATTATAATTCTTGATTATACGAGAGATCATTTAATTCAGAAAAATAATCAGTACTAGCAATACTTAATGAAAATTTAATAATTTTGACATGCGTTGTCCTTCCACGTTATTAAGTAATAACACTCATGGAGAACACCACTTTGAATTTTCCCAATGACATCAGAAAATAAAAGATTATTCTGTAATAAAAAAATAAAACTTATTAGAATAAACAATGGCATCTATTTATAGCAAAAAACATTACTCCAATCCAGCAAAAAATATGTGGAAGTACTCTTTACTCTAATTACGGTCAAAAACAATACTAAAATTCAAACGAGAGTTGGGCCTATGGGTAGACATGCCGAAGTGAATTTTGGCTCACCGAATGACATAAACACCAGCCGCAAATGTTTCACAGAATTTTAAAAATCTTCAAAAATAACGGGCTTAAGGCAATATTAGACGCATTACGCACTAGTTATAAGATTTTAATCAGACTCTAAGAAAACGGAAAAACTGTACATTAGCCTGTAAGTATAGTTTTTACCCGTAATCATCAACAATGCACAACGTATTGGTATTTAAATGATCCGGGGGGCTCAACTTCCCACTGGGCAACTGTCTGAAAAGGCTGCGGAAGACATTTATGACAATATCCCTTAAATAGCTTACTCAAATTTTTTTCACGGGTGTGCCTGCAATATGGACGTAGAAATCACCTCCTTTTTACATTTGATCCGTTGATATCGGAAATGAGAAGGAAAACGAAAAATAAATTAAAAAGTTCGGATTTCCGAGCAATAAATTTTATTATTATAGTTTGTGTTTTAATTGCAAACGGCCGTTTTGGAATAGCCATGATGTTCTAGAACACTTACATAATATAATTTAATCTAAAACTAATTTTGGCCCCCTTTTTCGTTGAACTTCCCCACTGTGTGATCTTAAGAAGCACGTTTTTCTGACTTTCAAGCATGTTCACAGTTCATCTAATTTTGACAAAATATTTCGGTATACGAGGGCTGACTTTTATATTTCGGGATTGGACAACTCTTGTGTTGCAATCTGACAACTGACAGCTCTATGTTTGACATTTTTGAGGTTATACGTACTCAGAACGTTTTGACATACGAGTGCTATGTGTTGTTTACAGTAACTATCGTATCGTGAGATTGAGTCAACCTTACACATTAGTGGGACCAGCATACATTCAATATTGCATAAACATTTGAATGTCAAAAAAATTGTTCGCGTTGGATCCCACAGAATTAGCCAATCGTTCAAAAAGACTCGTGTCGATTGGTCGAAAGAAAAGCTCAAAAAATACGATCGCGGTGCTTCAAAACACGTTTATGACATAGTGACAGGTGATGTATTGTGGATTTACGCGTATGAGCCCGAAAGTAAACAGCAGTCGACTGTATGGGTGTTTCAAGAAGAGCCGAATCCAACAAAAGTTGTTCGCGCACGAAGCACTTCTAAGCAAATGATCGCCTGCTTTTTCGGAAAAACTGGACATGTCGCAACCGTACCACTAGAACAACGCAGAACAGTCAATTCTGAGTGGTACACAATCATTTGTTTGCCAGTTGTCTTCCAAGAAATGAGGAAAACCAACCACCGAAGACGGATCACTCTTCACCACGACAATGTGAGCTCTCACACATCGGCTCAAACAACTGCATTTTTGACCACTCAAAACATCGATTTGATGAGTCATCCGCCGTATAGTTCTGACTTGTCACCAAATGACTTCTTTTTATTACCGTACGTAAAAAACAAACTGAGAGGTCAACGTTTTTCGACACCTGAAGTAGCGGTTGCTGTGTTCAGAATGCATGTTTTGGAGATACCTCAATCAGGGTGGAAAAAGTGCCTCGACAATCAAACGCATGCAAAAGTGTATAGATCTTCATGGGGAATATTTTGAAAAACAATAAAGCGATTTTCGATGATTAATATTTGTTTTTGTTCTCTAATCCCGAAATATAAAAAGCAGCCCTCGTAGTATATACACATCTATTCCTCCTAAGTTAGTCCATTAGCAAAATGTTAACCAAAGTAGTTTCTGGGGTTAGCCTTACACTATACTAAAAGATTAAATAGTTTATTTGCTGGTGAATAAAATTATAAACAATAGGACAATTTGTGATAAGAATTTTGTTATATTTCGGATAATATTGAGAACTAATGATTTTTTTTCTCTTTCTATCTTTTATTATGTAACATAATCCTCGGAACATACAGAGACCATATTGAGCTGACCAATATACATAATTCGCTATTAATCAGACTAGTCACCTAAACATTCGCAAATTTACAGTTACTAACCAAATACCAGTTAACATTTGACAGACAAAAAGAAACACTACAAAGGCGACCTGTTTCCAGGTAATGCGATGACAAAGCAATTAAGATTTTTGTTCTGTATGAAAGCTTTTACTTTTAACTAGCGGATTATTCCTATATTGTAATATAATAATAAATTGCTTATTAACTGCACTTTGCATAAGTTTGAAGTTACTAGTTACCAACGCAAACTAATAAACTATGATCAGAATTTAAAGAGAATATAATCGTTCTAGAAACAACCAGTTCAATTGAAACTTCGAATTTCGCAACATTCTAGAAAACTGCATTATGAGCACTACAAGTGGAACCCTCGTCTAGCTTTTCGTTGACCCGGGCGAGAAAGATTAGTTTTGATTGCCTGCCATTCAGGTCAGGAAGTATTTCGATGTTCCAGTTTTACAGTACAAAAAGTTATTGAAAAACTTGATAATTCAGCAACACAAATTCCTCAAATCGTCGAGTCCATATCAAACAACACAAATTCAAAATTACGTTAAGATTTGAAATATGTATTTTATATAATTTGGGGAAGAAACAATTTTGTTTGCAGATTTTGACAAACGTCATTGGTTAGTTACGTTTCAAGAAGAAATGCATGTCAACCATGTTTGAAAAGTGCTGTAAAAGCAGTAAAACAAATTTATTTGAATAATCCAGCTCAACTAGCATATTCTAAATTCTGTCAAATTACTGAAAACGTTTCAGAAGTAGAATATTTTGAGTAATATCAAACTTAATTATTACGTAATGTACGTTTTATAGACCCTGTTTTTGGGAAACAGTATCCTTTGGTTTGAAGTTCTACGTGGACGAAGTCGCCGGTAACAGCGCTATCTTAATCTCATTTGTTTCCAAAGTAACATACCAGTATTAGAAGTCCATATTGCAATTTTACTTCATTTATTAAGTTAAAGGAATAAATCGCCGTGAAATCTTGGAGGCTTAATATTAATAAGCACTCGAAAGTTCAATTTTATACGAAGAAGAAGGTCGCAATTTAGGGCTAGCAATTTTGAAGATGGCATAAGTTCTAATGGAAATAGCTATTCCCCCTGAAAATTGTGTTCAAACTTTTTAATTCGTTTTATCAATAAAAGTTACGTTCATGTCACTTAAAACTTGCGATGAAACAGTTTCACGATTTCCTGGAATCAAGAATAAAAGAGATTTCAGATGTATTGCTAAATTATTTATAATGTTTAGTATGCAGTACAACGAATACGAGGATGGAACCATAAGCTAATACGAGTTAAGTTTTATTTTTAACCGACTTCAAAAAGAAGGAGTTTTTTTTATGTTTGTTCACCGATTACTCGGAAACGGCTCTAGGAATTTCGACCATTTTACTGAATCCTGTTTGGGGGGATAGCAAAGTGGTCCCATATTTTTTTCATTAAAATAGCTTTTACCGTTTCTTAGAAAATGGGGAAAAACTATTTTTACCTATTCTCATATACTCTATGTCATGGTGGAGGAGTCGGTATTATTATATAAAATTTGAAAAATGTTATTCGGAACGTGGGGCAAATTGAAAAGGGATTGGATTAGTTCCGTGATATCTCAAAGTGGCTAGAACTTTTTTTCAAATAACATAGCTTCTATCGTTTCTTTTTATAGAATGGGAAAAACTTTTTACCTATTTTCTTATATTCGATGTCTTGGTGGAGTCGCGGGTATTATAAGATTAGATGGAGTTACTGGTATTAACTATTCGGAACTTGGGGTACATTGTAAATAAGATGAATTAATCAAAATCAAAATAAGTGTCAGTTAATATGAATATACAGTGTGTATTCATAAATCAAACGATTTCTTTTTTATTCATAATTTTCAGAGAAAAAAGTTATTCTTCACAAACAGTTTTTTTACATGGTCTAAAACATAAGCAGTAATCATTCCATGTCAATTTTTATTAACTGTAGACAAAGTTTGCCTTCAAAGAGGGCTTTTAATTACAAATTAAACTATCTTCATTTCTGTTATAAAATATATAAAGATATAAAATTGTTATTAAATAGAAATAATCTAATACTATATTACGAACAAGGTTTGTTTATATATATATATATATATATATATATATATATATATATATAAATAATTGAAAAAGATTATAATCTGGAAAAAAGGGTCTAACGATTTTGATGAAATTTTCTTATTTAGAAGTTTCAATAGATAGAAACCGATTGGTTAGGGTCTCATATTTGGGAAAATTGTTTTGCAGAGAAATTAAATAATTAAAAAAGTTATTGGCAGTTTGCGACAATCAAGATAGCTTATTTTTAATTTAAAGGTGTTCAATACAGGGTGAATTGGTAACCTACGTAAGAGTGAGATTCGTCTTGTAAAAATTCTTTCAATACAGGGCGATTTGAAAGTGAAACTGCTCTTGTAATCATTTTTCCAATACAAATTATATGTGTATGTTCCGAACAAGTAACTATTTAATGCCTACCACATATTTTCCTAGCATATGAATTTGCATATTAATTTCATGCATATAAATATACATATGTGGTGTAAAAATAAAATTATATAGGGTAGTTATTAAAATGTTGGTGATCCATAAGATTTGTTATGCAAGATGGTTAAAATATAACGTCGAATGTAATTATATCATACAGGATGGTTAGTAAAAAGCAAGAAAAAATAATTATATAAGGTAGCTCATAGCAGTTGGAAATTTATGATAGCTGACATACAGGGCGGAGTACAAATATTGTAGTGAAGGATGGTTAAAAAAATGTTAATAGAATGTTACAGCTGTAGGATAAATCATTAACAATTACAGACATTGCATCACTGAAAATTGTAAAATAAATACATTTTTAAAAAAACAAAAACCGACTTCAAAAAATCCTAAAAGCATGAAATAATATTTTGCTACAATTAAATACTTTTTATGAAGTTGGTGCCAATTTGAACAGCGAAGTTGCGAAGTATAACGCATCAATGAACCTCAAAAAATATTTTCACTTTCGCTTGGCACCGACTTCATAAAAAGTATTTAATTGTAGCAAAATATTATTTCATGCTTTTTAGTTAATTTTTTGAAGTCGGTTTTGTTTTTTTAAAAATGTATTTATACTGCTTAAAAATCCTTTAATTGTAATGACTATCAAAAATACGGCACACGATGTTTATTAAATTCTTGCTGAAAAAAAATCAAAGGTTTATCGTGTTAGGACCTGCATCTGCTAAAATAAAAGAAGTAACTGTTGAAGCAGGAAGAAACTGATAATAATCTTTGATAATGGCCTTATAAGTGATATACAACTAAATTAATTCGTTTTCATTCATTATAATTATGGTTCAATATCTCAAAGGAACAGCTTCACCATCAATTATTTTTAATATTAATTTACTAAGTTTTTAAACAAATAACTCGAACATAATTTTTTCTGATTATCAAAAACTGCATGGTCATTAATTTTAATGCCAAGTTATTTTAGCTGTAATATTATATCTCAAAATGACTAATAACATTTTTTTTCAAATAAAATATTATGCATAACCTCATTTTGAGGCATTAGCAATTATTAAAAAAGGTGTCTCACCAAACTTCCTGCAAAATTGTTCCTGGTGGATTTATTTGAGTGAGCCGTGTTTTCACTGAAAGACACTTCATAAGCAAAACATTCAGGAGTTGGTAGATCTAATTTAATACAAGTTATTTGTAGGAGAATTTTGAAAGTACCCAAAAAATAACTGAAAAACTTTATAAAATCGTTTTTGAATCAGCTGAAATAAATTTTAGGCCCCTTATTTGCGTAAGTATATGCAAAAATATTTTGCTATTAGTATTTTTGTTAAGATCCCTCGGGGCAAAATATCTTTATGGGGATATTTTAATAAATATTGGGGGAAAACGATTAAAAAGTGTAAAATTCTACACAATATGCCAAAAAAGGATTTTTCTCGAGGTTCGAGCGGAAGTTCTCATTCAATTGGGTTCATCTTTTGCAAACTTTTTAATTTAGGGGGTCAGATTAAGTTTGACTGCTATTAGAAGAAGATCTGAGAAAAATGCATTTTTTCGACCACCCTAGTGTACAAGTTCCATAAGCACCTGATTAATTTAATTTCTTGATTTGCTTTAACGTATATTTAATTCGAAAAAAAAAAGTAAATTGTAGTTAAATTTGCATGAGCATTTTTCTATTATTGGTCAGTTCCTATTTGAAATTGAACAAATATATATATTTCCTATAAAACTGAACAGCATCATCACTTGTAGTAGTTCACAATGTGAGTTTTTTTTGATGATCAGTATGGGGATCTCGGAAACTAGCGGAGATGGAGCAATAGTTAAATTGGGAAAGATTTGTGTTACTGGCCCAATTTAACGACACTTTCGGATTTTTGTAAAAAGTCATGCCTTACTAGATATTTGGAAAGAACGAAATTCTGTCGATTTAGTCAAATCCCTCTATCTCCCTTGGTTTTGATTTTATAATAAAAACTGTAAATATCAAAATTGAAGGGTATTGTATCCCGAATATAATTGTCATGTCCTCGTTAGCGTGACAGCTCTCGTTTTCGAGATATGACACAAACTTATCTTTTTTTGAATGGAAACCATAGTTGGCTATGACCTCAAAAAATCGGACATTTTTAGAGCTTTTCAACAATATAATACTCGATATAATTATTCATAAAAATAACGGAATTATGGATGATTTTCTTATTTTCACTTTTAAAGTAAGTTAACCATGAAATAGATTGATTTATTAATAACTATTCCAAAAAACTTTGAACGAGTTTTTTATTAGATGTATCAGATATAACGAAAAAACTAAATAAGTAGGTACTTACTAAAAACTTAAGAAATTAAAAGTACATAATAATGGTTACAATATATCTTCGAAAAGTCCACCATTGTTATTTAGACAAAAATTGCAACTTTTTAAGATTGACATTACCGCTTTCCTCACAGACCTCCTATCAATTTCTGCAATTGCTTGTAATACCGCCTCCCTTAGGTCACCAACTGTCTCATACTTTCTTTTGTATACTTTGTTTTTTAGCGCACCCCATAAATAGAAGTCTATAACCGCCAAATCAGAAGATCGTGGTGGCCATTCGCGTGAGCCATTTCTTCCTATCCCAGAATTTGGATAAATATTATATAAGTGTTGTCTTACTAATAACGAATTATGAGCAGGTGCTCCATCATGTTGGAAGCACTCAATTTCTAAACGAGTTCTCAAATTCAAATTGTGCAACATTTCTTGAAAAGTGTATTGCAAGAAATGCAAGTAGCGCTCCCAAGTAAGTGAGTCGTCATAGATAAAAGGCCCCAGAATAGGAGACCCTATGATACCACACCAAACATTAAAACCAAATTTTATCTAGGGTCGTCTTTGTTCTAGGTTTTCTTTAGCCCAGATATGCTGTCTATTGAACATACCGCAGTTAGTAAATCTAGTTTCATCTGACCATAACGCCTTTAATGAAAACTGTGGAGTGTCAAGGCACATGTCTCTAAACCATGTACAAAACAAAATACGTCGATGTTCCTCACCAGCATGCAAAGTTTGAGAAACTAAAAGTTTGTACGGGTGGAACTTGTGTGCTTTCAGTACTTTAACTACAGTTCGTTGAGATGTGCCAGCTTCTGCCGCAATCTCACAAGTTAATATAGATGGATTTTGATTTACCCTTGCTAAAACATTTATCTGTGCTGCTTCGTTAATTTGATTACGTTCCTTTGGTGGTTTAGTAAAAGATCCATATCTGCGTAAACTATCGTAAAGCCTCCTAATTGTACATAGAGCAGGTTGACGACGATTAAAATATCTATGAAAGTATTCCTCAGCTGTACGAACTGAATTTTTATGGCATATGATATAACTTCCACCATATTCAGTTTTTCTTCGTTACAATATTCCATTTTATCACGAAAACTTGTCAATATCGACTGTCAGTTCAGCACTACTAATGGAATTACTCTCAAATGAGGAAACGTCAAAGTGAAAACAATCTTTTGCATCGCTACCTACGTTAAATGTGAAAATAAGAGAGAAAAGCATCCATAACTCCGTTATTTTTATGAATAACTATATCGAGTATTATATCGTTGAAAAGCTCTAAAAATGTCCGAATTTTTGAGGTCATAGCCAACTATGGTTTCCATTCAAAAAAGATAAGTTTGTATCATATCTCGAAAACGAGAGCTGTCACGCAAACGAGATACAATTCATTTCAATTTTGATATTTACACTTTTTATAAAAATCATAAACAAAGGAGCTAGAGGGATTTGGCTAAATCGACAGAATTTCGTTTTTTCAAAATATCTAGTAAGCCATGACTTTTTACAAAAATTCGTCATTAAATTGGGCCAGTAAAACTGCAAATCTTTCCCAACTTAACCATTGCTCTATCTCCATTAGTTTCCGAGATCCCATACTGATCATCAAAAAACTAACCCTGTACATATATACTAAATCGTTTATATTTTAGTTCACCCTAATAATGAATCTGCAGTAACAAAACAACTGTGAGAAAATTGCTATTTAAGTGCAAAAAATTAATGAACAGTTTACGTTTACAATATCATAATTTGCCTTGAAAAAAACAATCCGAATGAGTATTGTTTTTCTATGCTAAATATTAATTTTCTTGTTATTCAAAAGCCAGTATTATTGATAAAATTTTGCATTTGGAAAGGTCTCCATCAACTTATCTAAATTACTCCTTAACACATGAATAAACACTAAAAAAGTTAATCAAAAATTTGTTACTATAATCATCCCAACATTTAAGCGCTTTAACATTGTAAAAACATTTACAATTAGAACTCAGCACCTGGTTACCTCTTTGTTAGGATGAAATTTATACAATTATCGCTCTCCTGTGTTTTCGCTCAGCGGTTTAAAATTAAAAATTAAGCTTCCCTAAATGAACATTATGAAACTGGTGAAAAATATTTTGATGGGGGAGTTATTTAACAAAAAGATAATTAGGCAAACATTTTAGGATCTCGAATGCACGGATTAAGTCAGACTACAAGGCGAGCAAAAAGTCCGATGTTTATACATTCGTCATGTTACAATCTGATATTTTAATTATAGGCAATTAATATATCGAAAAGAAACTTAGCTTATTGTCTGGGTTAAATAAAATTCCATCATACAAACGCTATACGCATAGACTGTGAAGGTAATATTGGCAAACAATTTATTATGCATGGGTAAGTTAATCTTACCATTATTGACCTTCCTCATTTTTGTTTCAAACCATCTAGATATCTACTTTAAAAATTAATGATGAAAATCATTGCATGGACAATATATGTTGTTTACTCAGCTTTATTTTCATTTTTTGTAGACTTGGGTGCCATCATTTTTCGATGGGGTTTTGGTCTTTTAAGCAAAAAGTGTGCTTTTGTCTTGGATCATCGATATATCGATAAGAGACGCTTACAAGCATGAGATCCATCTCTTTCACACGACGGACGTAAGTCGGTGACAAACTTCACCAGATATGCTATTTATTTACACTAAATAGATAAAATAGAATAGTGGTGTGAAAATTTATAAATGTATCTCAAAGTTTCCTTGGACTTCCATCGTCTCTAAGTGGTTGATCACACAACTTTTCAATAGCTGTGAATCTACTATCGTCATCAGCTGAATGATAGGAAATTCAGATTATCCCTAGTATTTATATTATACCCTTAACCGGTCATGCGTCGCCGGTCATGGTCATTGGGTCTTGTCTGGTCCAATCAGTGTCGTCGTTCCTGGAGGCTGGCGTAGCGGCAGAGGCCGAAGAAGAGCTCTCCAAACATTTTTAATTTGGACGCTGGGCTCGCTAATTACATTTTCGTTCGAGATTATATGTGCAGTCTCTATGAATTTTATTTTGTACCAGTGCTCGTCCTTGTGAATTGCTCTGGCCTGGTCCCAGTTGATATAGTGTTCGGCGCATGCGTGATTAGCTAGCCCAGATTTCGTTACCTCCGCGCTTTGAGTAGCTGTGCGGTGTTCCTTAACCCTGGTGTCCAGCGGTCGCTTTGTCTCTCCAATGTAAAGATTGCCACATTCACATATGTATTTACAGTTATTTGGTATTGCCGGTGCGTCGGGCCTCGTTCTTGTTATCATGCTCCTCAAGGTGTTGTTGCTTTTGAAGATCATTCTGATTCCATAGCTGTGTGCAATTCTTCTAAGTTTCTCCGGCAAGCCTTTAGTATACGGTAATAGTTGAGTTGCTACCGTGGTGTCCTCTTCCTGCCTAAATGGTTTGTCCACCTCTTCAAACGCCTTGGTAATGATCGTTTCCGGATATCCATTCGCCAAAAGGTCTTCTCTAAGTTTCACTTGTTCTTCTTTGAACACGGAACGGCTCCAGATTCGGAACCTCTGTGTACTGATTCTCTTGAAAATCCTAGATGTCGGTCTTACATCTCGCGTCTTCAAATTACAAATGTATATTTAAAAAATAAAATTTGCTTTGAATTATCGATTTATTTTACATATCAATATAACCAACAGACAATTGAAAGAAATTAATATATGATGAACGACTAAATTTGATCCTCTATACCACAGAGAAGTATTAAAAGAGAAATAAAAAGGATATCCTTACTTTTATGGTTATCCTATAAAAGTATAATATTACTTTTAAGGGGAACACAATATGCGGCCCTCGATTTCGGATTCAGATAGAACAAGTGAACTGGAAGTTTAAATTCTTGTGTACTTACCTATTGTCTGCAATAATTGAATAAGCAAATGGAGGGAAACGAATCGTTTTTCATCTTCGCAATAAAAAACCCAAATTTGTACAAGCACAAGTGGAGGGAAAAAAGCCAGTATTATTAAGTTTTTTTATATCTGACCACAGGCGATTGTGACCAAAAATTGTAGTATACGCTAAAAGGAAATAAACGTCGTTGATGAACCAAATAACAAATAACAAATAACAAAAATTTACACAAGTGTTAAACTGAAAAACCTTAAGATAGAAAAAAAACTGAATGAAGTTATTTAAAAGAGGCAATTTGGAAAGGAAATCTGAAGCGTGATAATAAGCGATCTATACAGGGTGTTTTGCAGAATTATCGTCAAACTTGAGGGGTAGATAGGTCGGCTCATGTGCTATATTATGTAGCCCATATAAAATCTAGATATCTTACGATTTTTGTTTTTTTTTAATTTATTATTTTTTTCTTAATTTTCAGATTTTACATTTGAACTGTTGTAACTTTTTTATTTTTCACTGCATCTTCACCAAATAAACTTAAATCGGATCTATGATGTTTGTTTGCTCATCTGCATTTGATATTTGACAGAAATAATTAGTTGAAAAAATTGTATGAGTTCACAAATGGCGAGGTTCCATAAAAAAATGATTAAGTTAAACACTTTATCACATTACAACAAAAAAAAATAGAAGCACATCAAGAACTTCGAATACTTACAAAAACTTCTCTACTTCAACCCCTTTCCAACGATATATCACACGTATTGGAAAGTAATCAGTATCATAATAAAATTTGAGATTGTAACTTACAAGGTTAGAACTACAAAAAATAAAACATACCTCAAATTGCAATAATTTGTTATAAATTTTGTTCAAACCGGGTTCTACCGCTAAGAATGCAATCGCAACACCTTTTTCTGACTCCTACAGTGGTAGTCTCATCCCATATTATTTCAAAAGCAACATTTATTCTTTCTCTTAATTGCTATTTGGTTTCTATTTCTCTATCATAAACGAGTTGCTTGGCCTGTTCACATTCAAAAAAATCAAAGGGAGTCAGGTCCGGCGATCTTGGAGGCCATAGTATAGGGCCCGTCCCCTCAATTCACGCGTTTGGGAATGTAATCTCCAGGAGCTCTTTGACAGTTCGCCTATAATGTGCTGGACAGCCAACTTTTTTGAATATTATTGGTCTGTCTTCCAATGAGATTTCATATAATAAGATGAATAAATCGTTCATTAAAAATTCGTCATTTCTAGATAAAAATAGGCACCAAGGAGCAGCTAAGGGAAATGATCAATGTTGCGTTCCAAACAATGCGGGATGATCGATCTTATTAGATGAAATCCCATTGGAAGACAGACTTATAAAATTGGTGAAAAAATTCAAAAAAGATGGCTGCCCAGCACGTTATAGACGAACCGTCAGAGAGCTCCTGGACATTTGAGAGAACTGGTCCTATACTATGGCTTCCAAGGTCGCCAGACCTGACTCCGTTTGATTTTTTTTGTATGTGGACGGGCGAAGTAACTCGTTATGAGAGAGAAATACAAAACCAAAGAGCAGTTAAGAGACAGAATAAATGTTACTTTTGAAATAATATGGGATGAGATGCGACTAAAGATTACCACTGTAGGAGTCAGAAAAAGTTGTCACGATTGCATCCGTAGCGGTAGAAGCCGGTTTAAACCAAATTTATAACAAATTATTGCAACTTGATGTATGTTTTATTTTTTGTAGTTCGAACCTTGTAAATTAGAAATCTCAAATTTTATTATGATACTGATTACTTTCAAATAGGTGTGATATATCGTTGGAAAGGGGTTGAAGTAGAACCCATTATTTGTGTCAAATCTGAGAATTTAGAAAAAAAATGAAGAAAAACACAAAAACGTAAGATATCTAGATGTTATATGGGCTACATAATACAGCACATTAGCCCACCTATGTGCCCTCCAAGTTTGGAGAATCCACTACAAAACACCCTGTATAACCACCACGAAATCTAAGTGCAACAATTGTAGAGAAAATAAAAGTGAATTAAATGTCTTTAAAATAATCGAAATCGACTCATAACAATATCAACAGACAAGGTGTGTCAGAAATATGCATGATATTACATTCGAAGAACAAAGATATGCACTTAGATAAGTGAAGAACGATAGAGATTAGCAAATATTGATAGAAACTGAAAATATGGGAGAAAGAATAATTTTAAAAAAGGCCTGAAACATAATCAAAGAGACAAGCCTTTTTATTCATTAAAAGTAGTATGTCTGAGGAAACTATGTGCGCGTGAGAAGTTATTCATACAAAAAATATATACCTCAAAATGTAGGAATCAATTATAATACACCACACAGAAATAAAGACCATATATGAGTACCGTTTAGAAAAAAATCTCTAGAATTAAAATTGTTTATATATAGCAGCATATATTTTGTTCAGCTCTGTCTCAAGTAAATCCCAAATTTACTCCATACATCTGCTCAAAAAGTATATTCAAAATTTTATAATAGAAACAAAGAAAGATGATATTCACAAACTGTTTGAAAATATTTAAAAAAATGCAAACTCTGAAATCGATTTGTACTAAAACAGGCTGATAGATGATTGTTAATTCGTTAAGATTTAGAGAAGAAAATTAGCAAAAATATTCAGTAGTAATATGGCAAAGTAATGTTTAGGTCTTAAATGTGCACAAGCAACCACTATGGGCTTGGTGGACCTTTTGCTACATCACTTCTATATTAATAGTTGTATGAAAACGTATACCTGACTTGTGTAGACAATAAAGAAAAATAATGCCAAAATAGAGGCACCCCTAGAGTATACAGTTTATGGAGTATCATAATGCACCCGAAGAAAATGATTTCTTCATAGAGATAGTGAAAGTACCAAACGACCCTGTAATTTCATAATCAATCAAAGCGATTACGACTCCAGATTTTAAGTTGAACCGTCGCCAAACACAGCTAAGTTTCACACAATATACAAAACCCTATTTATATACCTACAAGAATACTGGTTAATCATAATGAAGACATCTTTTACTCTCAGACCATAGACCACCAGTAATCCGAGCAATTTTGCGAAATTTACTTAGTACAATGACAATTGCAAGAAAATTGTGAGAGAATATCCGAACGAATAGGCGAAATAAATACTTATACTTATGATATTTTCCTTTGTTAACAAAATTTAATGCACCTTAGATTTGAGCTGAAAGCAGGGAGAGATTTGTCAGTACTCTATAAACGTAATGAGCAATTTAGAAGGTTGAATTGAAAGCAAAAAATAAAAAAAACAATATAAACGAGAATTATCACAAAAAAAGATACCCTCAACGTAAGAAATAAGTCTAAAAAACTATTCTAAGTTTTCACCCAAGTTCGTTCAATTTCAAATATTTTCTTA